>OU342498.1:2495000-3737500 GCA_910589525.2 Ennomos quercinarius
GATGTTAGCTTCTGGAACCCTGACATTATCAAAATGCACCATGCAAGTGCCTGAAGCACGGATGCCGAGTTTGTTCTCAGGCTTTGCTACTGACAAGCCAGGAGTCTCACGCTCGACTATGAAGCAGGTAATCCCTTTGTAACCCTGGAAAGGATTAACTTTCAATTAGAACCTTAGGTGGATTGAAAGATAGATGTTAATAGCTTTGAGTGCAGAACCGAAGGTAACTGGTATTTCGCAGTACTTAGGGACAATAATTGCTGAAAGAAAGAAGTGATTGGGAATGCATATACAACTACCCATACACAGACACACGTCAAGACCTAATGCCTGCCAAGGCACATAAAACAGCGCATGAGTTGGTTATTACACCAGAATGGCAAGGTGTGAAAAGGGTTAGCGCAATTTCTTACGCTTACTATAAATATTGGGATGGACAGGTGGGATTATGCAAAAGCCTTTTCCTGGGTTTGATAGACCTTTACTATTAGGTACAATAAAATAATACAGAGAGTCTTTTGACTTTGGTGTTTTGATAATAAATCCTCAAACTCTCACCTTTGAAGGATCAGCATTAGCCATAACCAGGAATACGCCAGCCATGTCAGAGTTGGAGATCCACATCTTGGAGCCGTTGATGATGAAGTCGTTCCCCTCCTTCTTTGCGACAGTCTTCAGTGCGAAGGCATCAGATCCTGACGTAGGTTCAGTAAGGCAGAAACTGCCAGCCTGGAAAAAACAATGTTTTCATAAGTGAAAAAATGCTTAGAAAAACGTAGCGTCAAGTTGAGAGGATAATCTAAGCCTTTGTTAATATGTATTTCTGAATATCTCGTAGATAGAACTAGGACATCTAAACTCGACTAGCCATTTTTACTGACCGCTAAAGTTAGCAACGTTCGCTGCGGTCACTAATTGGATTGGGGACCGTTAATAAAAAGTGGTATTTAACAGTAAACGCCATCCATCGTACTTCAGAGGACACATTAAGTGTCGGTCCCGGCTGTTGTCGTAAGGTAACAGCCAAGTCAAAAGGTTTCAGGCAGCTTAGAAGTTCTGATACCAGATCTGACCGCTTGCCTAAATGAGAAGGAAGTACGGTAACTACTGATATGATGATAAGCGTAAAGTACTTACGTATTCAGTACAGAGCTTGGTTAAGTACTTCTTCTTCTGCTCTTCAGTGCCAAGCTTCATAAACAGCGAGTTGACTAATGTATTGTGGATGTCGACCAAGGCAGCTACGGCTGGGTCTACTCTGGACAGCTCTTCCACCACTAGCATCATGGTGAGGAAACCGCAGCCTGAGCCGCTGTACTCTGTGGGGGTCTCGATGCCCATTAGCTGGGGAGAGATAGGTTGTTTTATATTTAAATACTAGCAGACCCGCCTCGGCTTAGCACGGGTTAATTAGTTTTTTCATGGGAAGAGAAAGTAGTACTTAAGTAATACGTATGCCAAAATTGCAATAAGTTAATTATAAACATTTTAAGATGACGGGTAGAGCCAGATAAGCAGGTCCAAATCCGTTCAAAGAAACAGCAACCTTAACATCGTAGTCTTAAATATCAATTCAGTCTGACTCTGCACTTCAGCGCGGCGCTTACGACAAAGAGAACGTTCGAAATGACTGATTTTAACGGTTTTTAATTAATAACTATTTTTATATAGTAAGTTATTAAGTCACCACGACATCTGAATGTTAGTTGGGAATATGATAATTCATTTTTTGAAAAAATATACTCCGTAGAAGCTCCGTAAAATGAGAACATTCAAATTTTTGGAGTTTTGCGATTTTTTTCTATAAAGATACATTTATTAATCTTGTATTTGCAGTCATCACAAACGACATAATGAAATGAACTAAATGATATATTAAATTCAAAGCTCCACATGTTCTAATTACGCCAGGAAACGCGCCAAAAACACCTTGTTTGCTCTACCCGTCGCCTTAAGTAAATACCTACACTTTTATTCGAACTAAAAATTTGTTCACTGAGTAAAACTATGAAAAAAATGAATGTGGCTGAAGTTTAAGTATAGCATATTTAAACTTTTAAACTCTTAATTTTTTGTGTACCTAGGTATAAGTTGGTGACTTTCATGTTCAGTCAGTTGCAAAAGTTTATAAATAAGTGTGTGTAGTGTGTGACCTTTAAATCGTATGTTATGTTACTACCTACGAGTCGTTCACTTCGATAAATATGTTTCCCATTAAAAACAATTTATAGAGCTGCTAAATGCTTTTGTCTTCACAATAATACATATCTGGCAGGAGTATAATAGCAAACATAATTATTTACAAAGCAGTTATTACACTTGTTACACTTATACTTGTTAGGTATATGTTATGTACCTACCTAGGCTCATCAATGGCGTGTACCAGAAGTAGAAAAATTTACAGGTAGGTCTACCTACTGCATACAGGGCTCGCCCTATTTAGGTACATCTATGGTACTGCAAATGGGATTTGATTTGATGAACTACGCCTGAAACCTATGAATAACAGAAGTGACTGACTCTACATCGACATCTAAATTCCCGCCCTCCATTTAACAATAGGCATCGCCCGTAAAGGGCCACTTTGAGCGGCTTCTTGTCGCTTGCATCCATCGGCTCCCCGCGGTTTTAACCAGATCGTCGGTCCACCGAGTGAGGGGCCGGCCTACGCTGCGTCTTTGGGTTCGTGGTCGCCATTCGAGAACCTTTCTTCCCCATCGGTTGTCAGTTCTACGAGCGATGTGGCCTGACCATTGCCATTTCAACTTGCTAATTCTAAGAGCTGTACCGGTCACTTTAGTTCTCCTGCGGATCTCCTCATTTCGGAATTTTCGGATCTTATCTCGCAGGGAAACACCGAGCATAAATAGCTCCCATCCAGTACCTGCTACGGTTTTTTAAATTACTTTCTATTGTAGAGTTACTTACACCATTGTCAAAGAGCAGTTGTCTGACGCTGTCATCGATGCGATGTTCATCTTCCATCTTCCTAACTAGAGGGGCGATCTGTTCCGTGGCCAGTTTTCTAACTGAAATTATAAAAAATCAAAATGTAGCAACCATTCTCCGATATAAGGAGTGAATTCGGACTTTACTGAGTCTGTCACAAAACAAGAGGATAGTGAACAGTTTTCTTATAAGCGAGCCCAGCGTGCTACACCGTCTTACCTGCGGAAAAGCGACATCACTCAGGTAATGTAATTTTGGAGCTATCGTTTGACGTTAACGATAATGGAAAGGAATCTTTGCTAGACCCCCTGTGACGCTACAGTGCACGGCAGGTTTTTTTTATACAGGCTAATGTTGTTGGTCTCTACTGACCTTTACATTGTCACCGGGCGGGAGGGCCCCCCCAAACGGCAAAAGTGGAAGGCAACTAGCTCAAGGGTACCCCTGCTGGGTTAGCATGGACGGAAGACAAAATTGTCTTTCCCCGTTTTACGTCACTTTCTTAATACTTGCTTGGAGTAAAACAGGGGAAAGACAGTTTTATCTACCGGCCGTGCTAACCCTACTGGGGTGCGAGCCTTGACTTGGGCCGTTGCCGGGATAAGAGGATCGAGAAGGATACGTCCACTAGACGAGTGGACCCTATGGAAAGTCGCGACCGTTCTAGCTAACCTACGGGGGGTACGTCGACCTCGCCGGCGGGGTCGGTGTCTGATTGTGTCACGCTGGTATCCTATACCGGTGCCGAAAGCGGTACCTGAGCCAGAAGGGTTAGACAGGTCCGGTGATCCTAGCGCAGCCAAAACAACGGCTACTATAGGATCATCCGGGTCGGTCAAGACGTATCTTGGGCGATGAAGACGGGGTAATAAGTGCACGGCAGGTACCTGCGGTGAGCGGCATTTATATGCATAGAGTTGATGGTCATCATAATCAGCAAAGAGAATTTTGTTACCAAAATGTGGCAAATTGGCAATGCTCAAGCCTATATGTAGGTACCTATATGTAACATTATTATTTATTTATTTGTTATACAAAATACAGAATCTGAATCTAAATAACAACATTCTACCAAACTGCTGAGCAGTTTGTCGCACAGATATCTACTATACTAGTCAAAGACAGATAGGACAGCTTTATATGATCGACCATTAGTTCCCGTGTCTCCACGAAACGCTGTTGTCGCCATAGTGATGTACCTAGCTCCATATTCAAATATCGATATCGATACCACAGTGACGCGCCACGCCAAAAAAATATCGACATGGAAGTTACATAGGAAGTTATTATTATTATTTTAACCTATTACATTTTAATACTACAGGAAGATGAAGCACCCGCTAATAAGGATTAAATGAAACAAATGAGACTGAAATAGCTTATATTTATTTTTATTTCTTAGCCTAAGCTTTGTATTTTACTGCCATTTTTAGGCCATTTTTTGGGTTGAAACCATTTTTATTTTAATTATTTATTTTTGCTATTCAAATTGAGTTTACTCACCAGATAAGCTCAAGGGAATCCCGTGCAACACTTCATTTGCAGTGAACAAGGATATCCATGCAGAAGACGGTTACCCATCCCATCAAATTGGGGGTATATCAAAGTGATTTTGGCGAACACGTTTGTTCACTAAGACAGGCCACTGAGCTCAGTATTTGTAGGAATCAGAAAAGACAACCATGATTCTCGTAATTTATCGTCCCTTGGGATACTTAACAGGCGATGAGTTTTATTAGTTGCAAGCTTCAACATGACATTTTCGCGTCGCCATAGTGTTGATCAATAACCATAGTCACTGCCCATGCTCAACTGATTAAGATAATTGGTATATAATTTGAAGTTAGAGCGATGGTAGCAGAGCAGTAACATGTGCACTTCGCAATCTTACGGCACCAGGTTCGATCCTCGGCCTTGCACCGATGATTTATCTAGTAAGTTATGTGCAGTTTTCGATGCCATCCGTGCCTCCGAGAGCCGTCGGTCCCGGTTGTCATAAGACCATCTATGGCAATCGTTACGGGTAGTCAGACGCCTGATAGAATCTGATACCAGGTCTAACCATCCTTGTTACTGGTTCCTTATGGGTTGTGAGATTAGATGGCAGTCGCTCAGGGCCAGATCTTGTATAAGGGCAATTTGAGCTTCAGCCCAGCGCGCCGTGGAGATAAAGGGCCCCCAGCCCCCACTGAAATTTAACGGGTCTTATCTAGATTTACTTATAAATGTGCGAAACCTGAAACTATCAGGATTAACGAAAAACAAGAACAGCTGAGAATTAGGCAAACTCACGGTCCGATCCTGTAGTCGCTCGTGTAATTCTGATAGCTTGCCGCTACAGATTAGACTGGGAGCTTGGGAGCCGACCCCAATAACAAATGCGAAATGGGAAAAAGGCAAAGAAGATGATGATAATGATATATTAATTTGAAATTATACACAAAAAGCCAGAAAAACTACGAATTATACCGATTAATTAGGTTGTGTTATGTACATAATTTCCATGACAACAACACAATTGACTTTTGACATTATAGAAGTCACTTGAGACAAAGAAAATGTCGGAATGCGTGTGACACGAGCGTTTCGTGGAGACATCGGTACTAAAGCTGACCCGGGCCTGGTTTGTCGGCAGACACAAACTCTAATTTTTTTCCTGACAGATATTTATAATTGACACTTAGTCTTTTACTTATCAAATAAAGATTTTAGTTTTATAAAGCACTACAAGAAGCTATTTATGTTTAAAAACAGGGACATTTTTTTTTAACAGGTAGGTGTTTATTTGTTATGCCTTTAAGCTAACGTCATCGTAAAAGCATTAACATGTCATTTTATGAAGACTTATCAATAAAATATTCTGATAAACAGTTTTCAAGTGTAAGGCAACATGCTTCTCCTTCGTGTACAGTCCGCGACAAAAATTATTGACTAAGGTCCGTGATACCTGTTAACTGCTGTTTCTTTCAGTCAGTTAGGTAAGCAGCAAAAATTATAAAGCCCTGGATTTATAGTCAATGGTAAACAGGTATCGCTTTGCAATGCAAATCTTTTAGTGGCCGCAAATTGGATGCAAACGACTATGTAACAATTATTTAATTTGTTTTGTTAGTTGCATTGCGTCCAACGGCTTTTAGTTGTGGCATTCAAACCAACATGGACGACTAAATTAAATTACTTATTCCAAGGAAAAAGGTTCTCAAAGCTCAAAGTCGCACAACGAGCTATGGAGAGAGCTATGCTCAGAGTTTCCCTGCGAGATAAGCTCCAGAATGAGGAGATCCGCAGGAGAACTAAAGTAACCGATATAGCTCTTAGAATTAGCAAGTTGAAATGGCTATGGGCAGGCCACATCGCTCGTAGAACTGACAACCGATCGGGGAAGATAGTTTCTTGAGTGGCCACGAACCGAAAGACGCAGAGTAGGCCAATCGGTGGACCGATGATCTGGTGAAAGCCGCGGGAAGCCGATGGATGCAGGATAGATGGATGTTCAGCAGTGAACGTCTTCAGGCTGTTGATGATGATGAAAGCAGGTTCACCATCCCAAAGACGTCCACTGCTGAACATAGGCCGTGCATAGGCCTCTCTCCCCATAGAGCGTCACTTTGATTGGCTATTATACATGCCTCAGTGAAAGTTCTATGCTATGATGATGGAGGTTATTATGTATATAGCAGTTTGATTGTGGATCTACCATTCATTCTGTAACTGTACAAAATAGCTCTTATCTTATTTTCATACCTTTAGTTCTTTATCGTATACTTCAACGTTTCTTATCAAACACAAATTACACAAACAGATAAAACTTTACTGTTGCCGAGTACCTATTCTGCAAGTTCTGTTTTTCTTATCATTGTTATGTTTAATAATTATTACCTTATTAAATAATGACGTCGTAAGAATGACGATGGGAGGGGTATTATTACCATTTACCAAGACCTTGGTAAGACGTAATACCTTACCTACTAATAATACTACTTATTGTACATATACCTACGTTTTTTTGCAAGTGCAAATTCGGCCTAAGATTGGGATCGACTCTAGATATTACACATTATAGGTACATATCTATTAGTTTGTCAGTTTATTGACGTGTAATCCAAACAAATAAACTGACAACTCATCCCTTTTATTATAACAATATGATATCATCCTCTTTGCCTCTTCCCATTTGTTACTGGGAAGCCGATTGGCTCCCAATCTAACCTGTAGCGGCGAGCTACCAGAATTACACGAGCGACTGCGGTCTGACGTCGCAACCCATAAGGGACCAGTAACAGGGATGGTTAGATCAGGCGTCAGATTCTATCAGGCATCTGACTACCCGTAACGATTGCCATAGATGTTCTTATGACAACCGGAACCGACGGCTTAACGTGCTCTCCGAGGCACGGAACGATGACATCACAAACTGCACATAACTTAATAGATAAGTCATTGGTGCATGGCCGAGGATCGAACCCGCCCCCTAATTACCTAACTCGCAACAGGTTTGCGACAGGCGTAAATCTCGCGGTGATTGCTGTCATACATCATTAGTGGTGTCGAGAATGTATGCTACGCTACTGCTGTCGCATTGCTACTGCTGTCGCATTGCTGTTGCAAATTTTACGTAATTACCCCGCCGGTGCCGTAAGATTGCGAAGCGCACATGCTACCGCTCGGCCACCATCGCTCTCCAATAATATAATAGTCAAGATAATAATAATATCACAGAATATCTTATTCTAACTATAAACCTTTACAAGCTCATAGCTGTATATTAGGTTTAAGTACCTACTTAGAATATAATATCGAGGGCGTAGTGGGGAAATTAGATAACTAACACTTTTTGCGAAATCGACTTTTTGGCATGACGATAAAGCCCAAATCACGACGCATCTTTTAGTCTTTCCATCACCTTTCCACCATCGGACAAGCAGATGTACGAAAAAACGCCATCGTTACATGGTTAACATCCCGCATGTGCGAACAAAGCGATTTGCTTCCACATTTATCATGCGAACAGCCAAAGACTGGAACGCTTTGTATTTCCCGAGAACTACAATCTTGGAGTCTTCAAATCGAGAGTGAACAGGTATCTTCTAGGCAAGCGCGTTACATCCTAGACCGCATCGACACTTAGCATGTGAGATAGTGGTCAAGCGCAAGCCTATCGAACAATAAAAAAAAAAAAAAAAAAAGTCTTACCCTAGCTCAAATATATTATTCCGTGCCAAAATTATTCCAAAAAGGTATTTATGTAACAGAAATGAACCTTCAATAATAGCTGTAAAACTTGAGAGGAAGAAGTGAATAACTGATCAAATAATGTATAATTTCACAGTATCACCATTTTGTCGTCACATAAAATGTATAAAGCTCGTAATTCAGGTTGACCTCATAACCTAATCCATTTTTGCCTCAGTGAGGTACCACCCCGTCGTCGCCGCCCAAGACACGTCTTGAGCGATTCGGATGATCCTATAGCAGCCGTTGTGTCGGCTGCGCTAGGATCACCGGATCAGTCTAGCCCTTCTGGCTCAGGTACCGCTTTCGGCACCGGTATAGGATACCAACGTAACACAATCAGACACCGACCCCGCCGGCGAGGTCGACGTACCCCCCGTAGGTTAGCTAGAACGGTCGCGACTTTCCATAGGGTCCACTCTTCCAGTAGACGTAGCCTTCTCGATCCTCTTATCCCGACAACGGCCCAAGCCGAGGCTCGCACCCCAGGGGTGCCCTTGTGCTAGTTGCCTCCCACTTTTGACGGTTGGGCGTCTTAAGCGCCTGCCCTCCCGCCCGGTGATGCTGTAAAGGTCGGTAGAGACCAACAGCATTAGCCCGTTCAAAAAAAAAAAAAAACCTCAGTGAGGCAAAAATAATTTAAGTATTCCAGATTTTAAAAAAAATTATGTTAAGAGCTGCGGCATCCATGATGAACTGAAAAGTTGTATACTGAGCCATTACATAACATATAAAAACGCCCACAATAATTTTGCTCTTAAAAAAAATGTTATTGCTAAATTTGTCGAATAAAAACACTAAATCGTTGTTTTCTCGCGATAATGGTTTTGTTAGTTATCTAATTTCCCTTCTACGCCCTCGATATACCTACCTCATACAAGAAATACCGCTGTCTGCATAAATAAGTCGGTCTATTTTATATCCAAGTCATGTAATATCGTAAGTACGTTACGTTAGCCAAAGTGATCATTAAGTACCTACCTACATTAGAAACAGAGATTGTTAAAGAGTTAGAATCACTATAGCTATATTTTGCTATGTACATAGGTATGAATGACAAGTGAAAAATACTTAGATATCTATGTAAATGACGTGGAAAGCGAGTTTCACAGGTTAAAATGCTTATGATTTTTGACTGGCCTGTACTCAGTTGGTAGCAGCTCTGCCTTCTAAACTACTTAGGTATAGGCTGTGTGTGGGTTCGATTCCGACTCAGGAGAAACATTTGTGTGATGAAAATAGGTGTTTGTTCTGTGTCTGGGTGTTATATTGTATTCTATGTATGTATATACAAACAAAAAAGTATCTAAGTGTTGTATCAGTTATCTGGTTCCCATAGTACCAAGCTATGCTAGTTTGGGACTAGATAGCGCTGTGTGAAATGTCCCACACATGTTTTTTATGTTTATTTTTAGGGTTCCATGCCCGTTTTAAAGAAACGGAGCTTCTTGTCTTTGTGGATCATGTCCTAAGTTGAGAGTAGTCCAAAAGCTTCTAGCCCAGATTTTCTCTATGTCAAATCAAGACCAGTTTTTTCAGGAATGTCTGAAGATAGGTAGGTATTTGAAATGTATTTAAAATACTAAGGTCTGTGGCTTCATAATCCTGTTAAAACTTCTTCGTTTTTTGTGATTTTTTTAACTAATGTATTTGTTGTTTCGTGCGTCACCAAAAGCTAGGCTAGATGTAGGTGCTTACATATCAATAGGTATTATATTGGTTATTCTAGACTGAACTGCCTCTAGTATAGCAGACAGTAGGCTAGTGTCCTGCTATTTGTTTATTGCATAAACTAATAATGTTCCTCAAAAAAGAAATAGTCATGAAAACAATAACTAAACATCTCAAAAAATTACAAAGTTACAAGCTCTTTAAACAGGCGACGCCCCCTCCAGAAACTTTAAAAGCTTCCGTGATTTATTTCCTAATTTTACTCAATTTTTCAATTATTGCATTCATTTTTAACCTACTTTATGAAAATAATATTTATTTGTTCATTTTTAACAGCGGGACCCATTACAACCTACTTACAGTAAATGAATAAATCTAAAATACATGCTGACGGAACTCTCTGGACGAAAATCTTATTCGCATCTCGTCCCCCTATTTTATCTTTTGTCTAGCTATGAGCTATATTAAAGGTATAGATATACCATATTATATTATACCTATTATTATTTCAGTAAATGTTAATTATAATTAATGTATATTAGGTAAGTCAATATTCAATCTAAAAATTATATTTAATTTATTTTGACATTTTATAGTTAGTATAATATCTTCTTCTCATCTTAACTGTGTTGAATATTGAGGAATTAATTTATTACTTATATTACTATCTTAGTTTTATGGTGTGATGTTGGAATTTTTTCTGTAATTAATTAATGTTAATGGTGTTTATTTGCCGTGTTAATTAAATAAATAAATAAATAATAAATAAATACCTACCATTTAAAAGAAAACTAGCTATCAAATTGAAACAGTTCCTACTCATGAAGTGATGTATTGATCAATAAAATTGACGAGACCACTTCCGTCAATGCGTTCTCCATACTGTAAACCGAAAAACATTGACCAATATTATCCCTACATGATCAATAAAATTGATTAATCACAAAGATTGATCAATAAAATTGAACGTGTAGGGGGGCCTAATGTATATGTAAGAGATATTTACTTGTTTCTTTCATGGTCAGTTCATCTTCAGTCAGCAAGGTCAAAGGTCGAGGAGTTGCCTCCGAGCTGTATCTCTGCTTCGCGGCAACAGCAGCTGGCGCCCGCCATTGCTCCAGAATCTGGAAAACCGCGCCAACTTTGAAAATGGAATGCTTGATAACTTTTTTAAATAAACTTTTTAATTTGAATGCACTGATCGCGCACCTTACTGCCAACGCGGCGTAATGGGATCATTATTTTTTATTCTATTTGCGCGCGCGAGTGTGCGCCTGCGCCACGAATGTTAACTGACTGGTTTTTATTCTATTCTTTTATGTAGTTGTGAATGTTCTGTTGGCTCGTTCGTTATCTCACTCGCACTGAGATAAGAGCTTCATATTCGTACGGCTTCTAATATAGGTCTCGATACTACATATTCATTGTTCATTTAGTCGGAATGGCCTTGTAATGTAAGCATCGATGTATAAAATATTATCAGGTTGTATTTAATAGCTAACTGAGTATTTTTTGATGTCTCTTAAAACTATGAATGAGAAAGCAGACTTACAGGAATTAATAATTATGTAAAAAAATACATAATTTTCCCAATATGATATTTATTTGAACTCACTGATTTGTCGAATATAGGTACACAGGATTCATTAGCTATATAAGTAGTATATATATATTTACCTATTATAGTTCTATGGTCGGGTCCTTATAACTACTGAATAATTTATTTGCTTGGGTCTGCTAACAGACCCAAGCAAATAAATTATTCAGTAGTTTCGGCATGATGCTCAGCCAAGACGGACAGACGGACAAAAATTTAAAAAAATATTTATGGCTTTAGAATCATTTCAGAATCATGAGTGCCCTCCAAAAAAAATTTCTAAATGTCTTCTATGTACGGACGGAATTGAACCTGTTACTTTTTTACTACCTATAAGTATAGAATAGTTACCTATGTCTCTATTCGTAATTACGTCAAATTTGCAACAGCAATGCGACAGCAGTAGCGAAGCATACTCGCAAACCTGTTGCGAGTTAGGTAATTAGGGCCCCCTAATTACCTAACTCGTAACAGGTTTGCGACAGGCGTAAATCTCGCGGTGATTGCTGTCATACATCATTAGTGGTGTCGAGCATGTATGCTTCGATACTGCTGTTGTTTTTTTTTTTGGCACACAAAACAGAATATAACCAAATGCTAGAACAAGAAGAAAAAAATACAAACATTTTGAGCTAGATTATATCTCAAAACATGTGTACACATCATGATTGTCATAACTATTATTAGAATATTTAGTAAAAATAGTTAACTAAGTACATTTCTTATGGTATCGATTTGAATCTTAAATGCAAAATAATCATTCAAAGTTCCGAAATAATAGCTGAAACGTCTCTTTTAAATTTTGCTAGATTTTGGTCAAAAATGACAATTGAGCTGTGGTGTGCCTTCAGGATGTCGTTATACTGCTTTGCTACTGCTGTCGCATTGCTGTTGCATACGTAATTACCCCGCGGGTACCGTTTTACCACTTTAAAGCGATAGTGCGGTGCGGATAGTGCCACGCTACGCCTGATTCGTTCAACCCAACTCATTAGTGCCTAGTGGAGCTCAATTCAGTTAGGATAATAGTGTTCTGTGGGCTCAACGAAAATAAATATTCATTATAGGGGGAAAACACCCGTTGAACACAGGAATATAGGTACCGGTGAATAAAGTCATATTCCTAAACTGATCTTGATGAAAGATATAGGTACCTAGGTAGGTAAACACAGTTTGACTTTGAACACTGGGGAACGGCATGTGAACAAGTATCTACTAATTATTGTGTCACTATCAATCTTGCAGGCGTTAACTCGTCTATAATATGTGGATTTGTGATGTTGCTATTATCATTTTGCAGCTGCTTTAAATAGTCTACAATATTACCTACACTCATGAACCTACTAGTCACATTGGATAGAATAAAAAAATAATTCCCACAAGGAACTTGTTCTATACACTCACAAGATGATATTTTATGAGTGAGTAATATTTTAATTAAATAAAAGTACTTTGTAGTCCATACTTGAACCTAAACAATAATTTATTTGGAACAAAAAAATACTTGCTTTTTACTACGTAGAATGAACCGTAATGTTTTTGAAGTTGACACCCGGATGTTTGTGTTATTCGGTTGGTACCAAATTTCTAGAAATTTGCAGAAACTACGAATATGTTTACAGTCTATACATTGTTCCTGTACAGTTAGGGAAAAATAATTCTAAGTGGGTAACTCAACATTATTGGTTTTTTTTCTTATATTTTGGCTCCACACATAGTGTATTTAGCCAGTGTCAAGTTTTGTAATTTTTCATCGTATTATGGAATATTTCACGTAAAGTCAAGTCTTAGTCACAGTCAGGGTAGTCACAGTCTAGTCTAAGTCAGGTAGTTATAATCCAGTCTAAGTCATGCCCTAGTAAAGTGGTGGCAACTTTACTATAGGCTTCTATGGAATTTTGGAAGCAACACGAAAAACCACGTTTCACTACATTATATCACTTGCCCACACTCATGCTCGTAATTCAGCACTTAATGCGTAAAACGCCACCAATTTTAAATATTAACACTGGAAAAAGCATAAGTTTTAGAAAATAATACAATGCAACGACGACGTGAACTTTTCCGCGTTCCCGCCAAATCTCCACATAATTGGTTTTAGTGGTTCATAGGTAATATTAATAAGGCTGCCATTTAGCGAACGATTTTGATAATGTTTGGTAGAAATAGTGAAGAGTTGCAAAAATGTTTGTGCTCGTGAGGTCTACTGTTCACTGTACTATTCTGTTGTTCTGTTTATTTAGGGAAAAATATGCTCACGCAATGGCAGCACCGTAGCTGTCATTTTTAGTCAAAGCATGGTTGGTTAGGTTTTTTTGAGTTCATCGCGACGATTCTCGAAAATTGTCGATTTCTCATTTGTGTCATATTATCAACACGAGTTTTATTTGCGAGCGCGCCTCTGTGTTTTATTACGAACTGTTTATAGCTATTACCAAGGATTCCTGTGTTATTGAATTGTATTAAAACCTGTGCTCTTGGTCGTGTAATAATTCAAATATTCGTCAACCTCTGCGGCCTATAGACCTTGTCTATTCACGGTGGAGAAAAATGGCTAAATGGGGCGAAGGCGACCCTCGTTGGATCGTGGAGGAACGCCCTGACGCTACCAACGTGAACAACTGGCACTGGACGGAGAAAAACGCCGGTCCGTGGTCGAAGGATCGCCTAAAAGAACTGTTGAATAATTTTACAATTGCCCAAAATGGTATTAGTTGTAAAGTGTCTGAAGTGGAAAAGATTGAGGGTGAGGCCTCAGCGAATAATAGAAAAGGAAAGTTAATATTTTTCTATGAATGGGACATTAAATTGAAGTGGGAAGGTAATCTAGCTGGTGGTAGTGATACTGTGAAAGGTGAAGTCCATATTCCTAATTTATCTGAAGAGAATGACGTCAGTGAGGTGGATGTAAGTATTCACTAAATATTTATGTGTTATCTTCTGCTTATGGTGTGGCTTTTAATACATAATTCAGTCAATGGTTAGCATAACCTCTGTTGTTTTAGTCTGTAGTGTAGACTGACAAAATTTAACCCTGCCGGTGGCACCATGTGGATTTGCAGTACAAAATGTATATGCATGTTTTTGTGAGGTGTAGTAGACTTTGTAGTTGCATGGTGTTTTATTTGGTGGATACTTATTTACAATTATAATATAAAACATAAATCATGCAAGCTTTGGCGTTATTCATGTAGGTATTGTGCTTGGGGCATGAAAAACATGTTGGAAATTATATTACAAATTCCATTGGAAACAAAAATGTGTACTATTAATGCAAAAATTTATGTGGGGTGTACATAAAAGTTGAAGCCAATCTCAAACATAGATACCATAACAATTATTTTATTTCCCAGATAACAGTGACATTGAAAGGCAGCGGCGAGGAGGCCCAAAGGTTAAAAGCATTTATGCACAATGTTGGGCGAGATGAGTTCAGGAAGCTACTCACCGAATACATCCGAAGTCTTAAAGAAGAGTTCTCCAAAGGTCTCATATTACCCAAGAAAGGAGAATCAACGGCTAAGGCGGATAATGTGTCAATGATTACAAGCGGTTTCAATAAGAAAATCAATATGGAACCTGTGATAGCCTCCAAGGCCAAGGAGCAGGTTGGATGTAAGCTTGACACAAAAAGTATAGAACTGTCTGAGAAATTCCAATGTCGCGGACGGGAGTTTTACGATGCAATGACAAGAATAGAAATGGTTACGGCCTTCACACAGGTAATATTTTTCTAATATCACCTACAAATTTTTACACATTACCAAGGGTTTGTTTCCTATCAAACATGGTTCCCAGACTATAACATTACTCATAAATGATAGTTTAACTCAATGATTTAAATGTTCTGTAAACTTCTTGCTGATATGAAATGTCACTATCAACATCAAGATGGCTTTTAAGAATGAATTAAATTAGGTAACTATTTTATAAGTAAGGGTTAATTGAGATAGAGCAGCAAAATGCTCAAGTACTCTTTAAGTGCTCTTACTTATAAAATAGTTAACTAATTTAATTCATTATAATATTCATTTTATTCATTCAATGATTTTGTTAAATAGCTGCGATAAATGACCTAGCTGAATTTTGTAGGATTTCTAATGTAATTATGACCTTATAGTATAAGTAAAATAGTGTTTAATTTTAATGATTGACAAATTTTTATGGGTACCTTTTTTATTAATTTATGTTAACTTTGCATTCTTTTGATCTTTATTATTTACTTATTTTGTAATACTAGTCTATGCCTGTATTAATAATATTTGCATGCCTTATTTTAAGGTAAAACATAACTGGACATCAATTTTGTAACATCATTATCTATTGACATATGTTTGCAAATAAATTTCATTTCATTTCATTCTTAAAAAGTTCAATCTTGATTTTGATAGTGACATTTCATATCAGCAAGATGTTGCTGCTCTATCTGAATTGGGAGTTTTTAAGGCTAGAGTGAACCGGTATCTTCTAGGCAAGCATGCTCCATCGTCAACCGTGTTGTCACTTACCATCAGGTGAGACCGTGCTCAAATGTTAGCCTATTGATAGCCGAAGATATCCCGGACGTCAGCCTGTACGAGATTAGAATGGCCCTCAAACAGCTTAAAAACAACAAGGCACCAGGTGAAGATGGAATTACGACCGAACTTCTGAGAGCGGGTGGTAGACCGGTACTTTTAGTCCTCCAGAAGTTATTTAATTCTGTCATCCTTGAAGGTACAACGCCAGAGGCATGGCACAAGAGCGTGGTGGTGCTCTTCTTCAAAAAAGGCGATAACACCTTATTGAAGAACTATAGGCCCATCTCGCTCTTGAGTCATGTGTATAAGCTGTTTTCGAGAGTCATTACGAATCGTCTCGCACGCAGGTTTGATGAATTCCAGCCTCCCGAACAAGCCGGTTTCCGAAAAGGCTTTAGCACCATAGACCACATTCATACGCTGCGCCAGATTATACAGAAGACCGAAGAGTATAATCGGCCGTTATGCCTAGCGTTTGTGGACTATGAGAAAGCCTTCGATTCAATCGAGACTTGGGCGGTGCTGCAGTCCTTGCAGCGATGCCAAATTGACTATAGGTATATCGAAGTTTTGAAGTGTTTGTACAGTAAGGCCACTATGTCAGTCCGACTACAGGACCAGAGTACGGAACAAATTCCATTGCAAAGAGGCGTGAGACAGGGAGACGTTATTTCTCCGAAACTGTTCACAAACGCATTGGAGGATGTTTTCAAGCTCTTGGAGTGGAAAAGATCTGGCATCAACATAAATGGCGAGTACATCACTAACCTTCGTTTTGCCGATGATATAGTCATAATGGCGGAATCGCTCGAGGACCTTAGCACCATGCTCAACGACCTCAGTAGAGTCTCCCAGCAGGTTGGTCTTAAGATGAATATGGACAAGACAAAGATCATGTCTAATGCTCATGTTCCACCTATACCGGTAATTGTTGGGAACGATACTCTCGAAGTTGTCGACAAGTATGTCTACCTAGGACAGATTGTCCAATTAGGTAGGTCCAACTTCGACAAAGAGGTGGCGCGAAGAATCCAACTCGGCTGGGCAGCGTTCGGGAAGCTTCGGTTATCTTTTCGTCCAAAATACCGCAGAGCCTGAAAACGAAAGTTTTCAATCAGTGTGTGTTGCCAGTGATGACTTATGGAACTGAGACATGGTCTCTTACTGTTGGCCTCATTAGTAAGCTCAAAGTCGCGCAGCGAGCTATGGAGCGAGCTATGCTCGGTGTTTCCCTGCGAGATAAGCTCCGGAACGAGGAGATCCGCAGGAGAACTAAAGTGACCGATATAGCTCTTAGAGTTAGTAACTTGAAGTGGCAATGGGCAGGCCACATCGCTCGTAGAACTGACAACCGATGGGGAAGAAAGGTTCTCGAGTGGCGACCACGAACCGGAAGACGCAGCGTAGGCCGGCCCCCCACTCGGTGGACCGACGACCTGGTGAAAGCCGCGGGGAGCCGATGGATGCAGGAGGCGAGCAGCCGCTCAAGGTGGCGTGCTCTGGGGGAGGCCTATGTTCAGCAGTGGACGTCTTCAGGCTGTTAATGATGAAAAAAAAATGACTATTTTATAAGTAAGGGTTAATTGAGATAGAGCAGCAAAATGCTCAAGTACTCTTTAAGTGCTCTTACTTATAAAATAGTTAACTAATTTAATTCATTATAATATTCATTTTATTCATTCAATGATTTTGTTAAATAGCTGCGATAAATGACCTAGCTGAATTTTGTAGGATTTCTAATGTAATTATGACCTTATAGTATAAGTAAAATAGTGTTTAATTTTAATGATTGACAAATTTTTATGGGTACCTTTTATATTAATTTATGTTAACTTTGCATTCTTTTGATCTTTATTATTTACTTATTTTGTAATACTAGTCTATGCCTGTATTAATAATATTTGCATGCCTTATTTTAAGGTAAAACATAACTGGACATCAATTTTGTAACATCATTATCTATTGACATATGTTTGCAAATAAATTTCATTTCATTTCATTTCATTCTTAAAAAGTTCAATCTTGATTTTGATAGTGACATTTCATATCAGCAAGATGTTGCTGCTCTATCTGAATTGGGAGTTTTTAAGGCTAGAGTGAACCGGTATCTTCTAGGCAAGCATGCTCCATCGTCAACCGTGTTGTCACTTACCATCAGGTGAGACCGTGCTCAAATGTTAGCCTATTGTTGATAAAAAAAAAATTGACCCTGTCCAAGTGATCCAGTATAGGCTCTGTTTTGAATCGCGCTAAGAGCTCATGGTACACCCCCTGGACATGTATTAAAAATCACATGAATCAATTACTATTTTCATTCATCAATCTGAATCTCCAAAAATTCCAAAGTTCTTTCTTTGCAACGGTTGACTGTACATGTGTTTTAATGATGCATAGGAAGTAACTAATACACTCTTTACACCCTTTTCAGTTGATTTCATTCTATATTAGGACATTTATTTTAAAATTTCCAGGGCCATGTCAAAATGGATGCAGAGAAGGGCGGCAAGTTTGCTCTATTCGGTGGAAATGTCACCGGAGAGTTCCGAGAGCTAATACCCGGCAAGAAAATATCACAATACTGGCGATTGAAACAGTGGCCTGATCAGCATTTCTCTGAGGTTACATTTAATATTGAGGAGAAGGTAAGAAAACTTAAATTGAAAATTAAAAAAACCAAGAATAATAGCTAAAAATACTTTCACTCCCAATTATTTCTTTTCTCTTTATGAGTTTCAAACAATGGTATGTGGTCACCTTGGTTCATCTGTTTGGAAGCTACAATACCATGGACAGTTACAGTTGTGAAACTTAAAACACCCCTCTGTTTGCGTTGGGGGTTAAAGATATATGTTGATCCATTGCTGCTGTAAGAGAAGGGTCTTGTCCCCGCAGATCATTTGCGCCATCATCAGCCTCAAGACGTCCATTGCTGAACATAGGCCTCCCCAACAGAGCGCCACTGTGAGCGGCTTCTTGCCTCCTGCATCCATCAGCTTCTTGTGGTTTAACCAGATTGGCAGCCCACCTAGTGGGGGGCCGGCCTATGCTGCGTCTTCCGGTTCATGGTGCCACTCGAGAACATTTCTTCCCCATCGGTTATCAGTTCTGTGAGGGATGTGGTCTGCCCTGACCCAATGGGACTGTATAATTTTGTGTTGTGTATTTTTCTGCTGTGTGGTCCCGGTGTGCAAATAGAACCACCCCATCTCTCCCCATGGGTGCCATAAGAGCCGGCTAAAATAATATCCAGGGAATGGACAGCAGCATTCTCCTCAGTACAATAAAATCTTCTGCAATCTCCAATCCGCCTGCCAAGTGATTATGGCAATCTCCACCTATAGTAAACGTCCAAAGTGGCGTTTTATGAGTGAGGCCTATGTTCAGCAGCGAACGTCTACCGGCTGATGATGTGTATTTTTTTTATTGATTGATTAACCTAATGGCAGTCTACTATGTTAAGGTGGAACGTTACACTAGCGCGGCAAATTCAAATTTTCTTGCGTTCTTTTGCCAATAATAGCTTAATTACTCAACGTGATTACATGAAAACTAATTTTGCGGAAATAAATATAATGTATCAACAAATTAAGATTAAAAGTATCTCCTAGATATCATTGGTTTAGCGACAAATGGCAATAAACAATTTTCTTCTTAGTTTTTCAGTTTATTGCCATTTGTCGCTAAACCAATGATAAGTAGATGATACTTTTAATTGTAATTTATTGATACATTATATTTATTTGCGCAAAATTATTTTCATGTAATCACGTTGAGTAATTAAGCTATTTTTGGCAAAAGAACGCAATAAAATTTGAATTTGCAGCGCTAGTGTGACGTCCCACCTTAATTAATAAGTATATAAAAAACAAAAAAAAAAAATCTAGTATCCATCATTTTTTTTTAATTCGTTGTTTTTTACCTTTCCAGGATGACCACACCCTGGTAACCCTCAGACAAGAGTTGGTGCCTTCCGCTGAATTGGAGCGCACTCGCGACAACTGGCGCCGATATTATTTCGACAGCATCAAACGCGCTTTCGGCTTCGGGGCCTTCTTGTGATGCCCCTGCTTTCATCTCTTAGGTATGCTTTTATGTAAACAAGCTAGTCGTTCGCCTGATGTTAAGAGCTACTACCGCTTATGACAGGATGAATATAAATAAAAAAATAAGACAACCGAAAAAACCTTGCATAAAAATTACATCCTTGTTGCTTTGTGCAACTCGCACTTGGCCGTTTTAGAAAATATAAAGTATCTTAAATGTTATTCTGAAAAATTAGGTATAACCATACCAAATTTCAATAAAATCCTTTCAGTTGTTCCAGCGTGATGCGTGTTCAAAGGGACAGCCAGACAGACCAACAAAAATGCAATTGAAATGCAGTGAAATTACTGGGCAAATGAGACTTTATGATCTGATCACTCAGTCTAGTAATCTGATTACTAGACTGGGTGATGTCTCAGGATGACGTGCGCAGTGCAGTGTCACGCGAAACTTTATTGTTTTAAAGTTCCGGGTGACACTGCAACTGTTATGGGCGGCCGTGTCACTTAACATCAGGTGAACGACTAGCTCGTCACGTCATTCAATCACATAAAAGACCAACAAAAATTAAAAAAAAAATGTTTCCACTTCTATAATGATAAAGTGTAATGCAAACAAAATTTTCAAAAATATTTAATGTACAGATTTAGCCCAGTTACAGTTTTATTATATGTATAGATTCAAAAAATTTTGGGGAGCAAAAATGCTAATCAAAAAAATTTTTTTTAAATGTAAACGAATGACGTGGCGAGCTGGTCGTTCGCCTGGTGTTAAGCGTCACGGCCGCCCATTACAGATTGCAGTGTCACTCGGAAATCTAAATTAAAGTTTCGCGTGACACTGCGCACTGCGCACGTCATTCTGAGACATCACACAGTCTAAAAATGATTTCTAGACTGTGAGATCAGTTCTTAAGTCTCATTTGCCCAGTAATTTCACTAGCTACAATGCCCTTCACACCGGAACAGTAGTGCTTGCACACTACTGCTTGGCGGCAGAATAACTTTATCCATGTTTCATTGAATACTTTAGATTTGTATAGCAGTATCCCGCTTTTGATTCAAAAATTTCCCTTACATTAAAAATCAATCCATATTGTACTGTTACTAAAACAACGTTTGTTTGTCCGCAGGTCCAATTTACCAAGTTACTGATAGTTGACATGCAGATCACCACAGATAATCAAATTCTTGATCTGCTTCACTTAATTGTATTGCGCAGGATTAACGTTACGGAGTAAAGTACCTTACGGCATCTATTTATTTAACGTTTTGTATCACAACTTATGATTTTTGTCTAAGTCTAGTTACTGCTGCTTATAATGCTTGCGAAACAGAGACAAAAGACATTTCAAGTTATAGTTGTATGCAATTATTCTGCCATCCTTATGAAAAATGCAGTAAGTAGGTAAACATGTTTTCGAGAAAAACGTGAAAACGAAAGTTGCGAGTTATCGAGAGTAGTCGAGTTGCTGCATTCTTGCTTCCTGAGTTTTTGGGTTCCAGGTGGAATTTTGATACGTGAGAAAGAACAGGATATAGATTTTTGGGCCATATGGATCTAACTCAATTTTGCCGAAAACGTTAGTTATTGCGTTATTCACTATGAGGGCAGTATTATCAGTACGAGTTATTTATAGAAACAGAGCTAACTTGATTGCATTGAATAATAAAATTAATTGAAGTCTCCATTTTTGGGAAACTATTCAAATGCCTCAGAATTGATCCTAGACAATGCCTTTATACAAGCACGTACAAATAATAAAATTACAATTAATAAATACTATTAAATATACTTTTATTTCAAGTTATTAACAGATAAATATAACATTAGAATTCATCAAATTACAAAAACGTTAAAAAAATATAAAATTTACAACTAAAAACATTTAAAAACATTATTTACATTTACAATATAAACACGTCATCCAACTCACCACCACGTGGTAAGGTTCCCAGAACACTGGCAGCATTACCTCTCTGAATAAGAAGACCTTCTGAGCGAAGTATGTGCCAGCTCTGGGATCCCCCGAGGCGAGGACCAATCTGGTAGAAATTTGTTTGCAGAAATTTTTCATGTCAGACGACCACGGGCCTAGGGTTTCTACGGCCAGCGCAACAAACTCATGATTAGCGCTGACCTGCGCATATTTGCGCCGTTTTTGTACTTGTCCATAGGCGGCGGTGACCACTTACCAGCAGGTGGGCCGCATGCTTGTTTGCCACTCACCTCATAAAAAAAAAAAAAAACTTGTGCTTGTGCAGCTGCAGCCCCGACGCTACGAGCCGTGCTGGAGACATGAGATGGTGTCAGGGTACCCACACATAAAAGTATATTTAATAGCTAAATAACAAAACATATTGGACGGAATGTGAGATTCTTATGAAGTTACATAGCTCTAGGTTGACCTAAAAATAAATAATTTATAAATAACAAATACAAACACAAAATATTATGAACATTATTTATTAATACGATTAATTATTGTTTTTAAACTGGCCATAAACCATTACGAAATTGTGCCTTTACAAGCTAAGCCCAATGCTAAATTAACCCAAAACTATTATTACGATGGCAGTTGGCCTGACAGATCTAAAACTCCTAAAACTATTGCTGTCCTTGTTAAATAGATGGCAGTGAAAAGGACAGCTATAGTTTTAGTAAGACTGTCAACTAAAGCCTTCGAAATTGGGCCTTAAAATATACACAAAACTACGGCCGGTTATCATTATGCAATATTTAGTATTTGAACCATTTAATTAATTTATTATTATGCAAGTATTAATATAAGGTATTCAGGTAATATCCCTATTTAAATAGGTACATTTTGTGTCAATATTTTAATATCATTATTTATACAGGTCAGAACATAGCATATGTCAAAATTAAAATATTAAAAAAGAAAATTAAAAATTTAAAACTAAAGATCCTTCCCATTGTGGCACTTAGTTATAAGATTTCCCTCTAAATGTTCGTGTAATATGGTGTTTTCAATAAAGTGTTATCTATCTATCTATCTATCTACCTATCCTTCGCGTACCGACCTGGACCAAAAGTACCCAGCACACTAGCGGCATTGCCCCACTGGATTGCCAAGAAAATTTGCTGACCCAGGTACCAACCAGACCGGGGATCGCACCCCTTCTCTCGAAGACGCCAACCCTGAACAAATTTCTTAGCTTCAGATATTTAGTAATAGTAGTAAAAGTGCATACAAAAATGCTTATTATAATAATAGCACTAAGGTACTTTACTCTAACTCACAAATTTTCTAACAGATTTTATAAAATCATATATGACGTTCCAGCATATTGAAAAACACGTTAGAATTATATTGTAATTATAACTGTAATTGTCTATATTTCTGTCTGTTTGTCACTTTTCACGACTTAACTATTTTTCGTTATAGTGACAAAGCAATATACAGCTTTCACAGGCAAGCTTGTTACTCGTGGCAGAGCAAGTCACAGTCAGTACATTGAAAAATAATAGGTGTCTCTCTTTATTGAATAGTTTTGACGTCTATGTGAAGAAAGAAATGAAATAATTGAATTGTCAGAACATGGGTACAGATAAAGATGGTATAGAATGTAATGATGTATTTATTTCAAAACTTAAGTAATTATATTCCTCACTAGCTGCGCTCCGCGGTTTCACCCGCGGATAAAAAGTAGCCTATGTGTTAATCCAGTACAGAAGCTATCTATATTCCAAGTTTCGTCAAAATCCGTCCTGCCGTTTGAGCGTGAAGGAGTAACAAACATACACACATACAAACTTTCAGCTTTATAATATTAGTGTGATGTTCTACCTTGAGAAGGCATACAATTATTTTAGCTTATAGTTACAAACATATTTATACAATTACATGTTAAAGTAGTAATTTAAAATTGAAATTTAAAAAAATTGTCTTGAGAGTAGAAGTGGAAACTCATAAGCAAGTTGTGCAATTTTGGTTTAAATTTATGTCGAGGCAGTATTTTACTTCTCGCTTGCGGGGAACAGCTGCTGTGAATGGGGTATTTTGTCTCTGAGACGGCCTGTGATTTTCTTTTAAAGGTGATTTTTACTTGAGGATTAATACGCCTCACGGTTGGCCTCACGCCTGAATACTATGTCTAAATAAAGTACTAGTTTGTTACCTATAGGTACGCACTGCGCATAGAGTATTCTATTCTTATTTTGTCTAGATTAACATGCGTCATGTTCTGCCACATCATCGCTTATCATCAGGAGAGATGGTGGTCAAAACAAACAAAAAAGAAATATTCCAGAGCATAAACCCGAACAAAAAAAATCTTGCTTTTTTTAGGTATCGTATCGTGTTTTTCAATTAGTCTGCTATAACTTAGTTATATTTTTGTATACAGGGTTATTTTTAATTTACCAAAAACCTTTTAGGGCATAACTCACATCACTGAAACAAACAACTTTTGTTTTACAAGTTTTAGAAATGTTGGATTTAAGTATTTTTCACAAAAAAAAAATAATTATGAACGATCTTTTTTATTTGGCTTTAATACATATAACAAAAATTCATCATAATACGGGTCAATACTCAATGAATCGATAGGCTAGTTGTCTGCTATTAAAAATGAACAAGTAATTTTTTTTTCATATAGTAGGTTCAAAATGAATGCAATAATTGAAAAATAAGTAAAATCGGTAAATAAATCACGAAGTAATAAGCTTCTAAAGTTTCTGGAGGGGCATCGACGGTCCCTTTATCGCAAAACAGGATCTTCCTCACAGTTACTATGAAAACGCACGTTGTGACGTTACATGCCAAAGATACTATGTAAAGCTACCGCAGCTTAGTAATGAGGTATTATGAAGGACTAAGAAGTGACGTCAATGAATCTTTGAACTGTCTGTTTCTATTCCTGTATTTTAAAATGCTTCTAACTGTCATTTTATGAGATATTAACTTTTTGTATTCACAACTTTATTATTTGAGAAATATTATTAATTTATGCAATAAAAAAATAGCAGGCAACTAGCCTATTACAGTTTTACTAAGCGAGGTTTTAACTTATTACATTGGCGAATATATTAAAATTAGAAAAACGCTGTGGAAGAAAAGTTGTTTATTTAAATAATGTGAGTTATACCCAAATAGGTTTTTGGTAAATTAAAAACGACCCTGTATATTTCAGCAGTAAAATTTATATCGATTATAGGTAAACCTAGCTTGTATGTTTGTATTGATTGCATCGTCTTAGCTTCTTGTATGTAGTTGTTTGCAACATGGTTTTTAATTTATGGATTTATCCAATAAATTATGTTATGAATACTTGGCCTTTTATTTATAAACATAAAACATTATCTATTAGTCGGAAGGTAATTTGGCATTGATGATAAGTAGAGCACCCCTACCGCGTAACCATTCTGGTAATGGACATCACCTGCTACCCTGCACGCGCCCATTTACAAGTCCGTGCGTGCAAGCAAGACAGCACACGATCACCATCGCCACCAGACATACACCTTAGAGTATAGACTAAAGCATAGAGAGAACATTGATTATGTGTCAAGCGCTTTTGACACAGCTTTTGTGGACACTTTTTATATGATGTGAGTCTGACAAATTTGTATAGAAAAAACATTTGACTCGAGTCGAAAAAAATGGTACGGTGCTTATCGCAAGCGTAGCTAATTACTATATGTTTGTTTCTTTCCTTCGCCACTGACGTAGCGATACATGTGAGCAGTACAAATATAATACCGTTTTGATGATCTCTCTATGCTTTAGTCTATACTCTAAGACTTACACAATCAGGCCCCAGCACAAGCTATAAAAATCGACATTACTCTTAGGGTCAATTCACATAGAGCGGCAAAATGCTCGAGCAGTTTTTAAGTGCTATTGGAATATAAACCTTATTCCATTTAGACAAAGCTGAAAACAGTATGCAACATTAAAATCTTACCTATTTTAATGTTGCATACCATTTTCAGCTTTGTCTAAATAGATTAAGGTTGATATTCATACAGCACTTAAAAACTGCTCGAGCATTTTGCTGCTCTGTCTGAATTGAGCCTTATGATTATGTCGAGAAACCGTTTGACAAAAGATGTATGACGTGATCCGCGTGATGGTTCGTTGGTCAGACGCTTTCTCGAGAAGAGATTGTCGATTTGTAAATCTCATGCTAGCCCTGCACACTGCAGAGTATTTTATTGAAAGCGTTTGACCACAAGGCACTCATCATAATCAGCCTGTATCAGTCCACTGCTGGACATAGGCCTCTCCTAATGCACGCCACTTAGCCCAATCCTCGGGTAATCTCTTCCAGCTGCCGCCAGCCACTCTGCGTATATCGTCGCTCCACCTAGTCGGAGGGCGTCCTACGCTACATTTGCCAAGTCGCAGTCTCCACTCAAGAACACGTCTACCCAGCGGTCGTCGGTTCTGCGGCAAATGTGACCAGCACACTGCCATTTCAGTTTGCTAATTCTATGGACTATGTCGGTACCTTAGCAAGGCATTACCTACTGGTTATGATTTAGTTTTAATCTTGACAATTTGCAAGTCAAAGTTAAGTTGATCAAAATTTTTTAGATAATATCGTTTGTATAGTCTTTATATCTAATTACAAAATGTTAAAGTAAGTAGGTACCTATACCTAATATCTATCATTATTGACACGGAATAAAACAATGTTCGCATTTAAGTAAATGTTTTGTAATGAAGACGAGGCTTAGGAACGCAACGTGTGTAAATATTAGTTGTACCATGGAACAAGGAGGAGAGGAATGTCAATACACTTCAATCAAATATCCAATACACCAAGAAAAGAGCGTAGATCAGAAATATACCAAAAACCGTTATAAACCTAGATGGCGTTGCAAAATGAACGGGCTATACGGCTAGCTACGGCGCGGCGAGCTAGCATTTTTCTGCAATGATTTACGCTCATCTTATAGCCCGCTCATTTTGCAGCGCCATCTAGGTTTATAACGGTTTTTGGCATATTTCTGATCTACGCTGTTTTCTTAATGTATCAATTGGCATTCCTCTCCTCCTTGTTCCGTGGTTGTACAGAATGGGAAAATAACATTACTGGGTATAGATTTATGGAAAGTGGAAACTCGATATCTCTCCAGACTCAGAATAAAACCGTAAAAAAATTAACAGTCAAGTGATTTTTTGTAAAGATCTTCCAACACAGACCTTTTGTGTTGCAAAAGATTATGTCACAAAGAAAAGCTTGTACGTGCATAAACACAAGTCACTGGCAGTGCGTCCCTCCCTGCCCCTATTAAAACAACGCAGAAAAAGTTATCAGCAGTGACCCCAGAGCGTCAACACAAATTATCGTTCCGTCAGTTATTACTGAATATTCTGGTGGGTAACATGAAGATACTGTGGCTCTTCGTAATATTGCAAACGGTGAGTGAAAAATTATTTACTGATCAAAAGCCTGTGTCATATACAATATACATCATTGGAACGAATACCTTCTATCGCACGTTGGCAAAAATGTGGTAACCCGCAAAATCCACAAAATAACAAGATAAACTTAGAATAAAAATACTATCATAGAAAGATAAAAAACGGAAAAGTTTCATAATAAAAGTTTCTTAGTTTCTTTCGTTTTTTCTTGTTTCTTTTGTTTGTTTCTTATTGTTCGACCCAGTATTTACTGGGTCGAAAAAGTATTTGATAAGAACTACTAGTTACCTATGGGTATTTTAATTACTGGTACTGGACATTTTGCAGGCTCTTGCGCAACCTGGCTTCGGAAGATCGTATTTGAGGAACTCTAGATTGGTAAGTTTTTGTCACAGCCACAGACAACACACTTAAAAGCACATGCTAAACAATAAGGGCTTCGTAAGTTACATTTTATCAGTGCTTATTAAAATAATATGCCCTGTGAATTTCACACTGCTGTAAAATGTAATGAACGAAACGTCACAGAATGGTGCGAGAGCCCACTGCACAAATACCTACGTCATCGGGTACCCCAATAGGCTATCTTTAGATCGTTAACCGACATCTAAATATGTAAAAAAAATCAGGTCTGTCAGTTCCTATCCTGCCGGGTCATGGAAATATTTGAAATTTTTTGATGTATTTTTATTTGTCAAAATTTACCCGAATGAAACTTCTGGCAACAGTTAATTGATTAGTTATGTAAAAAAAATTGGTCTGCCATTGCGCACGCTGCCGGAAGTACCTGGCAGACCCCTAAGAATGTGCCCTTCACACCCTTTACCTACCTCAGCGAATACTCCGATGAAACCTACGCCCAATAATAGCCAAAGTGCCACTGATAATAGATTAAAAGGTCTGCCAGGTAAACTTGGTGAAACTTAGTATTCAAGGCATTTGAAGTTGGTGGAGGTGGATTATTTCCATGACCCGGCAGGATCGGAACTGGCAGACCTGTTTTTTTACATGTTTAAGTGTCGGTTAACGATCTATAGATAGCCTATTGGGGTACCCGATGACGTAGGTATTTATGCCGTACGAAACAGCGATTGTCATACCAGTTGATTGTACCTATGGCCATTATAACACATACTACAGTTCAATTGTTTGGTGTTTGCTAGTTTGTTATAGCAGTAGCTACCTATATATAAGTATTGGTAGATAGTTTAGAAAATAAATGCACTTTGCTCGTAAATAAAGTTGATTAGGTTATTTATTTATTTATTTATTTATTTATTGTTAGGAAGACCAACAGCTTTTCTTACATAATAGAAACCCACACACACTGTGTATTGTTACATACATAAGTAGAAACCATGTAGAAACCAATCTTATGTTGATGCATGTTGAAAACATGTCGAAGTTCATCGGATCCCAGCCTTGTCGTATCAGTTTGATAAGGACAGCAACAAAGCTAGAGCAAAGTTTAGGCGTGTTAACCTTGTGTGTAAACACTCCAAAATGTAACCGATAGGAGACCGACAGACCGGCGACCTTGCGTTTGTATTCAGCACTTTGAATTCTCCCTGTAACTAAGTCTCTTCAGAGCATTCCTCAATGTAGATTCGGTAGAAAATACCTACACATTAGAGAACTACTCAAGAATTTCTATATATAATGTATATATTCCAGTGTCACCAATGGGTCTGCCTCAACTCCAAGCTCGGTCTATCTGACTCCTTACCAACTCTTGAGGAGCTGAACAATGTCCTCCGAAGGTTGCTTCCTCAAGGACCATGGCAGGATGTGGTTGACGATGTCCTGGACAATTGCTACCATAACCGGTCTAGGAGGTATACCAACACTTGTCCTGGACAGGCGATCATGCATTGTGTTGTTGATCAGCTGATAGCGGTGAGTGATGTAGACCTAATTATCATCGTATTCATCATCACCCATCATTAATTAGCTAAATGACGTCCCCATTCTCACATCATGAGCTACAGATGCGGCCAGGCGACATCGCTCGTAGAACTGACAACCGATGGGGAAGAAAGGTTCTCCAGTGGCGATCACGAACCGGAAGACACAGCGTAAGCCGGCCCCTCACTAGGTGGACCGACGATTGGTCAGAACCGCGGGGAGCCAATCGATGGAGGAGGAAGCAGCCGCTAAAAGAGGCGCTCTTTGGGGGGGAGGCTATTCAGCAGCGCACGTCATAAGCCTGATGATAATATCATCAATCAGATAAAATCCACTGCTGAAGATAAGTATATAGGCATCCCCCATTAGGGAAGGGGTGGGCGTGGCCATAATCACCATGCTTGGGAAGCGTCATGGCGATCGTGGTAGATTATTAGAACGGCTAGCTCGTCACGTCATTCATTCTCATAAATGCTGCTGACCATTCCCTGGATATTCCCGGTTGCCGGTTCTTACGGCACCTACGAGAAGAGGTGGGGTGGTCTTACTCATACGCCGCGACCACACGGCTTACAGCTTTCTCAAAGCACGGATTCTCTTTACGAAAGCACCATTTGACTAACAGTCACCCATTCAAGTACCAATGTTTAGTAAACGCCAAGAAAATTTTGTAAAACTGCAGGGAGACGATGCATGCAGGAGGCAAGCGGCCGCTCAAAGTGGCGCTCTGGCAGGACTATGTTCAGCAGTGGTTCGTGATGAATCAAGCAAATTTACCCAATAACTTGTTACAGAACTGCCCCGAAGATAGTCTAAGGAAAGAAGATGCGTGTGCGCCGGTTTCATCCCTGTCGGGATTTAAAAAAGATATGTTTACACAGGGGTGAGTTTATTAAACTACAGGCAAATCAAAAAGGAGATAATGGGCTAGTTTCGGCTTTGTAGGGCGTCGTGGACTGAGTGACAGAAATAGAGAATACGTGAAAACACATCCAAGAGAAAATAAGGTCAGACTAGATCCATCGTGGTTGTAGACCCTGGATCTACTGAGATGGAACCCGCTAGAGATAGAGTATTCTCTGTCGCTCTGCTACGCGAAGCTGAGATTAGCTGGTTATCTCTCTTTGAGTGAGAGATAAACCGAATCTATATTACCGCCGGTACCTATCTGCCCGCAGCTTCACACGGATGGTTTTAGGAGCATCATCATCATCAGCAGCCTGTATCAGTCCACTGCTGCAGATTTAGGAGTTTTCATTATATTGAAGTAAAATTCAGAAATATAGCTACAAAATCTTAATTCAATGACTTCGATATTTGGTTGAAATCGTTGTTACTACACTGACAGCTCCTATCTTTTAAAGCCCTATTCAAACCGGCGCGATACTTGTACCGCGGTGGGTATCCCTGGTGCAAACGATTAAAAATTATGGCAGATTTTGAAGATTTTATTATGTTGAAGTAAACAGAAATATAGTCACGAAATATTAATTCATTGACTTCGATATTTGGTGGGATTTGTTGTTACCACCCAGATCCGCAGGAGAACTTAAGTGACCAGTATAGCTCTTAGAATTAGCAAGTTGAAATGGCAATGGGCAGGCCACATCGCTCGTAGAACTGACAACCGATAGGGAAGAAAGGTTCTCGAGTGGCGATCACGAACCGGAAAACGCAGCGAAGGCCGGCCTCTGGTATGTAGGTACCTACTTACCTTAGTCCTTATTCTGGGATTCATTGAACTCTATGATTAAAGGGTTTATTTTATTTACTAGCAAACCACAAGCTAGTTTCACCCTCCCGCCAAGTAAAGACATGATTAGAAAAAATGTGAATTTAAAATCCATGTAGGCTATAATGAAAAAAAGAGGAATATAAATCTAAGGTTCATGAGGTAATTAATGATAATTTTCCTCCTTTTTTTCAACTCTTCATTAACTCTGGGTTCCTATTTAATAATTGCTTGATATTTTAAAATAAATATAAGTAAACATTAACGAAAAATATTTCTATTATATCCCCTTATGGAAGATTTCAATGTAAGGCCGGATTTTCAGCGTATTTTGGGCAGACTCTGCAATGTACAGATGGTCACACTGTCACTCACCGTCACAGCCTTCTCTACTTTTGCTTCACAGCGTGGACATAGGTATAGCGTCATAGGTAAATGCATTACGTACTCAACTCCGAAAAGATTAAAGTGGATTGTGTTGTTTGGTATATAGAAAATGCATGATCTATTATTAGACTACCTAAACGTAAAAATAACACAATACAAGCGTGCGAAGCCGCGGGCAACAGCTAGTATAAACTATAGATCTCTCACCCAATGTCACCTCATATATAAATAGAAAGAAATGATATTAAAAAAATTAAACCATTTCAGCCGATATGAAAATGTTGAGAGGAACCTTCTCGTCGAACGCCGACCATCATGGTTTGTGAGAAACGTAAGTAAAATATTGTGATATTTTTTTTTTTGTTTCTAGTAATTTCTGAATTACTCGCACGATAGTTTAGAGTTCATCTCACGAAAGAAGTCGCACGGCAATAAAAGGAACTTATTTTTACAGATCGGCAGTGTGACCATTTGTAGCACATTTTTTCAATTTTTCGGGAGATGGTGAAACGTTTTAAATAAAAATATTTTTTATTATTTTCCCATCTCTATAATTACAATAAATACTAAAACTAAAACTGTTTTTGGCATATTTCTGCTCTACGCTCAGCTTATAGCCCGCTCATTTTGCAGCGCCATCTAGGTTTAAGACGGTTTTGGCATATTTCTGATCTACGCTGTTTTCTTAGTGTTTTGAAATTCCTCTCCTCCTTGTTCCATGTTAAAATATACCACACCATTCAAACAGCTACCTATACATATCCATTTTACAATACAGTGGATACTCAAACATCTAATAGCAATACCGACGAAGCATTGCAATTAGTTAATTCTGTATCTATAATACTCTAATTCAGCGTTTCTTAACCTTTTTCAGCCATGGACCCCTAGAATTCGATCGCAATTATAAAGGAACCTTAGTAAAAAACCAGCAATAATTTGAGTGGGAGTAGGCACTGCAATATTTTTTATAAACACGTATACCTACGTGTTTATAAATCCGTAAACTTACGTCTTTATAAATAGAAAGTTGGCATATTAATATGGTTCTTCATCCTAGACCGCATCGTCACTTAACATCAGGTGAGATAGTGGTCAAGTGGTCAATAAAAAAAAAATGTCATTATGAAGGTTGGGTGTTGCTTTTTTGCAACTCAATTTTTGATAATCGTGTTGCTGTTATTATAAACCTCTCAGCTCAAAAGCACTCGACATAACTTTGCCACGACAAAACCAACGCACTTTAGAATGCAATAAAAACGTAAGCACTTCCAATTGCTTCACAAATCATAGCTAGATCAGATAGCTGTGAAAAATCTTCCATCTTGTACTAATGCCGTCTAGCACTGTTTTGAATTTGCTGGCAAATTCTTAGCCTCTGAAAAGTAAACCACACAAAAGTTATACCAGCGCGATAGAATTCCAAATCGATTATGGCAGGTGTTTTTTTGTATTAAATAAAGGTATTTTTTTTGTTTTAGTATTTCAGCTCTAAATGCTGCAATTTACCCGAACTGTTCAACGTGACAACTCTCTCAGAGTGTGGGATCTCCTCGATGGTACACTACTACGACCATAACCCGAGAGAGTATAGCAAAGGGGTTTTGCCTGCACAGGTAAGGATCTTTTAAATGTACCTACATGCTCTTATAAACTACCTTATTGAGAGAAACTTATACCCAAACACACAAAATCTTACTATACAAAATCTTCGTATTTATAGCCACCTAAACTAACGAATTTTTGGCGTTAAAATTATGACGAAGAAAAGTAGTTGTAATGTAACTAGAACACGAAACATATTTTCAAAAAAATCAAGGTGCACAAGCATAGATTATAATCTATCCAAGCGATTCATACCGAAATAAAAAGTTTTTGTTGAGTTTTAGAGGGTGAAAACCGTTGGCGTCTGAAACGCTAAAATGTAGGTAAATTCACTCATGGGCTCTATTGTCTCTATCATACGTAAGGAGAGCAGCAGAGCGACGGCAATAACATTTTCAAATATACCAGAATGGTCCTCTTAATGGCCGCAGCAGACGCATTACGTATTCGCGCTACTTATCTAATAAATAATTAATATGTGTCGACATTCCATACAGCGTCACCTAGCCCTAAACTAAGCATAGGTCGCACTATGGGAACCAAATCTGATAGAATACAAAGATATTTTTTGTTTTGTAAATCACATCACATCGTCAGCTGAAAGTCGTCCACTGCTGGACATAGGCCTCCGCCATAAAACACCACTTTGGACGCTTATCAAAGGGGAGATTTGCCATAGCCACTACTACACTTGGCAGGCGGGTTGGTGTGATCGCAGAAGATTTTAATGTACCGAGGAAAATGCTGCTACCCATTCCTTGGATATTCCGTTTCCCGGCTTTTATTACGGCACTCACGGGAAGTGATGGGATGGTCCAATTCGCAAACAGGGACCACACGAATTTTGTAAATATATACTCAGAATACAATATTATAACACCTAGACACAGAACAAACATCACGATGTTCATCACACAAATGTCTGCTCTGGGTGAGAATCGAACCCATAACCTTGGTAGTAGCTCAGAAGACGGAGCCACTACCAACTGAGCCGTGAGGCCAGCCGCAGAGGCTTTTTGTATCTATGCTACCTAACAAGTGGTGAGAAGTACGTATGATGATGGTTAACTTGATAATGATGTCATCCAGAAAAACTTTTTTTGAATTTTAGTGGCGCCAAGTCCCTACAACGCCTGCAAATAATGGCGACTCCATTAATATCGTGAGCTTTAAAGACTTCCAAGATGGTAATATTCAGGTAAATAATTTCAAATAAAATAAAATAAACATTTCTAATTTTGTCGATAAAGGCAAATTAATCTTAAGGACGTAGGTACTAAGATCCAAGATGGTTACTCGCATCCTTTATCACGCTCGCGCATTGCGATAATTTTTACAGATGACTATGATAATAAATGACTGGACCTATGTAAATAGGGTGAATTCTGTGGACTGAATTTACCAACGAAAAATCTGTCTAAAAACCTTTAAAAATAATATAACTAAATGTTCGATGAAAATATCGTACTAAGTAATCAAAACAGTTTTCATACATGAAACAATAAAACAAAAAACTTTGATTCTATTTTTATGTAATGAAAACTTATTTGGATGAATTATGATATTTTTGTTACTTTTGCACAACATAGGCTACTTTTTCCCGGAAACTAAGAGTTCCCGCAAGAAATAGGTTTAACCGAATAATTGCAAGTGGAATCGTTTTTTCAGGCCACTACCGATCCTTTGGACTGTTGCGATATATCTGGCTTCATCGAACCGTCTTGGCGGCATCAATGTAACTTTGAGCTCAATTTTGAAGGTCAAAGTAGACTGGTTATTAAGCAAGATACTCTTCCAATTACTACTGAGGCACCTGTAACGACCACTACAAAAAGCTCTGTCGTAAGGAATGACTTTATGATAGTGCCAAACTCTGTAAGTATACCTACTTCCAAGAGAAACATAGTAACTTGATTATAATACTGAAATGATTACTAGTATGAAAGTGCTATTCCCTATTGTGTACTAAGGGTAAAATTTAAATACTTACTTGTAATACATTTAGAAAAATATGAAAAGATTTCATAGAAGGCTTGGGTAATATCCTACCGACTTCACCACACATACATTTTAATTTTTGATTGGTGGTTTTACTAATTTTGTAAATACCTAAATGTAATATTAAAAATTAAATCGTAAGCTTTAGTTAGATAGTTAAAGCCTTGTTGCATTTAGATAACTAAATCTATTATCATTTTCATTGTTTCATTAAAATATCATAATATTGTTGTTTTAAGAACTATAATATCTTTATAGATATACCTGAAGTGTGGTTTACACTTAAAAAATCAATCCATGATCATAATATTGGTTCTAAAACTGCTCATTTTTGGACATATTAGGAATAAAAATGCCGTATAGTTAGGTAAAATGAATTAACAAATGTGGACACTTCACACAGAGGCACCACTTAGCCCCAAGCAAAGATTATACTATATACGGTATATACATACCAGGTATATAATATACCAGATAACTGATAGAATGCTTTCATACTTTTTCGTTTCTATACCTATACTTACTTAGATTAGAATACCATTAACACACGGCCACAGAACCAACACCTATGTGCATCACACAAATGTTTGTCCTGTGTAGAAATGGATCCATAATGGAACCACAACATACGTAAGTTCAGAAGCAGACTACCAACTAAGCTGTGAGCACAGTTATAAACAACATAAATTATAGAATTTTAAAATATTACTCCTTTTTCCTTATCTTTAAAGTTTTTATAGTAAAATCCTTTTCTAGTGTGAAGAAACAACCTGCGTGTTCAACAAGCTGAACATCCTCTCACCAACTGGCTCTGTAGACACAGGAGCTTTCATCACACTCCTGGACAACTTTACCCACGCTCACCCTACTTGGTCCAGAGCAAAGGGGAAGGTGGTCAAAACCTGTCTAACGAAACCAGTCACTGAGTACAGTGCGCCGTGTGACATTAACAAAGTCCTGGCTTGCGCTTTGGATGTTCTAACTGAGGTATGGATTTAATTTATGTACTTATTAGTAGCTTATATAACTTGACGGGGAAATCACATATGCAGGATGAGCTTTTAAGAAATGTATCCGTGCTCAATGCAATGTAGGTTATCGAAACACATGACCCCTTTTTAGGGGATTACCAAAATTGTAGAACTTGCTTTTCTATCTTTCATTCCAATTTTTTTCCGTTTCTACTCACTCGACGGAAAATGCTGCCCATTCCCTGGAAGCAAACCGAAAAAAATTACTGCCATCCTTTTTGGTCTAGACCTTAGCTATGTGGCCAGCCTAACTCCACCGCCCGCCCCGCGCTCCGTCCCGCTATTACATAGACCACGTCTTTCACCCTTTTCCACTTTATCCATTTATTAGGTGGCAGGACTTTTCTGCAAAGTTCGTCTACGTAGGTACCACCACTTTGCCGGTTATTCTGCCGACAAGTAGTGTGTAAGCACGTATTGTAGCTAGTGATATTACTGGGCAAATGAGAGTTTATTACCTGATTTCACACTAGTAGGTATCGGATTTCTAGACTGTGTGATGTCGCAGGATGACGTGCGCAGTGCAGTGTCACGCGAAACTTTATTATTTTAAAGTTCCGAGTGACACTGCATCTGTTATGGGCGGCCGTGTCGCTTAACATCATGTGAACGACTAGCTCGTCTCGTCATATTCATTCTCATAAAAAAAAATCGGTCCTTTTACGGTCGCGCAAGTGTTTTCAAGTAGGTATAGTTGTTTCTATCGCTTTTTGGAACTTTTCAGCTGAACGTTTAGTGAGAATGATGGTTTTTGTACCTTATCGTATAGTACATGTCGCATTCAATTTTACGTGCAGTTTGCCTGGTTTTCCTTTCATATAAAATATTTAGGTAAGTAGGTAGGTACGCGCATTAAGATGTTCTTCTTTGTTTTCAGAACTGCCCGTACGCAAAAAAAACTAGTCAATGCAAGTAAGTATCTCATTAAATAATCTTCGTGGTAATAGAATGTTAATTTTGATGCACGAACTTACAACCGAGACAGATAAGAAGAACGTCAAAGAACGTTAGATTCTTACAACATTAATATTAGTACATAAAACGACAAGAATATAAATGTAGCTATTTAAAAATAAAACTGGTGATGTGGCAGATAAAGGTAACTACAGGCCGATATCACTTGCAACTGTAGCAGCAAAGGTATTTGATGGTCTGCTTAATGCACAGTTAAATAGCTACGTAGCACTCCATGATAATCAGTTTGGTTTTCGACCCAAACTGACCACAGAGAGTGCAATACTGTGTCTTAAGCATACCGTTAAATACTACACGAATCGGAAGACCCCTGTGTATACAGGGTCTTCCGATTCGTGTAGCGTGCTTCCTTGATTTATCCAAGGCTTTCGACCTGGTCTCTTACGACATCCTCTGGAGGAAGCTGGAGAGCACAAAGCTACCGAAGGAGCTCATTAGCATGTTCCTGTTTTGGTATGCGCACCAGGTCAACAACGTCCGATGGGCGAGGGCAGTGTCGGACTCTTATCAGCTCGAATGTGGTGTAAGGCATGGCGGCTTGACTTCTCCTACCCTGTTCAATTTATACATCAACGAGCTCATCGTCGCGCTCACCAATCAGCATGTCGGCTGCCACATGGATGGTGTCTGCGTCATCAACCTTAGCTATGCGGACGTTTGAGTGCTTCGATTTGTGGTCTGAGAAAGTTGCTCAGCACGTGTGCGGAGTATGCTCGTGGCCATGGATTAAAATATAATGGCACGAAAAGTAAATACATTGTCTTTGGAGCTGTCGGTGCAGAATGTCTAAAGAATGTGCCACCGGCTCAACTGGATGGGTTTCTTTGGAGCGGGTGGAGCATTTTAAATATTTAGGGTATTTGCTCACCGGGGACCTCACAGACAACGCTGACATAGAAAGGGAGCGGAGGGCACTGTCAGTACGAGCTAACATGATAGCCCGCAGGTTTGCGCGCTGTTCCAGGGATGTAAAGGTGACGCACTTCAGAGCGTACTGCACGTCCCTGTACACGTGCGGCCTGTGGGCTGACTACACTAATAAAAGCTACAGTGCCGTCCGCGTCCAATACAACAACGCGTTCAGGGCGGTGGTGGGTCTGCCTCGTTACTGCAGTGCGTCTAGCATGTTTGCGGAGGCGCGCACCGACTGCTTCCACGCCACCATGCGCAAGCGGTGCGCGTCCCTGGTACGCAGGGTGCGGGGCAGCTCCAACACCGTCCTGGAGATGATCGCGAGCAGGCTAGACTGCGTGTACATCAGGCATGCCTGTGCCAGGCATATCGTGGTCCCAATGCCGGTTAGGAAATATTAAATCAACCCTGACTGTAGCTGTGATTATTATTTATTTAGAACAATTTTATGTGTGTGACGATTATGATTGTTTTATTTTTATTAATTTGAATTTTATTTTGTATTGGATGTGATTTATTATTTTTTTTTACTTATATTATTATATTCAATTTGAGTTCTGACATTATAATTAGGGTGATTATCGTTTTATCTCTAATCTCTAATGTATTGTATGGGTGTAAGTTACCTGAGTAAATAAATAAATAAAAATATAATAAATAAATCGAAACTGAAACAGAATATTTTGTTTTACAGTTGGCGTAAACCAGTAAATGAAGCATTTTGCCAGATAAGCTCATCCAAATATAGACCAGTAAGTAGGTAGAGTTTGAAACGAACTCAATGGCAGATGTAAAGACGTGTGCTGCAAGCCCTTCCCCCCACGCTGCGCACCGCTTACCTCTGCCCGCGCACATCCAATTTTTGCTACTGCGCAGCGTTTCCCGCTGACTTCACAGCCGCCATTGATTTTGAATCGCACTCTACTCAAGTTCGCTGCGACACATTAAATAGTAATTTGCGGGTAATAATAGGTATACATGCATAGCTTGGAACTTTGGAGGGCTCTTTTAGCCGTTTTTAGGGTTCTTTACCCAAAGGGTAAAACGGACCCGATTACTAAGGCTCCGCTGTCTGTCAACAGGCTGTATCTCATGAACCGTGATAGTTAGACAGTTGAAACTTTCACAGATGATGTATTTCTGTTGCCGCTATAACAACAAATATTAAAAAAACAGAATAATATAAATATTTAAGGGGCTCCCATACAATAAACCTGACTTTAGAATTAATAATTGTTCCAGAAACACCGCCGAGAATCATGTTCGATGCCAGACCTTGTAGACCCAAGTATACTGAAAGAGTGCTCGTTACTTTCAATCGGTAAATCGGAACATGTGCCGACTGTGGTCAAATCTAGGACGTATAGACTCTTTACTTCTAAGAGTAAGGTGAGCATGACATATCGATGATTTAAAGCAATATCACCTGCTTAGCGCAATCAGCAGAATTTTAATGTAGGCGAAAAAGAATTACTGCTTTATTTTATTAAATTACCGTAATCTCCTTCGTTTGATGATCTATCTTAGTACACGACATTGCGAAATTGCGGTGAAATTGCCGCAGAGGCCACTTACTAAGATTCAATTCAATTCAATTCAATCACTGGTTCGGGACTAGGTGATTCTTAAAGCTGAAGCTGGTATATGCCAGGAATATTCTTGGATCCTGTGTCTCGCATGCGCATTGCGACAGTTTTGAAGGTAATGGTAGAATTTACGTTACGTAAAGTCTGTCCAAATTTTAAAACAATTAAAAAAAACACATTATTAATAGAATCAAACAGGACATAAAGACAAAAACTTTTATTCTTTAACGTTTTTCTATGGACAGATTTTTCGTAAGTAAGTTCTTACCTTGGTCCCGGCTTTCGGACAGATGGATGCGATGCGAATTCAAATCTCGTTCCCGTTTTTTATTTTCCTTTACGTTAAAGTTGATGAGAAAATTATTACATAATTATGTAACTTCCAGTGCCTAGACTTGACTCCATCTACATCGTGCCTAATGACAAAAATGGATATCCTCAACAAATACGGATTCATGGACTACTTTAAAATGAAGGATCGAATCCGCCATTTAACCTCTGAGGTCGAATGGTCTCCACTGCAGAAGGTTTATTTGAGCTCGTTCAGCGACGGACCCCTTTATATGGAGCATTGCAACTCCGCTAAAAAGTTCTTGAACGTTATTGATGCGATTTTGCTGGTAAGTGACAATTACCGTTCAATTAAACACAAAATAAGGCAGCCGGGCAGCATGAGTCGTAGAAATCGACGTAATACGCCAGTTGCCTGCAATTTTTTTTATCGCGTCTTCCAATAAACAGTCGTAAAAACAAAAATTAAATATCTGAAAAAATTACAAAGCTACAAGCATTTTATAGTACAGGGGCCGTACTGTGACCTCTTGGCGCGATTCAAATGCCAAAATAAAAATATTTAGATCTTAATTTAGATACTTAACCATTTTCAATAACTTTTAAAAACCGGGGAAAAAATATGTTGTAATAAGCGTTTCTCATTTACAGACTTGCCCCGAATCAAAAAGGAGGAACACGGTCCAATGTGGCAGAATATTCGACACAGTAAACAAAACTCCTATATCAGACAAAAACGTCACAAAAGAACACCAAGAACGAGTCCTTAAACATTTCCTCCATGTATTTTACCCTCCCGGGATTACTGCTAAAACTCACCCTAAACGTCACGGAAAAGTGAATAAAGTGCCTATTTATAACTATGGAATTTTGAACGGTAAAAACGCGCCTAAAGTTACTACTATAGATGTCCAACCAAAGATTGTTAACCCGCCTCTAGTTTTGTTACCTGTGTATATGAACACTAATTTCACCTTAATGAGGCCTTTCAACGAGAATGGAATTATGAGAGGCGCTTTTCCTTTCAATCAAGACCGACCGCTGCCTACGCCTTTCCCTATTTCTAAACCTTCCGACATATCTACTCTCTTTCCCATTTTTACACCCTCTCTTATATCTACTCCTACTATTTCTGACCGCATCCGTAATTCTAAATTGTTGCGTAGGTACGATATTATTAGCGATCCTCACGCCAATTTCCTTATGAGAAACCCTTTAACGGTGCATAATCAAATAGCTTACGCTGATACTTCTATTCCCTTTACTGTTTTTACACCCTCTCTTCTATCAACTCCAGCTACTTTTATCACGAGAAACCCATTTTTGACGAATGATCAAATAGCTCATGCTCACATTTCTACACCTACTATTTCTACCACCTCTCAACCTATTTCTACTGTATCAGTTTCTACCTCCCAACCTATTTCTACTACACCGGCATCGAGCTCAAAGCCTATGTTTACTACACTTTATTATCCTACTATAAATGAAGATAAATTCGAAATGATAAAACCTGAATAATAAAATCGAATGGTAGTTTTCATAAAGGTCAAAATCAAACGAACAAAGTTTGAAGCAATATGAAAAGTGTATTTAATTTAATAATTATGTACTGTCACAGTAATGTACTAATCCTTAATTAGGTTATCTATAGTATCTAAGTTCAATTTGTAATGTCACCAATTTTCATCAGTCTTAAAAATATATAATTACAAATTACCGATTACGTTGTTTACCGTCCGATTATTGCAACACATCAGATAATTTATCACCTAGCAACACTTTGAATATGTTTGTACTTAAATTATGGACTACGCGATTGTGGTCAAAATAAATAACGTATTATACTAATCTTACATACACTCTATATTTTTTAGATATACATACATCTAACGCAAATAAAAAGCTTTCACAAACATATAATTTTGATTATCATACAGATATATTAGTGTATAAACGCAAGAGAAAAGGCACATGAGTTTGACTCGAAACTTTCAGCAAATGTTGCCAAGTTAAAACCAGAAGGCATCAATTTATGTAATATCAAATGTCATGTAAAAATAAACAAAAAGTTAAAGCATTCTACATAATGGCAAGCGAAAAACATAAATGATATATTCGAGGACCTATGATAAATGATTATTCTGTACATTATCATCTTGTTTCACAGATAATATAATATTTACAGTATCAAATGTGGCTAAATAATACGTAATAAATCTATCTACAGTAATATTTTTTTATTTATCATACTATTTTAGTCGTGCTATGGTCATTTACTTCATTCATTTGTTCATTCAAATACATTTCCTCATACTTCATTCAATTGTTTTTTGTTTTATTTGTATAGAGAAGAAAGAAATTTTAAACTTATCCATAAAAAAACAATTGAATTGAGAACATAAGTACTCCTTTTTTTGAGGTCGGTTGAATATAATGTGATTGCATTCATAATAATGACCTATTAATTATTTATACAAATGTTTAAGTATACGTATAAAATGTAATTCCTCGTTCGAATCGTATAAAAATTAAAACATAAAATAACTTTAGTCACAAAAAGTTATAGATATCACTCAAATGCATTACTTTTACGGCGTTCGCCGAAAATCACTAACAATATTTCTTTTTCTAATCACGGCAAATTTAAACTGATACTATCAAAATTCCTTATCGACCTTGTATCTCCGTTTAAACTGTGGCTTCCAACGTTGATCCTAGTTAGTATTTCCTGCTGCAAAGCCTTTAGAGTCCTTACAGCTGATATGTCGTTAGAAGGGGCTAGAATGAGGGCTCGCTTGGCGTGTGGGAGCGCTTCAGAAGGTTTGTTGAGGGCTAGGATAGCGCGGGCCATTGCGTACGCGCATTCGAACGCGTTTGGGCGAAGGATTGACGCGCGGGCTGCGAGGTCTAACGCTTCTGATGGTTCCTGAAACATGATAATTTTTTTATGCTACTGGTATACGCTACGATGAAACATAAAGTAGATCCCCGATCGTGGCCGCGTTGCTTCGAAAACGGCACCGACAAAACAAGGCATATAAGGTACGGTTATGTCATCTCAAAGTCCTATTTTGTCAGTCAAAATGCCATCAGTAAAATGGTGGATATTTTACTGAAGGCTCTAAAAAACCTTTGAAGAGAAAACGAAAATGGATGGTTATATAAACTTGGAACCATTTGCCAACACTCGTGCACGTTCACGAACACTTAACGGATAATAATCCACCCTTATTACACATTAAAATTTAAAAATATACAGGTTTTGGTAAAAATTCACAACCGCCATTGTCTGATTTTCTTCAAAGACCTTCTCTATAAAACCTGTCGTGTCGTGTCGTGTCGTGTGAAGCAAGGCCACTTAGATGAGAGAAAAAAACAATTGACTAAGGGGTGATTTTTCAATGACTGGATAAAGGTTAATCGACGAATAAATTATAAACCAGCTATACTGTGTTTCATAATCTTAGATTTTTTATGTAAACAAAGGGGATACCAGTGCAAAAAATATATTTTATAATAGTAGTTTACCATATTTAACCAAAACAGCGTTCAATTATTTTTTTCTGGTCGTAATCTGATCAACTATAAAATTATAATCGTTTTGTACTATCTATTTTAACGTAACATCTATTCTATAGAATGTTATGATAAAGGAAACATTTTTTGATAGAAAATATTTTATTATACTGGCAAGACTGTAGAGGTTCTGAACATTTTCAAGATAACATTTCTGCCGCCATCGTTTCCTTTCATTCGTTTTTGTTTTCTCGAACGCAAATGTTCTTCTCCCTGCGTTTGTGCAATTTTATTGTGTTTTTTTTTGTAAACTGGTTGGTTATTGTTATTAGTATTTAATTCGTTGTTGTTCCGTTTTATTGTAAAGTTTGATCAACTTCTTCCCGAAAATGCGCAAAATAGAGCCTCAGCCGGGTCCCTCGACCTCAAGGAACTTATGTAAAGAACAAAAAATCTGTCACCAGTCAAAAAGCGGCCGCGGAAATATTTGAGTGTCACGGAAAAACTCGTGGTAATGAACGTTAACAAAAAGAGACAGACAAGAAGTGGCCTGAGGCCGAATGTTGGTCACTAACAGACCATGCAAACAAAACAGCTTAATCAAAATAAAAACAAAAATATTTTACACCACGGAAAAATGTTTTGTACAACTGGCATGTCACTTTGACAGTGACTTTTCGTGACATTTCTTTGTTTACATAAAATATCTAAGATTATGGAACACAATATAAAACAAAAACATTTCAATTTTCAGTATACCGCTTATAAAATTAGCTTTTTATTTTTACAGTGTTATTTTATCGAATGAATAACTCTTATCTGATTATTGAAAAATCACGCCATAGGCAAGGCAGATTAGGGTATTGGGCATAATTTATGAATGATAAAATAAGTGTTGCCTTAATTAAAATTACTTACGTTCATTTTCCTCTTACACCTGGACAGGTTTAGCAACAAGTTAGTTTTTAGCTGCACAAAAGCAGATATATGTTCTTGCGGCACTGGCTGAGTGTTAGGGGTAGTTAACCCCTCATCGCTTATCAGGGGGTTGATTTTCTTCAGGGCGTATTGGTAGCGATGGGCTGCTTCGGAGGGGCGGTTTTTGCGGTATAATAAGTTTCCGTCTTCCAGTAGTTTATTGAGGAGTATTAGCCTGTAAATAAATATTAGATTTAGAAGATAATTAATTGTTATAGCGGGAATGGGGAGTATGAACGAGATAGAGAGAGCTGCCGAGACGAAAGAGAGACGAAGAGAGATATAGTCGTAATGTAATAGAGAAAACAGGGAGGGAGAATGAACGAGATAGAGAAAGCTGCCGCGCCCAAAGAGACACAAAGAGAGAGATACAGTCGTGGGCAGCACATGTATTTTATTATCAATGTATACCTTTAACATTTTTATAAAGATGTCATTCAGTAGAATTTGCTTTACCGTTCTTTTTTATCATCGATGGGCTAACATTTGACCACGGTCTCACCTGATGGTAAGTGACGACGCGGTCGACGATGGAGCATGCTTGCCTAGAAGATACCGGTTCACTCTAGCCTTATAAACTCCCAGATTATATTTGTCAGGAAACAATGACACTGGTAAGGTGTTCCATTCCTTTGCTGTCCGAATTATAAACGAGGAAAAACGCTTTGTACAGTATTACGTGGTTTACCGTACAAGATAATTAGAACTTTAAATACAATACGTTTAAAATTAAATTGGCACTTACATGAATTCTGGTTTGCCTGATGCCATTACCCATGTTGTGGGGCCGAGCTTAGCACCTTTCCTCAGGAAACAATTGACAACCTACAAACAAAATAATAAAAATGTAAACGTAACTTTAGTTTTATTAACCAGAAGAAAAGACTAGGACTTTTCTGACTAGGTGGTAGGACTTTTCTGCAAAGTTGCAAAGTTCGTCTAGGTAGGTACCACCGCTTTGCCAGTTATTCTGCCGCCAAGCAGTAGTGTGCAAGCACTAATGTGTTCCGGTTTGAGGGGCATTGTAGCTAGTGAAATTACTGGGCGAATGAGACTTTACGAACTGATCTCACAGTCTAGAAAACTTTTTTAGACTGTGTGATGTCTCAGGGTGGCGTGCGCAGTGCTCAGTGTCACGCGAAACTTTAGTTTGGAATTCCGAGTGACACTGTAATCTGTTATGGGCGGCCGTGTCGCTTAACACCAGGCGAACGACTAGCCCGTCACGTCTTTCGTTTACATAAAAAAAATGTCATGAATTGAAAAATGTTTAAACGATTACCTACTTATTACAGTAAGCCACTGTTACTTACGGGAACATTCCTCTGTCCAATAGCCCGGTCCAAAGGTCGTAACCCACTATGATCTACCCTCTCCAAAGACGCTCCTCGTTCCAGCAGGATATCCACCAGGTCGGCCGGCCCTCCGCAAGCTAGACCTAGTGGGGTTCGACCACTGCCGTCTGGTTGGTCTAGAGATCGTAAAAATTGGTGTGGTTAAAATTGATGGCGATGCTAATTTTGAATTCAGAAAATGCTAGATTTCGTCTGGGTCCGCCCATCTCATAGTTAAAACTCTTTTCCAGAGTTGGTGTTCTACAGTGCATTTTAATTTTTTTTTAGTTTTGTATATGGGCTATGGGTTTTATAGTTTGAACTTGGAAACTATTACAAAACTAGTTTATAGGAAAAAGTTCGAGTATGGTCTGTATGGTGTAGGTACTTTTAAGTTTTCTCATCACCTAGCAATTATGTCGTTATTAGCTTAGAGTATAGACTAAAGCATAGAGAGATCATCAAAACGATATTATATTTATACTGCTCACTCGTATCGCTACGTCAGTGGCGAAGGAAAGAAACAAACATACAGTAATTAGCTACGCTTGCGATAAGCACCGTACCATTTTTTTCGACTCGAGTCAACTGTTTTTTCTATACAAATCTGTCAGAATCATTCACATCAAAGTGTCCACATCATATAAAGTGTCCAAAAAAGTGGTACGCTTGACACATAATCAAGTTCTCTTTATGCTTTAGTCTATACTAAAGGTTAAAAAAATTATTTTACAGACACTGTCTAAACATATTATCACTCTTTAGTAAGAAGGTAAATAAAGTTGTAGTTTTTGAAGTAATTTCGCTGGTGGACAACATATTATAAAACGTAAAAACTCACCAATAGACGCTCCTTTATCTAATAACATTATCATAGTAGGTATCCTAGAGCGAAGGCAAGCCCACCCCAGTGGCGGCACTCCATCGCTGTCCACTGCATCTGGATCAGCTCCTAAAGGAATAAACACTTGTAAAGAGAAGAGCACTACAAAACAATAAAGTATCTAACTAATTTGCCACTACAATCTAGTCACATGGACTGTCGTGCTTTGCTTTAGCCTTTGATTCAAAGCTAGAGTTTGTCTAACAAACTTTGCTGCCAGCATGTTGGCTATCTATAGGCCATCGTGGCTAGCATAGAGTGTTTCTGTAGTAGTGTAGCTGTCTGTAGCTTAGCATTTGGTAGTAGTTGTGGTTGATATTATTGTAGTAATTCATTTAAATAATAAAAGGTACCAAGGGTGGGTTTTTTGATCCGAAACCAATGTTCAAAATTTGTGACTATTCCTAAGAAAAACTTTGAAAAACTCACCTTGATCCAAAAGTATCTCCACTACATCCGCGTGGCCTTCTGCTGCAGCCAAGATCAGAGGGCTCTTTCCTCCCGAACCCATCACATCAGCTCCAGAATCCAGCAGCCTTAACACGAGGGTAGTTCTGCCGTTTTTGGCAGCTAACGCCAGAGGGGAGAGATTTCTCGCGTTCAGTGAGTAGGGGGTGGCTCCCCTTATTAGGAGAGCGTTGGCGATGGCTGCGTTGCCGGTGGAACATGCCGCGGTAAGGGCGGTCTCGCCTGTTACTGGACAGATACCGTCCGGCTGAAAGGGAATCACCGGTTACTTTGTGGAACATTACAGGTATTATATGGGAGAAAGTTTTGCAGAAAAGGCAAAAAGAGAGTACTATAAAAACATCAGCCCTGACACGGGTCAGCCTTTATTACGGGTATGAGAGTGAAGTTTTATTGCGAAAAGAGTGAAGAGTATTGAGAGTGTAGTGAAGTTTTTTTTTTTAATATGTCCTCATCAGGAAGCAAAAAATAGTTTTGTATATTTCCGCAAATGAATGATTATGACCATTTTATCGACTAATGAGAATACCAGTTCTTAGTAAAGAAAACCTAAATACCAGCACTAATAGGCTTACAATGAGATCTGAAGACTCTAATTTAACATTTCATTTTCTCTTTCCTTGTTCCAACAATGAAGTATCTTAAGTCTGAAAATTAAACTGTAGGTAGATACCAGATTCTTGACGATGTGACAGAAACAAAATCATCGCTATTCCATTTAAAAACAAAATAGTAAAGGATACCAAAACACTTAATATATATATAAGAAACTCACGATCAATTCAGCAGTATCCAGCAAATACTCCACGATATCCAAATGGCCATTCTGAGCTGCAGCTATCAAAGCATGCCTCGACCCTGGAACCAGCTGCTCAATGCTTCCATCATCTATTATATCCAAGGAGTTCCTATCGTCCCTTCCAGTTTGACAACCGAGGAGGTAGATGACAGTATCTCGGTGGCCGTTCTTAGCTGCGTGCACTAGAGGGGTCTGCTCCGCCGTATCCGTGTGACTCAGTGATGCACCTGTGACGGAAATGTGGTTAGTTAAAAAAAAAAATAAAAACTAGGATATAGTATCTCTCAGTCATTAGTATAGGGAAGAGACTGAAATATTAATTAAGATATTTAATAGCAAACGCTAAAAATTTAAGCTAAAATAAGGATGGTGGTTTGGTGACGGTATTTTCTAGGAACAGTGGAAAAAATATCTGTTGTATTAGGAATTTGACTGCGGTTTACAGGGTCAATTATTAAAATGGTTTTGGGAGTTCTGGGATTTCGTTTTAGTATATATTTTTAAGTAAAAGTGATTCGAAAAATGTTATGACCAATTTTCAAACATTATGGTGAAATAATCACAAAGTGCAATCTATTCTATTTAAATATTACCTGCAGCTATAAGTCTTCTGGCGACATCAGTATGTCCTCGCTGACACGCCAAAGACAAAGCAGTGCATCCTTGAGAATTAGCCATTTCGATATCGGCTCCAAATTCAATCAGAAGTCCAACCATTGATAGGATCCCTTGATAAGCATACATACACAATAGTGGCGCATGCCCGAGACATTCTGTTATCTGGTTTGGCGAACCACCAGCTAGTAACATCAGGCGGGAAACCTTCACGTTCGGCGTGTATATATTCCTTAAGTTTGCTATCGCTTCTCCAACATTCGACGAACTTGTTGCAACCATTGTAGCTTGGAGATCCCTTGGACATAGCCCCAACTGTGCCGGTCCCAAGTTTCTATACATGTGAGCTTTTAAAATATGATGTCCCAATTCCATCGTCCTTTCAGAGTCCAAAGGAGACTGGACCCTTGATAATCTGAAAGCGATGCCGCAGTGTCCAGCCCTCAAATCGCATAAGAACTTCGAGCTTTCGTTATCATCTCGTCGTATCAACCATTCCCTGAATGAGGGATGGAAGAACATGTATGTATTGTCCATTCGTTTCACCAAAAAATCTGTCAGACTCTCGAATCGGTGGCAAAACTCTTCCCAGGGAAGAAATTGGTTAACCAGCAAAGAGTTAACCGAATAGTAAATCTCCACCAACGTTAGCGGATATAAAGCAGCCAAGCAGACGCTGAGGATATGCGTTACTTTTTCAAAAGATTGCACTGTCGGGAACCGTAAATTGAACTGCAGCAGAAAGATCTGCGCTAGTGATATCGGAACCACTTTGTAGTTAGTCGATTTGACGACAATATGACTCCTCTCTAGTAGATCTAATATTAATTTTAGGAACAAAAACGAGCCTTGGCTCAGATGAAGCACGTATTGAGCGAACTTCATCACGGAATTGTGAACGCCCTCTGACTTTCCCGTTGAACATTTGATGTTCGTTTCAATGATGGGTGCCGCTTGGACTCTTGCGTGGAAATACTCAAGCAGATCTTTGTTCACGCTATCTGATTCGTCTAAGCTTAGTCTAGTATACGGCAGCTGTTTCGCCAGCTCGTAGAACTGCGTTCTAACTGTCGCCACGACTTTGAGCCAGGAAGGCATTTCTGCAATATGCCGCGCCAAGAAAGATGCCAACGTGTGACCATGATCTGGCCTGTGGTATTCCGCTTCGCAGAGTCCGTCTACCAAGATAATGCTGTTGCTTGTGTCTATGCTTCCATTTCTCCTCAGGAAAATCAGAGGTTCAATAATTCCTCTCATAAAGGCGAGGTCTGCGTCTGCTATACATTCCTTGAGAGACAAACATCCAAGGAGGTGTGGTTCGCTAAGAAGGTATTCTCGATAGGCTAAGAGTCTCGGAGCTTGGCAGAGTTGCGCCGCTAAGGAATGGACGAATTCACCCACCAGGCATGTGCTGTTGTTATCGGCCTGAAAATTATTCGAAAAGATTATGATTCGGTTTCATTGAAGACTATAATTCAAAATTCTATGTCATAAATAGGTACCTACGTATCAACAATTCATAGAGAAATAAAAAACAGACTGGATATAGTAGTTAGTCATTATAGTCATAGTTCTGGTGGTTGCCGGTATCGGTAACTACCCACCACTTAGTGATTAGAGCTACTGTCGCGAAGCAGAAAAGACGCTCTTGGGTTCGTTTCGAATCCTCAATATTTCACAAAGGTTAACAAAAACTCACTTGACAAAAATGATAAGCGACCACTTGCGAAGCCAGGTGGGTAAACAGTCCAGCGGTGAGTTCTTCGGGCAGCAGTTCCCTGATATCGGACTGTTCTCTCAACTCTTCGTACTCGTAGTTCCTTTTCCGACCGAAACAGGAGTATTCAACTAGTTGGAGAATGAAAGCAGTTTTGCCTGTACCGGGACGGCCTGAGATTAGGACACCTGTGGGGAAAAATGATTTTTAGTTCAGACTTGACATGGTTTGATCACATTTGCAAATTTGAGAATGGTGCGGAAGCTAAGCTACATCTGGATTGGAAACTGCCTCTAAAGTGAAGCTGCTGGAACACAAGTGCTTTTCGACAGATTCTTAACTTGAGCGTAGCAGCGTAGTTACGCGTAGTTTACTAGGTGGCGGTAAGACTTTTCTGCTAGGTACCACAGCTTTGCCAGTTCTTCTGCCGCCAAGCAGTAGTGTACGAGAATTAGGTACTGTGTTCCAATTTGAAGGGCATTCACTAGTGAAATTACTGTGCAAATGAGACTTTATGATCTGATCACACAGCCTAGTAATCTTATTACTATACTGTGTGAAGTCTGACTTCCGCAGTGCAGTGTCACGCAAAACTATATTAATTTAGAGGTCCGAGTGATACTGCAATCTGTTATGGGCAGCCGTGACGCTTAACATCAGGCTAACGACTCGTCACGTCATTCATTTACACAGAAAAGCTAGCCACCCGAGCACTATAGAAAATGCTGTAGCTCATAAGTTTCTCTATGATATTATGGAGTATACAACATAACACGCTACGCTGTAGTATATTTCTTGCAGAATGTAACTAATAGATATCAATATCCAAATTTCTGAATCCCTTATACCTTTTTAATTCAGACAAATTGACGATTTGATCACAGGTGATGTTACGTGACGAAAAGACCTATCCAGGGGCAGGTATATAAACCTAACAAAGGAATTGGAACTAACCTGAAGAACTAGACTCCAAAGCCTTTTCCATATCCCTCATGAGCCAGAGTCGTCCAGCGAAATACGCTGAGCTGTCTGATGATGGAACCTCGAAGAACAGAGGCCGAAGGGTGAGTTGTGGTGCTGGGTGGACTGGAAGAAATTATACATCTTTGGTGATTTTCGCGGGAACTGTTAATGGGTATTCTGGGACGAAGGAATATTTATTGGTTTCGATAACACTGTAAAATTTTGCCAGCTCGGTAATTTCTCGGTATTTGGTGCACCGGAAGGCCTCTGCTAAACACAGGCCTCCCCATTAGGACAATCAGTTGGCCAAATCACCACGTTTGGCAGGTTCTTGGAGATCGCAGTAGATTATAATGACTAAATGACAAACATACCAACTTTGTGGTGTAGTAATGTACCTACTTCCTCCCCTTTAATTTTTATACAATACCCCAATCCTTTTCACAAATTCTTTAGCAAGATTCGATAGAAGGTACTTACCGGGATAATTAGAGATTTAATTTACCACAAGTAGTTGATTATACCTTTTTTAATTTCAGAGGAAGTGGAGGATTGCTTGCTGTTGACCCTGGCTGATCGGCGCGCGGCTGTCTTCCGTGTCTTGAAGAAACCGCTGGACATCCGGGTCAGTTCTTCTGATCTGCCGCTCTGGAGGGCTGGAACATGAAAGTACATGTTTGTTAGTTAGCATAATAAGTAAATAAAGATTAACCAATTTTTTTTTATATAAAACTGGGTGGTTCTAGAGACTGGGACCACATCAGCATGGGTAGCATGAGCTGTAGAAATCTAGATGTAGGTATATATCTTTTTTCCCGAGAAAGCGTTTACCCACTGAACGACCACGTGGATCACGTCATAAACCTTTTGTTGCATCTTCATTGGTCAAATGCTATCTCGAGAGAGTTCATATCCTACCCGTGCCGATATCAAAAGATAATATGGCCGCAGATGGAATACACTGATAAATGCTTAGCGATTGAGGGTCGTAGTTGGCCAGGTGAACACTAGAAAATGCCTTGTTATATGGTTTCACTTCATTACGATTTTTATCCTTGCCCAAAGCTGAAGTTCATTGCTGGCTTGTACTTACGGATAGCTTATCACGACTTAAAATCAGCTAGGAACCCTTTTACAAGCGTCTAAAAGCTATAATCTGGAAGTTTTTAAGAAGAGAGTAGTAGGTATCCAAGCCGGTCGTTTAATATTCAAGCTTACTAGCTTACCATTCACAGAATGTCGTCTGCTGCCAGGACTTGAGGACGAACAGTTGCTGGCGGCAGACAGGCTCATAGACGCCAGAGACCCGAGCGAGTCCCGTCCCAGTGGGGTCACTGCGTCAACTTCTGATGAGCCGGTGAGAGTTGATACCTACAATGGGAACAAAAGTATTGAAATTACGGGTCAAGTTATTATGGGGTTTTGGGACCTTTTTGTGATATAAAAACACGAAAGATTGTTTTGGTTGCTTCAATTTTCTTACTACAACAATGGAGCAACGCAACAGATCAGCACAACAAAACGGACAAATAAATAAATAACCGGCCAAGGGCGAGTCGGACTCGCGCACGAAGGGTTCCGTACCATTATCTATCCCTGCCATCCAGTGTTGAGTAGCAGTACTATTTAAAACAGCGCCATCTATGACTCATCTGGTAAACGAGCAAAAAATCACGTTTGTTGTATGGGAGCCCCCTTACATGTTTATTTTATTCTGTTTTTTTTTGTTTTGTTATAGCGGCAACGGAAACACATCATGTGTGAAATTTTTAACTGTATAACTATCACGGTTCATGAGATACAGCCTGGTGACAGACGAACAGACAGACAGGCAGACAGCGGAGCCTTAGTATTAGGGTCCGTTTTACCCTTTGGGTACGGAACCCTAAAAACCTAATGATTGACAGAGTGACCGCGAAGTATGTCTGTTTCAGCTTGCTGGTTTTCAATGTAATAAGATTGGAGGCGAAAACAAGAGAATAGGAAAACTACTCAAACACTTAACTAAGTATACGAGTACCATAGTTAGTAAGTACTAAGTACTACCATGGAACAAGGAAGAGAGGAATGCCAATACAATCAAGAAAACAGCGTAGATCAGAAATATGCCAAAACACCGTTTTAATGCATGTTTTCTTGGTGTATTGGCATATCTCTACTAATTGTTCCATATGGTACTATCATACCCAAACTGGCTACTAACTAGTAAAAGTAAAGTATTAAAAGTAAGTAAAAGTATTTAACTAGTAAAGTAAATGTTCACACATACTGGGCTTGTGTTGTGCGAAGCGAGCGTATGCGCGTCGAGCGAAGCGAGCGAAGTGCAGCTCTCCCGAGATTTGCTTCTCGACCCTCTTCGCTCGCCGAGTAACAGCCCTAACCTCATGTAGAGGTCGTTCTGTCGCCGCGACTCGTACCCCTGCTTTATGTGACCTCCTTCATCATCTGAAAAGTAAGAAATATAACTAAAAATATTGTATTATTTGATTCATAAACACTCGGTAGTGCAGTAATATAAAGTGTTGCATTCATTCATAATAAAAAAATACATAAAAAATCAAGTAGAATATAGGTACATGAATCACACATAAAAATCAATGCCAACTACATGCATAATAATGAAAACACAAAAAACACCCAAAAATATGTTATAATTCAAGCCAAGAAACAACTTCAGAATCGGCCCTTAGACAAAACCCGATATCGAAATGTGTTTTGCATAAAACCTTTTATGGTATGCAAAACAAAAGACTATCTTGTTCTGCAATGTAGCTCTATGAATATTAACATGAAAGGTATTTCTGACCATTTTACGTGTATTTAAACATTATATTTTATTTGCTTCTAAATGTCGATAATCTCAGAACCACTCATGTTTTGTTTAGAACATTGTTTGTATTATATACCTATACCGATTATATATTATAGGAATCAGTAATATGTGCAATAGATACAAAAAGAAAAAAATATAAAAAAATATAATGCCTACCGTACTAAAACCTATACCTACATGATCATTAAACCTAGATCTGGACAATTTCCAAAAAAATCTATTGATAAATTTACTTTTGCAATACAGGAAGACATTATTTTTATTTTTATTATTACGCGGGCTCTCTATCAATCAAATTAATAAAACCGTTACCTATCTATCTATCACATTATAAAAGCACTCCACAAAACGCGTCGGCCATGACATAACCCATCTGAATCACATTGTATTCAGTTTCAATCGAAATGTCAACTTAACTACCGTACTATTGTCATTTTACAACCGATTTTAAACCTTTTACCCCTAGCTTTAAAGTGTTGTCTTGAAAGTTACACTGATTTGTTGAATGCAACCTGCCTACGAATAGACAGGCATTGTCAAGGTTGAGCACCTTTGGTTGGTAGATACATCATCCGTATTAAAATAGACCTGCAGGCCTAGCATGCGCACCGCTACAAAATTGTCTGAACACTTTTTCTCGTGAGAGACCGTGACAAGGCTATTGTAACGCCTAAGCGTGTCTCGCTCTAACAGCAACGACAAGTTTTCTTGCGGTGCGCATTCTAGGGGGTCAGAGGAAACATGTTCTTTAATATGCACGTCGTCTAAGTCCCTCACAACATCGCCTATACTGAAGCCACAATGAAAAACAATGAAGAGAACTTCTACGCCTTATCAGCCGGAAGACGTTCACTGCTGAACAGAGTGATAAAAGGTTTTGAGATGTCTGTAGGCCGCGTCATCACTTACCATCAGGTGAGACAGTGGTCAAATGCTATGCCTATAAATTAAAAAAAAAGATGCATAAGATCAGTAGTTGTTGTTGTTGTTGTTGTAGTTCTATCAGTTGCCTCTAGAAGTCACTTGTTTTTTTTCTATTAACTGTGAATTGACTAGGTTAGGTTAGGTTTCATAGAAATCTGACATGTCTATATTTTAAATCTGCCTGTAGGTAGAAGTAATAGTACAGGTACTTTAGGTAGATAGGTAATTAGCCTAGGGTACCTAGTACCTACCTAACTAAATATGCTTATGTTTAAAACAATTCCATAATGGTACATTTTGAGAAAGTCTGTTAAACAAAACATTCTTAACCAAAATAAAACGTTCTCATAATAATTGGGTCGGTCGTTAGTTTCTGTGGGTGAGATCGAGACCTGAATTAAAAAAAAACTGAATACACACACATACATCTTACTACAAAACACATTTAAAGTTATGACTGTGTTACATTTCATTAATTACAAGCATTGTAATAGTAACATTTAAATTGAAATAGGCTCAAGATTAATTCGAATGATCATTTTACAATAGCCAATTTTGTCTAATAAATAAAATGGTTTTACACACTCCATTCTCCCTACATGCCTTTTCTAATTATTATTTAATTTTCCCTTTATTTCCTGTGGCAAGCACCCTTTACAATAAAACATTATTTAGACCAATAAACGTGCCCAAATTGTAATACGATATTTGAACGTTTCACACTTAGCCGTTTTGAAGTAGGGTTCCTATGATTCTCCATTTTTGTTAGGATAAAAAGTGCGTTATACCATGGACAGCGTTAAATAGAACTCTGATACACTGCGTAAAATATATAGGACAAAAGTGTCGTAGTGACAGTACTGCAGATTTCAAAAAGTTATAAAAATCACGTAGGCATACTGCGAATTTACCTGGTATACCTTATGTGTGCCTCTTAATATGAATATTCATTTTTAATTTAAAAAAACCTTAATACTGTCGAAAAACACCCTTAATCTGTTTTTTATTCTCAGTTTGAAATCAAGAAAAAGTGATAAGTTTAAAAAAATTGTGATATACTAATAAAGACCGGACCTTACACAAATGCATATGTATTTGCATAATATCTCCCTGTGTAGCAGTCTGTAGCGACAAGGTATGGAGGCGAGCAAAACATTTTTTTTACCTATATGCATTTGACCGCTGTCACATATATGCATAGGTACTCAAATAAAAACCGCTGGTGAAAACCGCGGGGAGTCAATTGATGCAGGAAGAGAGCAGCCGCTCAAGGTGGCGCTCTCTGGAGGAGGCCTATGTTCAGCAGTGAACATCTTCAGGTTGTTGATGATGATGATGATGACTTAAATAAAAGACGCAGCGTAGGCAACCCACTCGATGGACCGACGACCTGGAGAACCGCTCTTAGTGGCGCTCTGTGAGGGAGGCCTATGTTCAGCAGTGGACGTCTTCAGGCTGTTGAAGATGACTTAAATTATATAAAGCTCTAACAGGGCGTGGCAGTATGGCGTCGGGGGTCGCTTCACTCTCTCTCTACCTATACACTCTATTTAGACCAGTGACCTTTACCATATTTATTTAGAGTCTAAATGAATACGTTAATGGTCACCCTACTCAACGGAAGCCATAATGGTGTCTCGTGGCCACCTGTAATTGTTTAAGACTGGAGAGTTAGGTGTTATTTATGCTTCGTTAAGCGTCGGATCAGATTATTAAGGTCTGACCTTGGGGCGCGTGAGAGGCGCTGTTAATTGTGAGAACTAGACCAGTTTAAATTGGGGTACTGTTAGATAGGCATCTAACTACTAATGCGACAGTGTACCACTTTATTTTTCATACAGTGACTATGTTTTTCTACCTTAAAAAGTTATCCGATTTCAACGATTTTTTTAATATGTCGCTTACACAAGGAAAAGCCAAGCTCGTACGTTTTCTTTTTTTTTTGAATCTTCGCAATATCTTTTGATTGGATTTTTTATAGTATCTCATTACTAAGCTGTGGTAGATTTACATACAATCTCCTGGTCTTGCGAGAAAGGGAGAGGCGATGCCCTCTCCAAGAAACTAAAAGCGTATTACTCCGTGATTTATTGACCGACTTTTTTTTTTTGTTGTTACATTATTTTAACCTATTTGAAGAAAATAATATAATTACTTACTCGTTCATTTTTAGTAGGTAGTAGTCAAATAGCCTACTACGTACATACGGAAAGCAGTTTAAATACCCTCTCATATTATTACCCGATGGAATAATAACGCGATCCATGACAGTATCTACATATTCGCCTAGCATATAATATGTCCTAAAATATTCACAAGCAATAGCCAAGCAAACGATTCAAAAACTATTACATCTCTACATCCTCCCAAGTTTTGTAGAGACAATGTAACATAGGAGCTCTACCAAGGCTCTAGCCACGAACATTGACACAAACCTGCTCTAGCGTGGGAGAGCATACTTTTTGCTCCATCCCGGCTCTCCAGACGAAGTGGGAAGATTACAGCCACTTATTTGTGAAGAAACTACAAGTCTCTATAATGTAAAGACTGTAGTTTCTTCATGTAGAGTCTATAATGACGCATTCTAGTACGGGATGTTTTGTTGAAGGTGGTTCACAGCAAAACAGCTGCGTACCTGTGATCATTTATATTACAATAGGGTAGTTGCCTGCTAATAATAATTAATAAGTAAATATTAGTTTCATAAAATAGATTAAAAATGAATGCAATAATTGGAAAATAATTAAAATCGGGAAATAAATCACGGAGTTTGCTGTGAGCTTTGAAATTTTCTGGAGGGGTCATCGCCTATCCCTCTCTCGGGAAACAGGGATCGTGTGGAGCTTCCCCACAGTTACTATCAAAACGCACGTTGTGACGTCACATGCCAAAGAGATTGTATGTAAAGCTACCACAGCTTAGTAACGAGGTACTATGACGGAGCAAGAACTTACGTCACTCACTGCATGTTTGGGCTATCTCATTCTATTCCTGTATTTTAAAATGCTTGTAACTTTGTCATTTTTTGAGATATTTACTTTTTTTTTCACGAATGTTTATTTTTTGAGGAATATTGTTAATTTATGCAATAAAAAAATAGCAGGCAACCAGCCTGCAGGTAATTTATCACCAGAGTATATGATAAGTTACATTATAATTATATACTAGGCGGTAGGACTTTTCTGCAAAGTTCGTCTAGGTAGGTACCACCGCTTTGCCAGTTATTCTGCCGCCAAGCAGTAGTGTGCAAGCACTACTGTGTTCCGGTTTGAAGGGCATTGTAGCTAGTGAAATTACTGGGCAAATGAGACTTAAGAACTGATCTCACAGTCTAGAAATGTTTTTTAGACTGTGTGATGTCTCAAGATGACGCGCGCAGTGCGCAGTGTCACGCGAAACTTTAATTTAGAGTTCCGAGTGACACTGCAATCTGTAATGGGTGGCCGTGACGCTTAACACCAGGCGAACGACTAGCTCGTCATGTCATACGTTTACATAAAAAAAAAGAAATCGTAGGATTGTACAGTTTTGCACCTTTAATTTAATTTAATACGGCGTTGTCCTACGATTCTTACATTAATATGGTACCTACTGCTTTTCCTCGAGTTATTAATTATTAAAGTTTTTATTTATTATACCTAAGTAGTATATTAATGCGTAGAAACTGTTTGACTTGATTATGAAAGTAATTTTTGATAGGAAAGCAAAGCTTATTTATTTTTCACTAGATTTAAATAGTTTTAAAATTAACGGTGGTTTCAATAAAAATAAATGAATAACGCCCAACGATCACATAAATAGATCCTGGACCCTAACTAGGATTCCCTGTATCTTGGGAGGGACCCAGGAACTACGAGGACCATGGTTCTACAACACGAAGACACAGAATAAATATTTGTGCTTTTTTCATGTACTTGTCCTGTCGCGGGAATCGAACCCGCCGCCTCTAGGTTATGAGCCGAACTGCTCAAGTGCCACCACGAAACCACAGACGCCGTCTCGGTTGCTGGTTTATTAGCATGATAATTATAAATTATTAAACGAGTATTTAAAAAAAATTATCCAATGTATTTTCATTCATGTAAAGAATAATTTTGGTCTTTTATGAATGCAGCTTTTATGGCGACGGTAATTTCTAAATTTTTATTTTAATCTCACTTTGGACCATTCTTCACGTAACATCCTGTACATGCAACTTAACTAAAAATCAATGTTTTATCGGAATCCCAGAACAATGATGGTGTTCTGCGAAAATGAACACCCATAGATGGGCATCGATGGTTAACAACAATTGGAATCAGTTTACAATGGACATTGTTTGTTGATGGATTATTAATCCATTGAATCGTATGTTGACATGTCACAAATGTGAATTTCAAAGAGTTGAAGTCGATTGAACTCAATTGTAGGCGATTATTTTTAAACATTTACGAGAGAAGAAGAATCGAGTTTTATTTTTGACATTTCACACAGCGCCATCTAGCCCCAAACTAAGCATAGCTTGTACTATGGGAACCAGATAACTGATAGAATACTTAGATACTTTTTGTTTGTAAATACATACATAGAATACAATATAACACCCAGGCAGAGTTTTGGCGGGAACGTGAAAAAGTTCACGTCGTTGCATTGTATTATTTCACAAAACTTATGCTTTTTCTAGTGTTAATGTTTAAAATTAGTGGCATTTTACGCATTAAGTGCTGAATTACGGGTATAAGTGTTGGCAAGTGATATAATGTAGTGAAACGTGGTTTTTCGTATTGCTTCCAAAATTCCATAGAAGCCTCCAGTAAAGTTGCCACTACTTTACTAGGACATGACTTAAACTGGATTATGACTACCTGACTTAGACTGGACTATGACTACCCTGACTGACTGTGACTAAGACTTGACTTTACATGAAATATTTCATAATACGATGAAAAACTACAATACTTGACACTGGCTAAATACACTATGTGTGGAGCCAAAATATATAAAAAAAAAAAAAAACACCCAGGCACAGAACAAACATCGATGTTCATCACACAAATGTTTGTCCTGGGTAGGAATCGAACCCACAACCTATAGTTCAGAAGGCAGAGCTACTACCAACTGAGCTAACAGGCCATATTGGCAGAGATATTGCTATAAAAATGTAAAATATCATGTAGTACTTGTACGTTCTCTTTCTCCGCGCGAAAAAAAATTAAAATGTAAGTATTTTAATTAATAAAAAGCTGTTTTTACTAAAACTTGAATTTCAGCAGTTAACCTTGAAATTCAGGAAGTATGTCCGATTTAGAAAAATCGTAAAAATAGAGAATACAAGGATGAAAACAATGTTTATCCCGTAAAAACCAATGTTATCACCACTTACATTCACTGCGTAGCGTAAGATTTGAAAGTTAATGTTAGTTACAGTTTCCCAATCTTTCTCAGTAAAGTTTAAATTTTTTGATTGGTATATAATGCTTCTATACTAGTGCATGTGTTTTAACTCTATACACATCGCAGATTGTTTAAACCTGCCCTCTAAGTAATTGTTAGATGCCACCAGTCTCTGATAAAGAAGCCCCGAGTCAAATTCCCGCTTCCTGACTCCTGACCTCACAGTATCGTGTTTTACAACGAACATTTTCCCACGTTCTCTACGTTTCCGCAGGTGTCCTGGATATGGTTACAGACGTGACCACACCCTTGCCTTGGGCTAGTAGACAGTGTGGTTTACTGGATGTCAAGCGTTAGGTAACCATTTTGCTACCAGCTGAAGATCGGACTGGAAGAGATCATAAGTCCGCCCATATATAGTTCTAAGATATTTCTTTATGTATCTGATTTCAATGTAAATAATTTTTGAATTGTATTGTATAAGATTTTTTTAAAATAAATGACTAGGTTACCGTTAGGACTTCTCGTAAAGACAACTATTTTTAATCTGGTGATTGAAAAAAGAAAAACAATGTTGAATAATCGCACTAATGCGCCATGTGGCTTCACTTTCTAATTCTGAGCTTTCAGTCTTGTTCACATATAGGTAAGGTACCTAATTGTGTAACTTCTAGCTCCTAATATCATCGCCTCCAAAACTAGCAAACCACGTGTCAGCTGTTGACCCCAGCCCACAGATTTGCGAAGGAGTAGAACTGTCATCGGTAGACTTGTCATTACACGAATGTCTCACGACGAAGGCGGGAACCTTGATCCATAAATGCGAACATTATGACAACCTCCGGTCTCTTGCAGAGGTTGTTCGATTAGGACATTTTTAGGTCTGTAAGTATTAGTCAGTACTACACTAATTTGTTCAGCTGGCTGGAAATATATGACATTGAAGAGAACGATGTACTTACAATAAATGTACCTAGGTAGGAATCTACTCTATATGTAAGATAAATGCTTGATTTTTCTTAAAAGGAGATTCTTTATGAAACACGATTGTGGTACGAGTAGGTATGTTATCTCTTTCTATCAATAAGTCTTTGATTCGTACAAGACCTCAAAAGTTGAGGATTTAACCTACTTGTGCAAGACCAACTTCTATTAAAAAGTCTTGCGTGCCAATGTCACTACACTAACTTTGTCTCAGGATTTTGTTTAAATTGGGATCAGACAGAACCCGATAAATCTATCGTTTCAGCAATCAAAGTGTACTAATACTTTTTGCTTTGTAGCAACAAACAATAGCTAATACTGTTCCGCAGTCCTACGTACAAGGATTCTCAATGGTTCTATTACATTTATTTGAGTATTTGAGTACTATTTGGTTGACTGATTCAGTACCTAAGTTAAAACTAGACAGCGTCTCGCCTATGAAAAACTTATAAGAAACTTAATAGAGTATTGATATAAAGTGTACATAAACTTTATAACTTTCTATTCCATTTCTCCAATTAGTTTATGCCTCCCATAAAAATCCTTATTGATTCAATTTTATTCATCACCCAATCCATAAACAATCTAATTTACATTTACAATCCAAAAGGTGTCTCCTTAGATATTAATCTTATTATCTCCCTCTACTAAATCTACTTCTCAGTGTAAATGATCAAGTCCACCCACGGGATAAATATTACTTACTATTGTCTCGGATTCTTTATCCATAACATCAATTATTGTTCATATAACGTTTGATACCAAATTATTAATCATGCCATAGTTATTTATGTGACGAGCTTGTCAGTGTTTGATGAAATGTTATCAAGTGTCATCAGTAATTTTGGTGATCTGTTATTTACATTATAAGACATTTATTGTGTACAATTATGTGGGTTATGTATGATTAAATATGTGATCTTAGCCATACATTAAATACAATCATCTTAAAACCATAGTATTTATATTTATGTCCATAGCAAATGTCTCGCCAAATTGGTAGTTTTTAACCATAGCATATAAAATTATATTGATTTTAATGGGCTTATACCAAACATAAACACACTTAAAAATCTCTCAAGCTAAATCAAAATTTTGACACAAACAAAACCAATTCAAACTAACCGGTCAAAGCTGTGCGACAAAATGAGTAAAACAACGTCAGGTTACAAACAAGCAATAAGGTGTGCAAAAATCGAGACGACCGTGCTGATCGGATGCAAGGAATGTGGACCGCATTCCGACGAATCAATTTAAACTAAGATCGATGGAACCGAGGCCCTTAATCGATCTGTTGATGTTTCATTGTCTCGAGTAGTATTTGATTTCATAGAGAGATACTATCGATTTCGTTGATATTAAAGATTATTTCGTACGTTTTAGTTCATGAGAATAGAGTCCACATTCCATAAAGATATCTTTCTCCGTGCCTGTCAACTGGTTGAGGCCCTGTGGAACTGAAGAATGTGCTGACCACAGCGATCTGATCTTATTGAAGACCAGGCTGTGCCACGCTGCACTCCTTGGGCCTTCCTCCGGTAGTCCTGCCAAACCATAACCCACGTCAAGCGTATGAAGATGAAACTAGAAATGATGAACTAAGAACCTTTCCCAATCAAACTGGACAGGACCGGCTTGACTTGTACTAGTTACCATTGCAAATTGCAGAATGGAATATGATCGGTTATATTTCGAGCCTACTAATCGACATATTAAGCGCAGGGGCAAAGGCCCAAATTAATACTCAATTTACAGAATAACACGCAGCTGTGAAGTGAATATTTCAATTACTAAGACAACGTAAAATGTAAATTAATGGGAATAGAAAATGTAACAGATCGTGTGATAGCAACGCAGCCGGCCCGCAGTCTGCTGTTGCAAAAGTTGGGATTTATACGTTTGACTAATAAATGCGGCAGACCGGTCCCTGCGGAACCCCTACGTACATCCGGCGGGGGCTGCGTGGGCGCTCCCTGTCGCAACTGTCACTCAAAGATATATACGACGCGTGGAATCCTCGTTAAAACCTATCGGGAAAGTGAGAGGTTTGTGAATGAGCGAACTATAATACCTCAGACATCAATGAGGCGGCTTGTTCAATGCAAATTGTGGGACTTAGAGATATGCAAATGGACTCACCCGATAGAGGCACGTGGTTGTCGTGTGAATGGCGAGCGCGCTGTCCAAACGGGCTTCGAAGCGACTTCGGACTAAGGAAAAATCTTCTTCTGGTATGCGGCGGTGTGGGACAGCTCTGAACTAAATTGGTGCTCTGTTTGGGTGGTTTAGGAAGGCGCATGGGCGACTGCCAGTCGTCGGCCCTTTGCGGTGATGGAGTATACCGCTCCATCACTGGCCTTCTTTGTGAGTTTCTAGCGCATAAAGGGCAGGCTTCGTTTCTGAACATGCAAGAGTAGCAGCGCTCATGACCGCAGGTGTCGATCAGCTTTCTCTTTTTACCCTTATCAAAGGGCATGTTACAGCTGGGACAAGTGGTACCTCCTGTCTCACTGTCCAGTAGTTGCCGGATTGCTGCCAAATCTGGAACAAGATAAATGTGTTTTAAAGTCTGACCAATTCGTAGTATCCTACTGCTACTATTGTGTACGCGACTTTGAAACTTAAATTTTTGATAATCTAAAGGTTATTTATTACTAGGTCCATTTTATCGTCCATTTACCTAGGTAGGTACAACTATAGTATTCAAATTACTTATTTTATTAATTCTAAAGAGATTTTAATTATATTTCTATTGTACAACTTGTATGGACTAATGTATCAACGCTGTGGATTTAACATGGCTTTATTAGACTCACAAGCATAAAAGCGGGATATAAGATAATTTATGTGAATAAAAGAGAAACATCTAGACAACTATACAAAAAGACTTTAGCCCCTGCTAACAACCAGTTTGACATACTATTATGACTAGTCGCTTGAAGCATTGGTAATCGATTTGCACATTAACGACCCTTGAAGTTATTCCAACGTTAGATAATGCATGTATATGTTTATAATAATGTAATTCATGATGTCCAACACGTAGACTGTTAGAACGAATTACACCAATGATGATATGAATGAGGTGGTGAAGTGTTAATAGATAGGTAGGTTATTTGGGAAGTTTTTTTTTATCTAATGAATGAGAACCAAGTGAAAATACACATGTAATATTATGTAATAAAAAGAACTTTAAGATATCGATAACACTGATGATAGAAACCACAATAGTGTTCATTTTTACAGTAACGGATGCCTGGTTTCTAAAAACGAATAGACAAAACCTCTCCTGAATTCACTTGTTCTATAAATACCGTTAATTAATTAGACCATATTCGTCATATTCATAAATATCTTTGTTTCGAACTAAAACGGCGGTTTTATCAAAGACAAAATTGATTTATAGATCGAGTTCTCCATAACTCTTGAAATATTCTCCTCGGTCAAAAGTTTAAATCAACACTTTCAAAATAATAAACGCCACGTAAATCTGTTTGTGCAAGTAATAAAATCCGAGTGCACGACCCGACTCAAGGAAGGAGACAGTGGTCTTCCATTCCTGTAGAGTTTACGAAGTTCCAATGCGGCGGTTACACTAGCCGATAACCTTTCATTGGCAACTTTATATATACCATAAAAATTTCCTTGCGTAAAGCAGTCTCTAAACTTGATGTACCTATTTCCTAGTTATTTTGGTAACGCTGATGCTTTTGAAAAGCTTTACCTACCATCACGGTACAAAAAAAAAACATTAGAAAGTGTGTAAAATAAGATACAATTTTTTTTCAAGCGATACTTATTTAGTGTCTATTCAAAAAGTTTCTAGGCGTTTTAAGACTTCTAACTTCACCTAGTTTTTAAGTAAACTGATCTCAATGTGTTGTGTTGTGTTGTGTTGTTGCTGTTGTGTTGTGTGTTGTTGTTTGTATTGTTTGTATGTATTGTCTGTGTGTTGTGTTGTTGTGTTGATGTGTTGTGTTGTGTTGTGTTGATGTGTTGTTGTTGTGTTGTTGTGTTGTTTGTTGTTGTGTGTTGTTGTGTTTATGTGTATGTGTTGTGTGTTGTGTGTGTGTTTTGTTGTGTGTTTTGTTGTGTGTTTGTGTTTGTATTATGTGTTGTGTGTGTGTGTTGTTTATGTGTTGTGTTGTTGTTGTGTTGTTGTGTGTTGTTGTGTATGTGTTTGTTGTGATTGTTGTGTTTGTTGTTGTGTTTGTGTTGTTGTGTGTGTTGTGTGTTATGTGTGTGTGTTTTGTGTGTTGTGTGTTGTTTTGTGTTGTGTTGTTGTGTTGTTGTTGTTGTTGTGTTGTTTGTGTTGTATGTGTTGTTGTGGTGTATATACCTACCACTTATTACTTTCATTACGTACAATAAGCTCGATAATTGATTTTGTATATAACTGTTAGTGTAGTACAGTCGCCTGCACTAATAAGTATACATTTCATAATTTTCAAAATATTGTCACAGTATTGAATTACTGAAAAATTATGTAACAATCAATTTGTAGGGTAACATGTATACCCATATTCACTAATAAAATGTAAACGAGACTATTAGTAAGTAAAATAAAACTGTGCCAATATTTTGAAAATTATGAATTGTATACTTATTAGTGCAGGCGACTGTACATTAGTGTAAAGATGTATACTTGTACATGTACAGTGTACGAACGACGTCGACAAATTACCACTGAAGATTGACTGACGCGAACGACGTCTGCACTCTGCACATTCTTCGAAATCTTTCACAAGTCCTTTTTATTCATCCTCATTACTGCAGCAACGTCTTATTGCCCGTAAACAAAATTAGTTTTTGCCTGATTAAAGTTATTAATTGGAATGGCTACTTGTAAACAATGTTTTACATTAAGTACTTCGCATTCGGCGCCGTTCAGTCGCTTTCCTTTCGTGACCTTTCCAAAATAGCTTGCAGTTGTGACAGAAAAAACTTGTTTATGACGTTAAGGCAATAAACTGGCTAAAATAATTGTGTATGTGTTACATAAAGCTGTAGCTTTAATAATTACGTTGTCTGGTAATGCACAACAGGCTATGATTTACAATTGCAGGTTCAGATCATTTTTTAAAGTTCTTTTGGGTAAAGTTTTGACTTTCATTTCACAAAAACGTAGCGTGCATTCATTTCCAAAGTATTCCAAGCTTTCCTAAACGCGTACAATGCGGTAATGCCTGTAATGTTATTTTATATGAATCTGATATTTTTCTAATATTTATATTAAATGGGATGCTATTATAATTAGTATTATAAAAATTCCACGCTCGCCTTATTAATCCAAATTATAACTCACTATTTAAGTTCTGTCCCCACATCACTATCAACATTAATATCAAATTCTAATGTGTCATCAACAAATTAGTTCCTACCATCTACTTCGCATTTTGAACCATCAATTTGGATTCCAACATAATTTTCATCAGCTTTAATTAAAACACAGTAAATTATTGAGCTAATAAATCTTTCCTCTCGACTATATTTAAAGTGTCTACCCAAAAAGTTCTTACTTGTATTAATGTCTCTTCGTATCTGAGATTACGGTTTTTTGAAGTTTTGCCATTCTTTGGTTGATTGGTTTCACTTAAAATTGCTTATGAAATCTTGTTAAGTTTTTGTTTACCACGTCTTAAATTGCTGGTGTCATAGAATGCTGTTGTTCTGATGTTTATATTATTATGTTTTTATGGAGGAACGTGTTAACACATGCTTGCCGTAGTTGTCAGGTATTAAACTGGTAGTTTCCTAGAATTTTTACTGACACAGCAATTTTTTTAATTATGTATAAAATAATATATACTGAAGTTACTTTTAAGGAATAGTCTAAAAGATCTATCTTAGCTCAGTAAACAGAATAAAATAACCATAGTATTCACGTTGAATACTTGAATACCAATGTTTCTTTTAGGAGTTAAGGACAGCATTAAAACATTTTTTTTCGTTCAATATCTTGCACTGCTGTTATGATTAATATTAAATCCCTAACTTCGATTGAATTATATAGATTAATCCAGCAAAGATCGTTATCATCTCATTTAAATATCAGAGCAATGAGATCATCTATCAAAAAAGTTTACACATAACCGCACCACGTGGGGTCGACGGTAGCGCATAATACACCTATGCTAATATCAGTGTAACTACGCACTGCATACTCTATTGTTTTTTGACCTTGTACCATGTTATATAATTTTTCAATCGGGTTTTCGATCGCAGTTTCAATAGAAGTTTATCGATCGAAAAACCGTCTTTAATACTGCTTTTATTTGTTTCTTTTTCGTATTTTGTTACATTAGTTTTTGTAATAGTTTCAGAGCTTTCTTTGATTCTCTAAACAACAATACAATTCACTTCACTGATTTGTTTTACCGTCTTTTCCTTAATTTAGTTCCTCATTGATTTTGTGTATTGTCCGTTAACATTGAAATTAAGTATCGTTTCTCATATCATGGACGAGGACCCGTTCGTCTGGTTCTCCAGACGCTGAATCACGCAAGTCTCAAGGTACAAATAAAAAAGCATTTGCAAGCGTGACTGCCACTTAATCTTTACCACCTTCTCTATTTATCTAAGCCAATTCAATTCTTATGACGTTTACAATTAGGTCCAAAGGTTGATATGTGATAGGTCTGCTTATGTTGGCTTTTCATTTCGAGCTTAGGTCACGCGTTAACATGCATATTAAAGTAATTTTCGGTAAGAGAACTCATCAATTTCGTAGTCGTTAAAGGTTTTGGTCGGAATGCTCTATTAGAGGCTAGACGGCGTTATTACCAACGGTTTTTTTCTGTTTTTGTTTTGGAACTCGTTTTCGAAATGTCTTGGATTGGCTTGAGGCTGAAACTCATACGGTTCTGGGTCACAATAAACTTATGGAGGGATTATCAACTTTGTTGTTATTGAAATCAAAGGGCAAGATATAAACATTTTTTAAATATTTCTACGTTTTGATTGAAGTTATAGACATAAAGTGTACAGAAGTATTATCACCGTTATAAGTGGTAGATTATACTAAAAAAGCATTGCATAAACTAATATTGTAAAGAAAATATTACTTTATGCAATTAATTTTTTTGTTTCAACACCAGTTAAGTGCGAATAACGTCTCATCACCATTCAATGTTCACAAAACTTCTATGGAAGTTTCTAACTGTAAATACAAATAAGACGTACCCGACGTTGATTTGAGTATACATCACATCACATCACATCACACTAATATTATAAAGGCGAAAGTTTGTGTGCATGCGTGTATGTTTGTTACTCTTTCACGCTCTAACAGCTGGACGGATTTGAATGAAATTTGGTATGGAGGTAGCTTATACTCTAGATTAAAACATAGGCTACTTTTTATCCCAATAACAGGAACGGTTCCTGTAGGAACGCGGGTGGAACCGCGGGGCACTGCTAGTAATAAATGAAATGCTTACGTACTACGAAAGTAACTAAAAGGAACTTTCGCAAGCTTTTCAACGGGGCTTGGTGTATATGCAAAAGTCTCTCGAGTTTGTGTCGTACCTACTACACCTACTTGTTTAGTAAAAAAAGCTGATAGTTTTGTAATAGCAAGTTAACAAAACCAATTTGAATCAATAAATAAACAGTTTATTGATTGAAATTGTTTTTGTTCACCCTTTCAAACCTTAGTAGATTAAGTGATTGGTTTGTTTAATTAAACTTTATCTACTTAACCAATATTGTTTAATAATTTAAAACTGATTAAGAAAATGTTTTAATTAAACTCCATCCTTTCTGTAGGTACTGTACGGTTTTTAGTTACTAGATACTATATATACATTGTATTGTAATTATTACATAACCGTAAACATGAATAAAAGTAATAAAACGTAAGCAAACATCTACCCAAATGGCCAGAGCAACCATGGTTGCGAAGATGCACCCATTCTTAATACCCCTCGCAACTGTGGTTGCGAAGAATTGTTCATAATTTTATATCGGCAAAAATTTAAAAATGGTGCTTTTTTTCTGCTAAATTGAGGTGTACGTCGTAGTAGAAATATATTTCCTAAGCCTAGCCACCACCCATGCAATTTCAAAAGAAAAAAAAAAGTTTAAAGTCAGCTGACATTTTTTTTTCTTCGGCCGTAATACTTGAAGTTTTAAAAAAAATCGTTCTGGCTAATTTTTGTATTGTCTGTGTCGATATTTTTATGTCATTGGATGCGAATGTATATCTTTTATATAAATAAAACAAAAAAATAGTATGTCATCGCTTTTAATTTCGTAGAAATAAATATTTCGCTGAACAACATAGATTTATTTGACTGGGACAACTTTGCACGCTCCTGGCTAATTATTTTACTATTATATTGGACATATAACGATGCGGATGCGGATGCGGATGCGTTGTTCATTCCTGTAACCGGAAACATAGAGTTTATGCTTTAAAAACTAACACCAGAGGCACAGGAACGATTATTCCCAAAGTGCCGAACGTGGCGGCCCGAGTTCCCGCCAAAAAAATCTGCGCCACAGACATCAAAAACGCGCATCGCGATTTCAGTGGACATGCTGCTGTTAATAACTATAAAATATCTAGAGACCTCTCATACGTAACTCTATACTCAATTACTCAGTGAGTCAAAGAGTTAATTAATTTCATCGTAAAATTAATTGCTTAATTAAGCCTTTGATTACGTCATGCCAAAGTGCTAATAGCTAGACAAATGTATCCTATGATAAGTAGGAAAGTGTCCAAAGTGTGTCTATACATATACTGGATGTAATTTAATTCATTAGCATCCTTTGAAACGAGCTACCTACTCCTGACACCGGTTCATGTATGGACCAAAATTTATGAAATCTAACACATCGGTTTGATATTGATATGATAATAACTTCTAAAAATGTGATACCTTATTAAATCAACTGCTACAGTACAAAATTAAACTAAAATAAGTAAGGTCTGTTTTATAGTTATTACATACAATGTAAAATCACTGTTTACTATCAGGCAGAGTGCATGTTTGATTGGGTTATAGAATTGTTCATATGTCATTTCTAAATCATGTTGTTGTGTTTAGTATTTTCTATGATCTGTTATATGCACCTATAAAATAAAATAAAATAAATAAAATAATAAATAAGAAAAACTTAAAAAAGTATCAAAACCGTTCGTGCCAACTACGTTAGGCGCCGCGGCAATCTTCAATTGTCAATAAAAATATTTTCATTTGCACTCTTTACTCTTTAATAATCATCAATAAATGATGTACTATCATGTACTCGATTTATGCTAAAGAATTCAATTGCATCCTGTAGAATACAAAATTATCAATTTTACAATCACACTACAACACTTTGATGTTAACAACTACCAAAAACAACATTAATATACACCTAATTTAAGTAAATCAAAGTTCAATTATCACTCATGACATCTCTCATCTCGCATCATCATCACAGGATCGATACGTATAGCAATTTCAATATTATATATAATCTTCTTCTTCTTCTATATATATAAAAATCAAATGCTGTTCGTTAGTCTCGCTAAAACTCGAGAACGGCTGAACGGATTTATCTTGGCCTTGAAATGTTCGTGGAGGTCTAGGGAAGGTTTAAAAGGTGAAAAAAATTCGAATAATTGCCGGGACACCCCTAAAAACAGCCCTTTTCTTTTTCCCATATAAACGCTGTACGAAGTCTGCCGGGTCAGCTAGTATTTTATAATATTTACATAACCTTTGTGTCTTATTATGTAAATGTTGTTAAATACATCCGTATATGTTGTAAATTATCTAAATTAAATAATTAAAAGCCAATAACTGGCAGTAAATTTAAATGGTGACTTGACATGAACATAAAATTGTGCAGGTATATGACAGTATAATTATAGAGGTAAGTAGGTGCAAACAACTTAAGTAGGTACGATATTTATGTTTTGAAAAAAAATCAACGAATATTATAAAAACGTAAAGTGTGTCACTTATATGTAAGCACTAATCTCTGGAACTACTGATCCTATTCTAATAATTCTTTCACTGATAGAAAGCTACAGTATCTCTGAGTGACATAAGTTATGTTTTATAAAGATACAAAGTTCCGCCCGCGGCTACGCCTGCTTAAAATGAATTAACCCGTGTGAAGTAGGGCCGGGTCAGTTAGTAATGTATATTATTATAGATAGAAAATTAAAAACATTTAGTAATTGATGTCTATTTGATAGTAAGTAGGTAATTCAAAAGGAAAGCATAATCGAATGAAATTTAAGAAATTCATTGATCGATCTTAAAAATAAATCAGTTACTTGAATTTAAGTGAAATTATTTTAGGTAGGTACATTTATTATTGTAACAAAGTCCGTTAAATGTGAGCTTTTAAAAGGTTTCCCAAGTAAAAAAAATTAATTGGAACCATAGCCAAGATGAATATTAGACCCTCATAGCCATTGTCAGTGGATTAGTTGCTGGGGTCTATAAATAAAAGACTCACAAACGACGGAGTTCCTCTGTCTGTGCTGTACCTAAACAAGAAAAAAAAAACAACAATTAATGAGCATTGTAGTTTATTATGTTTTAGGAAGCTATACCTACTTAATTGCAGTCCACCGGTTGGCACCTATATCGTGATGAATACACTTTACAAAATCCTGGCTGGCTAGCTTGTGAACATTTGTTTCATGAAATTTATTCCATATAAAGGTTTTCGTTAACTTTGATCAAAATTTACAAGTGTTTAGAACATTAAAACATTTGTAAATTCCCGGGTAATTGCATTTTTTCCCCGAATTCTGAGAACTACGTATTTACTACAGGGTCCCGTCCCGCCCGGGAACGAAGCCCTATTCTTGATGTGTTATATCGAGCATCTGACCTTCTGCCTGTATTTTACATTTATTCTGTAAAGCTAGTTAAGAATAATGTCACAGAATGTGTCATAATTTGTTTTACATGCTAGAGATTGTGTTCAAGATAGCTAGTGCTAAGTGATACAAGGACTGGCGAGATGATCTTATCGGTTTATTTATGTGAGTTGACAAATAATGTATTCTTAAACTCTCTACCGGATCTCTATTACAAACTGAAGTTCACTGAAAAGCGTTTAAGAAAGCTGTAGGCTATTCTTTAAAGTCTAGTCTCGCTATAATCACAACCTAATTTCATTTCATTTTTGGCATTAATGAGATCAAAACTAGAAATAGAAACGTTTTAAATAACGCAAATTGGTCTTCAGTTGACGACGACAGTACACTCTACGAGTCTTGTTTAAAAGCAACAAAACCGGAAAGCTATCCATAACAAAGACGGCCGGGCTCAGTGGCGTACCTTGAGGGAGACCTATGTTTAGCAGTGGACTAGTACATACTGATTATGATGATGATCCAAAACAAGAATCAGAAACCGGTTGGCGGCACACGGGACAGTTGGGCCAATAATACAATAATACTTACTCTTTGGAATCTACAGTTTTCCAAGAAACGGCTTCCCACTAAATAGAGGAGACTGACGAACCGACGAATGTTAGAGAGAAGCTTCAACGGAAGAGGGGAACCTAATAAGTATATGCTGGTGGTATTGTTACGCTTTGTCAAGTTTGTTTACTATGTTTTTAATGTGATGTGGAGTTTTAATTTATTTATTTATCTATCTGGTTCAGCAGCTTTGCAGTCAACTGACTGATTTTGGAACAAAGATACACATAAAACCACTTTTCCTACTTTGAATGAATGACCTTATTCCTTATTCTATAGCGCGTAAGTTTCATTTTGCCAATAAACAATTTTCTATCAGATAGACATATAATTATTCCCTCAGCGTCCAAGGATAACAAACGACATAGAACGGCCGAAACCAACAGGTGTACGATCAGATAGTGGCGGTGACCGCACGCGCCGTGCCTCATAAATCCACCGCCCGCGGATCTATAGATCATTTTGTAGATCACTCGATAAATTTCTGGGGGAAAGAGAAATGCGTAATTGCGTATTTTCGTTTTGGGAGCGATTGCGTGACAGTGTTGCTTAATTGGGTTTATAATGAAATTTTGATACAACTTTTTTGAAATGATTAATGCTGTTGGTCTCTATAGACCTTTGACATAGCGCCATCGACGGGAGAGTGCCAAAAGCGGGTATTTAAATAAGCTCCAAAGTTTCAAAGACACCTTTGTGTTGCGAGCTGGCAAAAACTATGAAATGAATGGCATAATAAAGTTAGTTAATTGGTTTCCTGTAGCAATCACCTATTAACCATATAACGCCATATAACGGTAATGTATCTAAACTCTTTCCAAAACGAAAAAAGATCTAATTATATGGCACAACAAAGTAAGGAGCCTCGAAAAATTCGATGTCATATAATGTGAAACTCATGTGAAGAACATACAAAAATAATGACATAATAAATATGTAAAACATGCAAATTATTGGCATTTTATTCACAAAAACCCTCATTGTATAGCTTGTTATTTTGTTTGATTAACAAAAAATGCTTTTGTTGATTTTTTTCCGGCTATAAAGTTTACAATGATGTTGAGGAAACACTATATGATCCAATAGGCTGTCATTAACAATATTTCCATACAACAATCTGCGCAGTAATGGCACATGCATGACACTTCAAACGACGGGTAAATAGAGTCTTAACAGGCAACGCATCGGCAACGCCCCTGGTGTTGCAGGTGTCTTATAACTGCTTACTATCAGGCGGGCCGTCAGTTTATTTGTCTGTCCATCATCATCATCATCCTGAAGATCATTAGCCTGAAGATGTCCACTGCTGAACATATGCCTCCCCCAAAGAGCGCCACTTTGAGCGGCTGCCCGCCTCCTGCATCCATCGGCTCCCCACGGTTCTGACCAGGTCGTCGGTCCACCTAGTGAGGGGCCCGCCTACGCTGCGTCTTCCGGTTCGTGGTGGTTCGTGTATAAACGGCCGTTATGCCTAGCGTTTGTGGACTATGAGAAAGCCTTCGATTCAATCGAGACTTGGGCGGTGCTGCAGTCCTTACATCGATGCCAAATTGACTATAGGTATATCAAAGTGTTAAAGTGTTTGTACAGTATGCAGGACCAGAGAACGGATTTGTCTGTCCGTGTTATAAAAAAAAAACAAAATCAAGAGCCGCACGCTACGCAGATAAACTGGGTAAAAAACTGAATATCTTCAGGTTTAAATATTATGTGAATGTAACTATTTAAAAAAGTAATTCATCATCATCATTAACAGCCTGAAGACGTCCACTGCTGAACATAGGCCTCCCCCAGAGCACGCCACCTTGAGCGGCTGCTCGCCTCCTGCATCCATCGGCTCCCCGCGGCTTTCACCAGGTCGTCGGTCCACCGAGTGGGGGGCCGGCCCACGCTGCGTCTTCCGGTTCGTGGTCGCCACTCGAGAACCTTTCTTCCCCATCGGTTGTCAGTTCTACGAGCGATGTGGCCTGCCCATTGCCACTTCAACTTACTAACTCTAAGAGCTATATCGGTCACTTTAGTTCTCCTGCGGATCTCCTCGTTCCGGAGCTTATCTCGCAGGGAAACACCGAGCATAGCTCGCTCCATAGCTCGCTGCGCGACTTTGAGCTTACTAATGAGGCCAACAGTAAGAGACCATGTCTCAGTTCCATAAGTCATCACTGGCAACACACACTGATTGAAAACTTTCGTTTTCAGGCTCTGCGGTATTTTGGACGAAAAGATAGGACGAAGCTTCCCGAACGCTGCCCAGCCGAGTTGGATTCTTCGCGCCACCTCTTTGTCGAAGTTGGACCTACCTAATTGGACAATCTGTCCTAGGTAGACATACTTGTCGACAACTTCGAGAGTATCGTTCCCAACAATTACCGGTATAGGTGGAACATGAGCATTAGACATGATCTTTGTCTTGTCCATATTCATCTTAAGACCAACCTGCTGGGAGACTCTACTGAGGTCGTTGAGCATGGTGCTAAGGTCCTCGAGCGATTCCGCCATTATGACTATATCATCGGCAAAACGAAGGTTAGTGATGTACTCGCCATTTATGTTGATGCCAGATCTTTTCCACTCCAAGAGCTTGAAAACATCCTCCAATGCGTTTGTGAACAGTTTCGGAGAAATAACGTCTCCCTGTCTCACGCCTCTTTGCAATGGAATTTGTTCCGTACTCTGGTCCTGTAGTCGGACTGACATAGTGGCCTTACTGTACAAACACTTCAAAACTTCGATATACCTATAGTCAATTTGGCATCGCTGCAAGGACTGCAGCACCGCCCAAGTCTCGATTGAATCGAAGGCTTTCTCATAGTCCACAAACGCTAGGCATAACAGCCGATTATACTCTTCGGTCTTCTGTATAATCTGGCGCAGCGTATGGATGTGGTCTATGGTGCTAAAGCCTTTTCGGAAACCGGCTTGTTCGGGAGGCTGGAATTCATCAAACCTGCGTGCGAGACGATTCGTAATGACTGTCGAAAACAGCTTATACACATGACTCAAGAGCGAGATGGGCCTATAGTTCTTCAATAAGGTGTTATCGCCTTTTTTGAAGAAGAGCACCACCACGCTCTTGTGCCATGCCTCTGGCGTTGTACCTTCAAGGATGACAGAATTAAATAACTTCTGGAGGACTAAAAGTACCGGTCTACCACCCGCTCTCAGAAGTTCAGTCGTAATTCCATCTTCACCTGGTGCCTTGTTGTTTTTAAGCTGTTTGAGGGCCATTCTAATCTCGTACAGGCTGACGTCCGGGATATCTTCGGTATAGTGTCGGACTAACTTGGCTCTGATGTCCTGAGCTGTGTTAGTAGCGGGCTTACGTGTCGAGGTGTATAACTGTCCATAGAAAAAGTAATTACCTATGTAATATTCGGTGTAGAACTACAGTGACGTAAAAGTCCAATTACGAGTGAAGAAACCATTAACTATCGAAGGACCATTTATCTCGATACTTAAAGTTCCCTTAAAAAAATGGCGTCACAATATTAAGGCTCAGTTTAATATGCCCCACGTCGTGTTTATCCATTAAATTACAGTTTTAAAAAGTTGACAGGGCGTGGGCAGACTGACGTGTGCACTTATCGGCCTGGAACCTTCGATGCATCTCAATGTAAACACGCCTTTACGCCCCGTTTGGACGGGCGAGTGACTCAACTAATGTACTGGAGCGCTAATGCTAATATTCTGTTAAGTAAAGCTAAAAATAGGGGCTTTGCAAACAAATGTGGTTATCGGTTATATATTGAAAGGTATTTCTTTTAAGGTGGACCCCAAATCTTCAAGCATAAATCTTTAACTGACCATGAACACTGCCACACACGAGCTACAATTTTTGCAATAAATATTAATAAACTAAAATAACAAGAAATTAATAGGTTTGACCTTAACATTAACCTTAACCCTACTATAAGCTTCTGTGTGAAGTCTCAGGATGACGTGCGCAGTGCAGTGTTACGCAAAACTATATTAATTTAGAGTTCCGAGTGATACTGCAATCTGTTATGGGCAGCCGTGACGCTTAACATCAGGCGAACGACTAGCTCGTCACGTCATTCATTTAAATAAAAAAAAAAGGTTTACTCACTTATTGCTAAATTCAATAGTGCAACATTGCAAATTAAATTACAATGATCGTAGAAAAGTTATGCAAATCTAATGGCGCCGGCTAATTATTTACAGTTTATATTATTTAGCTTTCATTGCTTAACCCAGGATGCAATAAATACAACATGAAAGTCGTTTAATATTAAGATAAAATCTTTTCATTAACGCCTGTTTCTAATACAAGTTACAAGCTCGTATCGATATAAATTTTGTTGTTAGCTATTAGTCAAGTAATGTAAACGAAGCATGAACTTTGAAATCAACGTTCAAAACTTCGTGGGAAAGTGACTTTGTAGCCGATTTTAATTATTGAAGTTGTACATCTAGATGTTTTTCGTGTGTTAAACTAGTTATGTAGGGAGAAAAAGTGCCTTCCATTTATAGAGCGTTACCTAATATGGTAACAAAACTTCCGGACAAGCTGTCTGCTTATTAAAACGACTTTTTGAATGTTTACTTTCGAAGAAAGTTGAAGACATGATACTATTTTAAACAGCGTTTCTTTTGTTTTTCCTTGCTGCCCTTAATTAACATCAGCAACGATTCTCGAGTCGGAAATTTGAACGAATCCTAAATTGGTTGTAGTAACATTGTCGTTTAAGTTCAAAGCGCAGACGCAACCGCAGTAACAGTCAATTGTGCCTTTTCTTTTAAACGCTGACCCAAAAAAATAATTGGAAACCGCTCCGAAAAGGATAAAACGCATTCAACCGTAAAATCAATTTAACTGACCCACTTTTATATAAAAAAAACTTCGGTAAATGCTAAAAAGGAGTCAATTCTCAAAGTCGCTAGTAAAGAAAGGCGAGCGTGGTGAAAGTGTCAGATTACTCCAAGACCTGTCTGATATAATGGTCAATAATAATTCTCAGTTAACACTGAAACTATAACCGTAACTTTAGAGAAAACAGTTTTTGATCGTGACTGCGTTTCAACGATCTTAACAATACGACGTGACGTGAACGCAGTTTGTGCAGTCCAAGTTCAGAGTAAAAGAAACATTGTGGCTGCATTTCACTTGGGTTTGTTCCAAGCTGTCTTCTTTATAAATTTATCACCATCGCCTTAGGACTTCAATTCAACGCGTTTCATAAATACCTTTATTGGCTCAATACGATTACACCTACCTAAATTATTGGACCACCAAAGCATCGACCCCTTTTGAAATAAAAGGAAAAAAGCAAATTGATACACCTGGCCCGTTGAACGCAATGTGCGAACTGCGAACACAACTTTTTGTTAAGTTTTTTAGCACGAAATCTGGTTCGTGTGATACTAATTTTATTCTAAAAAAGTATCTAAGTAAATAAAACGGTGGTGTTCAGTTCTGCTGATTCGAATCTAAAGCTCAAGCGTGAAGAATTTGTAAGTTTTTACGAGTTGAGACAGTATGGTAGAGTCGGCAATATAGATATTAGTATTTTCGGTATATCTTATGGTAGTTGCTAGGCGCTTAAATAAATTACGCTACGACTACAGAGATCCTGAATTTTAAACTCTTAGGCGACACAATCGGGAACTATTAATGTATTTTATAATTTTATATGCTTGAGGATGATAATACCTCCGCGTAGAATAACTAATAACAGATATTTTATGTATTCTGATTTTTACTGATCATCATCATCATCAACAGCCTGAAGACGTCCACTGGTGAACATAGGCCTCCCCCAGAGCGCGCCACCTTGAGCGGCTGCTCGTCTCCTGCATCCATCGGCTCCCCGCGGCTTTCACCAGATCGTCGGTCCAGCGAGCGGGGGGCCGGCCTACGCTGCGCCTTCCGGTTTGTGGTCGCCACTCGAGAACGTTTCTTCCTCACCGGTTGTCAGTTCTACGAGCGATGTGGCCTGCCCATTGCCATTTCAACTTGCTAATTCTAAAAGCTATATCGGTCACTTCAGTTCTCCTGCGGATCTCCTCGTTCCGTTGACTAATAAAGGTGCTAAAATTAGCGTATTTGCAATGAATCTTACGATTTTATTCTCTAAAAACTTAAATAACATGTATATAGGTACTAAACTAAACTAGACCTAAGAACTAAACTATACCTAAAAACTTTAAAACGAAAATATTATTAATGTAAGTACCTAAATCGTTAATTTTATTCAGAAACTTTTATCACTAACTGTAGTCTGTACATTTATACGGTGATCCGTAGGATCTGGTGATAGCGATCGAACGTCGGTGTCGAGCGATCGACAGATATCGAGAGATATCAAGAGATTTCTATCGGGTGATGCCATGGTCGGCGCCCGGGGGTTATCAAGTAAATCTTATTTTGTTGAGCAATATTTGGGAGTTAGGATCTTTTTCGGGCAACAGATCAAAGGTAGAGAAAGTGCCTCTATTCTCGCTTGAGCTTTTAAGTACAACAGTTTCAAAATAAACAAACTGTAAGGAACTCATTGTAAGTATAAAAAATATATTTTTTGCATTTGTATAGCCATTGAATTATACAAAATAATACAGGAATAAATAGCGTAAGTATTTTCGCTCAAAACTAATAAACAAAATTAGTTCAGTATAGTTGGCTGATAGGTAACGATTGTACTTATCAGTTTTGTGATTTTACCACACAGAATCACAGAGAACATGAGGGTACTTGTAACTTTTTCTTAACTTAGTTACATTTGGAGTTCGGCTGAGAGATGTCTAGTAAGACATTTGACCTTTTTATACATACCAGTCTACACAGTTAAAGGGTAAGATTTACAATAAAATAGGTCGTTCAAAAACAAAACGGTCTTTAAATTGTTTTTGTCGAATAGTTATGAAACTGCCGAATTGAAACTAAGTAATAGTATACACTGAGTAACTGAATCTGTATAGCTGAGTAACTTAGCTCATCTCATATTATTTATTACCTGTAAATACGTGATTTTCTAGCTAGATATAAATAACTCCTATTTGCTTATGGACCTCAAATTAGACATCAATTATTGACCTCTGGTTGGCCTATAAATATAGATAGAATATTAATTTATACATTAACACTTTCACAAACAAATTTCTCATCAGAAAGCCCATAAAATAATTTAAACTATCTTCAATTAAGAAACCCTTCACTGCATCCGCTAAATCAGTAAAGTAACAGCTTCAATTAGCGATTTCCAGTCAATCATCCTATCAAAGCGTGCTGGCGCAATCTCCAAGCCAATTATATTAAATACCAATTTAATTAAAGTCCAATTAAACTAATTGCGTCACTTAATAATTGGTTTCGCTGAAACCAAACTGTCAACAAGCGATGGTTATCGAGATTTTGTATGCCATTGATCTTGGATCGGTGCGGACTGCGGAGGTCTTTCTGTCATATAATAATCATTATTCTGCTTTCAGAAACAGACGCGTGGCTTATTTTTTGTTTTAAATCATATAATCAGTATATATTCATATAATTGAGACTATATGTTTGGCAAAATGATATTCTTTGAAATTTAACAACCTCTGAAAGGCAATGTTTTCTCTATATTTCAAAGCGCAAGATTTTCAGGTTCTTTAGTACGTTGTACTATTATTTATTCTGTGTATGTAGTCAACACTTTTTTATTGGAACTACTATTTTTTTGAAATTCACTTGCGATATAGAGTAGGTACGAGATAGCAGCCCAGGGGGCCGATTCTCACCAATTCAACTTTTCTGTAGTCCTTATCGTTATAGTCGATTTTATAATAGGTTCGAAAGGGACGGAAGACAAATCGAATGGCTGAGAATATGGCCCCAGTCTTCATAAATTCCTTTATAAAAGCTGTGTGTGATTCAGTGTATTTGTTGTTTGGTCTATGGCTAATAAGCTCTTTGATCTCATCTTTGAATCGAATGTTTATGAACAGAAAGCATTTGCTAACTTAGTAGAGTAAACGATAAAAATAAACGTTTTTAAACATTCCATCTCTACTTTGTTCACACTTGCGTCGTCATTATCTTCAGGAAATAATGAATAAATGCATTAATACCTGGCCATAGAGCTCAAATTAACGCAACGCTAAGTTCTAATAGAAATAGGATAATTATAATGCCTGTATTCAGACTCTCTAGCATGCGCACCGCGAGAAAACTTCTCGTCACTGTTAGAGTGAGACACACTTAGGCGCTACCATAGTTTTGTCACGGTCTCTCACGAGAAAAAGTATCGGGATAATATTAGGCGGGCAGAACTTGCTCTCAAGTAAGGTTTCACTCTGTTTTAATTTCTAAGTGTAGACTGATTCTCAAACTGAGATTGACGAGCAAAAGCTCTAGAAAACGTCACCACCAAGCAAAGATTATAAAGCCCGTTGATAGCACGTGAAAATATTTTTTTGTACAAACAAGACTCACCTGCGCGGGCAGGGGGCGAGGTAACTAAACGAGACAAAGTCATACGAAACTACAAAGAACAGAGCAGAATGGAACAAAATACATCAACGGGTTCCTGTGATTTATTAGAAATTCATAGTATTTATTAGAAATTAGTGGTTGAAATACACCACTCATTTTCGTATTCGGGGAAGTCGTATCATTGGTACCTACTTTCAAAATATGCTAATGAATTCAATTACACCCAGTAAAAATGTATTGCGGAGACAGCAACAATGTTTAGGGCATCGATAAGCGAGCTCATCATTCTCAAAACAGCACCAATCTGCAAGATATGCAAGTTATCCATTAAATAGAGAGAGCCCCTAAATTATTTTTTTTACTTACGGTCAGTTCCTTTACATAAGACATCTTTTCACCTTTGACGAAGGTGATTTTTCACCTTCGTCAAAGGTGAAAAATCACCTTCGTCAAAGGTGAAACGCTCATATTTCATAGTGATCCAATTAGACAAGTACCTACAATGTCTGAGCTCGACTTCGAGTGCTCCACCATTAACATAAGCACGATTACGAGTAGGTACTGTGGGAACTCGATCTGATGATATCCTTTAATGCACTAGCGGAGCCCCGCGGTTTAACCACCTATTACCGGGTTTCTCGTGAGATCTCTTGGTTTTCCGGGTTAAAAAAATTTCTATGCTAATTTCAGTAGTATTAGGAATCTGTATGACATGAAATTCTGTTAAACCGATATAGCGTGAGAGCCGTACAAATATAATAATGATATCTATTTCCATCCATGACTTTCTGCGACAATTATTATTCCACCTTTAGGCCCAAAAAATTGGTGGGGTTAATTTTTTTCAAAGTGTAAATGAATGACGTTAGGAGCCAGTCGTTCGCGTCACGTTAAGCGTCACGGCTGGCCATAACAGATTGCAGTATCACTCGGAACTCTAAATTAATAAAGTTTTGCACGACAATGTACTGCGCACGTCATCCTGAGACTTCACGCAGTATAGTAATAAGATTACTAGACTGAGTGATCAGATCATAAAGTCTCATGTGCCTAGTAATATCACTAGCTACAATGCCCTTCAAACCGGAACACAGTAGTGCTTGCACACTACTGTTTGGCGGCAGAATAACTGGCAAATAGGTGGTGTGGTACCTACCTACACGAACTTTGCAGAAAAGTCCTACCACCTAGTCCTACTACCTAGTCTAATAATTATTATTTAGTTGGTCAAAACATACTAAAACAGCCTGATCAGTCCAATGCGTTCCCATTGGGACACGAGCCTTCTGCCACAGGGAGAGGGTAGGCCGTAACCAAAATCCACCACGCTGGTCAAGTGCGGGCTGGTAGAGGACGTGTTCTCGAATTGTACGATTCTTGAAAATGCCAGTTTCCACATGATGTTTCCCTTCACTGTTTTAAGAGTGTGCAATTTCTGCACATAACCTGAAAAACCGGCCAAGTGCGAGTCGGCTCGCGCACGAAGGGTTCCGTGCCATTATCTAGAAAAAACGAGCAAAAAAATCACGTTTGTTGTATGGGAGCCCCTTAAACATTTATTTTATTCTGTTTTTGGATGTAAAATCTTTAATAACATATTGTGTTCTTAGTGTTTGTTGTTATAGCGGCTATAGAAATACCTACATCATCTGTGAAAATTTCAACTGTCTAACTATCACGGTTCATGAGATACAGCCTCGTGACAGACGGACAGACGGACAGACAGACAGACAGACAGACAGACAGACGGACGGCAGCGGAGCCTTCGTAATAGGGTCCGTTTTACCTTTTGGGTACGGAACCCTAAAAATCATTAGTACAGTGCCGTTAGATTCGAACCAGGGTGCGTCAGCACAACACAAAACAGAGCGTCAGTTTGAAACTCGCCACACTCACTCTAAAAACATAACTATAAACTATTACGTATACTGTGATATTATGTTAATCAATATTTTATTCCAAAAACATCCCAAAGTCAATGCTTCAGAATATGACAAGACAACTTTCACAGTAATTAATGATGTCATTGTAACATGAGGAACGGGTAATTAAAATAAAGTTGTTTTCCCATTGAAAGCTCTTCCGCTCTTTGTTTCTTATCGAAGCTTTGCGTACATTGTTTACAAGAGTTTCCTTAAGCGTTCGCAGGGTTACGATCGAGTTTTTACGTTGCGAATAAATGAGATTGAGTTTCATAGTAGTGCGATGAAATGGTTCACACGGCGGCGACGCCACTGGAGAACGGCTTTTAAAATGTCAAATTCTCAGTGTGTACCTAGATACCTAGTATTACCTAGATACCTAGTATTGGTTGGATAAATAATAAATAAGTACCAAAAGAACAGCTAGACTAGAAATACAAATAGTATTTTTTTTAAATCAATAAACTTTCTCTATTAGTAAACTCCAGTAAATATCTAGTCTGGTGTCTATGAGTAGCTGTGATCACTTAGGCCTCCCATACACGTTCAATTTTGTTGATCAATAAAATTGACGAGACCACTTCCGTCCAAAGACTTCTATGTATACACCAGACAGGACATCTCTAACTTACATTGTCAACCACTGCAAATATGCCAATGAGCATCTTCTCGCTCATACGATGCTCAGCTCTCAAACCGACTGCACGTGCAGCAGTGAATAGCAGTAAAAATTATGATCCGAATGTGCCATGGCACTAGCACTGCGTGTTGTTTAGACGATAATCGTTGGTTAGACGATTTAATCTCGTAAAGCGCTGTAGCAGATTTTAGTTTACACAAAAAAAAAACAAAAAACAAAACACAAACAAACAAAAAACACAACAAAAAAAAAAACAACAAAAACAACAAAAAAAAACAACAACAAAAAATGACAACTATTTGTGCTTTGAATAGCTTCTCTAGTACGTAGTACATATACTTCTTTGCTTCCGTCAATGTTTTTTCCATAATGTCAACCAAAAAACACGATCAATAAAATTGATCAATCACAAAGATTTATCCTTACCATCAAGTAAGCAACCTGACTTTCCACAGATATCAACAGTTTTTTTTAACGGGCAATGTGCCTTTATTCTTTAAACTATCTGCTACAATAATAAAACTAATAAACTAGCTACACTATCTACTACAAAGAACATTTGACGTATACTAGCCGCGATGACCTATAACAGTATAGAAAAGTTGGCATATTATATACTGGTCGGTTACTTTACCTACTTATACCTAATACGGAATACGAATTAGTTTAGACTATAGGTACATTGTGCAACTCTTGTCATAGTAGGTAATTTTTTAGTAATAGTAGCCAATTTGATGCAAATTTTATAGTAACAAAGTGCTAAGTCTATCTTAAGTTAGTATGTAGATTACTATTAAATATGTACGCAGTATTCACTATTTTATGTTAACAAAATCTTGAAAGGGCTTACGGGCTTACGTTGCTAAATTGACAGCCATTTTGTACCACAATGGCTTGAAATCAGTTTGTTAGAATATCGTTAAAACCATATTTTATTAAAGGCAATAAACGTCCACTGAACCGGATTTTGGTAACGATCATGCAAAATACCTGGATGTTTGGAAACAGTCGTGAACTGGATAGTTGATTAGCTGTCATTTCGGTTACCTGTGAACAAGAGAATATCCATTAGCTTACATAAAACTTCAAATACCTCTAATGCTAGGTGGTCCCCACCACCATTTTTGCAGTTTGTCTAGTTAGATACCAGCCAGTTATTCTGCCGCCAAGCAGTAGTGTGCAAGCACTACTGTGTAAGCAAGTACTCCGGTTCGAAGGGCACTGTAGCTAGTCCAAATACCGGGTAAAAGAGACTTTATGGGCTGATCTCACACACACACACACAGCACATATACACACTCCAGTACAGCACACCGTAGTAATAAGATTACTAGACTGTGCTGATGTTCCAGGATGACATGCGCAGTGCAGTGTCACGCAAAACTTTATAATTTACAGTTCAGAACATCTGATCCGGTGAGCTGATATTGATAGTTTTTTATGCTTGAATGTGTTCACGTTTATTTTATTTTATTTATTAATTTTAAGAAAACTCACAGCTATAACACATGATTAAATATATGAATATAGTACTTGAGGCTGATTACAAGTTTCCATATATGTAAAAAACAGGTAATAGATATCTCATAGATGGATGCACACAAGAAAAAAAACTTTAGATACCGCATTTAAAATCATATCGCCTAACCTAGCCATCAAAGAACATGTTACCCATCATCCTCTTTAGCTGACAGGCAGACATGTTAAACAAGTCTACATCACACCGCGCCGATAGGTCGTTGAAACATCTGCTCACTCTGATCAAATACGAATTCTGCCTATAGTTTGTTTTTGCACAAGAAACACGTAATGAGCAAGGTCTTCTATAAGAGGCGAAAGAGGCGAAAAGTTTAACAACATCTTTCCTCATGGAAAGTGACAATGAGGTCTATGTTTGAGCAGTTTGCCCATGAGGTGCCTCTTCACTCTTCATTTGAAGAGACCTAGATTGTAACTTGTAGGAAACAAGGATATTATAGTATTTAAATCAATTCTAGGGTCTATTATAAAGTTAATAGTAATAAAAGTAAGTAAAGTTATTAATATAACCCCTTGCTTGTAATACAAGCCCCTAGTGTTAATGGTGCCTTCACTTCCGGGGTATTGTGGTCTGTGCGATGTAGGAGGTGTATTGGAAGTCCGACGATCGTTAGATGCTATAGAGATTTGGTACATTTATTATATTCTAGTAGATATCTATATTTAACACAGTTACTAATATCTTTTCTAATTTATTATAAGGTCTTTCTCAAAAACAAGTCAACTATATAAATAAATAAATATAAATATGTGTGGAAGTTTGACACAGCGCCATCTAGCCCCAATTTAAGCAAAGATTGTACTATACTTAAATACATTTTTTTGTTTGTAAATACATACCTATGTTCATCACACAAATGTTTGTCCTGGGTAGGCATCGAAGCCACAACCTACAGATCAGAAGGCAGAGCTACTACCAACTGAGCTATCAGGCCCCAGGCTACTTCACTTATTAATGAAATGAAATGAAATGACAGCAAGACTATTTACTTTAAATTTTAAAAAAATACACTAATTGGTCTCAAAATTATAGTTATTAATCACTGCCGTAAGACCATTTACAAGAATATACCCCAATTTGGTCTCAAGTTTTTGTAATTATAGAAAATTGCTCCGATTGGGAACCAAAGAAGAAGAAGATCTCTGAAGATATGAAGAAGATATGAAGATATGTTAAAAGTAAAGACCCGGCAATAACAAGCTTATGTCATGCTATTTTTTTATTGTACAGATTAATAATATCTCTAAAAATTAGCAGTCGTGAAATTAATTACAAACATTTTAAAATACAGGAATAGAAAGAGACAGTTGAAACGTGCAGTGACGTCAGTGCTTTCTCCTTAATAGTACCTCATTACTAAGCTGTGGTAGCTTTACATACAATCTCTTTGGCTGTGCCTCCTCGACTGTCGATGTGACTCTTCGAGTGGCGACCACGAACCGGAAGACGCAGCGTAGGCCGGCCCCCTACTAGGTGGACTGACGATCTGGTGAAAACGGCTGGGAGCCGACGAATGTAGAGGGCGAGCAGCCATTTGGAGTGGTGCACTCTGGGGGAGGTTTATGTTCAGCAGTGGACGTCTTCAGGCTGTTGATGATGATGATATATTTATGGTTCACAATATAGGTGCTTATAGAATAAATATTTAAAAAACACTTTATTTCGTAGCGCAAAGAGTCGCTATTTACGTAAGTGGCGTAAATATCTTTTAGGAAGAATTTTGGTAGTAAGTATTCAGTGGCACTACATCAACTTCTGTCGTTTGTTTTTATTTTATCATTTTATTTTTAATGCATATTGTACTAATGACGTAATGAATGACTAATGATAACGATGCACTCTTTAGAATTGGGTCTCTTTTCTCTGAAAGTCATTAAGATTGCATACACATTATGGTTGCATATCCTTTCTATTCCATCGATGACAATGTTTTGCAGTTAATTTACTCAGCTGATGTTTACAACTGGTTTCAACTGAAATCGAAAAGACGATTTGAATTAAAATAGAGATGATTTATACTAAGTTTTATTAAGGGGAGAATATATGCCTTCCCTCCTACACCACGGGGGTGGGGCTCGAACCTAGTGAATCCTTCGCCAGGACGGATGGGTGCTAGAATACCTATTATATACTAGTTATAACCTAACCTAATATATCTACTAAGTATAAATAATATCGAAAATATCTAATTAACAATTAATTATAATAATTGTGTATGTTAAATATACTGTATAGGCTATAGTATATTAAATTAATACACAATTATTACGCCTACGCTGCCGCTACGAGTCGTAGTTTACGCTGTGCGCAACAAACACACCGCGCACAAAATGATATGTAAAAATTATGCAACTCAACCCAAGCTCTGCAAATAAAAAACGGAGTCTGAAGTTTGAAAATAAAGCTCATGTAAGCCTAAAGTATCTTGATTAAAACTATCATTATAAATTTAAATTATCTTAGTATTACTTTTTTATGGTTGTTTCAAACGTTTTCTAGTTCATCATCAACACCACCATGCCTCCTGCATCCATCGGCTCCCCGCGATTCTGACCAGGTCGTCGGCCCACCTAGTGGGGGCCCGGCCTACGCTGCGTCTTCCGGTTCGTGGTCGCCACTCGAGAACCTTTCTTTCCCATCGGTTGTCAGTTCTACGGGCGATGTGGCCTGCCCACTGCTACTTCAACTTGCTAATTCTCTTGCGGGACTCTCTCTATAGATCGCTGCGCGACTTTGAGCTTACTCATAAGGCCAACAGTTTCATAAGTCATCACTGGCAACACACACTGATTGAAAACTAACGTTTTCAGGCTTTGCGGTATTTTAGACGAAAAGATAGGTCAAAGCTTACAAGTATCAAAACTGATGTAGGTAATTAAAAAAATTAAACAATAGGCACTTTGATATTTCGCAAATCCCGCAACGCAAGACAAGTACAACATTGGCAGGGTCTCAACACCTTATGCCTACTTTTGGGCAAGTCTATAAGGTATAATAAGTATACCAAGAGGTACTTAAATATTAACACTTACTTACATATTCCAAGTCATCGCAACTTAACCAATAAATAAGTTAAATAGTTAAATTAAATACAAAACACTAAACATAACCATTTGCTGACATAACGACTAGCGCATAATTTATGAAAATCAGCTTTGTGCAAATATATAAAACAGTTAAGATAAGCAAAACATGTTAACCAAGAGTTAGCCTCAAACGATTTCACCACGTAATCCTTAAATCGCCGATTAACAGCTGGTTAATGCGCATTAACGTAAATACTAAACGAATACTTGGACGTTTGAATTAAAATGTCAGTGGTAACGATGACAGGAGATCCTTGTATGGCAGACAACTGTTTATTATTCTGCTGTTTAACTGATCTATGGTTTAGGTTGTGCAAACGGATTAAGTTCTGGTTAGGCAAGTTGTGCAAGTTGTTTTCGCAATTTGTTTGTTTGTGTGTTTGTTTGTAAAACGAAACTTAAGTGAAATAAGTATGTTTTGGTTTGTTAAAAAAAACTTCTAAAACAGTTCTTACTAAAAAAGGAAGCTTTTTTAAGATTATTAATGTGCTTTCTGGATATTATAATTAAAAATAACATTTAATTAGTTGCATTACAACTTAATAATCGAAAAAATACTCAATCAATTAGAAAGCGCTATAAATAAATCACCGATGGAAGAAATATTTACAGCCTCGTAAAAAATTCTAAAATACAACTGTAAAATCGATGTCAACAGATTTTCCCGTATTTATCCATCGGTTAATTGGCCGATTAAACAATTAACGTCTGATTAAGCGTGTCGCCACGGACGCTTAACGAGTTAACCGAGAAAAGGCGAGTTTCACCATAAACGGTTGGGATGGGCATCAGTAATAGGTAACCAAAATAAGTAAATAGGGTGTTCATACCTACGAAGAATCTGACTAATAATTCAGTCCCTGAGAATAACATTACAAATATTAATCCAAACAAGTTTATATAGATAAAAAAGGGTCCAGTACCGGGTCGACACTAATCGTCTACTTTCATTAATTCGCTACTTTCACTAATTCGTCGCTTTCCTAGATTCGACACATTTCTTACTGGACACTACCTATTTTGATACTTTGGTAAAGTTTTTAATATAGAAAGAAAAATACTTACGTCCTTTCATTCCGTTTTTATGTACAAACAATTTTTAAAACAATTTGTCAATCTTCGTGAGGTTGCACTGCTCTCATCGCTTATTTGAATATCCGTTAGTTGTCGTCCAAAGTACAAATATTCTTAACTAACTTCTTTACTTTAGGTATAATAAAACAAATTCGCTTTTCAAACTCCAGCCAGGGTTCAAGCACAGAATATTTTAATAGTAGGTATAGGTCAACGCCCCGAGCTTAATGACCAGTTCCGACCACGCGCCCGTAACGTATGCTCGATTCGATCTTCGATTGTGCATTTTACGATTTATTGGTTCTCATTTTTTTCAATGAAGTTTTTAGATAAAGAAATTTTACAGTTTCTGTAATAAATACAGTGATGTCAATTTTGCCGTACTTAAAGAGATTTTTCGAAGAAAAAAGGTCTTAAATTTTAATGTCAGTATGGCGCTGTGTATGTTTTTCAGAAACTGGGTCATTCTTGTTTTTTTTATGCGATTGAATGCCGTGACGAGCTAGTCGTTCACCTGATGTTAAGCGACACGGCCGCCCATAACAGTTGCATAGGTATTTTACCTATTTAATAAATTATTATGTATACTATAAAAACCATGTGGTTTATAGTAGGTAACGGAGCTTGCTGCATTTAAGGTGGGGGTTTAGACCCATAATTATGGTCAAAAATTCTAAAAGAAAATCATCCAATGGTTATAGGTTAGAATTTTTGACCATTGGTTACTTTAACTATGGAACAAAAAGCCTACCCTTAGTAGTAGGTAGTTGGTATGATTGTAGTAGAATTAAAGCTTTTACCCGTTAAAAAATATTATTATGTTTTTACCAAACATAATGATTTTTTTTTTAATTCGATTGAATGACGCGACGAGATAGTCGTTCACCTGATGCTAAGTAACACGGCCGCCCATAACAGTTGCAGTGTCACTCGGAACTTTAAGACAATAAAGTTTCGCGTGACACTGCACCGCGCACGTCATCCTGAGACATCACACAGTCTTAGTAATCAGATTACTAGACTGAGTGATCAGATCATAAAGTCTCATTTGCCCAGTAATTTCACTAGCTACAATGCCCTGCCAATGAATTGACTTAAGACACTTTTAAGCGTTTTTTTTACCATTTTTTATAATTTTTATAAGTGTTTTTGGGATGTTTGAAAAACTTTACCTATTATACATTTTATTCAAAGTTTTGTGAAATTCTGATCAATAACAAGACGAATTTAATTTAATATAAACCTTTTCTCAGGTTTACGATGCGGCTGTAAAAGACTTTCCAAGTCCACTTCCGCCATTTAAAAGTTCAATTAATTCAAAAAATTTAATCTGCATCAGCAAGCTAATTGTCGCCATGAATGATGAATATCGCTCAAATGTTCGACGTGGCCTAAAATAGTTATTATGATTTTTAAAAACGCTTAGTACACTCACGCTATATCCGAAAGACTCCAAATATCTCTACATCCAGCAGTTTGGGCTGTACAGTGTACACAGTCAGTCACTCATCCAGGAGAAAGCTATTTACAATGAGGCGTTTTATTTAAAAAAAAGTAGTTACGCTTCTTTTACTAGATGGCATGCAAATAACATATATGTAGACATTTCATACAACGCCATCTAGCCGTTAATAAGGTATTTGCTTTCTTGGTTACACTTAAAAAACACCTCAAAAATTACTAACTACTAAGTTTACTGACGAACTCAAAAATAAATGCCTCCAGACAAAGGCATTTCCTCAACAAACTTGTGTGCGTAAAGTCTCCCAGTTGTAACAACAATATAACTTACTGCTCACTTTTGTGCTTTAAGACACCGTTACAGCTCAAACTTATTACTTAACTGGTTAGTAGTAACCATTAATGTATTATGTTGCTGCTAGCTCTTGTACCGAATTAATATAGCTTTCCGTTTATATTATCATTGCTTGTAATTTCTTGAAGGATCGCTGTACAAGTTTCAACTGAATAGGTCCCGTTTATTTAAAGTGGAAGTTATTGTAATCATTCTGGAAAGTTATATCTACGTATAGGATTTCACATTGTTCAGTACTCTTTATAGTACGAGATCCATACAAAATTTTTATGATTCTTAATAGTGTTACCCAAAACAGTGTCCTCTTTACACTCTAGAAAAATGATGGCATTTTTAAACAAGTAACTTTTTAATTCGTTTTAGCGTTTGTCTTTTGTTTTACGACCTAAATTATTTATTGGGAATATCATTTTGAGTATAATACACCTATATTATATTCAAAATGATATTTTGCGGGATCAGGATCAGGTTCAAAAAGTATTAAATGAATCCTGGCAGTTTTGTGGGATTCGTTGGGAGCTACCCAATTTCCGTAGGCATGTTTGGAGTAAACTCGCTGCTTTTATTTAACTCTTAAGACATGCTTAACACTATGACCACGGAATGAGGAGATCTGCAGGAGAACAAAAGTGACCGATATAGCTCTTAGAATTAGCAAGTTGAGATGGCAATGGGCAGACCACATCGCCCGTAGAATACTGACAACCGATGGGGAAGGAAGGTTCTTATTAAGTGGCGACCTCGAACCGGAAGACGTAGCGCAGGCCGGCCCCCCACTCGGTGGATCGACGATCCGGTGAAAGCCGCGGGAAGCCGATGGATGCAGGAGGCGAGCAGCCGCTCTAAGGCCTATGTTCAGCAGTAGACACCTTCAGGCTGTTAATGATGAAGACTATGGCAACTCAAGCCATTAACTTGGCTATGTTTAAATTAATTACTTACGACGTATAGTAGGTATCGCTATATTGATACATAATCAATTTGCGTAATCGAAAAGTCGATAACTATCAGAACGGTCCATACTGCAATTCCACGAAATTGAATCCCTTCTACCGAATGATACAATTTAATCGGTTATGTTACGATATCTAGGGATGAAATTTTTTTTTTATGCCGGATGCTTGACAGTTTATTAACGATTTTTACTTACTAATCAAGCTCCTGCGATTACGTTATGAGTAATACCTACTTATATATACTCAATACCTAAGTATTGTGAATTATAAAATGCTATATTCAAATAAAAACTACTAAAAAGTACACTACTACCAAAAGAAGTTACAATGTCTCTATTCTTTGAAAAAATGTAGATAATGTTCACTGTTTTTGTTGAACTTCAAAAAGTAAACAAAAAGTAGTCGGATTTTTGTCCGGCTAACATTTTATCTCATACCTTAACCATTTTTAACAGTTACAGGAACAGTATTGAGTAACATCGTGCAATAACACGACAATTGATGGGTTATTAAATTAATTTGACGGTAACAGACAATAAAACGCCGGTTAATTTGGGCGGTAATGCAAATCGCGGTGCGATGTGTGAAGACTGGCTTAACCGGTCAAAATGGCGGTCGGTATTTAGTTTCACATGTAAGTAGTTGAAAGTTACTGAAAGCTGTTTAATAATCAGTGTTTTTAATAACACGGAAAAATGAAAGTAGCGCCAATAATAGGATAATTGTATGAAAAACTTTCGGCAAAGATTTACATTAAAAATTCTCAATGAGTAATAATTCATTAATAATTAATTAATTAAAATAAAATCATACGCATGGTTAAAATGAGGCAACTTGAAAAGTTTATTACCTACGCTAATAATGCCAGTATGTAACTGTTGAGTTTTTTTTTTGTTTTAACACCAATAAAAGATATAATTTCGATGATAATTTTATATTTGTTATTGCTGTTAAATGTAAAACAGGAGTCAAAACCGATAAGAATTATTGCATAAAAATATCAAGTTTCGAACTCAATTTTCGGTGTGGTCATAATGTAAGCGATTTACACAAATACTTTGTTGCCATGTAGCTATACATTTTTTACATTATGAAAGTAAATTAAAATACTAATATAGGGGTTACGTTAGTTACTTTAAAAAATAGAACTGATATAATCCCAGAAAGAATAACTAAGATCGATCGGAATTAAATTAAGATTTATATTTTTTGCTCGAAAGATAGGTCTATTGCTGAGATCTGTGGTCTATTGGGTATCTATCTATACCTACAACTATGTATTCTATCTATATAATAATATGTATATGAATAAAAGACTTTGTACTGTTTTTATTGATTGTAACTGACTTTTATCCTTTTCTTTAGATAGGTTTGCGTTTGACTACTTATCACCTGATCACTGAAGATGAGGCTGACGATAAATCACGCTTGCCCAGAAGGTACCTATTTACACCAACGTGCAACTTAAAGTGTTAATGAACGTACTATGAAGAAACCCGGGAGAAACCCCAAGCTGCCTCTAGTTGTAAGAACTAGAAGAACTCCTCCTAGTCGCCAGCCTGTTCGTCTAGACTATGGCAAATCCTGGCAGCTTCTTTGGAACCATTTTTGCTATATGATAAATAAGTAATGAGCTTATCGCCAAATTCGAACAAAACACCTAAAAACGTTAGAACGCTGACCGCTATAACTGTGAAGGCGTCCTATTCCTGACCTCTATTTCAACTACACTCCAATCTGCAATTTATCGCTGCCATTTTATAATTTACCAACTGCGATTAAAGGGTTAAAAGCTTTTGCTCTCTGATTATATTTAGTGCGGTTTAAATGGGAGAGGTAGGTATGCATCTATGCTATTATTAAGTAAGTATACTTGAGGAATAAAAACTGATTGATTAATCATTGTTAAGTTTTTAAAAAAGTAAAAAAAAATAAGTACTTAATAGTAAAAAATAAAAGCCATAAATAAATAAATAAGCAATTTTACGCCATTATGGGTCAAATTTTTTACGGATGGATTAAGGTTGTCAGGCTAAAAATAGTAAAATGACTAAAATAAAAGATATTCCTCTTGCATAGTATTTGATTTAAAAAATACACTTTTATTTTCAGTGTTTAAATGTATTACTTAACCGGTTATTGAAAAACCGCACCTGAGTTTCTTAAAATCGTAAGAAAATTCGTCACACAAGTAAAATCGTGTCAATTCCACACAAATTTTGAAAATTATGAGAAGATTATGAAACAAAAAACGTATCGGGAGTAAAAACCGTTGTCAGCAGGAAGTATCTTTATCATCTTTATTATAAAACGATAAAAAGATAACGATTAAACGCATGATCATAACATAATGAAGCTTACACTGCTGACTGCTCCACTTTTTGCTGGACACGGAACTTGCCACAGCCTAACTAATTAAGACTTGATCGAGCATGTGACTCTGCAACCTGACTTCCTACTACATTGTTCACATAACATTAGTCTGTGATACTGCCTGTGACTGATATGCAATCCGTAGTTCCGTAGAGTAGGTATAATAATGATTGCAAATGGTCTCACAAGACCAACCGATCGGGAAAAAAGGTTCTCGATCACATGAACTGGAAAACGTAACATAGAACCTGGTCAAAATGCGGGAGCCATTGGACTATTCAGCAGTGGACGTCTTCAAGTTGATGAACGTATCCTCAAGTCTTTTTTAAACTATGGTACTGGCTACAGGCTGGCTACTACTATCTATTCTGTGCCATAAGCGTGTCTTGTCTATATGTATTTTTTCAATGACTGTACCAAAGTATCAAAATGGTAGTGTCCAGTAAGGAAAGTGTCGAATCGAGGAAAGTGTCGAATTAGCGTAAGTAGCGAAATTTCAAAGTAGCCAATTAGAGAAAGTGTCGACCTGTTACCGGACCCATGATGATGATGAATCAGGAAAAAGATCAGGGGGAATTTAGTAGTGAAACACGGTATTTGCGGAGACATGCGATGTTCTCTCACAGACCGCAGGTTATACACCACGCGGGCCAAGTGTCGGTAGATACTTAAATAATACCACACACGCAATACATGATATTATTTTAAGCCCCTAGCCCGCCGCACCGTAGCTACCCGTATAGCCCGTGCATTATGCAGTGCCATCCAGGTTTAAAACGGTTTTTTTGCATATTTCTGATCAACTTATAACCCGCTCATTTTGCAACGCCATCTAGTTTTAGGCATATTTTTGATCTAAGCTGTTTTATTGGTGTATTGGAATTCCTTTTCTCGTTGTTCCATGATAATACCAAACTATCCGTGACCTTTCACACAAAAGTGAAAGAGGTAAGTTAGTCACAAAAACCCACCCCACAAGTGTGCCTGCCCTTCAAATTAAACACACCGTTATTGATTATTTTATTGCAACTGCCCCTCAGTTATTTGGCTATTAATTTTTTAAGTCCGTATGACATTTTGAAAGGGTAGGGCCCCTTTAATCTTTTGTTCACATTTACGGTTATGTTTGCACGTAATGCGTTATTTTTAATTGAGCTTCCTTTTGTTTGATATAATTATTATTTTTTTACCGTATGTCCGCGGTTTTGTATACGTAAATTATTGTTAAATAGTTACTACTATGTATAACTAGGTGGTAGGACTTTTCTGCAGCAAAGTTCGTCTAGGTAGGTGTACCACCGCTTTGCCAGTTATTCTGCCGCCAAGCAGTAGTGTGCACTCTGTGTTCCGGTTTGAAAGGCATTGTAGCTAGTGAAATTACTCGACAAATGAGACTTTGTGAACTGCAGTCGCAGTCTAGTAATCTGATTACTAGACTGTGTGATGTCTCAGGATGACATGCGCAGTGCAGTGTCACGCGAAACTTTTTTATTAGTGACACTGCTACTGTTATGGGCGGCCGTGTCGCTTAACACCAGGTGCGGGACTAGCTCGTCACGTCATTCATTCTCATTAAAAAAAACTATTATTAATTCTATGTACTAGCTTTTGCAACAACATCGTTCCATTTAAATAATGATCTCTCTCCATAACAATAAAGACAATTAATGTTGCCCGGTGCCTCTTAATGAACTCATTTGGGCCCGAAACTTGCAGTGAGACCTAATTACTAATATTTTTATGCATTAGGCTTAACTATTGGATCCACGGCCCAGCCAGTGCGGGTCCAAAAACCTAACAACCCAAAGACAATATTAATTTTATTTCTTTCATCGATACAATTACGCAAAATACAAATGAGAACGAATCCAAAGCCTAGCCAACGCGACATGCGACAGAGGGACTAAATTATACTAATCACAAGAATTCTGCTTACACTTAATTACCATCATTAGGTACCGTTCCTTCCAGGTACCGGTGCCGGCGAAAGATACGATTTATGCTTGAGTTAAAAAAACTGCACTTTTGAAAAATGTTACGAGAATTCGTCATAAAACCTTTAATACAATATTACATTTCTAATGAATTTTTGGTACCTTTGGAGGCGTTTTTTGGAAGAATTACACATAGCTCGTTCGTGATATGATGTGGTCGAGAAGTGTCGACCAGAGTGGCACTGGACTCTTTTTTTTATGTAATGGAATGACTTGACGAGCTAGTCGTTCGCCTGGTGTTAAGCGACTGGTGTCACTCGGAACTCTTAAATTACAGTTTCGCGTGACACTGCGCACTGCACTGCATGTCATCCTGAGAGATCACACAGTCTAAAAAAGTTTTCTAGACTGTGAGATCAGTTCGTAAAGTCTTGCCCAGTAATTTCACTATCTACAGTGCCCTTCAAACCGGAACACAGTAGTGCTTGCACACTACTGCTTTGCGGCAGAATAACTGGCAAAGCGGTAGTACCTACCTAGACGAACTTTGCAGTAAACCACTAGGTAGGAACCACTTAGTCAAAACACTCAATCTTATAAAATTTAGTAGTTTATTTATATAGGGAGCGCTAAAATATAAGCTCATTGTCATCATCGTTATCAGATCGAAGACGTTCACTGCTGAACATAGGCCTTCCATATGGAGCGCCTCTTTGATCGCTTGCAACTTTGCAACCAACGAATTTAAGGCTGGCAGCTCCCCGGAGCACTTTGATAATATACTTCGTATTTGTACCTCGCCCAACGGAGACCTCGCGAATGCAATTTTTTCATATTCGTGATATCCTTGACCTAAAAATTAACACAAATAGGTAAGATATTTTTATTGGAATTTTATTCACCCCGTATTTTTGTTTTGAGGTCTCGTTACGACTCTAAGTGACCGTAAAAGTTGTATCTCGTTTTAGTGTCTTTTATATTTCTACAGTCATTGAACCGATATCTTGGGATCCTGGGACCCTGGATATAATAACCTGGGTTTTTTCAAGTCAAGATTGAATGAGCATGTCATGTGCAAGCGTGCTACATCTTAGACAGTGTGGTCATTACCATCAGGTCAGATGTTGTCAAACGTATGCTCATTTTGGCATAAAAAAACATACGAACTCATTTCATTGCAACATAGGTAGGTACTCCTTTTGCCAAACTTCAAAAATTATGATCAATCGTTATAACGACGACGCTGCCATCGCGTTAATCAGTTTCGCTCGGTCAGTCACCAGCCGCTTACTACTAAACACACGCCTGCTTTTACTAAACACCATGACAAACAGTTACAAGTAATTACCAATGATTATCTACTTAGGTACAGCTTCCTCTGTATCTCACTAACTCATTCAGTCTTTCTACGCATCATCTAAATAGTTACAATTCACCAGAGATTCTTATCCGCTACGATTTATGATTCAAATTGAAAACAATCATTACAATTACAAGTGTTGACAGCAGGCGTGGTCTATAGCCCATTATGCCACTAACATTGTGCTAATGGTCCGAAGTGGCGACAACGGCCCACTTGGCTTCTTACCATTCCAATGTGATTGGTACTCGAGACCACACGCGGTGACTGTGACGAGAAGGAATGTTTGGTTTGTGCTGTAACAAAGCCGTCCTTCAAAGACGTGAACAGAAATGGCGCCCGTGGTGGTGAAGCCCAAGAAAAATAAATAGATGGCTAAGCTTCTCTTGGATTTAATGATACAAAATCTTCAGATACATTTATACTCCATAAAATTTTAAAGAGATTTTATGATCATACAGCTTACATTTTATCTATTGACTGTTGGATAAAAAACCAATGCAAGAATCTGCGTTTGCAAAATGGGAGTATTACGATGGGACTCATAACTATCGTAACATAGACTACAAGGCGCGGGAGTCGTTTTATCCCTATGTACCAGATCTGCCAACTTCCTGCACCAAGCGTTTCGCTGAGTCCTTTATTTTGCGGACTGCTAGGGATTGGAATTTGTTCCCGGCGTTCTTGTTTACTAACAAATATAACCTAGGTCTTTTAAGGCAAGAGTGAATAGGTACCTCATGAACCTGTATGCTACACCTTCGGCTGTATCTTCCCTTATGTAGTCAAACGCAGGCTCATCCCTACATTCTATATAAAACTTGTAGGGCTATATAGTTTATTTAAAAAACATCTCTACCAAAAATTTCTTCCAATTCAACAGTTTTATTGTATCAACGTCTAATTGTCTAGCAAGTAGATAAAGATATAACGCTTGTTTTTTCTACGCTTTTAACTACATAATTAACTCCTTAATGCGTCTGCGCACGCACCTCGTTAGCCACAGTTGGAAACTGTAACATTAACGACTGCATGGTTAAAATGTTATAAATGGATCATATATAGTGTTGATGAATGATGTCGATTAAAAGGTAAGGCAAGTGTTGCTAGTGCAGGTATCACGAAAAACATGACTACTTAACGCGTTATGGCTAGTTAACACGTTATGGCGAGCGATGGTATTAAGAAATTACAATTATATAATGATTCTTATGATATTTGTAACAATTGGTAAATTATTCAATGCAATTTCAATTTTCAATTATCTTTATTTCTCATCAAAATACAATATTTACAACTACAATCAATTATTACAAAAGAAATTTCACACCTAATGAAGGCTGTTTATCCGACTAAGGCCCGATTTCACCATAGTTTATTCCAAGTATACGGCTATTACTTACTCTTGGATACAGCTAATTGACAAATGAAATTACACAAAAAAACACGCCATTTTGATTGTATCCAAGGAGTAAGTCTTATTCCTTCACAAAATTGGTGATATAAGGGCTATATTCGCGTAACTCGGTTGTTCTCGGAAAGTTATACCTAGAATAAAATTTATTCTAGTTTGGTGAAATCGGGCCGATGCAGTTGGACCACGTAACGACATTGTTAAATACAAAATGATAGATAATTCCGATCGCAACAAGTAAAAAAGTATACCTTGTTTCGTGAAAATGAAAATTCTTAGCCCTGTTAAATAAATGTTTTTTTAATGTTTAACGTGAATCAATAACTTAATGTCCATCACCATGCTAAAAATTGTAAATATGGATAAATAAAGCCTGACAATTCACTAAGAACTATAATATAATTCACTAAAAATTCAAATCAACATGCCTATAGCATTACCAAGCACTTTTATGACAATTAAGGGATAGTCAAACCAACTGTTCATCTAATGCCAGTAAAAGACGTGCTCCATCTGCCACCAATAAGCTTAGACAGCTGACATGTCAATTGTATAATTCGACAAACTTATTAATATATTTCTCATGTCCTAAATTGCTGCCACAAACGTGTTTCAAATTCTAATACGCATTATGACTTTAATACCAATATATTGGCCCTTAAACACTTTTACTGCACATTCTTACACGCCCATTTCTAAGGTGTGGATTAATAGATATTCGTATTAGATTTTTATATTCGATAAAACTTTCTTAATAGTTAATCCATTCTGTTGGAACGATCGATTCGTCATAAAGGTTTGACGAAAGTGGAACCGATAAATGGATTTAGGACAATGCATTTGTATTATTATTCTTTGCTCATAATATAGTTGTATAATGCAATTGGCTTTGTATAGGTAAACTATTGAATATTTTTGGTGTCATAAAGCTGTTGGTAAATAAATATATCTAACGTACGAAAAAAAAACTCGGACTTTCCTTCGCATAGTTAACGTGAAATGACATTGTCTTTACGTGGATATAAATAATAACAGTAAGTTATATTAAAATAGGTCTCAAGTTTAAGTCTCAGAACTGCACTTAGAGGTCGTGAGTCATGTTCCTATTTCGTGACATCTGAGATGACTTTAATTGTGTCGTCAACCTTCTAATTCCCATACTGCATGTAGTTACGTACCTACTCCTTGATGAAATAGTAAGAATGTGTTTAAATATTACACATATGTTCAGATTTACTGTTTCATTAATTAATTTCTAGCTCATCCTAACTTAAAACCAAACAAAAATCCCATCATTATACGGCCCATTTTGTCGCTGAAAATTATTAAACAATTTTGTTTATATCTATTTAAATGCAAGTTCCGTTTGTTATGTTCACCCGTCTCTTTCTTTTACAATAATATTGATTATCTCAGTGTTCGCGATAACCCGAAATGGAATAAGTCTGCCTGAAAGATATTTAAGTACCTTTTCTGTAGAAGTTAGTTCGAAATATTTATTTAAAAGCAATTGGACTTCTACAAAGTTGCTAAATTGATTACATTCTTGATTGCTCTTATTAACGTGTCTCTTGAGTAAAGATACAAATATATCGATATTTATAAGTGCAGTTTAAAAGCTCGTTAATGTATCTTTACATAGTAATAAAGATAAATACATTTGATATGAAGTCTATAAGTAGGTCTACTAGTCTGCTAGTGCGTTTTGCGTTTCGTTGACTTCCGCAGACTACGTAAATATCATTACATATTTATGTGATTATTTGTATACAAAATTTCCTACAATGCTTGCACAAAACGCAATTACTTGCAAATATGAAAATGCGAACGACGAACACGCAACGACGCAGAATGAGCTTCAAAGATCGTGTTACTACAAAATGTCATCAATCAAGGACGACAAGAGTTCTTCAGGACCAGCAAACCGCTATGCATTCTCCAAATATTCACCTTTGTTACAAAAGCCCCGAAGTGACTGTGACTGTTTACGAGCCGGCGTCCTATTCTATATAGGAATCGCGAAGATATAGCTGTAAACTGACGCCGTACAGCGATATTATTGCGAGTTATAATAGTAGAACAAGTAAGCGAGGTCCCATCATGCAAAGCACTAAATGCATTGTAGATAAGTATGAAAAGAATGAACATAAAAAAATATTCATAGCCAACAAAGCTGTTTCAAGATCAGTCAAGTTTTTACCTCTAAGCAACCATTATACTCGAAGGTAATCAGTCCATAATCCGACATAAAAACTTGAAAATCACATTTATATATTCCGTTCACACTCTACCACCATAAAATGAACTTAAATATTGTATCAAGCAGTAGGCAGCAGCCGGAATATTTGCTGACATTTGTAACGGGTACATGTGAAATATTGCCGTTTTTATTACTGTACAAAACCATTTTAAATTGCTTTTGAAATTATCTGAGAATGAAATAAAATATGAGACGTTTAAGATTTACTTTGATTCGGATTTAAATGAAGTAATCAGTCTTTAAAGGCATAAAATTGAGGGATAATGATGATAGAATGAATAAATTTAGATTTATAATTTGAACTTTATAGTATTACTTCTCTATTTTAATGAAGTTGCTGTAGTTTTGATACAAAATAATTTTCATTGTATCACGAAAATATTATTAGTTTGATACTAATATAAATACATACTTACTGGTAGTTTTACCAAGAATGCAATGAGAATAAGAAGGTAAGTGAAGTGTATGATAAATAGGGCTATTACACAGAAATGATTCTTAAACTCAGTGTATTAATTGGGCAAATCCAAAAGTATGGGGAGTAACGAAAACGATCACAGATATGATTTTAATAAAAACTCATCATCATCACCATCAACAGCCTGAAGACGTCCACTGCTGAACATAGGCCTCCCCCAGAGCACGCCACCTTGAGCGGCTGCTCGCATCCTGCATCCATCGGCTCCCCGCGGCTTTCACCAGGTCGTCGGTCCACCGAGTGGGGGGCCGGCCTACGCTGCGTCTTCCGGTTCGTGGTCGCCACTCGAGAATCTTTCTTCCCCATCGGTTGTCAGTTCTACGAGCGATGTGGCCTGCCCATTGCCACTTCAACTTACTAACTCTAAGAGCTATATCGGTCACTTTAGTTCTCCTGCGGATCTCCTCGTTCCGGAGCTTATCTCGCAGGGAAACACCGAGCATAGCTCGCTCCATAGCTCGCTGCGCGACTTTGAGCTTACTAATGAGGCCAACAGTAAGAGACCATGTCTCAGTTCCATAAGTCATCACTGGCAACACACACTGATTGAAAACTTTCGTTTTCAGGCTCTGCGGTATTTTGGACGAAAAGATAGGACGAAGCTTCCCGAACGCTGCCCAGCCGAGTTGGATTCTTCGCGCCACCTCTTTGTCGAAGTTGGACCTACCTAATTGGACAATCTGTCCTAGGTAGACATACTTGTCGACAACTTCGAGAGTATCGTTCCCAACAATTACCGGTATAGGTGGAACATGAGCATTAGACATGATCTTTGTCTTGTCCATATTCATCTTAAGACCAACCTGCTGGGAGACTCTACTGAGGTCGTTGAGCATGGTGCTAAGGTCCTCGAGCGATTCCGCCATTATGACTATATCATCGGCAAAACGAAGGTTAGTGATGTACTCGCCATTTATGTTGATGCCAGATCTTTTCCACTCCAAGAGCTTGAAAATATCCTCCAGCGTTTGTGAACACTTTCGGAGAAATAACGTCTCCCTGTCTCACGCCTCTTTGCAATGGAATTTGTTCCGTACTCTGGTCCTGTAGTCGGACTGACATAGTGGCCTTACTGTACAAACACTTCAAAACTTCGATATACCTATAGTCAATTTGGCATCGCTGCAAGGACTGCAGCACCGCCCAAGTCTCGATTGAATCGAAGGCTTTCTCATAGTCCACAAACGCTAGGCATAACGGCCGATTATACTCTTCGGTCTTCTGTATAATCTGGCGCAGCGTATGGATGTGGTCTATGGTGCTAAAGCCTTTTCGGAAACCGGCTTGTTCGGGAGGCTGGAATTCATCAAACCTGCGTGCGAGACGATTCGTAATGACTCTCGAAAACAGCTTATACACATGACTCAAGAGCGAGATGGGCCTGTAGTTCTTCAATAAGGTGTTATCGCCTTTTTTGAAGAAGAGCACCACCACGCTCTTGTGCCATGCCTCTGGCGTTATACCTTCAAGGATGACAGAATTAAATAACTTCTGGAGGACTAAAAGTACCGGTCTACCACCCGCTCTCAGAAGTTCGGTCGTAATTCCATCTTCACCTGGTGCCTTGTTGTTTTTAAGCTGTTTGAGGGCCATTCTAATCTCGTACAGGCTGACGTCCGGGATATCTTCGGTATAGTGTCGGACTAACTTGGCTCTGATGTCCTGAGCTGTGTTAGTAGCGGGCTTACGTGTCGAGGTGTATAACTGTCCATAGAAGTTCTCGATCTCTCTCAGAATCTCAGGCTTGGATGAAATGACGCTACCATTTTCGGTCTTCAGTTTTGTCATTTGGTGTTGCCCAATAGACGAATCCTTTGCGAACACTTTAGAGCCTTGGTTCCGCTCAATTGCGGCCTCAATACGTGAAGTACTAAGAGCACGCAAGTCGTGTCGCAAGGAACTCCAGATTCGTCTATTGAGTTCACCGTAGGCTGACATATCAACTGAAGACTGCAGCTTCATTTCGCTCCGGTCGGCCATTAGCTCAAGAGTTTTTTCTGAGAGCTTTTGAGTCTTCTTTCGGCGTTGGGTCTTAAAGAATTTCGATCCAACAGCTTGGACAGTTTCCACCAAACCGTCGTTTAGCTCGTCCACTGTGTTACAGTCGGCTAGGCACTGGAAGCGATTTTGGAGTTCCAGCTGAAAGCCTTCGGGGTTTTGGATTTGGACAGGATTTGGACGGAGCGTAGACTTCACCAGACGTGACCTTTCGAGCTTAACATTGATATTCAATGTGCCTCTAACAATACGGTGATCGCTACCGGTTTTCACCTTGCTGATCACAGAGACATCATCGAATATGTGCTTCTTGGTCGTCATGATGAAGTCTATCTCATTTTTAGTGGAACCGTCGGGACTTATCCACGTCCACTTCCTGGATGGCCGCTTCTCGTAGAAGGAGTTCATCATAAAGAGTTCCTCCTTCTCCATGAAGTCAGCCAGCCTCTGTCCTCGAGGGTTCCGCTGCCCGTATCCAAATGGCCCCACTCTCAGCTCATCGCTATTCCTTGTGCCCAACTTCGCATTGAAGTCTCCCATCACAACGGTGAAGTATGTTTCGGAAGTATGCATGGCTTCGGATATGTCCTCATACATAGCTTCTACTTCATCGTCTGAGTGTGCCGACGTCGGCGCGTATACCTGTATAACCTTCAACGAATACCGTTTGGTTATTCGGAGTACCAGGTACGCTACCCTGGCCGACACACTGTCGACTTTGACCACGTAGTTGACGAGAGACTTGCGGACGAGAAACCCGACACCCCCTTGGGAGAGTTGGTCTCCCTCCCGGTAGAAGAATAAGTTACCGGAATTTAGGATTATCGTGTCCTGTCCCTGTCTTCGGACTTCTGACAATCCCATTACATCCCAGCGTAACTTACCCATCTCCGCCTCTAGCTCGACCATCCTTTCGTCAGCCTTCAGTGTGCGCACGTTATGTGTTGCCAGGGCCAGGGGTCGTCGTTGGGGTTGGTAGCCGGGCGTCTGCCGGGGATTCTTCGCACCCCTTGCCCTGCCGTTACCGTGGCCGCTACCGTAGCCACGGGATAGCAGAGCTGCCGGGGACTGGGGGCCGTTTTTATTTGTGCTTGTCATTAGGGGGGGGGGGGGGGGGGGGTTTGCCATAATCACCACGCTTGGCAGGCGGCTTGGTGATCGCAGTAGGTGAAGATTGATTGCCACCAAGACCGAGGGGAACGCTGCGACCCATTCCCTGGATATTCCCTTAGCCGCCTTCTACGGCACCCACGGGAAGAGATGGGGTGGTCCTATTCGTAACCGGGACTACACGGGATTTAATAAAAACTAAAACTGTGTAATAATGTAATTATTACATTAGGTAATTAATCAATATCAGCATGGGTTCACGAAGGCTAGATCTACTACGACTAATCTAACGTCGTTCATAAACGAAGTCTCGTTGATTGTGGATGGTCGGTCTTCCGTGGACGCAATTTACACTGATTTTAGTAAAGCCTTCGATAGGGTAAATCACCAGGTTCTCCTTCAAAAGCTTTCACATCTTGGCATCGCTGAACCTTTATTAAGTTGGTGTGCATCCTATCTTTCTAGTCGGCAGTCTAAGGTAGTGGTAGGTGGTTACTGCTCCGACCCTTTCTCGGTTGTGTCAGGGGTGCCACAGGGGTCTCATTTGGGTCCCTTGCTATTTAACGTATTCATTAACGACATAGGAGACTGTTTCCAGCATTCCCGTTACTATCTTTTTGCCGATGACTTGAAATTTTTTAGGGCTGTTAATACTACTGTGGATGCTGATCTCTTGCAGGATGATCTAAACCGCTTAGTCGATTGGTGTAGTCATAATGCCATGGAATTGAATACGTTAAAGTGTTATTACATGCAGTTCTCTAAAAAGAAAAAATCTCTGCATACATGTTACAACATAAATTCACGACGTCTAGAAAAAGTTAACACAATAAGAGATTTGGGTGTACAGCTCGACCCTAAATTAAAATTTAACATTCATACTGACAATATTTGTTCGAAGGGATTTAAGAATCTAGGTTTTATTCTTCGTAACTGTAAGGATTTTAAATCGCCTAAGACCAAACTTTTATTATACAACTCGTTCGTTCGAAGTGGTCTGGAATACTGCAGCGTCGCCTGGAATCCCTTTTATAATATTTATGTTACAAGACTGGAAAGGATACAGAAGCGATTTTTGTGGCATTTGACCTATTCGCTAAATTTGGGGAAAGTTCTTTTGTCATATAAAGAAAGATTGAGGCACTTTAAAATAACATCTCTTGCCGATCGTAGACAGATGGCTGATTTAATTTTTTTATACAAGCTTGCGAATGGTATCCTTGACACACCAGAGCTCCTGGCATCTCTATCTTTTTCTACTCCTCCGCGGCTACCAAGAGCGTCACGATACCAATTATTAAGAAATAGCTTCTGTAAGTCTAACTTGGGTCTCAATGCACCTCTTAATAGACTTATAAGAGAGTTTAATGATTACGCGAAGTCAAACAACATAGACCTTTTTGTTCATAACATCAGTAGGTTTAAACAATGCTTAACTTATGACTACAATTAACCTTGGTCGATGTAGTCAGGTTAATAAAGTGTTATTTTTTTTTTTTTAATTTTAAATTTCGTTTTTTGTTTAATTTGTACTTAATTTAATTTGTACTTAAGCGATAATAATTACTGTGCATGGGTTTTTTTTTATGTTACCTAATAAATTAAATTTTCAACATTGTTTTATATAAAAATGTTCTTTTTTAAGCTTTCTGTTACTCGTTCTATCGATTTTAATGATTTTTTGTCTAGCATGTTGTCTTCATCTGTAATTGTCGTGGCATTTGGCTTGTACTACTTTTAGTATTATAATAATAGAATGTATCAGTGTACACGATGTTGATGATCAAATAAATAAATAAATAAATAAATAAATAAATTATATTTAACAAAAAAATCTTACTCGGGAATCGAACCCATTGATATTGAGAAAAGAACACCTGTATTATTGTGTCCATAGTTTCCACGTGGAGTATGTTAGTTTAAATATTTGTAGCCTAATATCACCTGTTTTAGCAGGTATACCGAAAGTAAAGTTTAAAATTTAAATAAATTTCATATTTATTACACTAACCATATTTGGTACCTGCAAACGATTCCAAACGCTTCACCGAGTCAACGACTCAGTAAATCTAAATATCTCAACAATAGAGGTCCAATATTGGCTGTAACACACACCTCCGCAATAAATTACACCCGAAATATCTAAACTGGCGTATTATCCCACCAACAAAAGGATGTGATCATTTACCACCAAAGATGTTTTCCAAAACGGTCAACAAAAAGGCTCTGGTTACGCTTTGTTGAGGATATTAAGCCGAGGCATGAGCCGCATCAAAACGATAGCAGGATATGATTATACATGTAAATTATGTTGGGTAAGTAATAAGTATGACCTTGCACTTGTTTTGGAAATTGGTTCACATTGAAACATAGAAAGTGATTACAAAGCTCGTAGGTAACCTAAAATCATCATCAACAGCCTGTCGATGTCCACTTGACAGCTCCCCTAGAGTGCCACTTTGAGTGGCTTATTGCCTCTTGCCTTCATTGGCTCCTTGCGGATTATTAATAGGTATAGTAACAATTCAATCACCAAGCTGCCTGCCAAAGCGTGGTAATTATAGCAAACCCGTGTGATAAGTAAGCGTCTAAAGTGGCTAGAGGACGCCTGTGTACAGCAGTAGACGACTTCTGGCTGTTGAAATGATCATCATCATGATGTTGATGTGATAGTAACAATTTAGTCTTTATTATGTGCACGAGCACTTTTAATTGGCGATGAGAAAAATATGCAGCTAAAGCAATCTCAAACTTTTTCTTTGGATACCGCAGGTTGAGCATATTTCGGATACCTCGTCGATCCAGGAATACTTTTGGAATATCTCGAGTACATTCTTTGAAGAGGACTGGGAGTGCATCGAGATACTATGCTAATGAGGCTGGGATATGTGGCATTTGCACTAAATAGCTTTGATGACCTATGTGTGACTTTAAAGGCCTTTGGATTTTTCGGCAGAATTTTTAAACTTTCTGTTACCTAACTTATCTTAAGTCATCAATCAAGAGTAGCTTTGGCCTCTACTATTGAGTACTACTAAAAGCTGTGGAAGAGCTTTTTCAAGAAGTCGTCTTCAAGATATTTGAAGCTTAAAGTTTTCGTCTTTAGAAGTTGTATTCAACGGGTAAGTAATGCATTTTCTTTGTGTATAGTTTTTGAACTAATTTACATACCTGTTTCGTTTTATATTTGGTAGAGGACGCATTTAAAGTGAGTTTAATAATGTAACACGTTCAATTATTTAGCGTTGAATAATTATATAAAAACCTTAAGTTTTACAGAAAACCAAATAGAAAGCTCATTTTTTATGTTAAAAAATCTGATAAATTGAAACTGCTTGAGATAGTCTTGGGTAAAAAATAAAACGCTCAACAACTGTGACACCCAAATTATTTATAATAACATGAATTTTCTGCATCACTCGTAAAGTAACTACATAATTATTATGTAATCTGAAGTGAAGTAGAATATACTCCTTGGCTAAGTTGAAAAACAAGTTATGTTTCGTAATGTCACTTGGAAAAGCATGAATGAAACATTAAAGGGCATAAAGTTAAGATATCAACCCACCATAATATCATACGAAGGATATGCTTTATTTTTTAGCGTAAAGTGAGGCGTAGTCGGAATTATCATCATCATCATCAACAGCCTGAAGATTTACACTGCCTCCCCCACAGAGCGCCATTCTAAGCGGATGCTTGCCTCCCCGAGCTTTTAACCAGATCGTTAGAACGATGACCACCATCACCACTGTCGTTTAGGTTTTAAGATAATATATTGCATTGCTCTAATCTAAGAGGCAGTTCACTATTTCTTACGTTTAATTTATTTAACTGACTGTGGTATATTAATTACAATTTTAAATAATTATAATATGAGTCTTTTAATTGCCGTTAAAACATCGTTGTTTCCGTTTTGATGGCTTCGCATCTGTAATAAGCCTTACTGGTTTAGGTATTTTTTTTGACAACTGTGCTATCACGCACCATCATCTGTCTCTTGCATGACCTCATCTTGTTTAACCCGGCGAAGCGTGTTGTACGTATCGACGTTCGCCAAGCACAGTGGATAAGCAGCTTAATATTAAACCCGCGATAAAAACTTAAGCGAATCGAGTCCTTTTAAACAAAGTGATAAAATAAACAACGTTATACCTTTTGCGTTAACTTAATATTCATAACTGTCATGACTTCCGTTATTTTCCGACGCATATGGAAAATTATATGTAAATTTCATTATAATTGTATCAAATTGCAAAGTGCGATCGATACCTGGCGCTTGTTTATCAAGTTCCTTTATGTGTATACTTGCTTCAGTTTATTAATATAAGGCGATATTGACACGTGGAAATTGAACTAACCCTCAGCCTTAAATACTATTGAAGACTGAATCTAAACTGGCTCATTCAGTTTGCTCTAAAAATTAATACATTTTAGACCACAATTCATAACAGCTATCTTATACAGATAATTTGTAAAGGAAAAAAAAATAATCACAAATGACATTTATATCCCGCATCCGTTCGTGATTCAAATTCCTTTACAAATTAATCTGTGGATTACGCTGAGGAAGCGATACTGCTATAAAGATCATAAATAGCTAACCTAAAAGTGTGAGGTAGAAAACTGCAGTAGTTAAATGAGGTAATGCTGCAGACATTGATATGGAGAAACTGAAATGTATAGGGAGAAAATATCCAGGAGACAGACAAAAATTGATAGAAGGAGATAACGGATGACTAGACACTGTTGATAGATAAGAATGAGGCTAAATGAAAGTAGTGATACTAATCCAGATGGACTCTCTCTCTCACCGAAGCACCTGAAGCCAGATAACAATCTTTTGAAGTCAATTGCAAAACTCTTAAATTTCGAACTTATTAATCTCTTCGTTAAACTTCTTAATAACTATGAAGACTGCTTTTTCCATGCCAAAGCCCAAATTAAATGGGCGTATAAGCAATAAGATGTATTTAATAGTGCCCGGTAGCGAAACGTGAACCCAGTTTTTGTAGCGCAGTTTTTTGAGGGTATTTATTGATCGTTTTCGATTATACTGATAAGGCAAAAACTATTGATGACTGGAGATTTTTTGACTCGTGAGGTTTTTTGTATATGAACCATATAGTAAAAAAACCAAGTTGATAAATTAAATGAAAATGAAATAACAATGGATAAACTCTTGCTGGAAAGTTCTACCTCGTAGTAAAACTTTGGAAACCAAGTCATATCTGGAATTTGTTGACGAAAGTATACTCACAGAGAAGTTCCGAGTGGAACCTAGATTACGAAATCCTCGTTTGTTCTTCATCTCCACTACACCTGAACACTTTATTGGCATTTCTATTATCACGCAAATCAGGGCATGTTCCGTCCAATACATTGGTTGTAAACGGCAAACAGCATGATGGGCGTACTTAGGTTTCACATCCAAGAGGTATCGTGCAAAAGTATACCGATCACTACTAAAACTAGTTTTCATTTTTATAATCCGCCTCCAATTATTCCATGTAAGTTGGGTCAGTGCAGCATGTTTTCATCTTACATGCATTTTTTTGACGTCATCTCAACCTTAGAGGAATTAGCGTTATATTTCTATATATATTATATAATTCGCATAGTCCAACTACATTTTTTTGGACGTCCTCTACCTTTTGTGCCATCAATATTCATATGCATAACTCTCTTGGTGATATGTTTTTCATCCCTTCGCATGAAATAAACAACCCACGCTATAGCCTCCGCACTTTCAGGTTAACCCTTACCTACCTTCTCATTCCTGATTTTGTCCACTCTCGTCACACACACCATCCATCTCTTGATTTGCATTTCGGCCGCATGCTACGCTGCATTGGTGCTAATAATACCTACTAAGGTAGACAAATTATCCTGCTTTTGCCAATTTATGTATAAAAGAGTGAGACGGAAATAGCCCCTAAGTCTTCATCCTTGATCTGACACTGCATCGAACGGCAAACACCATAAACGGGTAATGAGACGGTCGGCGCTGAGAATTGAAATCGTAATTCTCGTGTCCGCACTTTCGAGCCTCAGGCCCTTGATATGCGTTCTATGGCCTTTCAAAAGCTACTGACGGGAAACTTTTTGTTGCCTATCGCCACTAAATTATCGCTCAGTTGTTTTTACAAACATCACAAAAGCTATCGACCGTATCGAAAATGTTAAGAGAATACAAGCAATCTAGAGGTTAATTTGATTTAGACATTGGCGATCTCAAGTCTTCCTGATTTTTCATAGATTGATACAAAACATAATATAAGAATGTCCATTCACGCACACGATTTTTTCAAAACATAATTTTGACTAAACTCGACGTTTCGACTAAGTTACATTGCATTGGCCAAACAAACTTTAAGGTATAATAAGTTGCGAAAGTTTATAAAAGTATGATGCACAACAGTTTGAATCAAGAGTCTAAATGCTTATAATTTATTAGCTGTGGTCATTTTTGTCATCATAATATCATCATAACGAGGAATATAATTTGTAGCCAATAATTTTACATTTCGTTTCCATATTGTGTTAGACAGTTGGCAGGAGGCGAGCAGCCGCTCAAAGTAGCGCTCTCTGGGGGAGGCCTATGTTCAGCAGTGGACGTCTATAGGCTATTGATGATGATGATGATGGTGATTGTGTCAAAATAGAGTTGTAGAATAAAATTATTCTATGTAATCAAACTATTTATAAAAAGTGTGGTTATTCCGTAGGTACTAAGCCTGGGTTTTTTCACCAATAGTTAAGGTAACCAATGGTTAAAAACTCAAACAAATTCTAACCAATGGTTAAAATTTGTTAGAGTTTTTAACCATAACTATTGGTGAAAAAACCCAGTATTAGAACCACTAAAAGTAGCCCGTCTATGTCCGTTCTAACTGTATCACGGCACAAGAGGTTTTGATCCAAGGAACAAAGACTTGTTAGTTTAAGGTTCAATGCACGCGGTTATTGCCAGATTTATTGCTGGATAAAGCTACATGGAACTGTTTTATAAACCAGCAGTGAGCAGATTCAAAGGTAAGTTTGTGGAGTAATATTCTTAAATTTTACAAAAGCAGCCTAAAGCTTTTAGTTAGTGACCACTAAGGGTCCCAAATATCTATTCGCTAGCGATCTCTGTTATTGAAAGACGTGACGAGCTAGTCGTTCACCTGATGTTAAGCGACACGGCCACCCATTACAGCTGCAGTGTCACTCAGACTCAATAATATAAAAGTTCGCGTGACACTGCACTGCATACGTCATCCTGTGACATCATACAGTCCAGCAATCAGGCTACTAGACTGTGTGATCAGCGGGGTGATCATGTATGTAACTTTGATAGCAATGCAACAAAAGAAATTTCATTCCGAATTTGAAAAATTCCATAGTAACTCTGTACATAAACTGCGTACTGAAACTGTCAAATCTATACATTTTTGTGTTTCTATGTTGCAAACAAATTACATGATCGCCTAGCTGATCATAGTCTCATTTGCCCAGTAATTTTACTAGCTACAGTGCCCTTCAAACCGGAACACGTAGACGAAAATTCCTACCACCTAATAAAAGTCTTGAAGGGAGCTTTCAATTTCTTTCCTATACTGCTTCCTTTCAGGCAGTCTAATCTATATTTGTGGCAAGGATAAGAGGTCATCATCAAGAGCCTGAAAACGTCCACTGCTGAATATAGGCCTCCCCCATTAGAGCGCCACTTTCAACAGCTGCTTGCGTCCTGTATCCATCGGCTCCCCGCGGGTTTGACCAGATCGTCGGTCCACCTAGTGGTGGCCGGCCTACGATGCGTCTTCTGGAACTACTATATATACTTATAGGTAGGTATCTATTATATTCTCTGTGCCAGAACCAAGTTACTTAAATGAACGCCAACACCGAAAATTACTTCGAATTTGTATCATCGTAAATGTAAGCTTTGTTTTTTGTTTTACAGCAAAATTATAGCCTCGTTTATAGACTTTAAAATAAATAAAACGTTTTATTCCATGTTTATGTCACAGTAAATTTAACGGAATTGTTAGCAACAATTGTTTGTTATATCGAGATGTCTATAAAATTGAATTGTATTGATAACTATTATAGCTATCTCGAAAGTATTTTATGTGTGTAGATACACAATATTATATGGTATTTTTTATACAGAACAATCACATAATACATAATATTTGGTACCTACAACGAAACAAATACTTAGTTTAGTAAACTTTTTCTAATAATACTTCACATTATAATGCGAAAACTGTGTATGCTTTGTCATATGACTAGCTAACATACGCATGCACCGCGAAAAAAATTTCTCGACAAGTCTAGTGAGAGACCGTGACAAGGCTATAGTAGCGCCTAAGTGTGTCTCACTCTAACAGCTACGACAAGTTTTCTCGCGGTGCGCATGCTAGGCGGGCAGGACTAAGCATTGAAACCTTCGATCAGGTAGGTAGGGTATAGATTGAAGGTTGAAACTGCTGAACAAGTTTTGATGTTCGGCGAGTAAGTACATGACAGGATCAAATTACGCCAGATTTAAAAAATGTGGACTAAGGGCCAATTTCACCGTTCGTATCACAAAATGAGTTTAATAGAACTAAGTTCTGGATAAACGGGTTTAAATGTTCGTTTTGATCTAGATTTACATCATACAAATTTCACCAGAAACATTTTGATCGCGTTTGTGGAAACCAAGTTTAAGGCCGCAAAACAAGAATATCACAGAGTACCATTTTATAAACCAGAGAATATTGTCTATAATTAAAGGCAAATGTCATGTTTGTGATGTTTGACAGGGGCAATCAGTCAAAACCTGTCATCTAAACTCATTCAACGAGCTAAACGCCGAAAATTGGGCGTTCAGAGTTTGAACTCGCTTAGGCTCTAACTGAGTTCTGTTTATGTTGGTGAAATGAAAATTGTTGATCTAAACTCAGTCACAAGCTTGAACTGAGTTTAGTTTGAATTGATCGCGTTTATTTGTAACGGTGAAATCCAACCTTAAATACCACCAAAAATCGCAAATTTTTTGCTTATCAAAATATATTTGAAAGCTTATTAATATAATGTTGGTTACTAGTTGCATATTTTTGTTAATACCTATACTACAGCCGTGTAGAAAGTGAATTATAGAAAGAGATAAATAACATAAATAAATAACATTAAATATGTGTCGAAATTTCACACCACGCCACCTAGCCGCAAACTATGCAAAGCTTATACTATGGGAACCAGATAACTGATAGAATACATAATATACGTTTTGTTTGTAAATACATACATAGAATACATATATAACACCCAGACACAGAACTAACACATATGTACATCACACATATGTTTGTCCTGGGTAGGAATCGAACCAGCAACCTACAGTTTAGGAGGCAGGGTTACTACCAACTGAGCTATAAGGCCAGTCAAAGATAAGTATTTGAGGCATCGACTAAGGTTGAATAGTCAAAGGTATGAGGCACAAATAGTGGTTTGAGGCAATAAAGAGTAATTGTCTTAGATATAAACTCATAAAACCGAGCCTAGATTTATATGGGAATAGTTAAACAATGGAATGGTCTCATAAACGCATTTTGAGAGCTGTCAAATTAAATTTAGTTTACGATTTTTCACAACAAGAGTGACTCTGTTATCGTTATTTTCATTCCAAGAGTCGTTACATCAAAAGATCAAAACGCTAAAGAATAAAAAGCCTGTTAATCTGGTTCAACAGTTACTCGTGACATTTGCTGACCATCCTGGGTCTAGTTCCAAGAAATCACAACTATCTCAAGCAATGATGCTCAACACAAGCACATATAATGTAAAACTACCACAAGTAACTGCTGAGCGTACAGTGGTTTGATTTTTTAGTACACATAAGCAGCTTGCTTATGTGTACTCTAAGGGTAAGGGAGGTATAAAGGGTAAGTTCCAACGGATCCCACCAAACGGACCCTACCTAATATTTGCTTGAGCTCCCAAGAGTTATGTCCTAGTCTAAGCGTAGTAGGCACATTATCTAGGTAATAGTTTTTAGGAACTTATAAATAATAATGATTATTAGTATTTATAGACAGTAGTGGTCATAGCAAAGCTGGACTAGCCGTTCAAATCTTAACTGACCGGTAAAGATCACCATACAAATATTAAGCGCGTTCGCTGTCAATACTTGTGTAGATGACTCTACAAAAAGCTACCGTGTTTCAGACCGCTTCTAAGCATACTCAAAATGAACAATACGCAAAAAGAACAACACGCAGAATGTGCAAACTACAAAACGATGTACACGCAAAACGTCGGTTCTGAGTGTGATCCCGAGGTCCCAAGTGTAGCATTATTCACTTCGATCAGGTATACCTAATCGAAATTTATTGACAGAACATCAACATGTTAGAACTTTACCATATTTCAGTTAAGTGTAGGTAACATGGCTGGAGGAGGCTTCATGCTATGTCTGGGTTTAGAACTGCCACTAAAGTGAGGCTGTCTGCAGACTTACTATTGGCAACGGATTCTTGAGGTGGTGTCAGACAAGCACTTGAATATACTATAGTAACTCGTATATTCAATACACTACCTGATACCTTTTTAGGGTTTTATGAAGCAGTAAATAGTTCATAAAACCCTAAAAAGGTATAATAGGTAGGTACTGATCACGGAACCGAAGTTTAGTAAAAGCGTATACCTACTCAAGAGTAATCTGGTCTGGGTATGAATACGATACGAAAGAACCGTTAATATCCATTCTAAGTGATGATCTCACTACTAATCTTACACAGTTAAAAAAATTGATTTTTAATGCAAAAATTGTAGTTACAAAAACTCACCAGTTCCACATTCCAAGGTTACCTGTGACAGCGGGTTAACGCACCGTGACATAATACTTTATGAGTCAACACTTTGGCTTGATCGTTCTGATTGTAGTATGCTTCTTTGGAAAAAACATAGACAAAAAGCCGCGAGGTAAGGTGCTATTGATAGGGTTTAATTGAGCTTCACGGGTTCTGCAACGCGCATGGAAAACGAGCGAGCAGTGAAGTTATTAGGTAATGTTAATTTATTGTGCCAAGCCGGGGCGGGTCAGCTGACCCGCCCGGGCTTCGCACGGGCTTATTAGTTTAACGCCTTATCTAGGAAGAGAAAAGGAAGAGGGGAAAAGAAGAATCTGTGAGCTGTTATAGACCTCGGGAGGACCATATAAATTATCGAACCTGCTCACAAAATATCACAAGAATCGGTCCAGAAATGCAACCTGTAGAGGAAAACAGCCAGACAGCCGAACATCCACCAGACAGTCATACGAAATCATTTTTGCCCAAGCTGTAACGGCCACGCTTCGCACTCGTTGGGTCAATTATTAACACACTAGGACTTTTCTGCAAAGTTCGTCTAGGTAGGTACCACCGCTTTGCCAGTTATTCTGCCGCCAAGCAGTAGTGTGCAAGCACTACTGTGTTCCGGTTTGAAGGGCATTGTAGCTGGTGAAATTACTGGGCAAATGAGACTTGATGATCTGATCACTCAGTCTAGTAATCTGATTACTAGACTGTGGGATGTCTCAGGATGACGTGCGCAGTGCAGTGTCACGTGCACTTTACTGTTTTAAAGTTCCGAGTGACACTGCAACTGTTATGGGCAGCCGTGTCGCTTAACATCAGGTGAACGACTAGCTCGTCACGTCATTCAATAGCATAAAAAAAAACATCAAAACAAATTCAATTAGTAAATTAATAAATAAATATGTGTGGACATTTCCCACAGCGCCATCTAGCCCCAAACTAAGCATAGCTTGTATGGGAACCAGATAACTGATAGAAATGCTTAGATGCTTTTTTTGCTTTAAAATACATTCATAGAATACAATATAACGCCCAGACACAGGACCAACATTGATGTTAATCACACAAATGTTTGTCCTGGACGGGAATCGAACCTATAACCTATATTCAGAAGGCAGAGCTACTGTGCTAACAGCCTTTTTTGTACGGTTCCAGTAATTTACAATTTTCACTGTCTCCATAAGGCGTGTATAGTCACAGAAACCCATCAAAGTGGATGGCAAATAAAGCACAGCAACTAGAGTACGGTAATCAGCATTACTTGTAAAAGGCACTGCCCTCAGATAAGGGCATTTACGACCCGGCCTAACGAAGTACATAAACGATTTAATGCTGAATTAACGATTAATGCTTTTGTAGGATTTATTTTTGGCCTACGGCAGAGTTTTAATCATTTTTGCTGTTTCATTTCATTACAAACCTATGTCGCACGATGATTTGATAATTCGAATTTTGGTCAGGTTACAGGTCGACACTTTCTCTAATTGGCTACTTTAATTAATTCGCTACTTTCGCTAATTCGACACTTTCCTTGATTCGGCATTTTCCTTACTGGATACTACCATTTTGATACTTTGGTACAGTCATTGATAAAATAAATAGACAAGAAATGCTTATGGCACAGAATAGATAACAGTACTCCGTACTTAGGGTAAGGTGGGGAATTAGGGATCTGTATCCAGTGCCATGGTCTAAAAGAAGATTCAAGGATACCATAATGTAAAGTAAAAGAAGATCATAAGAAGACTTGTTTAATATGTTTTTATTTAACTTCGCGAAAACCCTAGGGCTTTTGCGAAACCACAGATAATTAGGTAATGGTGAAACATTTCTCAATGTTACTGGAATAATACAGAATATATATTCAGTGACAGAAAACATATTGGGTCACCAGTAGGTTCGTTAGGTTGACATGAAAGACACAAAAAAAAAAATTTCTTTGGGTGAGCAAAAGTTTATCTTATCCAGTAAGATTGTGAAGTATGTTTTCACCTTGTCTAATTATCCGTATTTTCGCAAAATACCTAGGGTTTTTGCGAAATTTCGAATTATTATTAATAATCCTGCGACACGTACACCGTTCGGTCGTTCGTTCATGGTACCACCAGGGCTAACAATAACCGGTGTTTAGTGCAAAACTTCTAATCGACTGCACTTCAAAATTCGAATTATTATTAATAATCTTGCGACACGTAGACCGTTCGTTCGTTCGTTCGTTTGTTTGTTTGTTCGTTCATGGTACCGCCAAGGGTCAGCAATAAATGTTGTGCAACGCAAAACTTCTTATCGACCGCACATCAAAATTCAGTGAATTCACACTTTGTTCAATTTTCCTTTTAATGGTAGCATTCCATAATCCACCACAATGACCAAGTGCGGGTCGGTAGACGACACACGTTCTCGAAATTAGTGGGTAGAGCACCTGTTACTATTAAGTCTTCTTTGCTATAACCTACACAATGTTTTATGTACTTATCCATACGTAGGTAGTAACTTACCAATTGGAGTACTACCGTGAATGTGGTTTCTGTTCGTGCATGACATGATTCTCAGAACGTAACTTTTCCTTGAAAACAACATAACTAACATTACTAATATAATAACAGTATGGAAACTTTTATTTTACTACCATGAAGATTCTCTATTTATATTTATGTACTTCCTTACTTAGGCCATACTAGATATTAGATAAGTGAGTAGTAGGTACCTACTTAGGCTTAAATATATCGTTAGTTAGCAATAACCTATAAGGTACTTACCCAACGTTATGATGAGGGTTTAAACTCCACCTAGTATTTATACGATATACGAGTAACTCGCTCTCTTCAATATAAATACATAAATTTAATACAAAATAATAATAATTGTGAGTTATTTAATGTTATACCAAACTTTTGTACGATATTAATTAGTTTAGACTGAAGAGGATTTTTATAAACAATAATCAACAAATCTGACCCCTTTTTATGTAAAAACTATTGTTATGAGACCTCACCTCAAAATCAACAAATCTGACCTTATTTTATAGTAAAACTATTGAAAGTGACTGAAGAAATCAATTCAATACTGGGACTGTGGTCTCAGTTGCCTGAATAACAGTATTTAGTCAAAAATTTTTATTACACGTACACACAAACTAGCGAACAGCCCGCCTCATGGTAAGCAGTTACCGTTACCTATAGACACCAGCAACACCAGGGGCGTTGCCGATGAGTTGCGTACCTTTATAAGATTAAGACTATATTTACCCGTCGTTTGAAGTGCCTAATAATGTAGCTCAGCGGATACACCTTAGACGGTAGCTCACAAGTTGACATGGAAAGCCCTTATAGGGTAGAACTTACTGGTTAATCAAAAAAAGTTCAACTGCCCATACTGTATCATTCTATACGAAAATTGCCGAGAAGCCTCTACAACTAAACAAGGCTCTATCTACCCGTCCGGTCCGTAACTCCACACTACTAGTGACGTACAAGATCGTTAAACGATACAATTCCATTTCGAGAAAAAGACCATTACAAACATCGATAAAATCGAAAATTGTCTATGCGGTAAAAAGATTGATTAAGCCACCACAGCTTTATGGATCATTTTGAAGTTTATCGATACAGTAAATCACGATAAAACAAAATTGAAAGTGATTTATTTTATTCAGCTTGAATTTAATAGTAAGTAAAGTTAATAAAACAGAAAATAAAATTGATGAAATAATGATATTGATGATTTAATGTTTTGACGTGATAGGTTGGCCGGAGCGACTTGATTTTTATTGAGTTAGAAATAGCCGCTACTTAGACTAGCTAAAACACAGTAATTATAATGTTTCAAAAACAAAATGTACGATGAATTGATATAATGTTGTACGAGTTGGTATAGTAAACTTAACAAGTCAAAGACTGTAAACAAAAAATTACAAGAACTTTGCATAGAAATTTTGTTATTTTTAGAGAAAATTAATATTGTTAATTAAGAAAAAACCTTTCGACGTTTTTTGACCTTTAAGAACATTAAATGGATTCTGATTTATCCAGATCTATTACATACATAGATGTACGAACAGACAGAAAATAAATCTGTGGATATACTTAATAACAAACCTTAGCTAGGATTTTTTTAAAATTCTTTATAGGCAAAGCATTTGACCACTGTCTTACCTGATGGAAAATGATGGCGCAGTCTACGATGGCGCATGCTTGCGTAGAAGATACCAGTTCACTCTCGACTTGAAGACACCCAGATCATAGGTAGCTGGAAACAAGAACGCCGGCAAGGTGTTCCACTCATTGGCTGTTGTTTGATCCAATATAGTTAGTTATTCTAAGTTGGATCAACTTATCGATGCCATAGATAGAAAATGCAAATGCCCATCACTAGTACCTAACCAGACAGGTTTCCTGCTCTCTATTCGCAACTAACATGACAATAGTGATGAAGTCATGGTTCCATTGCCACCGGCAAAAAGCTGTACACACTCTGTATATACATCGAGCATTTGTAAATGCTCAAAGGTAGTATATTATAGATGTTATAGAAAGGTTCTCGAGTGGCGACTATGAACCGGAAGACGCAGCATAGGCCGGCCCTCCACTAGGTGGACCGAGCGACGACCTTACAAAGCCGCGAAGATCCGATGAATATATACTAGGTCTGTATCATGTGAAAACTAAGCATTTTTGGTAGGATTTTATTGTGGGTATACAAAACATGAAACAAATTCTTTTATTAAATTTGTTTTATATTATGTAAATTAGATACTAAAAACGAATAAATGACAGAGTTCTGACAAAACAAAAAAAAGCCACCTTTTTTGAAGTCGGTTACTAAAATAAAATGAAATGGCTTCTTATTGATTCTGAGTTTGTTTTTGTGACTCGCTGACAATTTATAAAGCAATGAAATAAACAGTAAAGAACCAGCCCGCATTCCTTACATTGTATTCGTTACACACGGGCGTTAAAAACGCACAACCTTTACAAAAAGAAACAAGACGCACGGTTGTAAAGTTAGACGAACTTTAATGCAAGTATATTTCTAAATCGAGACACATAATGGGCCCATCAAAACTTAATTACAATCAAAAGGAACTGTTAAATAAATGAACTCGTCATTAATTAGTGAAACGATATTTTTGGCACATAAATGTCGTTTATTATCCCGAGCCATAAAGATTATGTCAGCGTTCAAAAGATAGTGTATTTTTTGTACACATTTAATATACAAAAAATGAACCAGTCCTTAATTAATACTGATTAAAGGATTAGCTTATTTATTACTATTGACATTTCTTATTTGTTTTGTCAAAGTATGCAAAAAATAATTTGCCGACGAATAAAATCAGTGGGTTTATCAGTCATTAAAATCACTTACATTATTTGCTTTATGTGAAAATTAAGCTCATTTAAAACTAGCTGCTGCCCGCGGCGTTGCCACGCGTGGACTAAATTACCTACAGTAATAGTTATAGGTACTTAGCCCCGATGCAGACCGGCCATTGTCCACAACCACCGATGGCTGCCACACACCACCGCAACTTACATTCGGTAAAAATATGACTTAAACCTAGGTTAGGTTTGTCCAGACATATGGTAACTTTATGGTACTTTCGCAGCAGTAACGTTTACGCGCGACAGCCACCGGTATTTGGAAGCTGCCACATCTTATGCTGTGCAGTCTCATGCTTCTGAATAGGTTACGTGTGTTAGTGTAGTCTTTGTTCTGCATAGTATATTTCCTACCTGCATTGCATAGGAATTAAATAATGGCTTTATTTTTAAATCCACAAGCCAGAACCTTTTAATTCGAAAGATTCAATAAAAATTTAAATTATTTAAGCTTTTTATATTATCTTTTGGTACGATCTATTTACTCCTAAAACGCCATACAAGTCATACAACCTGTAAAGGCATAAATAGAAAAACTATAAAATAGATAGGTAGCAAAGAAGGTTAAGTTCTCAATTACTTATTGTACCTACCTACCTCTTAGAGTAGCGGTTATAATTATTACTCTTTGGTCATATCCTACACAGAGATTTTTTTCTTTAATCTGTGCCTCCAGATTTTGTTTTTTTCTCTAATCTGTGGTCTAGATAAACAGCTAGGCACCAGATAGGTGACATAAAGTTACCGTCAGTGGCCAAAAATAACCTCACCATCTCACCATGAAGCGGCCATGTTGTTTATAATTCAGTTTCGTTTCGTAATAGAAACTTAATAATTATGACCAAAAAAATTAATGAAATTTCAATTTTAATATATCCTATTTTAAGCGCCGGTTATTTCTAAGCATATTAGTGAAACCTGCATGAAAATCAGTTCAGTATTTACGGAGTTCAGTCATAACAAACAAACAACGACACATCACTGTCCCTAGATGGCGCTGATACAAATAAAATTTCATAATGTATGGAAAAAGGGCAAAAAGCCGTGGGCCTGCATCGCGCAAGCGATATTTTTTGAACAATAGAACCCATGGGATAAATTACACTGCTTATAATTATGTGTGTGTTCCAAAGCATACCAGAATTTCACATTTATTATATGTAGGGATGAAATGTACGGTCTAATTAACATGACTCCAATAGTAAATCTGTAGCGCTCATACCGAAGTACGACTAGCCGTTTCTAACCGATCGGAAAAGTTCGCTGCGGTCACTACTCTGATGGGTGACCACTACAGCAAGAAGTGGTATTTACAACTGAACGCTACCATGCTTCGGAGGGCACGTTAAGCCGTCGGTCCCAGCTGTCCTCGTAAGACAGTAGTCGTTAAGCCAAGTCGGAAGCCTTTGGGCGGCCAGAAAAATTCTGACACCAGGGCTGACCACTTGGCTACACGAGAAGAAGAAGAAAATCTTAAATCTACCTATAATCTTAATAAAAATCAAAATATGTTTAAAAGTTTTAAGAGGTCTCCTTTTATATGTGAAACTTTTTTGTAGCCACAGTGCTAGTTTGCTTAGCATTTCAGCTCCAAATGACATTTCGCTACAAAAGAGAGCAAGACATGTAGGTGAACTAAGCAGCAATGACTTATACCAATACTCGAACAAGATATGTTTTTCCAGCATCATATTACTCCACAAACGCGTCCCAGTCTCACCGGAATTGTTTTTTTTTTTTTCAAATAAAAACATGACAACTCTACTTACTCTAGAACTGGAACGTTACACCTTATGTCTTTTGAAATAAAGATTATTATCTTGAATCAGTTTTGTTCGAGAGCAAAATGTTGTTTGTTCTCCGAAGTCGTAGATCACGAGTGTCGGCTTTTATATTAGCTATTTCTTTTTACCTTCACTCTTTATAATGAAGATACTTTAAAATTAACAGTTTAATTTCTCTAAACTTAAGCTTGCAGAAGGCTTCTGAAGACCATTTGTAAAAGTTCCTATAGGTACTTAGTCCCTACTACCGGCTTAGTTTCTATCTATCGACAACATAGATTGCACCCATTACATGGACACTTGGACAGCCCTCCGTATCTCAAAGGCGGGATTGACAGAGATACCTGGTAATAACAGAGTACGATACAACAAGTATTTATGTATACCTGGTACTATTCTCAATATGTACCTATTCTAGTGTTAATTGCACTTAATGGTGTGAATTTTTCAATTTGGTTTAAAGGTAAATGGTTCGGAGTAAATGTATTTTAAGTCGATTAAAATTCTTCGGTTTTAAGTGAAAATAAACGTACAGGAAGCTTTACTTTTATATTAACGCAAGAAGGATTAATATTTATTTAAATTATCTAAATATTAGCGATAGTAGTTATAAGATAAGCGGTTAAAAAAAGAAAAAAAATGATTATAATATTAAAATGATTATATATATTACAGTAGAAAATGAAGAGCGAATAAGGAATACAAAACAACTAATAACCATACTTTCTTGCCATGGTTATCACATCGTAAAGTCCATAATCCCCTCACATCGCTTGATCCAAGTGACCTTCATTGGTTCCGTCACAGAAGGACAACCAGGTCAAGCCGGTGGATAGGGCTTCACAGGATTAACGGCTTTATACGCAGCCATGTGTTCAAAGGATTTGAACTCTAGCTTTGTAACGTATGCAGATTGATTTAATAGCACATTTTTAAATCAGTAATACAACAAAAAGAGTACATTACGGGTGTAGTAGGTACATACTTAGGTACTTATCTAAATAATAAATGCAATAATTATAAATATAATGAAAATCTTAGATTATTCTTTGATCATCTAAAATCTTTGACTTTTTATATAAAAGTCTAGTCGATTGCTATTTTTTTATTGCATAAACTAATAATAATCCTCAAAAAATAGACAGCCGTAAAACAAAAATTAAAAAAATAATCGAAAAACAATGAAGCATTTTAAAATACAGGAATAGAAAGATACAGCTCAATGAGACAGTGAAGTCACTTACTTCATCCTTCATAGTACCTCATTAATATGCTGGGTTAGCTTTACATTTTTTTTTAATTGGCTACTGTTTCCGCCAAATGCGGCACAATTTTGCCACTAACCGTGAAGGGATAGTTTAGCTTTACATACAATTTCTTTGACACGGGACGTCACAAATTGTATTGTTGTGTTCATAGTAACTGTGGGGAACACGTAGAGAAGCTCCACAGAGCAAGAAAAAAATACGCTTTGCTCCTCGATCCCATTTTTTTAATGCTCTGTGGGACGCTCCAAACTATGTTTGTTTTGCAAGAAAGTGACAGTCGATGCTCTCCCCAGAAACTTTAAAAGCGTATATTACTGCGTGATTTAATTACCGATTTTACTTATTTTTTCAATTATTGCATTCTTTTTAAGCTACTTTATGAAAATTATATTTACTTGTTCATTTTTAATAGCAGGCAACTACCCTATTATAATAAAGGCTGCCAGCGTGCTGCGTTCCACCCATGTTTCTTCATACAGTCGATAACATCCCATTTCACCATAAATAAAAGCATAAAAGGATGGCAACCTTCACTACCGAACCGGAAGACGGCCCGTAAGCCGGCCTCCCACTAGGTGGACCGACGATCTGGTGAAAACCGCGGGGAGCCGCGCAGGGGATGCAGGAGGCAAGTAGCTGCTCAAAAGCTGTTCTTCAGGCTATTAAATCTTCAATAGTTGAAGGATCATCATCATCAGATGATCAGATGCAAAGACAGACTCAAGAGCTCATGAGCTCACAGACCCACTAGTTAATATACTTATAGATGACATTGAGGTATGCTACCTCAATGATAGATAGAAGGAGGAACCTACCTATTTAAATACCAAACATAAATACACGCATACGTTTTTATCACAACGATTCTGCGACTTATATAAGTACCTACATTTTTGTTATAATACTGTTGATTCGTTTTTAAAAATGTAAATAGTGTAGTTTACTGTAAAGTGACAAAAAGTACATACATTTAATCTGTTACAACCAAGTTACAGCAGTCTAAATTTAAAAAATCTGACGACGATGTTTTAAGGAGCTACCTAATCATGTAAGGCCTCAGAAAGCTATCAAATCAACACTATCAAATTATAATAATTAGGCCTATTAATTAAATAAACCGGTAATAACTGGTTTGAGAACTCTAATTTTTTTTATAACGTGTTCGTTCGTGTTTTATTAATGTCACTGTCAATTCAAATAAATAATAACATTTCATTGGTTTATGGTCTGTCAGAAAAAGTTTTGATGAACGGCATTGATGTAGTCTAGTTGATTTAAGATGATGGGTGGAGCCAATATTTTTTTATTTTATAGACGACTTAAATAATTTGATACATTGAAGATTGTAAAATGGCAATTTGCAAACTATACCTATTGCCTTTGCGTTTTTGTGTTATGTTTATTTTATTGATACTTAAATAAAAATTACTGTGAGATTCACTAAAATATTTTTTTGATGTCAAGCCTTACCTATCTTTTTGACCATAATATAATATACTACTAACTAATACCTATATTTAAGCTCATTTTAAGTAGGTACCTAATGTGACATTGTCAATTTTTAACCCCAGATCAAACAGAGGGTTGTTATAAACTTAACGTTATTATATCTGTGCGTCTGTCTGTGGAATCGTAGTTTCCAAGTGGATGATGGACGAATTATAAAAAGATCCTGAATATTATTGTCAAATTGATTAATTTCAGAGTACCTACATTATACTTATAAGCCTCTGTGGTGGTGTGAGTGAGGTATGTGATTGAGCAGGTCGCTGAGGCGGTGGGTTCGATTTCCGCACCAGGACTCAAGTATTTGTGCACAGAAAAAAAGTGTTAATACTTGTTTTGTGTCTGTGTGTTGTGGACCAATAGTTCTCTTAATGAGTCGCTAGATACAGCGAATCCACTCATAGATCCTGGGAACCTAACTATAGGGTCCCAGGATATATGTATGTGATCGTAGCGCGTTATTTAGTATTTATTTACACTTACATGAGATTTATGAGCATTACCATCATTATTTATCACCCAAATAAAATGATAAAGCCAATCCTAATTGTGAGCTATGTAACCAAAAGGTAAACTGAAACAAATGACATCCATTTTGTGTCGAAACCCGCGACCACAAAGTAGGTAACAATACGTAACAGGCTCACGTCAATTATTATGATTTGTTCAGTCGTCAATAAAACAAATTGGCTTCATCGAATTATCGTAAGTTATAACTTTAGCATGCATATAAATAATCAACTGATAATTTGAGACAGGTTATATAAAGGAGCGAGGAAATGAAGAAACGAATTGAATTGAAAACATCGAAAATTAAAAAAGTGAAAATAAAAGGAACTGAGAAAATGAATTGAGTTGAATAGGTGACGTGCGTCTTCCTGGTGGGAATGGGCCGTCATAGTATATGGACATCTGTAACACTAGACGTGACACCAATGCGGTGCTTACCCTGTGATAACACTCTTTTGACGCTCCCTTTAAAATGCTGCATGTTGGACCGCTCGCTAATGGAAACAAATTCCAAAATACATACTTATATTTTGACTGGCCTAATAGTTCAGTTGGTAGTACTTCTATCTTCTGATCTATGGGCTGTGGGTTCGATTCCCACCCGGGACAAACTTTGTGTGATGAACATCGATGTTTGTTCTGTCTGGGTGTTCTATGTATGAATTTGTAAACAAAAAAGTATGTAAGTATTCTATCAGTTATTTGGTTCCTATAGTACAAGGTATGCTTAGTTTGGAGCTAGATGGCCCTGTGTGAAATGTCCATACATATTTATTACACATTACAACGACATGCAAAACTAAACACATTATTTCCACTACACATAACTACTCAGTAACAACTCGATATTATTCCAAATCACATTCATTTCCCCAAGTTACAAGCTGGTTAACAATACCTAATTATGTCATTTCAGTTGACGGACGGTTCTTAATAATGAAGTGTTATTATGGGAGCTAATTGGTCTCTTTTGAGCTTGAGGCTATCAACCATTACATTCATTGACGGACCAAAATGGTGCTACTTACATTGGAACGAAAAGTTATAGTAATTAAGCTGAGTGGGAATTTTCTAAGTTTTTTTTTCATGCGATTGAATGACGTGACGAGCTAGTCGTTCACCTGATGTTAAGCAACACGGCCGCCCATAACAGTTGCAGTATCACGTATTAACGAAGAAAATAGTTGAATGAAATTGGCTATTGGTTTGGTAACTGTTTTTTGTTACATTGAAATCACAATTTCATGTTTCCGTATGGTACTGAATAACAGAAGTTTATTATTATTATTTTATTAATATTTATTAATCCACTCTGAACTACTCAACATCAGAACAACTCAACCCGGCAAATTAAACTTCGGAACAACTCAACCTGGACAACTCAACTTTAGAACAACTCAATCGCAGAACAACTTAAACCGGACAACTCAAGCTCAGAACAACTTAACCCAGACAACTTCAACTCGGACCACCCACTCTCTGAAAAATTCAACCGGATAGCCAACCACCAGAACAGCTCAACCCGAACAATTGAACATCAGAACTTAAAACTGAAGTTAAAATGTAGTTTTACAAAAAATAACCATTTTAAAAAAGTAAGTAAATAACGTAACTGCATTCTAATTATTCTAAAATCGATCTAATTTGCTCCAATCGTATCATTGACACTATTAAATCGCATAAATCCGCTAATATCTGCATATTGCTCCCAATCCAAACGTAAGCTCATAACTTAATCCAGACGGCCTTCGATTATGCATGACTTTACATAAATACCTATACAAACATGGAATCGAGGTGTGAAACCGTTAATTCGAAACCTTAGACTAAATGAACGGGAAAGATTATCGCATAGAACTAATAAATTCATCCAATGAACAAAGAAGAAAGCGATAAACTAGGTATGTATTTTCATCATTTACAGTAGGTATCATAACAGTTTTTCAGCGTCAAAATAACTGTTAATCTCCCTATCAATTACATTCAAGTCATATTAAATGAAAATATTAAACCCACAGCAGACTAAATAACAAAAGCGCGGAATGTTACATATTACTGTCAAGTTGGGGTCATCTGCCGTGCGGCAAATAACGGGTATTTCAACAAGAACTTTGTTTTCTAAAACAAAATAAAACAAAAAATTTAGATGATTATTCAAATTTTTATTGTATAACGAAGAGAAAAGTTCGGCAATTTGGCCTTTTCAACAGGACGGTACCACATATCACACAGCCAATGAAACGATCAATTTATTGCAAACCAAATTTCCCGATCGCATAATCTCACGAAAATCAGCAGTTAAGTGGCCAGCCAGATCGTGTGATTTAACACCACTGGATTATTTTTTGTGGGGCTATGTTAAGGACAGAGTCTATTCGGAGCTAATCGAATCGATTGCAGCCTTACAACTCAAAATCCGTGATGAAAAAGTGAAAAACTGATGAAAGAATCGACATCTGTCATCGTGAATCATCTACATCTACATTTTTTGTTTTATTTTGATTTAGAAAACAAAGTTCTTCTTGAAAAATCCTTTAGGCAATACGTTAACTGTCGTCACTTCCGATCGGTATCCGACAATGTTAACATAATAACATGAATTTTGAATACATCAAATGGTTATAAGCCACAGTAGCACTATTTATCTGCGACTATGGTATTTGGTATTGTTTGAAATTTCACTTTCTAGTTCTGTTCACACCATCTACCATATTCTTTTAGTCCTCGGTCAAAACGTATATGGTCACGTTCTTCGCCTTATCCTTAACGCACCCAAGAGCTTATTAGACATTTGTGCTTAAATGGACAAAGTATTGGCAAATTATTCAAAACTGTCCGACATAATAGTGATCGCTTATCAGTGTCACTATTCGGTAGCTAAATGGAAGAATTTTATTGTGTCGTTAGTGTCTGAAAGCGAATGATTGGCCTATTCAAAGCCTTTGTCGGTCGAACTGTGACAGGTCGAATGAAGATTGAATTATCTTTCTCTGTTCAACAAGAAGTCGGAGACTGAATGTTTGACAAGATGAGTTGTAGGCTTGTGTAACATACAGGTGTACATTACAACTCATCTTGTAGGTAAAAAAATATGGCATTGAAGGTTACAACTTTCATTAATAGTAAGTATGAGTTTTTTCTTTGGGTACTGTAATTTTACTATAAAGAAACAATATATTGGGTTGCCTGGTTTTAAAAAGCACTAAATGCTTGTTTCTTGCATCTCACGGTTCTTCACGGTTTTGGCGTTGTCGCTCCACCAAGTAGGGGGCCAAGTTGTGTCCTCCTGTTTAGTGGTTCATCATTAACAGCCTGAAGACGTCCACTGCTGAACATAGGCCTCCCCCAGAGCACGCCACCTTGAGCGGCTGCTCGCGCTGTTTAGTGGTTGCCACTCGAAAACCTTTCTTCCCCATCGGTTGTTGGTTTTGCGAGCGATGTTGCCTTCCCTATTGCCATTTCAACATGGTAATTTCGAGAGCTCACGGCAAGCCAACACTCTTGTTAGAGGAAATAAATATTTTGGTTACTTTAAGGCAGGCGCGGATACAGAAATTTCCGGGGAGTCTAAGAGGGGAATTTGGGGATATGGTGGTAAAACACATAAGTATACGATACAAGACCAATTTGTGCTCTTTTCTTTGAATGATGAATCCCATGTACCTATATCTTCCTGGTAAATTGGCTAATTACTGCGCTTGGTGCTGGACTGCTTGCGCCAAGGGAGGGCCGCGCGACCCCTGCGCCCCCCGCCTGTATCCGCGGCTGCTTTAAGGTGTATACTTAAGCACTAACTTTATGTAACCAAGTAAATAAATAAGTTCTCCATGCTGTGTTTAGGTATTTATTATTTGTAATTCAAATGGAGATAATAATAATTTGAAGAGGAAACATAAGAAAATATAGAGCAAACCCACTGACCACCATTGAACAGTTTTGTCGCGATAACTTTTATGTCCTCCACTTAAGGAAATAATTTGCTGCGACTCGACAATCTTGATACATTAGGTTAGGTTAACGATACGCATGTGATAGTTAACACTTTAACTATATTTACTAGTCAATTGCCTCGTTAGAATAAGGCATGTTAATTAAACTATAAATTTTATTAAATTGAGTCTTGTCTCTTGAGAGTAAGCCACGTCAATAGTCAATAGTTTCTTTGTTGTTCATGTTTTTTTATGAGAATGAATGACGTGACGAGCTAGTCGTTCACCTGATGTTAAGCGACACGGCTCCCATAACAGATTGCAGTATCACTCAGAACTCTAAATTAATACAGTTTTGCGTGACACTGCACTGCGGACGTCATCTTACTCCTACTTCACACAGGATAGTAATAAGATTACTACACTGTGTGATCAGATCATAAAGTCTCATTTGCCCAGTAACTTCACTAGTTACAATGCCCTTCAAACCGCAACACAGTAGTGCTTGCACACGACTGCTTACGGCTGTCGCTGCTGCCGTGACGCTTAACATCAGGTGAACGACTAGCTCGTCACGTAATTCATTTACTAAAAAAAAGCTATCATTATTATGTCCAATACAAAAACGCCCCAAATTGAAAACCTTCACATTTTCAAAGTAAGTAAGTGGAAATATCAACTATGCCTCATCTCACACAACGTTAACACGCGTAAAGTGTGTAAACACAGACATAAAAACATAATTTAATTGCCCCACCATTATGAATTTACCACGTGAAAGTTGCCATTTTATGGCGTGTAAAAACTAGTATTTACGGTGTTGCCAGTGCTGACTTTAATTGCATGTGTAATGGGCGCCATTTACACAAAGTGCATGAAATTTGCCAACAAAATGACACTTATTTATACGTATACAAGTATTCTATAATGATTTTGTTTTATTTACTTGGTATTCTACCAGACGGTTAGCTAAAACTCACTATTATTACCACAGAGCATTAAAAAATATCCACTGCTGAATATAGGCCTCCCCCACAGAGCGCCACTTTGAGCGGCTGCTTGCCTTCTGCATCAGGTCGTCGGTCCACCGAGTGGGGGGCCGGCCTACGCTGCGTCTTCCGGTTCGTGGTCGCCACTCGAAAACCTTTCTTCCCCATCGGTTGTCAGTTCTACGAGCGATATGGCCTCGCCAAAGTGGCCATTGACATGCCCAATGGCCTATGTTAAGCAGTGGACGCCTTCAGGCTGTTGATGATGATGATTAAAACATATGACGCTTCGCACCAAGAGTAGGTACCTATATTTTTCGTACTCTGGGATAATCGCCTACCTAATGGGGCTGACTTTTAGCCAACACAGCCAAACTTCAGCCCAACATAATATGACTCTTTTTAATAAATAATGGTAATCAAAACTTAGAAACACAAAAAGATGCAGCTTGAATTGGACATTCTTGTATAATAAAATCGATTTCTCAAAATGTTAAAATTATTGTTAAGTAAAGTTATTTAGTTTTCTAATTACAGCGTCGATACGTACAGGTAAGACGATATAGGTTTGTACTGTGGACATAATATCATCCATGGTTCGTACCCATTCCTCCAAATATACAAATAAATAAAATAATAAATAAATAAATACATTCCCACTGCTGAGATACGGTGCTTCTCTTATAACATATGGAGTGTAGGCCATTATCAACTTTTTTTTTTTTTTTTTAATGTGATTGAATGACGTGACGAGCTAGTCGTTCACCTGTTGTTAAGTGACACGGCCACCCATAACAGTTGCAGTGTCACCCGGAACTTTAAAACAATAGTTTCGCGTGACACTGCACTGCGCACGTCATCCTGAGACATCACCCAGTCTAATAAACAGACTACTAGACTGAGTGATCAGATCATAAAGTCTCATTTGCCCAGTAATTTCACTAGCTACAATGCCCTTCAAACCGGAACACAGTAGTGCTTGCACACTACTGCTTGGCGGCAGAATAACTGGCAAAGCGGTGGTACCTACCTAGACGAACTTTGCAGAAAAGTCCTACCACCTAGTAAACCGCAGGACAAGTGCGGGTTGATAGATGACACAAAAAATGTTCACGAACTTTGTGATTCTTAAACATGCTGACTTCCTCAGAATATTTTCCTTCGCTGTTGTAAAAGCCGTTCACTAATGTTAGCGTTATGGTGGTTCGTGCACGGAAGGCACAGAGGGCGCTGCAAGATAAGATGGACGGAGCAAGACATTGACAGTCTATGGCGAACACACTACGATGAAAAACGAAAAAAAACAAGAGGAAGGAAGGAACCGGCGTTGTATACTCTTCGGAAGCAACGACGGAAGAGAAAAAGGATTAATATTGTCGGGAGTATAAAACTATTAATACTACTGGTGAACAGAAGATAGAAGTTAAAGAAACCGTGGAAGAATCTATTAAATTAATGAATGAAGTAGACGAATAAAGATGTTAAGATATTAAAGACGTGTTCTGATGTACGCCAACATTTCAGAACTGGAAAGGAATCAACGCCCTTAATCTGGTGAGTTCTTCTAGAAATTACGACAAAAGTAGGTACATGGAGCATTCTCCGTGAGAAACAGTTGAGGCAAGGATGAGCTTTGAATAGATAGATGTAAATGAATGAAAGAAAATAAACCATTTCTCGAAAGTGGCCCACTAACGGGTGTAACACTCAATTTGCCAGGAGAGCAAGGAAATTACAGTAAGCTGCATCTTCCAGTAGTGCAAGATGCAGCCTTTCTTTTTCTGTTTCCTTTTGCTAACTTATAGTATCTTAGACAAGTTGTTGTTTTAATTCTCAACACGAACATTGAGATTAATACCTAGGCTAAAAGTATAAGTAATTAATAAGTATTGAATAAGTAGGTGATGGTGCCTTTTATGCTGGGAGCTAAATGAAATATATTTATTTGCTAGATGTGGTTATACAAGGTGGATACATACTCATAAATAAGGCTGCTCAGCACATCACCAAATCTGGCATGCAAAGTTAGGTACCTGTGTCTACATAATGATATTTAATTGGTTGGGTTACGTTGATATAAAATTAAAATGTCAATGATCAAAATATATTAGATGTCATAGGTATTTTGATTTTAGAAGTCTTTTAGCATTAAGTTTGGTTGTTCCAGTGGAACATGTCTTCCTGCATGACAATGTATATTTTTATGAATGAATACTGCACACACTTCACACATAAAATCTAATACCTAGGTGTTTGATTCCAAGCCTCATTTTAATTTTTTTTTGATCAGTGGACTAAGCTTGAACATAACATTGGGGTTGGAAGAGCGAAGTTCTATACCTACCTAATAGGTAAATGTAGGTAGATATACTATCACCAAAGTAGTCTTAAACCACTTGAATAACATATTGCAACATTTGCATAGTAACCTATTCCCAAATAAACATTTGAATTTGAATATTTGAACTATTAACAATTAAAAGTTGCTCTGGCATCCATTTATCTAACATTTCATTAGTTTAACCAATGTGTCTGAAAGAGTAGGTTAAGATAAATAGTTGCAGGTAATTCACAGGTATGCATAGTGCGGAGAAATAAGTAATGTTGTCTTTCTCAGGTAACTTTAGCATACACTAGCACTGAGAAAAATACATCATTGCCATTAGTGAGACAACACTGCTGATAGCAGGGTCTGTGTGTGATGGTAGACTGGCTCTAAAGCAAATAGTGTTTGAGGGGGTTTGTTATCTCTGTTATTACCTATATTTTCATAAGTTTAAAAGATTTGCAAAACTAAAGTTTTTATAAACTATACGGATGGGTGCCTGTCACCAGTGAGTTGAAAATATCATTGCCTATTACATAATATTAATTCACATTACATATTGATATAGATATAGGTATTAACTGCTAGGTACTTTCACACAATAGTGATATTAATAGAAATAAAGAAGGTGTGGTTCAAAACGCTGGCAAGTTCAATGTGGCTCTTCGCTATAATGGATACCTACTATGATTTGGTTAGTCATTTGAACCAATAAATATATGTATTGCTATGTACCATCAGAAAGTGTACTAATACAATCAACCTCTATCTATCTATTTAATAGGTATATTTTATGATTTAAGTTAGGTATTTGGAAATAGAGCTGACAGACTGTCAGTATGGATGGAATTTCATTGTATTGACAGAATTAGTTGCAGAAATAGGTACGAGACTTTATTGTTTTACAAAATTAAACAATACAAGCAGTATGTAATAATTGTAAACTATGTAGTGTTAGAATGGGTGGTCTTTCTTATTTATTAATTCTTTCTATCCCCAACAACTAAACTGAAGCCTTCCATTAGCATGTAATAAAGCCAGATATCTATTGCATAGATAATAATACATTTATGTACCTACCAACTACAACAGACAAGAAGATTGTCCTAACAATCAAAGGTCTTGAACTTGAAAACTAATAGGTAATAAACAGTATCCATTGAAATAATCATAATATATGTAATAATTATGTTATTATAAATAGTAGGTAATATTTAACCTAGTAGCTTACCTATCACATGACAAGCTGTTAAGTGGATAAGTACTAGTTACCTAATGGAACCTATTTTAAGCAGAATAACTTCCATACCTAAACTTCTTAAGTAGGTATAGGTATAAAAGTTTGCCTCATCATAATATTGGTAGACCTAGGTATACACCTAGAAATTAAATTTAAAAAAAATTAAATAAAGGTACATGCTAGAAATAATGGATAAAATCGGTAGGTGGTCAGCTTTTGTGTTTTTTTTTGCATTTTTATCAGTATCATATCAAAGTTTGTTAATGGCAACAAATTATTGGTTAAATTTTAAACAATTTACATTGGCAATTCGGACCAAAAGTGTAATGGTATTGAAACTGCAATAACAAAACTGCGATGTTGAAGAATAATAAGAAAAATTCATGGTTCTGTTAAAACTACTGAACCTATAGCTATAGTAAGCTATAGCTCTGATGCTGCGGATAGGAATACGTTTTAGTATAGTACACCTGCAAAGTCAGCGAAGTTCAAAATGTGATTGATACTGGGCCATTTACCTTACAAGATTATAATGCTTAGATTTCTTTATGTACACTTGTTATTTATTGGTCTACATCTAAAGTATATATACCTACATGCCGTTGCCACATATTATAGGTACCATTGGATTCTTCTGCAAAATTCATCCAGGGGTAGGTACCTACCTCTGTTTTGCCAGTTATTCTGCGGCCAAACAGTACCTAGTGTGCAATTACAGTGGTGGTTAAAAAGCGTTAAGCGCTCTAAGCGGGCACGCTTTTTATACACAACGCATAACGCGCGCATACGCGGCTCTCACTTAGTTTGACGCTTTATATACTGCGCGCATATACCTACCTAGAGCGTGATGTATCGCACGCGTTGCGTAAGGAACAGCGCGCGAGTAGCAAAAGCGTAGCTAGTTACCTATGTTTTCGGCAGAGGCCGGGCAGCATTCGTTCATCTCGTGGTAGCGATTGCTGTCGGACGCATCACGATTTCCAAGACTTGCGCGCCTAAAGTGCACTCGTCTGCCTGCTTCATTATAACTTAAGCACGCAAAGGAAAAGGCGTAGTTTAAGAAGGAAAAAAGCATAAAGTTTGTTGCGCGCTTTTGACATAAATCAGTTTTGAACACTACTGAGCACTACTGTGTTCTGGCTTACTATACCGAGGTGCTGTAGCTCACTAAACTATTGGGTAAGTGAGGCTTCGTGACCTGATGTCACAGTCTATTTATCTTAATGGTAGACTGTGTGTCTCAGTATAAAGTGCGCTGTGCTGTGTTGCGCAAAACTTTATAAAACTACTTATAGTTCCGAGTGGCAGTGGTAACGGTTGCACGTTATGGGATGCGGTGATGCTTAGCATTTGGTGAACAACTGACTCATCATGTGATTCATTAACACAAAACTATCGTTTCGATCATTATAAATCCTAGATTTTATATAAACGCTCAAAATGGGTGAGCAAAACAGTCCTTAAATTGAGAATAGGCAAAGATAAAAGAGCCCTAGTTCAGAATGATTACCATAACAGTGGTATGTGACCAAAGTGATTTTGGGCTTTAGTTTTTCAAGCTGTTTCTGTTCAACGACGCGGAGCAACAGTGTTGTCGCAGTTTTGAAAATCATAAACTTGCGCAGAGCATCGACGGGCACTGTACACCACATACCACAAATACTGAGTTTGTGGTACTGACCGCGAAGGGATGAAAGGTTCGCGTTTGAAATATTTATCAATTTCTTCTACTGAATCCTACGTAGATTGTTAAATAGCACGATGCAAACAAATTAATTTGTTTAGGTATTTAATCCAACTCTGCATGAAACGAACTTGTATTCAGTTTGAGTGAGCATTCAAAAGTATTCATTTGTATGAAATTATATTCAAACTATGAGGCGAAATTAATTGTGCTAATGATTTTCATAGAGTATTATAATCAATGTAGTGATTTAAAAGAGAATAATCCATATTCACACCCAATAATTGGGTAACCTGTCCAACCACACAAACCTAAAAAAAAAAAAATATATGTGATCTATTTCTTATTTGGTGACAACGCTTGTATATTTGCGTATGATAGGGTAAGTACCTACGTGGGCGGTGCCATCGCACTAAGCATGGATCATTTCACAAGGAGCATGTGGAAAAATCATATGATTTTATGAAGTCACACCTGCTACTTTTGTCACATACTCTGCTAAAAATCACTGGTAAAATCACAGTGACAAAAATAAATCATAATGAAATGACAATGATACGGAATAATGGAAAACTTAATTTCAGTCAATTGCAATAAGGTGTTCCGTTGTTATAATATATTGCATTGCAATATTACGGCATAATTAAAAAAAATGGGTAATGTACTTCATACTAGGAAGGCATATTAAACTAAACTAAGCTATTTTCGTCTGTGGTGTTTATGTTAAACATTGGACCTTAGGCATATTTATATTATTGGACCTACAATTCAATGCTGAGAAGAAAAACATATGAATACCTACCTAAAATGAAAAATGACATTACAATAATTGTACCACTACAGTGGGTATACCTGATCGAAGACTACAGTAGATGTTATGTCCTTAATAAAACGGATCAATTGTTGAGTTTTAAACTGCTGAAGGGGCGCGGATAGAATATAGTGTTGTCTTCTTGAGTATAAAAATACCTAATACCTGTATATTTATTTACCTCCTCTTGTGGGCTACTCGTAGTTGTGGCCGATGGTGTTAATGATTGATGATAATGGTGGTGAGGATGGAGGTACTTCGGTATGACTTCACCATATTCTTGTCTTATTATAAAATGCGTCTGAAGGAACATGAATTAAGTCTTTTGTAATATTTGGAATGTTTAAATGTTTTCTCAAAAAAGTACAATGGTAGCAAAACTAACCTTGGAAAATAATTTAATGGGCAAAATATCTCGGGACTTAGTAGACTGTATTTTGACCATGTCTCTTCAGAGTGATATAGTACCTACCTACTACCTACATACTATAAACCAACATAACCTTTTGGCGTACCTTCACACTGAAGAGCAGGTGGGATTGATTAGAAGTCAGTGATCGATGTTCTTTTCTAAACGCGTTAACTTGCAAATTTATGAGCTCATTCTGTCTTATTATGTTGTGATAAATAATAGATTGGAAAGATATAGACATTTAGTCGATATCACAAGGGTTCACAGATGCTTAAGTCTAACCCCTTAAACCATTTATGGAAAACGGATGGCGTATGCCACGGAGGTTCTTCTCCGTATTTATGCGGGCAATAAGCCTGGTTAGAATTAATAATGACTCAAAGATCTACGGCTTGGCTGAACTGTTGTGCTGGCATCTTGCGACATAAACAGGGGTTAAGATTGTCAGTGTGTTTAGTAAAAACTAGGAATGCCAAGGGTTAAATGACAAATATAAATACTTAGCAATTTACAAGTATAACCACATAATAAATAATAGTTGGTATGACAGAATGGTCGGATACATGGAGACCGCTTCTTCTTCTGGGCAGCCCTTAAATTAAAGTAGTTACCAAACTGAATAGTAACGGCTTTGCTTGAAATACATAATCAACTAGGTATCCTATATTATTGTAACTGACTAAGTAGACGTAAATAATGAGCATTGTGATTACCAACGTTGATACGTTAGTTGTCTAAGCTGGTTGACTGATTGAATACCTAATCCTTTATTTACTTCATGACTGAAACAAGTTATGGAAAAGTCTGTTTTAGATAGTATGGTATTGAACATTTAACTGCCGGAAACCCTTTTGTGTTTAAGGTGCAAACCATGCAAACGAATAAGTCATCAGATGGATGGAGCCGTTGCTGTGTTCGAGATACAGTATCAAAACGGGCGAGGCTATATTGAATGGGGACATTCCAATATACAGGATGGCCGAACAATATCACCTGGTGCAAAGAAGATGAAGTTTTTTTTGAAAAATTTGATAAGTTGTCAGTTGAAACAATTATGAAATTGTTGGCATATCGGCAAGGCCGGTATGAAGTAGTAAGCAGTCAGTTGGAAAAGTTAATAAAAGTAGCAGTTGATGAAAATATGGTAATGTTGTCAGTTGGAAAAGTTAATAAAAGTAACAGTTGATGAAAATATGGTACTGTTGTCAGTTGGAATTAAAGAAATTCAGTTGTCAGTTGTAATTAAAGAAATTCAGTCAGTTGGAAGTAGTCAAAGTCGTAATCGAAGTTTTAAAGAAGAACATAAATCTGGGGAGTATATAATGATAATTATGTGACAATTTTAAAATTTTATGTTCTGGACTGTGAGCATATTACTTCTGACGTAGGTTGTTTCCTTGTTGCAGACTTAAAGCTTCCTAATCTCTGGGACAGAGATGATTTCAGGATGGCAGAATGTTAGCGTTATGGTGGTTCGTGCACGGAAGGCACAGAGGGCGCTGCAAGATAAGATGGACGGAGCAAGACATTGACAGTCTATGGCGAACACACTACGATGAAAAACGAAAAAAAACAAGAGGAAGGAAGGAACCGGCGTTGTATACTCTTCGGAAGCAACGACGGAAGAGAAAAAGGATTAATATTGTCGGGAGTATAAAACTATTAATACTACTGGTGAACAGAAGATAGAAGTTAAAGAAACCGTGGAAGAATCTATTAAATTAATGAATGAAGTAGACGAATAAAGATGTTAAGATATTAAAGACGTGTTCTGATGTACGCCAACACTAATATGATAAAGGCGAAACTTTTGGGGTTAGTGGGTTGACTGGAAGAGATTGCGTTAAGTCCGCCCATTGTATTATAGATCTAAGTATGTTACTTTCTGTAGGTATATGTATCTGTTTTCATGTCTGGTGTACAATAAAGAATCTTCTATTCTACTCCATTGTATTGTATTGTTTGTTCCCTCTTTAAGTCGCAACGGCTACGGCTGACAGGATTTGGATGAAAATGTATAGATTGCTTATAACACTGGATTAACACATAAAATACTTTTATCCGCGGGTGAAACCACGAGATGCAGCTAGTATGTCATAAAATGTACCTGTAGAAGATCTTGCCATTTGGTTGCTGATAATCAGTTGAAGAGGTTCTTCAGAGAAAGTGACGTAATTACCTGAAACAAACACAAATATTTTGTTAGCCAATATTTTTTAATAATTTCTTATTATTTTGTCATTTTAAAGTTAGTGTAAAACGTAATATAGGTTCCTAATTATAGTTTGAATAATAAATATTATACTTTAAAAAACGGGCTTCAATTACCTCAATTTCATATCTGAGGTATACTTGGAAGATATATTAAAAAAAAAACTGATTGATTGCCAGGCGTAACTTCGCGGAAGTTCATCATAAATACAAAATAAAAAATGTATATCTAGTGTAATTCCACTAAAAATGACTATAAGATTATCTATATTGGGGAACTTGCAAAGGATTGTTGTAGGTAAAAGTATGACAAAAATGATACGAAAAGTACAAGCTATAATATTATCAGGGACGCTTAAAAAGCTTTTTTCATGTTGTATTATTGATATATTTTTTCTAATTATTTTCATCAAATCACTACTGAACTGTTTTTGATGAAATTTCTACGGCATCAATCTGAAAGTCCTTTTAATTAAAAGAAGAATTTTCCAAACAGGTTTATAATCCTGGGGACACATAACTTGGAAAGCCATTGTTTCAGAGCCACGCGGGATACGAACCAGGGTCCATTGGTTTGTAAGTCGCACAGGGACACAATGAGCCACATTCGCTCATTCAAAATTGTACTAGGTACCTATTCGTATTTGTTATTCTAGCTTGTCTTTCCAAGAACGCCTACAGTCAACACCAAACTTACAAACATGTCTGAGGCGTTCACAACAGAAAACAAAGATGAAGAGATCACGTTTTGTCTCCCCGTTAAGCCCAGTTCAAACAGACGATCCCTAAGGCCCACCTGCTCAAATACGGGCCACTTGGAAGAAACATAAATACTACCATTCTAGAGAAAATTCGTGGCAACTGGCAACATAAAAGCAGTTTCATACCCTAGTGTTTAGGTAAGAGTAATGGACAAACAATTATTAACTGAGTATTAGGGAGAGAAAAGTCGCCGACAAAGCTCAGAATTACTATAATATAGTCATCATCGCCATCATTATCGTCAACAGCCTGAAGACGTCCACTGCTGAACATAGGCCTCTCCCACAGAGCGCCACTTTGAGCGGCTGCTTGCCACCTGCATACATCTGCAGCGAGTGGAGGACCGGCCTACGCTGCGTCTTTTGGTTCGTAGTCGCCACTCGAGAACCTTTCTACCCCATCTGTTGTCAGTTTTACGAGCAATGTGGCCTGCCCATTGCCATTTCAACTTGCTAATTCTAAGAGCTATATCGGTCACTTTAGTTCTGCGGATCTCCCTCGTTTCGGATCTTATCTCGCAGGGAAACACCGAGCATAGGTCTCTCCATAGCTATAATATTGTATGTTAGTTTAATTACATAGTAAATTAATTAATTAACTGTGCCTGTTAAAAAATTATCACATCGTCATGTTCTAGAGATCACCTACTTAACAGGTCTCGAAAATCTTAACATCACCTTTAAGAAAATTTACGTAACCAAAGTACTACAAAGTAGGTGCGAAAATTATCACAGGCCAAACCTGCAATTTAAGAAATCGTGATGTTTTTTCTTAAATTGCGACCATGAACATAAAAATAAATGTTAACTTACGCTATTACTTAAAGTAATTTTCGATACTTAATAACATAAGACATGGAAGGTGTCAGAAAATTAATATAAATACCTAGAAATTAGGTAGCATTTCGAAAAGTTAACGATGTTATTTAAGTTTTATTCGTTTTTGGTTGCAAATATAATATCGATGGTTTTATGTGATATCAATTTTAAGCAAAGTAGGTAGTATATTTGAACTTTACAGTTAAGTCAGGATTGTCAGAATAAAAAGAATTTGCGTTCTCTCTTATAACTGTGAAGGAAAACTTCATGAGGAAGCCAGCATGTTCAAGAATTACAAAATTCAATGATGAATTCATGAGCTGTAGAAGTCGACATAAATAAATAAAAAATAAACATGTGTGAACATTTCACACATATTTATTTATTTATTTATGTCGATTTTTGGTTCCCATAGTACAAGCTATGGCTAGCTTGTACTATGGGAACCAAATAACTGATAGAATACATAGATACTTTTTTGTTTGTGAATACATACACAGAATACAATATAACACCCAGACACAGAACAAACATCGACGTTCATCACACAAATGTTTGTCCCGGGTAGGAATCGAAACCACAACCTATAGTTGAAAAAGGCAGAGCTTCTACCAACTAAGCTATCAGGCCAGTCCTATGGACATGTCCATGTATAGGACATACTCGTCTCCCAAGAAAGCGATTGACCAATGAACGATCACGGGGATCACGTCATAAAGCTTTTGCTGCGTTGTCATTGGACAACGCATTCTGGAGAGAAGAGGTATGTTAATTTCCACAGCTTATGGTACTCTTGCTGAAAGCGAGTATTACTCGTCATTTTTAGGATTTCGTACCCAAAGGGTACAACGGCCCCTATTACTAAGGCTCCGCTATCGGTCTGTCTGTCACCAGGCTGTATCTCATAAACCGTGATAGTTAGACAGTTGAAATTTTCACAGATGATGTATTTCTGTTGCCGCTGTAACAACAAATACTAAAAAGCAGAATAAAATTAAATATTTATGGGGGCTCCCATACAATAAACGTGAATTGTTTGCTCGTTTTTATAGATCATAGTACGGAACCATTCGTACGCGAGTGGTGCGTTCGCACTTGGCCGGTTTCATATACGGCCCACCTAATGGGAAGTGGCTGCCGTAGCCTTTAGACATCTGTATAACACTGAAGGGGTCACTAATGCGTTGCTTACCCTGTAGAACTTTTTTAATCCTCCATTAAAAATGCTCCATTTTGTAGCTTTGCGAAACGACCAGAAGTTCATTCCTAAAGCAGATGAACGCCAAGAAAGACCACAAATAAATCGAGTCGTATGTGATTTCCACGACCTCAATATAGGTAAATGTGGATGAGCTTTTCTGCGGTAGTGAAAGGTACGATGGTAAACGCGATGCCGGTATTCGATTGAATAGATTTAGACATCTCCCATTGTAATTATCGTTCATTTTATCCATTCCTGTCTTTTTATTTAGAATTCATTGAACATTTGTATCGCGCTGAGTTCCTGCTGAGCACGATACAACTTACTTAACTACTTAAATATTACCTACACATCTATTAAATAGATTTATAGCAATTGACCGTTGAAATGTTTGATGTGTCACCTGTAAACACCTCTCACATGAATCATGGTTCATTTAAGACTTACTTTAATACTTAAAATGAATCATACAAAAATGCAGGCGATCTACCGGTCCAGACCTGTAGACTACTTAACATTTTTACTTTTGGCGGTCTGCAATAAAATGAAAATTCCGAACGCGGAATGCATGTTGATTGGTTGGTTTGTCTTACTAAGGTATATTTTGTTTTTTTTGGTATTTTTAGATGCACGTTTTTTTAGTAGGTCGTTACAAAATTCTAATGCCAATATGGAGAGATGCTATTTATAAATCTTAGATAGATTCAGCGCGCAACGAGCTATGGAGAGACCTATGCTTGGTGTTTGCCTGCGAGATAAGATCGGAAACGAGGAGATCCGCAGGAGAACTAAAGTGACCGATATAGCTCTTAGAATTAGCAAGTTATAATGGCAATGAGCAGGCCGCATCGCTCGTAGAACTGACAACCGATGGGGAAGAAAGATTCGCGAGTGGCGACCACGAACTGGAAGACGCAGCGTAGGCAACCAACTAGGTGCACCGACGATCTGGTGAAAACCGCAGGAAGCCGATGGATGCAGAAGGCAAGCAGACGCACTCTGTGGAGGAGGCATATGTTCAGTAGTGGACGTCTTCAGGATCCTGATAATGATGAGATTCAGCCTTTGATTATTGAATCAAAGATTTAGCTCATCAGTCATCGTCATCATCATCAGTTTAATACGTTCCCACTGCTGGGACATATGGGCCAGAATTCACCATGCTGGACAAGTGCAGGTAAGTGGATAACACATACACTCCTTGAACTTTGTGATTCTTGAACATATCGGTTTCCTCACGATGTTTTCTTCACCGTTGTTACAACAAGTGCAAATCCCGCACGTAACCTGAAGTCATTAGTGAGGCTGAGTAGGATTAGAACCTGGGGTATGTCAGTTTTGGAAGTCGCACGGGTAACTGCTGAGCCACACTCACCTAGAAATATAACCTTACAATATAATCTTTGTAAGGTTATATTTTTGTCTACTCAGCGGGAGAGTGAAACAAAAGACGCAAACTTATAGCGGTATCCTCAACACTTACAGATAAAAAAAATATATGTGGATATTTCACACAGCGCCGTCTAGCCCCAAACTAAGCATAGCTTGCTATGGAAACCAGATAACTGATAGAAAACTTAGATACTTTTTGTTTTGTAAATACATACATAGAATACAATTTGTAACTCCCAGACACAGAACAAACACTTATGTTCATCACACAAAAATGTTTGTCCTGGGTAGGAATCGAACCCACAGCCTCAGATAGAGGCTGATAGTTCAGAAGGCAGTACCTACTACCAACTGAGCTATCAAGCCAGTCAAGATAGGGTTCTACTTTCCGTTTTCATTAACTAAAACAATTAAAGATCTTATTACACAATGATCACACTAATTTAAAATGCATTACGACATGTTGTAACATGTCCCATGGAGAGCACAGGCGTTAACGAAAGCAAGAGTGGTTCACATCGTTTTCGGTTGTCGCCCACCAGGACCACTTATTCAATTGTTCCATTTTAAGCACGTTATTAAAGGTAGGGTCGTTGTGTGAGCGTGGAAAGTAAGGTGGAATAGAAAGCGTTTAGTTATGAAATATTTTAATGGTAACATTAAAAAGGTGAGAAAACAACTTGCATTAGCATATGTAGAATGCGTGACGGTTATCGCTACCCGTAGCCATGTAGCTGGGTCGCTGCTTGTATGTCGCTCTACTTAGAAAATTCACATGAATTGTCCAATCGTTCATCATAAAAAATATCTAGAAAATGGAAGAGTTAAAGTATATATTTGTTAAGTAAACGTAGCTGCATAAAAAATAATCGACCATGGCGTAGATCCGTAGAGCATGAAAAACAACTTGGGAATCCATACATTTTGAATTACAGTTTGACTTTCAAGCTAAGGTCATGTTTTACACAGCTCCATATAGCTCAAAATACGCAAACCTTGTACTTACATGTTTTGGTCATAAGAACCAGATGTTATACAAGTACTATAGAGTTTTTAAATACCTACTTACATAATATTTCTAACGCTTTCTATGTAAAAGATTTGTAAAATACAACCGATCGTCGCTACAACTCGGATCAACCCTAAATCATAAGCGTCAAGCGTTTAAAAATTAGCATTTCCGCGCATGAGCTGATTGTTATTTGGAACGCGGTGGCGGCGTAGGCGCAGGGTTTCCTATGTGTGTGTACGCACTTGTGTGTGAGTGTCACCGACTCGAGTGATAACGGTATATAGATTTACCTTTTACGTAAAGAGGGTAACAAGGGTTTTTATGCGGGTAGACTGGTACTTGTGTTGGATCAAGAAAGAAAACATGTATGCGATACGTATCAGTGAAAAAGTAAAGACAAGTGATTGATATCTCAATAAAAGTACTATCTGATCTGATGCAATTGAAAGTGCATAGTTTATCGCAGGTTAATTATCAAATACCATCTATCTCAATTTTTGCACGTTTACAATGTACAATAATTTAAAAAATCATTTTACGAAACCGCGTTTTAAGATGGATGGTATTGGATCCAAACCGGCCCCCTAATTACCTAACTCGCAACAGGTTTGCGACAGGCGTAAATCTCGCGGTGATTGCTGTCATACATCATTAGTGGTGTCGAGAATGTATGCTTCGCTACTGCTGTCGCATTGCTACTGCTGTCGCATTGCTGTTGCAAATTTTACGTAATTACCCCGCCGATAGTACCTATACACAAATAGCGCGATGAAACTAAGTTATACTTTATAGACCAGTCAATATTGACATTGATATTGACTGGCTTATTAGTTAAAGTTGTAGTGGGGTTAAATTGTCGTGTCACAAAGATCTTATGATTCGTCTTAGACCAAGAAATTACTGTTAACTTGGCAAAGTTTTGCAATAACAACTGAAGGCTTAGACTTAGAACCAAATGCAAGACGCGTCTTAAAACTTTCTATGTAACGTGCTTCATGTGTTTTATCATAGGAAAACTAATTGCGTGCTCAAGCGACGCCACTAGATAAGTAATTTGTCTCATCAGCTCATGATGTAGGTTAAAACTCAGAAATCGTATAGGGTTCTTCAAGATGTACAATGTATGCGTAATACACATGCACACATTCAAATCCACCGGTATTACAATACACACAGCAACAAAGCATGAGTCAGAGGCGCCAACAACGGCGCCAAACACCGTACACGGCGATTCTGTCAACTGCATATGGAATTTTGTTACGAAATTTAGCCCAGCTGAAATTACAACGATGTCGATAGTCATTATTTTATTTTGGGTCAGTTTTAGTGAAAAGGCAGATGAAAGGCTTTTAAGAGTAAAGATCTTGGCGAAGTTTTTAAGATCAGTTACGATTGTATATTAAAAGCGTTTGTCTCTCATAATATTTTCGTATTTAACATTTTAATATGGATATTCTGTATAACTTACTGCTGTACTTTAGAAAACAAACGACTACATGGTTGTAACGCTATCTGGAGGTTAACTGTGACCTCTTAACGCGATTCTAATGACGACCTAAACAGAACCGCTGCAATACAATATGTACGGTAGCGGTTCAGTTTAGTTCGTCATTTGAATCGCGTTAACAGGTACGGCCCCTGGTCCTTTGGCGAAGTAGTCCAAAAGCGATGTTACCCTTACGCGATATAGTCATAACGAGATTTCGTCTTTAAGCGATCTAGTCATACCTGCTGTCTAGTCATATTGAGATGTAGTACTAAAGCTTCTTACCTCATCTATCACTGCCGATGTTGCATAATTTAATTTTTACTCTACCGAACATTTTTCTTGCATTTATCTACCATCTTAATCGCTCTTGGTGTTACGTAGGACTTGCTTATCTTTGATATAACAGGCGATGATGGTAACGATGTTATGGCCGATAGAGCAAATAGACAAACCTGGTTCACCATAGACCACATCATCACTTCCCATCAGGTGAGACTTTATCAAATTAATGTCAATTTTCAGCATTACAAAATTCATCTGCGTATATCCTTGGTAATCTTTGATGCGAATAGGAAACTATTAGATTCAAAACCAACAAACCAGTAAAACGGCAATTATTATGAAACAGTAATTAAACTACAATATTAATTACTGTTTAGACTTATAAGTGGGTATTTTTAGACAAAACAAAATCACACGGTAGTTGGCCCAAACAGGCCTAATGGATCAAATAATTCCAACCCTGTGGCACATCAAATCAAACTATAAAAATATGTACTGTACCATAGCATAAACCACAGATAATAAACTTCAAGTATGTAAGCCACTAACAGATGAAAGCTAAACCTCTCAAAGCTATGCATTCAAACAACGTTTATTAGAAAGTAAATACCGAAATGGGACGCAAACAGAGATCTATCACGAAACCTATCTTGAATCAAACAATAAAATATTCAAGACAAATATACTCGGGTCTGTTGAGATCAGGTTCGAAGCTCACTGAGTTCAAATTTAAAGTTATAGGTACTTACGCACAAGCTTACATTAGCTATACATTAACTTTGTTATATTTCCTCCAATATTTTGGTGCTTTTGCATGTTTTTTTTTATCAATGTCTCAATTGTTAATTAATATCTTTGGATTTCCTGATCTGTTATATTTAAGCAATAGGTATCATTTGAGGCGATCTATAAGCAGTTCATTATTATGACTTAGGTACCTTTAGCATCCTTTCTAGCATCAAAACTTAGCTCAGTGGGTTTAGAACCGCAATCGAAAAGATTGAAGAACCAACAAAAAAACTTTTAATAAGAATCCACGTAGTCATGGCCATCTAATGTATTTGATACAGCTTTAATGGATATTTCATTTAGTTTATAACTTTCGCGAGTCAATTCTTGATTACAATTAAAAGTTTTTATAGTAAAATTGGCGTTATTACTTATTGGAGGTACCGCTATATTGACATGGTTTGGATAGTCTAAATCAAATCTTTCGTCTTGGTTATCGAACTGAAACTTAATTCTGTTTTTGCTTATGGTTTCATTATTGCTTTTGCATCATACCGTGATTTGTAGACCACCGACGTAGCGGTCTAGATTTATTGCTTATTGTGATTTATTTTTATCTACTTAATAATATTTTAAGTGGATCGCTATCCACTGTTTTTGTTCATCCTACATTTATAACCACGCTACGGGAATGATACAAACATAGGAACAACAAAATCCTAATCATATTCTATTCATCCCCATACTTCTAGAGGACAATTTGGCATTATGTAAGCAGTTTTGAATTGAAATGTGCAAAATTATTTTAAAGACCGCGGTGAACTAAAGAGAAGGCAAGTGGTATTTTACTTAAACGCAGTAAGAACTTAAATAGTACTATTTTTGCTGTAAACTGTGCTGATGTCTTTAATTTGCCCATCCGGTGCTAAAAGATCTTAAGTACGTTTAATAGTTTCTCATATTTTTATGTGGGTTTTAATGGGTTTTATGCTCGTCTCAAGATATAGTTCAAATAATGATCATTGTCTTTTATGAGTTTTGTCAGTTTTGTTAGTGGTTTCGTGTTTGATATTTCTTTTAACATAAATACATTTTTATTTGTTTGTTTTGTTGTAGAATCTACTTTTTACTTACTTTCTGTGTCCAACTGCAGATAATAGTTTTCCCTCATCTTTATGTACATGCCCCTTTGGTTTGGTAGGTATATATATATAAACTCATTTATCTCTTATACCGTCACTCTACTGTATATTTACTTTACTAGGTGGTAGGACTTTTCTGCAAAGTTTAACATCAGACGAACGACTAACTCGTAATATCATTAATTTATATTTAATAAAAAATAGTGTAACAATCTTTCATGCGTTGTTTAAGCAGGTTAGTGTCATAAGTATATATATGGAATTTGTAACACCAGCTATGACTATACAACATCTAAGAGATTGTAATTGCACAGCGTAAGAATAATCTTTTATCTAAAGATTCTTTATTACTTTTGCTTGCGTAGGTCGTCTACCTATAACAGTACAGTTGTAAGTGCCTCAACAATTTTGAATTAATATAATTAAGAACACCTTCGCGGCACTTCACATCTTCATATGCTCATAATTACCATCTACCATTTCGTTGCAACACATCATATTACACAATACCATTGATACTTGCAGCTTACTCTATATCACGATCACCATCAATAACAGTACAGTAATTATCGATTTTAAATAAGGTCGATTGCTATAATTATGTTATTTAACCATAGAACCTTAATGATCAGTATTCTGTACATCTGCTGCTTTCTTTGATGTATGTTGTATGCCTATCTTGAGAGGTATCGCAGAATAATAAGGAGTTAGTACATTAATAGCTTTATCTTTATTCATCTTCGGTGCATTGACCTCGGCATGTTTTATGGTTGATAAAAGTTGATCAGGAATTTATGGGTTCTGGGACTTGGATAGTATCTTGGGGAACTTGATAGCATCTTATTGTGCTTTAATTTAACCGTGCAAGGCTGTATGCAGGAAGGCGAATGTTAATGGGTTACTTTTATGACACAATATAGATACTGCGGTTTCGAAATGTTTGTAAAAGCAAAATAGGCTTAGGTCAAAATTTTAAACTATTTTCCTGCTAGATTATGAAACAGTATTTTTAGACACATGAAATAGCATAGATTAAAGTTAATTTAAGCCAATAAGCCACCGTTCTAGATAATAGAGGTGATTGCTGAAAGGTAAATATGAAAAAGAATCAGAATATTTTCTTTCTTCTCTTTGTCTAATCATCTTAAAGTACTGAATTACATACGCATATTGTTCTTTGAGTAGAGTTTAGTTTCTCTTTAATTCCTCATAGGTACCTTCACTAAACTAGGCCATGTGTTGTTTAAAAGATTTAGTTGAAACTGCAAAAGACCTGTTTCATAAAAATAGTTTTGCGCGCATATTATGAAAACGCAGTACCATAACGATTTAAATATACAAATTAATGCGCACATGTTATATAGCTTGTCACACGGGCACATTTAAATGCGACAATTATTCCAACGACACAACAACATTTTGTGTTTAATGTTAAGATTGTGCAGATTATGTTATGACATGGACATTTGCTCAGGAGCATGTATGTATGTCTGTGATGTATGTCTACATCTGGATGAATATAAATACATATTTACCACAGTTCAAGATCGAATGAAGTAATAGGGTTATTTTGATGTAGCCATGTATACAGATATAGATCCTTTTGGTAGAGACTTTTTTTCTACCGAGGTTGGAGAGGAATCTTCATGGAACCCGCAGAGCACTGGCCCGGGGGTATGTCGACTCTGCCATTTCCGCCATGGTGACCAACAGACTACCTCCATCCCTGTTGTTAGACATTAAAGTCCGCACCCTTTTTTATCAATTCTTTTATTTTACCTATTCAAATTTTTATGCAGCATTTTTTTTGTTATTTTTTTAACATTAGCTTGAGACTTGTAGGTATTTATACATATCAAAGGTACTACAGCGCCTAATATTATTTCTTGTCATGCATATTGGCCTTGGTGCGTTTTGGAATTACCTACTTACAAACGGAAACGTAAAACTTGCATTGCGTTCCAATAAAGTGCAAAAAGCCAAGAGGCACCTATATTGTTTAAGGTTGTAAATCTTCAATAGGATGTGCGCAACAGTTTTGGTTGATCATTAACCATTGTAGTCACGCTTGCAACCATGACGTGCCTAGTATTGTGTGATCTAATCCAGGATCTTTTATCGTGATAATTGTGTCAATAAAACAGTGACAGTGTTAACGGAACACATATTTTGGGTACATCGTCATCAGTCGAGAAATGTCCTGCACCAGAAACTTAAGGCATAGTAGCGTTATCAAATAGTTAGGTAAGCCAAAACAAGAAATATTATGTTACAGTGAAACAAGTCATTTTTGAAGTGTACGATGAAACATTCTTTATTGACATATCAAACAACGCATTAATGACACGTCTGGTGTCCGCAGGCTATACAGTTGCTTCTTCCCATCAGGAGGCCGTGTGCTTGTTTCCTACTTAAAGCATTAAAAACACACAGTCAATTCTAAATACAGTAGTAGAATGCAGATTACGTTTATTATAGAAAACTCCAGATTGCTGTCCCTCTTCTTTGCATAGCAATAAAGTGAGACATCAGCCCACCGATTTTAATGTAGGTAAGTAGTTTGTATGCAGTTTGTAATGCTCTTTATTCAAATGTATTAATTTTGAATTGCGTTGCAGTTTTTATGAATTTGTCCTTTAGACTGATTTATTGCTTGGTATAAACGAGTACGAAGTCCATTGTTAATTGGTGTAGTGAGTATTCTACATACTTACACGTTAGATGTTATAAAGCTGTTTGAATTTGTTTATATGCTTATTTCTCTAGAAAACTTTGTAGAAACGCTATAATTGGTAAATTGCTTTAGCCTTATTGACACTTACGTAGTAGGTACGTGTTGTACAATTTTTTCTTTCTTTCTGTCTTTCTTTCTTTCTCTTTCTTTGTATCTTTTCTACTCTTTCAATATTTTAGTGCACTATAGTTCCCACGTAATTGTGTATATTGTATATACTTTTATTGGATGTAAAAACTTAAATAACATGTATATACTAAACTAAACTAGACCTAAAAACTAAACTATACCTAAAAACTTTAAAACTAATATATAAAACCCAAAAATAAACCGTTGGCGGAGGGAAAAGTGCCCAGAATGCTGGCAGCATTACCACGCTGGATGGCAATGCTTATCTTTTGTGCAAAATAAAAGCCAGCATTCTGGTCACCTGATGCCTCCACCAAACGTTTGGCCAAGTCCCGGTACGTTTCCATGGTGGCGGGCCCCCATGGACCCATTGTCTCCACCCCAAACGGCTCAAACATATAGGCCCTATCAAGGAGTGCATATTTGTGCCGTTTGAGGTTTTAGGCGGTGCACTATTAGTACGGTCAGAGAGAGATTCTAAATTCTAATTTACAATTCACAAAAACTGCAATAAATAAATCAAGAATTACGGTATCCAAATGCTAAAGCAAAGGGCACCCTGGTGCCCTAAGGTCATGTTTGAAGTCTGACAGCCATACACTGCAGCCTTGTTCGGTCCATGTAAAGACGCTTTTGTGTGACCACGAGTTTATAGGACGCGTCAACAGAGCCGTGTTTGAACTTGAAAGTGGCTCCGAAATGAAAAGAGGACGGTGGGCAACGGCTTTACAAAAGTGGAATGAATAAACTGATATAGGTACTACTAACGCGGTAACGTATGAATATTGTTAGTAAGCATCATTTTGAAACAGCCTAAAACAATGGGGGTTTCCTTTTTAGTTAGCTATTCTTAACCGATCCGTAAGCTCCTGAACGAGGAGATCCGCAGGAGAACTAAAGTGACCGATATAGCTCTTAGAGTTAGTAAGTTGAAGTGGCAATGGGCAGGCCACATCACTCGTAGAACTGACAACCGATGGGGAAGAAAGGTTCTCGAGTGGCGACCACGAACCGGAAGACGCAGCGTAGGCCGGCCCCCCACTCGGTGGACCGATGACCTGGTGAAAGCCGCAGGGAGCCGATGGATGCAGGAGGCGAGCAGCCGCTCAAGGTGGCGTGCTCTGGGGGAGGCCTATGTTCAGCAGTGGACGTCTTCAGGCTGTTAATGATGATGATGATGAACCGATCCGTAAAGTTACGCAGCGTTTTCTGTAGTCACTACATGGATGGGTGACCACTACAAAAGTGTCATTATGAGCACGTTAAGCAGTCAATCTTGGGTGTTGTTGTAAGGCAACAGTTTGTAAGTGAGAATGTTTCAGGCAGTCTCAAAAGTTCTGATACTAGAGCATCTTGCACGTGTTTTTTTTCAGTAAATGCCTTTAAATAAAAATACAACAGTGTGGTCAAATCCTCTCCGCCTGACCTAAACAAAAGTAGAAATACCTGAATGCTGACGTACTATATAAATTCCCTACTTTAGGCATGCGTTTCTCGTCCTCACTTGGCATCAATAGGCGCAATTAGGCAGGCGCGGTGTCCACAACCAATTCATACCAATTGTATTCTGCAATCTTGCCAATCGATTCGTGGAATACAAACACTGATTTGTTGGTTCTTGGCAATGTTCTATTCTTTGCCGTTATTACTTGCTTCTTTGTGGAATGCCTTGAATTGCTAAAAGTGGTTTTGGGGATCAAACTGATGGCTGAGATGGAATTTTCTGGATTACTTTTGAATTGCATTGTATTTAAAAAAAAAAATTTGATTTAAGAATTTGTCTCTTTCGTAGCCTGTATATTTTAAAGACTGTACTTTATGTAAAAACTTTACAAACAATTTTTGATGAAAGATTTTTGTGATCAACGAAAATAATGTACCTACTTACCTATGGTTAACTTTACTTAACAAACATACAAAAATTAAAAAAATTAAAAAATTGATTGATTGATGGATTGATTTCTAGAAATAGTATAGTTTTTTTTTCTTTTCTTGTTTACAAATTGTTCATACAAATTTTGATGCACGCCTTCATATCTCTTTCTAAAACTATGTGTGGGATGACTGGTCTAAAATGCTTTAGCATTAAGTCCTCCTTTTGTACTCTTTTAGTGCAATAAAGAATTGTAAATAAATAAATAAATCGGCATTGTTATAAATTATACTTAGGTACATAAGGCGATGTAAAAATCATCGTTTGTTAACTAAATGACTTTGTAATTTGTAATTAAACCTAATATTGCTGACTAACAGATTATAAAAACTAAATTGGCCTGGAAGATGGAGGAAATTTTTGTCACCGTCACCTTGGATTGTAACTGTTTTATTCCTGCAAAATCTTTAAAGTATTTATCAATCTTCAAAAGAAAAGATTTGCATGTGTCAAGAGTTAAGACTAAAGGTGCTGTAACTCAAAAATTTATTTATAAAACTGCTTAATCCTCCACAACCGTTCCTCCTTATCCACCACATGTCGATATGTCATACAACTCACACAAAATGCAATTTTATTAAGATGATATTGTGCGGTGATCGTTCATCGGTGATCGATGATTGGAGCTGGCACGGCGCCAGGCAGTTGCAAATGTGCATGGAAATGACTAAAGAAATGTCTGAGTGAAAGTGCCGATTGATACGAATAGATTGTAGGCAATATACTTTCTAAAGACTTGTATGTTATGTATTAAATCTACCTGTATTATGTTCACCATCATCAACAATCTAAATTAGACATAGGCAACTCAAGACCCGCAGGAGAACTAAAGTAACCAATATATCTCTTAGAATTTTAGCAAGTTGAAATGGCAATGGGCAGGCCACATCACTCGCGAACCGACAACCGATGGGAAAGTAAAGGTTCTCGAGCGGCCACCGCGAACCGGAAGATGCAGGTTCAGCCGGCCGTGGACCGATGATCAGACCCCCTAGCATGAGCACCGCGAGAAAACTTGTCGTCACTGTCAGAGTGAGACACACTTAGGCGCTACCACAGCCTTGTCACGGTCTCTCACGAGAAAAAGTGTAGAGATAATTTTGTCGCGGTGCGCATGCTAGGCCCGCTGGTCAAAACCGCGGAGAACCGATGGATGCAGAAGGTAAACAGCCATTCAAAGTGGCACTCTAGGGGGGGAGAGGCCTATATGTATGTTTAGCACTGACGATGATCTCATAACGCCATGCCACTGAGACCGATTTTCAGATAATCTCTTCCAGCTGCAGCTAGTATCTTCCTTCACCTAGTCAGAGGGCGACTTACCAATACGTTTGCCAATATTATAATAAGAACAGACAGTCTTTAACTTCCTAAAAACATATCCGTGTTTTACATTGTCGTCTATTTGACAAGAACAGAAACAGTTTTAGGATTTTAACCCTAATATGCAAATTCTAATCATAAACTATGATTAGAATTTGCATATCCGAAAAATTAAACTAGTCTGTAATATAATAAAATCCATACTTATCTCTTCCATTTAAGATCTATATACAGTCCAGAGTTTAATAGCAATCCGATTTCAAGTTATTACCCAATAGAAGTGAATACACTATTCACTCCTAATGTTCCAGTAGGTACTAAAGCACTTACACTACACTTACTCACACAAGTAAAAAGTTATTCATATTACGACATTCAAGTTACTTGCTCATTTCTAACGTACCTTATTAATAAGTTGACTGAGCGTACTTTAAACACATTCATACATCAATTTAATTGCTTTATTAACAGCTATAAATCTTGTATCCGTTATCCGGTAGCCGAATCTACATTTCTCATTGGAAATTGTTTGTCAGGCCGAAGGTTATAGTGAAGCCGAAATTCGATATTAAGTTTCGGCTTAAGCTGCTTTCGTTTGGAAACTTACTGTCTATAATTTTTGTTACTATAGATATTATGTGCTGGTGACGGTTGATACATTGATGATTTGCATATTTACATTTGAAAGGGAATATCTTTTGTAATTATTGCAACAAAAATATTCTATTGCTAAAAATTGCCTATTTGCAATAAATTAAACTAGGGATATAACGTTTCTCGTTAAGATTATTGTTTCTATTTTAATTCAATCAAATCAATTTCAAAATATCTTTATAAAATAAGTAAAATACAATGTCATCACAGTACTAGTGTACAAAAAAATTCCTAGCAGTGTCAAGAGTAATAATGATGCCAATCGTTTTGCAGGTTATGAGGCCTACTTATATAAAACTTTTTGCAGTAAAATTAAAGATTTAAAATAAAAAAAGTCCAATAATAGTAGTTATACTCATGTTGTTATTCTATGGTTATGCAAGCTTTAGTATGAGCATTTACATGTTTAGATTTCTTTTTCTATTTTAATTATCATCGTACCTACACTGAACCTGAATACATCGCACTAAATAAAATAAGTGTAAAGCTAAATAGGAAATATCAGGCAGTTATACAAAAACCGAATATAAAACCGAAACGTACGACCATTTTATAAGCAATATAAAATAACCCATTATACATTTATAAGCTCAAAAAATTCGATGAGATTAATAGTGGGCGTTATAACATGTAGCCATTATAATTATTTAGTAGAGGTACTATGGCGTAATCAAAAGAAGATTATGCCTATAATAATTACATAGAAGTTTTGAAGAAAGTTAGTCAACTTTAATAACAAAGCAATGATGATTTATGTGAACAAGGTGAAGAGTTGGATTCTTGTTAACTTTATACAACTCTTCATTAGTGTTAAAAGAATTTAGTTGTTAAAAGATGTGTTTGTCTTCAGTTTATAGTGATTTTTGTTAGTGATTTGTGTTCGTGGTAGCGATAACCGATGGGCCGATGGGGACGAAAAGTTCTCAAGTGGCGACCACAAACCGGAAGACGCAACGTAGGACCGATCCACCACTAGGTGGACCGACGGAACCGCAAGACACCAATGGCGGCAGAACGCAAGCAGGCGCTCAAAGTGGCGCTCTGTGGGGGAGACCTATGTTTAGCGGTATATAATACTTAGATACTTTTTTGTTTTTAAATATATACATATATAGAATACAATATAACCCCACAGAAGGCAGAGCAGGCCAGTCAGTGGTATTTGCAATTGTTAATTTTAGGTACCTACGGTACGGTTTTAGGTCTAGACTTACTTCTACACGCAATCCTTAGATTAGATGCCTATTAACCTATTAATAGGAGTCCTAAGACCACCCAGAGAAATGTTTTCTGATAAACAAATCATAACATTAACTTATAACATTTGTGATTAGATATAAATAGAACCCTATTTATACAGCAAGCTCAAGGACTATGCAAATATGTAAACATTATTTCATTATTTCCAACCAATTGCTGAGTTACACTTTGAAAATGATATTACAATCAAAGAAAAACACAAAAGCTACATTAAATAAATAACCGGCCAAGTCGAGTCGGACTCGCGCACGAAGGGTTTCGTACCATTATATATAAAAATTAGCAAAAAAAACAGGCTTGTTGTATGGGAGCATCCTTAAATATTTATTTTATTCTGTTTTTTAGTACTTTTTGTTATAGCGGCAACAGAAATAGGTACATCACCTGTGAAAATTTCAACTGTCTAACTATCACGGTTCATTAGATACAGCCTGGTGACAGACGGACAGCGGAGCCTTAGTAATAGGGTCCGTTTTACCCTTTGGGTACGGAACCCTAAAAACCATCCTAAGACAGACAAACGTGCATTGAAAATATTTATAACGAAATTGACACTAAAATATACAAAATCCCAAGATATAAGGTATCAAAGCTTATCGAATAAATTAAAGTCTGGACTAAATCAATTATTCTGAGATGAATTTTAATATCTGTTTAATAATTAATTAGAGTGCTATTTTAAGTCAGGTCAATAGCATCATCACTAAGAGTACATAAAATACTCGTTAACTTTCTTTCTATAAATAACATGGAAAGATAAGGACAGAGACAAAAAACACTACTTTTACTATGGTTAAGACCCTAATGGAAACTAAGAGGAGGAACTTGCTTGATAAGGTCTCTCGTAAATCTGCCAGAAGTACTGTAAATGTAAATGTATCAACGCCAAAGAATACATAATAATTATGCCTACTCTAAAGACTTGGCTTATCAGAATCATGGGGTACTTTTTTCAAAGGTACGAGACGCAGAATAACTTTGGTGGCGAGCAAAACACACTTTTCACTTCATAACAGCTAGGAAAATGCAAGGTGCAAGAAAAACCGCTTAAATATTAGGTATATTAAATTAGTGCTTTTCATACAGTCATAGTGCTGGTCAGTGCGATTATTATACTGGGTGGCGCAAAAGTAAAGACCCTATTTGGTTCAGCTATAACATTTTTTCTAAATTAGAAAACTAGATTTAGGTTTTTTTAAATGTATATTTGTGCCATTAAATTTCGTACCATTAGGATTTAAAGATGATGTCTTTTAAATGGTGACCTCCAGAGTTGATACACATTTGAGCCCTATTTATGACATTTTGCATAACTTGCCGTAACACTTCCTGCGATATGTTCGTTATTTCTTGACGAATGTTTTCTTTTAGAGCTGCGAGAGTCTGTGGCTTGTTCACATACACCCGAGATTTCAAAAAACCCCAAAGAAAGAAGTCTGGACTGGTCAGATCGGGTGATCTTGCAGGCCAAGGCAAATCGCCAAAACGAGAGATAACTCGGCTTGGAAAAGCGTCCCTCACTAAGTCCATAGTGTCGCGCGCTGTGTGTGCCGTAGCGCCGTCTTGTTGAAACCAGATGTGCTCCAGCCCCAATTCGTCCAAACTGGGTATCAAAAACTCACGTAACATGGTTCTGTAGCGTTCTCCAGTGACAGTTATCGCATTGCCTCCAGCGTCTTCGAAAAAATAGGGTCCGATCACTCTGTCAACACAGATGCCACACCATACAGTAACTTTTAGTGGGTGTAGAGGTGTTTCTTGAATAATGCGCGGATTATCAGTGCCCCAGAACCGAGTATTCTGCTTATTGACATGCCCTGAGAGATGGAAATGCGCTTCGTCACTCATAACCAATTTTGAAGGAAAATCATCTTGCAAAATGTCATAAATAGGGCTCAAATGTGTATCAACTCTGGAGGTCACCATTTAAAAGACATCATCTTTAAATCCTAATGGTACGAAATTTAATGGCACAAATATACATTTAAAAAAACCTAAATCTAGTTTTCTAATTTAGAAAAAATGTTATAGCTGAACCAAATAGGGTCTTTACTTTTGCGCCACCCAGTATAAATGAAGTTACTAGATTAGAATAATAATCTAGAATAATAGTCTAGATTAGAATATTGTATTATTATATTTTTTATACTTATTTCAACTGAAGGACTCTACAGGTTCAGAATATTAAAAAAAACTATGATGGGGCACAGACTGACATGAAATAAGTGTCGGTCTGGATGGCGATATGAAAATATATTGAATAAAAAAAATTTAAGAATCTTTTTCCACGCTAGCTGATAAAATGCATATTTGCACTCAGGTATCGAATGATAAAAATAGAATCTTTCCGAGCTTGTGAGGTGAAAATGTTATTTATGTTATTTTAAATCTTTTTCCTTCTATAAAATATGAGGTTAATGACTTTAGATTAATAATTGATCAGTATCAATAATGAAATGCTAATTTAAAATTAACGAACGCAAAACTCGATCTGTTCCTAAAATAGACAAAACAGACATTCAGCTTGATAAAATACTTTCAAATTAAATCTATTTAAAAATAACTCGACTAGTTCTTGAATTTGACTGGTATTCTCCCAATTAGTATCGATATATTCATCGTTTAAATTACGGCAACCGAATTATAAGACTATTTTATTAAATAAAATACGCTATTCATAACTATTATTGCAGATATTATTATTATTGCTTTAACAAAGGGTTATCAAGACCATGTCTTAAACACCTATAACTCAGCAATTAACATTTAACTGTTAACGATTGAGGTGGAGCTTGCTGTCAAGTAACACACGCGAGGTAAGTGAATGGGTTCCGTAGATGGAAGATTTTGTAGGCCAGCTCCATGAACAATGAGTTGAAGATGAATGAACAACCAGTTGCAATAATGAGGATACAATAGCTGCAGATAGACTTATCATTTTATGGTCTGTGGCAAATGCAATATTTTAAATATATTTAATTGTACGTATAAAAAATAGAGCATAACAAATGATAAATATTTGTGTGATTCAAATATCATTCACGTATAAATTTTAATAGAAGTAGATAGTGAGCATACATTTAAATACTATAATTCACTAGGTGGTAGGACTTCTCTGCAAAGTTCGTCTAGGTAGGTACCACCGCTATGCCAGTTATTCTGCCACCAAGCAGTAGTGTGCAAGCACTCTGTGTACCGGTTTCAAGGGCAGTGATGTGCGTAAGATGGTTATAGGCGCATATCGATAAGAATAAAATCAGATAGAAACATAGAATACAGTATTGTGACCCTGAAAAGGGCCGCCCTACGACTCAGTTGATAACGCGGTGACTATAGTGATATTACCGGGCAAATGAGACTTTACGACCTGATTTCATCTGATTACTAGACTGTGTGATGTTTCAGGATGACGTGCGCAGTGCAGTGTCACGCGAAACTTTATTATTTTAAAGTTCCGAGTAACACTGCAACTGTTATGAGCGGCCGTGTCGCTTAACATCAGGTGAACGACTAGCTCGTCACGTCATTTATTTTCATAAATAAAATACTTAAAAGGACAAACATAGTGACTATCTATTAGGTATATTAAATCCAATAACTTACTTTCATTAGTAGGTGTTTAAAAAAGAATATGAAAATTGTTTGTCACTAAGTCTGAACGTAGGTAAATCTTTCAACTGTTCCAACCATTATTTTGGTTCCGTTTCGTTTTAGAGAACCTTAATTTCAAACTGGGTTGCACAGACCAACCCAAACAAATACTCCTTTTGCGGCAGACGAAGCGAATGTTTGCCAGGAACATCTTTTTTATTTATGTCTGTCTGTTTGCTATTTTTGGATCGATACAAAACCTGTTTGGATGTTTTCCCTTTTCGGTTAGATACAGATTCTGGGAAATGCTAATTTGCGTTCTTAGTTTGGTCTGGTCTTCGATAGACTATCGATTATGTTGTTGACATGATTCTGAACATTAATCCGAGCCATGGAGACGAAAGCATAGCGTATATTTTAAGACATAATTATATTTTGTATAATTATTAAAATTACAGATAAAAAATGCGAGTGGAAGAAAAGAATGAAGAAAAGACGGAATATGCAATAGGCTATTTAATTTTAATTTTTTATTGTTGAGGTAAATTATAGTTGCTTGTAACTTTGTCATTTTTTGAGATATTTAATTTTTGTTTTCACGACTGTTTATTTTTTGAGGAACAATATTAACTTATGGAATAAAAAATAGCAGGACACAAGCCTGTTCTATATGCTGCTTTAATGAGCTGCCAGATGCTTCATTGACGTGTTCCGGTCAAAGGGTGATGGCGAAGCCGTACAAATGGTAGGTAGCTTTGCAACAACTGTAACTATAATAAGTGATGTTACGTAATATTTACGTTATAAGAAATATTATAACCACCGTATCTCTGCTGAGATAAGAAACACGGCTTCGTTAAATGCCAGGAAAGGGTTTGCTTTGAACTTTGACTTTGTTTGAGGACATGTTAGTAGTGAGTAGTTATAAGTATATAAACACTGAACACAGACTGTTGGGTTTAATAAAATGATCAGAGACAGGTCCGTGCTGTCATAGCGATCATTTCTGAGATAACAGACATTATAATGCTGACATGGATAATTTTTTTAATGCTAAAATGGGCATACGTTTGACAACAACTCACCTGATGGTAAGTGACGAAGTTGTCTAAGGTGGAGCACGTTTGCCCATAAGATACCCATTCACTCTTAAAAAGACCCAGGTTATACACAGGAGGAAACACTGTTGCTGGAAGAGCATTCCATTCCTTGGCCGTTCGGACTATGACTGACTCAGCAAACGACATAAGGATGTGAAAAATCACCAAGCCTTGTAGTTCTATGATGGAAAGGGGATCACTGAATGAGCTGATCAAGGGCATACACACACTCTCCAAAATGATGAAACGAGTTAAGAGAACTATAAAATAATTACAACATAGAATTGATTACCCAAAGACAAATATAGAAGAAAGTAGAGGCTATAAAAGTAGATAAGCAACTAAGCAGCAATAATTAGAACCAATACCACACATGCATCTTGGACATGCAGACAAACTCAGCTCCTGTTCTTATTAATCCTACACAAACTTGATTGCTGTTTTGGAACATGCTTACAGATTTGATGCATTCATTAGGAAGGCTACATCAACAGCTTAACCACGACCAGCCTTCTTTAAAGGTCACCTACCAGTTTTAATCAGCAAAGAACTGAAAGTATCATTAGTCACCAACTTTCCCGGATCTCGCTAAAGGGAATCAATGTCTCGATTGATTAGATCTCAGACTATGTAAGCTCTTGCTATAACGGTAGAATGAAAGCCTTAATTAGGGACCTTCAGAAGACGAGATTCGTTAGGAGTCTTCGGCGAGTCAGTAGTGCCATTTTGAGACATAATTATAATCAGAATACGGGATACGTTGTGAGACTTTAGTTTTTTCAACTGACATTGACAGTTATGCCGAATCTAACATCTAACTGAGCTTGGTGAGGTGTATATATCTTTTCAATTTTGCGAATAGTTTTATAACAGCTTATAGACAATTGTGAGGTAACTTTGTCCTAGCATCTTGAAAATAAAATCTATTTAAATAAATAGACATATTTAGCATTACCTTTTTACAAGGCTACGTCGTTCGGAAAAAAATTGAGGGATGTGGTGAGTTGAAAAATATAGTATCGATTGATCGCGAGTAGTGATCAGATAATAGAATCAGAGTTTACCGTAACTTCCTCGGTTGGCTATATATAGCCCAAAAACATCGTATTTTTGGGGTCAATGTCAACAAGACGCCTGCGGTTTTATTCTAATAAATTATATTAACGAAATGTTAATAAAAAACGGCAAGTAACGTAATAATGAAATCAAAATCAAATATTTATTTATTTAGACAAATAGTATGTATGGTCCATTATATATACACATTTACACATAAAAATAAAAATAAAATTATAAAACTATTCAATTAAGCAGTGGTCACAATTTACTTTTCGTTGACAAGAGTCCTGACCAGAATTTCAAAATATCATGACAACGATTTCTTAATATTTCGATCATCACGTTACCAGATCTAAAGAGAGAATCTCTAAACCTGGCAACGCGATGTCTAATCAGAGCATCGAGAGCCGGTACGCGGGCTTCGGCGAACAAAAATAATAAATATTATATTAATTATGGAAAACCTTATAATGTATCTACTATTGTTAATTATTTAGTTACAATAAAAAAAGAAAACGGTACCTAATGTTTTTATTTTTTATTCAAAGTTTTTAGTAATCGATTTCGATTGTAACATATTCTATATTTTAAACGAGTCAGGTTTTCAGTTTTCTGTGGACTCATTAATCCATACAGCGCGTCTACGTTTCATCTGTTAGTAAACACGCTGGTGATTGAGTGGAGACAATAGACAACTTGCTACTACTCTTGGAGACCATACTAACTTCAAATCTGCACCTACTGGTAATCTTATCTGGAACTTACAATGACTGAAAAAGCACTTAGCTGATATCGTGTACAAAGCCGATCTTAAATCACATCTATTAGTATGAGCTGAATAATTATGAGTCACTAAGCTATATTTAGCATTACTTAATTATACTTATTCAACGTTAGGCTATTTATATGTAAATGAGCTTCTTTGCCTGTAAGTTTTTGATTATGTTAGATTAAACGAATATTTTTGCATAATGTTGATAACTTAACACTTTATTTGCTAATTGCGGTAGTTTGAGATAAGCAGTATATTTAGTTATATTTTTTGAGATAGTAGTACTATAATTACTTATCTTTAAACTCGTGGGCTAATAGTTAGTTATAAATAGCAATAAAATTCTTTGTTCTTAATGTTTTTGAAATACCATTCTTTAAAAATTAATGTCAGCTACTACAACAAAACGACCAACTCTATACCTCGACTAATATTTTCGTGTTACAATGCGTATACAATTAAATTCATATTCTAAGCAAATAAAAATATGAATACTGCAATACTCTATACCTATGTCTCATAGTCAATGTATGACTCAATATAATATTTGCTTTTAACCTTTTAAAATTTCTTTTTATTGGTCCAAAACATCATGTAGAAATTCTTATATCCAGAGCTTCTATATTCTATATTTGAGGCACTTTGAATATCGAGTTAGAATACAGTAACTAATTTTTATTATTGACCATGCATTAACATAGCGTTATAATAATATACCTAGTCTTTGATGCACATCGTAGATATAGTATTATTATGGTTAAGGTTTAGTACCTACTGCAACGGGAGCAACGCGACCATGTAGAAAAACTATAGAAAATAGAAGAATAAGAAATGTAGTCAAAATCATATTCGTGTTCCTCCAGGACCCCCGTCCCAAAGGACCGCGCCTTGGAGATCGGGGCACTTGGGGAGTAACCCGTAGCACTCATAAAGAAGTATCGACTAGCCCTTAGATGGGTAACCAAAGAGGGTAAAAAAGGGGTAAAAATTCTGACAGGAGAGCTGCCCACTTGCTTACACGAGAAAATGAAGCGCATCAGACAACTTTGTCACTTATATCAGGGGAGATGTTGCCAAACGTTTGTTTTTATGCCAAAATGGGCAACCATTTTAGCATAAAAACAAAAAATAAATTTGGTGGCATATCTAGTGATACTGATGTCCATAAACGATGGTTGTTTGGTCGATAAAGCATTACAAAAAGCTCTCACAAACTATCAAACTATCAGCTGCACTGCAGCAATAACAAACGAGCGGTCAAGTTCAATAGCCTTCTAACTACAAATCAGCCTTATACCAAGTTTGTAAACTGGTCCATTCTTTAACCGAACGTTTAGTGCCATTAAGTCACGTTAGAGCCTTAGAGACCATCCGTTGTATCGATTCGAATGTAGTCCACGCCTTATGTGGAAGGTGTGTGAAGGAAGTAGGGTAGAGGTGTATGTAGATGATGCATTGGATGGTAATTTTTATTGCGATGAGACCTCAGTTGTCGTTGATAGTGACTTCGAAACCAAAAAACATAAAATTAGTGCAATTTAAAATTTCATTTATAACGTAAATGAAACAATAACATTCAACATGAATTTAATAAAACCATTAAACAAATGACAAACGCATGCAACTTTTTGAACGATATCAAATTACAAAGTAACCTCGGAGGGATACGTCTTGTGAATTGTGATAAAGAATTTCGTGTATATACTTATCGAATACTTATATTTGGTTCGAGGTTAGATACTCATTTTAAGAAGTTTAACATTATAATAACAGGTCTTAATTAGCAAGTATGTAAAAAAAAGTTACTTATCGAGTCTTTTCATAACTATTGGAATTATACTTGGTTTATTCTTTATCAAAAGTTGCGCTCTACATACAGATAACAATAAAATTTATCTATTAAATTGTATCACTAAGCAAATATTATGCAGTCACAAATTCACAATGGGTACTGCCCCTATTACGATGAATCTAGCAGCGCTGCGGGGCTGATCTTTACGTATCGATAGATACCTACTAGGAGAAGTATCAAATACTAGATAAAGATATCTGGTGTCGCAAACTATAGTACTATCTAATAAGTGCGTAGGTTCTTAGGTCATCATCAACATCAACAGTCCAAAGACGTTTACTGCTGAACATAGGCCTCTCCCATAAAGCGCCACCTTGAGCTGCTCGCCTCCTGCATCCATCGGCTCCCCGCGATTCTGACCAGGTTGTCGGCCCACCTAGTGGGGGCTGGCCTACGCTGCGTCTTCCGGTTCGTGGTCGCCACTCGAGACTACCTTACCTATAAATGAATTATTAAATGATACCTAAATATAGTGATGAAACGATGACTCATGCGAGTTTTTTGACGAAGATTCGTTACATTCAACTTTTCTCGCAGCCTATCATCAACCTTCAGTCAGTTTTGATACGTCGATAGTGTACAATATACCCGATACAGTTAAACCGTGTCCATATGACAGGAACGTCAGTCATCTACGACAGTTTGACCAGACTACCATAAATCTTAAGCTCTCTTAAACTCTTTCACTTTCGTGACTTCGCTCGGTTATACTTGCTCTCGAAACTGAACATAGTACATCATTTTAATACATACCGGTTATGTTTTACTGCCGTCGTTATGTAGATTGACAGATAAACATACAGTTTCGCTTTCCACTGTGAGAAATGATCTTGTTTAGGAAAAGGTATGATGGGGTTTGTGTTCAGCTATACTTCCGATCCGTATGAATTTGTGTACATTTGTGGCAGACAGCGTGAAGTTGATAATATTCTTACGGCAATGACTAACCCCCAGTTTCTCGTACGTTTGTTAAAGTTAAACTCTAGTCAACTCAAAAATACTGAACGCTCATTGGTTGAAGACAACCGATGATCAACAGGCAACCAATAATCATTCCGTATTTCTAAGTTGACATGAGTTTAACTTTAACAAACGTACGAGAAACTGGGGGCAAATGCTTTAATTTTAAACTATCTAACAAGACCACAGACAAAGAGGTCAGCGTTTTTGATTCGGAAGTACCAAATCGCGATGAAATACTCCTAAAGTCTTGAAGAATATAAATACAAACCTTTCTTGTAATGTTATCCAATATAATATTTTCAAAATCATCCAAATCTATGGTAATTTGCAAAAAAAGTTTGGCTTGAGTGTTATACAATCTAAATAAACCATAATAAGTAAGTTTATAGGTACGTAATTTTAGATTTTATGATGCTCATAAATAATTGACTAACTGACAGCTAAGTCAGATATCAAAATGAATCAGAGCATTAAGAAATCGATAACCAGGCTTGACGAGTCAATAGCAGAAATTGATATCTCTAACCGCTTTAACGATCCTGAAGGTTTCTAAATACCCACAGAGATACACACTAGAGTTATATCGATACTAAACAATAGATTATAAAGTTAAAGCGACGTAAACCCTTACCCCAATAATATACCGATATCACGACCGGGCCCTACCATTGCCTGCGCTTTCACCATCAACTCGATAAACAAAATCAACCCGACATGATTCTGCATAAATTCGCCGCACACGAAACGAAAATGTTCATAGCAATCTGATCGCTCGTTGTCAATGTGAAAATGGCGACTGCAAACAGTATCTGAGTCTAGTAAATGTCATCGGATCGGTCGCATCAGCGGGCGTGGTTCGACGGTGAAATCGAAAAACGTACGACCGTTTTGCTGTAGGTACACCATTACATTGTGTAATTTAGATATCTGACGGTCAAAAGTGAATTAGTCACGTTCTTCAAGCGAGAAGCTCCCGACCTATAGGTTTATGCTGGACGACTTTATATGGAGATGAGTGTATCTACTAACCGCCTGCTGAGAGAAACCTGCGGTTAGGGCTCAATTTACAACGGCTGTCACTAGGATATATGATTACTTTTTGCAATAAAGACTTTTACGGCCTTTTAAACTACTTCTTTTTACAAAAGTTTTCCGTAAAGACGTTTTATGTAGATGCATTGCCATAATAATGACATGTTTCTCAAGATATCGGTACATTTGCGCGAAACTAGACCGATTTCAAGTGAGATTTAAATAACGAACAAAAAGTTGAACAAAACACCGCATAAAGGTGGACCACAGGTAAACAGCGCATAAAGAGACGTTAAAGCTCTTACGAGATAAGCTAATTTAAACGAGATTAAAAAATAAAAAGCAACAGATCAGAAGAGCTGGCGATAAGCCGTGCGCGTTCATTTCAACGCTATCAAAAAACGGAATGAGGGCGACTTTGATTCGTATCGCGAACGAATAACTAATGAGAATACTTTGTGGTACCCTTGTCCTGTCACTTTCAATTTCTTCTGTTAATTGATTAATGTAAAGATAGACAGACATTGTACGACAAAAAGTGAAAGAAAGCGATCGATATGTAGCCACAAACGATTATGTACCAAACAGAGTATTGTGAGAGGATCACTAAACTTTCTATACGCGAATTTAATACCTATTTGATTCGAGATAGCATTGTTTCGTGCTCAATGCGTGAAGATGGTTGTTTTATTTATTTTGATAGCGTCATCGCTTCGTCACGTTTAATTTTTAATTGAGTTACTTCACTTGTTTTCTTTAGCAAATCTTTCGACGCATTTATACGTATAAACGTAAACGTCAATAGTAAACGGAAACTATGGTTTGTTTTTTCATTGAGTGGGGTACGAACATAATAGAATTCTTTTGTGCTAAAGTTAATATCATCGTCGTCTATTTTCTTTTCTACTATTGTTGTTTTTTCAGTATCTAATATTATCTATCTACGTTTTGGTGTTGTCGACGCTTTTGCTCTATATCTTATTATAGAAGCCAATTTATTTTGGAATCCGTTGTTATCTCTATGATTTGAACATTTTGATATGGGATAACGATTCAATACCCTAATTTATATTCAAATAACAACAGTTGAGGTCCCACAATTCTATAATGTTTGGAGAAATACAATTTTTAAGATTCGTAATACTGTGATATTACCTACAAGATAATCATAAAAGTTAAGTCTTTCCCATGATTTACATAATCTACTATTTTCATTTTCAACGTTTTCGGTTCTCATGGAACTATAATCTGTTGAAAAAATGTTTTCTAAATACGTGGCAAAACGGTTCTTTTGATTAAACTGCTAAGTTTGTATGAATGCCTTTTATAGAAAGCATGTTGTACAGTTAGGTTGCACCCAACCAGGTGGATCGACAATCTGGTGAAAACCGATAGATGCAGGAGATGAGCAGCCACTCAAAGTGGCGCTCTCTGGGGAGGCTTATGTTAGCAGTGGACGTCTTCAGGTTGTTGATGATGATGGCAGTGATATAAAATTACAGTAGTGTGCAGTTGAAAAAAGTATTTAAGCTTTATAGAATGAGAAAAGAGAAGTTAGAAGGGCCAAAAACTTTTCAGGTATAATAATATAGAGTTTAGTCCATCGTGTTCATTGCTTATTAAACTAGACTGTGGTAGAGTTCACCTACTTTAAAACGGCAATACATCAAAGGCTGATTAATTAATTTTGGTGTTCAAAATTGTTCAACAATTTCTGTATGATCAGTCGTAGCCGTTTTAAAGTTCGTGAACATTTGTGTACAGTCACATCACCAAATCTCCATCATCATTGGAACAGAATTGCGTGTGTTTGCTGCCCCTAAAATGTTGAAAATCAATAAAAAACATAATATAGGCGGACCAGGTGAACGACTCAATCGCAAATCATGCATATTAAAAAAATTAAAACCATTGGCAGGTGATACATATTATATACATACATAGGTACCGACGTACGATACTTTATGCAACACCAGTCTCGGAGCAGACTACCATTTGTCTGCCTCTCACTTTTATCTCGCACTCTATCATAGTCACCTTCTTAATCACCGCCGACTTTCAGTCGTGGAGAATCATTCACCAAAACAATTACAGCGTAAACCGTCAGTGTAATAAATTAAACAATACATCGGCGCAGACGCCATTATAGTCACGAAATGTGTTAACTCCTTTCCAGAGAAAATTTATGGCGCACAGTTTTCACTTAAGGCTGATACATTAGTAAGTAATGCCATAGAACAGTTGATAGTACAGGTAACGCTGGAAGTGAATAGCGGATGAGATTCAGTATAATAAAAGAGAAGCAATGGTAACTATGGGAAAGAGGTGGATTGTATTAGCATATAATTTTTCAGTATCAGCATACAGCGTAATGTCACATTGTTATAAAAATGTTATTGGAAGCGGCGCGTGGCCCCATTGGGCTAATAACACATTAAACTCTTAAATATTGTCAGATGTTTACTGATTTAAAAACAATTTCTAATATAATATTGGGTAGTTGACTTATTTTTATTTTGATGAACCAAATAACATAGACATAAATATGTATTTACAGTGATAGAGCAATTATGCAAAATACGATATCCTCTACGGCGTAGTATTATTTTATTTGGGTCTATCCTAAGTTACACTTAAAAGTCATATTGATTGACCAACAACAAAATAGGTACAGCAGCGAATACATAGATTTGAAATTTCACAGCACCTGCTACTTTAAGCATTTCAAATATATTTATAGTAAGTTCTACAAACATTTCGCGTATTATGTAACACAGTTTCAGTAACGGTGTATCACGATTGTGACATTTGTAATTCCGAACCGAAGGTTTGCTATACATTAGGAAACAGTCTCAAGCTAAACACAGAATAAGCAATAGTCCGTTAGAGCAGTGAATATATGCCAGTAAAAGTAACACGATCGGGTTATTACAGCGAGAATTTAAATCATGTTCTAATCCTTCGATTTCGTAATCAGACTTATGTTTGAAACGATAAAGCGTTTGCTACTGATAGATGTTACATGTGTCTTGCATATTTTTGCAAATGACAAGTTTGATTTACACGGTGGATAATCAAAGTAATAATTTTATAATAATTTGTAAAATGGAGGTAGGAAGTGACACTAATCTTTAGGAACATCATCCTCAGGATGATGGATGATTGGGTTATTGAAAGATTGTAGACGTCTATTTGCTTTTCGTCAGTATAATAGCCTTAATCCATATTATTATAAGGAATTCGAATGATGCCTTAAATATTGTAAGTATGAAGAACCTCAGGCTGCCGCAAATTATCACACACAACTCTATTGGATTTCGTAGTCCTCCTTGTCGTAAAGATATATCATGAAAAACGTTTAAGTACAATATGGGCATATCAGTATATAACATATTCAAAAAACATTGTATGAAAATGTGAAAATTGTTGTGAAATGTGTGTTGTAACAACCAATTATTACAACACACATTTTATAGTGTTAAGGAATTTCAAATGTATTGTAACAAAAATACTTTTTAATATTTGCAAACTTGCATGCAGGTGCAGGTTGAACACAAAATGTCTAACTAAGATCTCTGTAAATTGTGTTCTAGCAAATAAATATTTGATTTCATTTGACTTAAATTTCTGAACCTATACTTTATTGAAATAAAATCTGACGTAGCAAATAAACTTCAAAATCTATACCTACGTAGCAACTTAAACCTAAAATCAAATGATTTACTTTACTCAACGAAACAGTGAATTTGAGGAAACAGGCATCCGTAAATGAAGTTATCAACGGTAAATACAGAGAAAACGACCACGTCACTTTTGTTAAAAATACACAATTTTGAACTTTATCCCTTCATCATAAAGCTTTCAAAAAGTTACTTATTCAGCGGAAAAGTAAAAGTAAGCGATAATGAAAGATAAACTGACAAGTCGAGATTATGTCAAGTGACTAATTCGAAAACAAATAGTAAGGCTTGTTTACACGTTTTTTAGGAACTTTAAAGTGTTACTTACAAGTTTGTAGATAAAGGTGACATCTATTGTGCGATGGAAAATGCAAAAGCTTACCTGAAATAAAAGAAACATGAATTAGAAAATATAAAAATAACTACCTACTTGCATAAATACTTTTTATGATAGTTTTTAAAAGTGTTTGATAGAGTCATTTGTAATACTATACGAAGATATAGAAACATTTCTGTCTTGTTCCAAATTATTGAATGGAACTCTAAAATTTTATTTCAAAAGGCTTTTTGCAAAAATAGGCATACCTACGTTTGACAACAACTCACCTGATGGTAGGTAACGAAGTTGTTTAAGGTGGAGCACGTTTGCCCATGAGATGCCCATTCACTCCTGACTTGAAAAGCCCCTGCAGTTTCGTCTACCGGCCGTGCTAACCAGCACGGCCGGTAGACGAAACTGTCTTTCCCTTGTTTTACTCCAAGCAAGTATGAAGAAAGTGACGTAAAACGGGGAAAGACAATTTTGTCTACCGTCCATGCTAACCCAGCAGGTTATACCCAGGAGGAAACACTATTGCTGGAAGAGCATTCCATTCCTTGGCCGTTCGGACTACGAATGATTCAGCAAACCGCGGACACGCGGACTTGTGGTACACTAACGACGTAAGGATGTGAAGAATCACCAAGCCTTGTAGTTCTATGATGGAAAGGGGATGACGGAATGAGCTTAAGGTTAAAAAACTGACACGATAGGCGTTTTTCTTACATTACTACGTATCACCTTACAAAGAAGCGTGTTTGTTCTAGCAAAGTATTTCGTCCTTGTAGAGTTTCTTTACTCAACCTTGCAGTCACAATAAAAGTAATAAAAGACACAGAAGGCATGTAAAACATTAAATAAACGTTGTAATATGATCACAGGTGAGTGCTGTAGATACTTTGATTAAATTTACGATCATGGATAACCGGTAAAATGTAGTGGATAAATACAAAGACATTTGTATTGAAAATAGCGATTTAGGTTGGAATGTGTTTTTGTTTTCGCTAGATATTCTTTACTGTTATTTACTGTACGGATTGAATATTTTTTTTGCTTTTTAAATTCTATTTTGAGTCCTAATCAAAATAAGCTTGTGCCAACAGCGAATTCTGTTCTGGGTATAATTATTTGAATCACACATTTTAAGAATTATTACTTCATGACAATAAGTCATACCTACTTATATCGTATCTACCTAGATACGATATAAGTAGACTTATTGTCATACCTACCCTCATATCGAATTTCAATGTTGACTTATGTAGAATTTCAGGCTTTAAAGTTTGTAGGTACTCTATCAAAGGTCTTCAATCTTCACATAATTATGCATGCGCACCCACTTGACTACCTAACCATTACCATGTATATGCTCACCTTCACCACCATTCCAGATCATCATCATCATCCATTTGTTCAACCTCTTTGCATTACATTATACCGAAACGCAAGCTTTAAATACTGGTACTCTTAGTTTCGGAATTTCAGCAGATGGCAGTTCCTCTTTGACGAGAGAATTTTTGTCTATACTCAAAGCAGTACCGATATTGTTTTGGATATTATAGTCAATTTTGCCGTCCCGATGAAAAATGCAGTACCTATGTAGGTAAAACATGTTTTCGAGAAAAACGCGAAATAAAAGTTGCGAGTAGTCGAGAGTAGTCGAGTTGCTGCATTCTTGCTTCCTGAGTTTTTGGTTTTCAGGCGGAATTTTGATACGTGAGAATGAACAGAATATAATCTTTTTTTGGCGATTCCGAATATCATCTGTGGTTTTGAAGAACCAGAGTCTTGACAAGACGATGATGATAATAATCCATACAAGTTAAAAAAGCATTTTACATTTTTTTTTAATATTCTAAGCTCAAATATTACCAGATGGTGTCCCATCTGTCAGCTCCCATGTCTTCACGCCAAATTCTCATAAGTCTCGTGATGCATTCTTGACATTATAAACAAAGCGCCAGGCGCCCGATACATTACACTCCTACTATTTATGGACAGGAATTTCTTAAGAATACATTACCAAAGAGTTGCATTTACCCTTTGAAAATTAAAAACGATCCGATTCTCAACTTTATTACAATCACAGTAAAGACCACGTTGCACTAGTCAGGAGTAAAGGTTTGCTTTCGTCAACGCTAAGATCGTAACCAACTTTTATTTACAGTCCATTTGCTTACCATTGCTTTTTAAATTTATACTTTTTGTCATTTACATAGAGTATCTTTTAGTTGTACTGTGACAGATGAGTAATTAAGCTTAATATATAATTAGTTGGCTGCAGGATATCTGTTTACGAGTGATAATAATTACGACTGTACTATTCTTATGTCGATATATTTATGGATTTAAATACATTTTTAAATAAACATTACACAAGTTATACCACAGTATTGAAGGATATAAAAAGATAACGATATGCTAATGAAAGACAAATACCGGTTAAAAAAGCTATCAGACTTTATGGTACATTTTAAAATCAGTTTTCATTACACCATGGGTCTATCCGATAGACCCATGGTGTAATGAAAGCTGATTTAAATGCTTTTACGATAGTGCCTGCTCTTACGGTAGACTCTATCGTAAAAACCGGCTGTAATACTATAAAGACGATAAAATATCTAGATGAGAACGAAATCTCAGAAAAAATAATATAAGAGTTATTCTATGACAAAAGCTTAAAAGGTTTGAACTGTGCCTTAACGCATTGCCATTCCTAGCCATTTTGATTTATGGTATACCTACCTATCTTGCCACAAACCGTAGAATATACTTATTCCATGAAATATTCCATATCTCTTACACAAGCGGCGCCAAAGAGTCGTTCCGTCACCAATTGTTATAGTACCTATAGATAATACGAAGTAAAGATAAAAGATAATCTAAAGATAAACGATAATATTTAATTTAGACGAATTAACGATAACAATAAAGGTGGCGTGATGAGTTTTATTCCATGAATGCAATTACTAATAAAAATATTATTGCACTTACATATCATATTTTTAAGTTTATAGTAGTCATCATAACTGATTCTAATATAATATTATGGACTGAGACACATATAAAATCACTTGCAATCTGGCTTAAAACAGCCATTTCCCTATCAGAATTTATAATTATTGAAACAGGAAACAGGTCTAGTAAATGTGATAGCAAAGTACCTGAAAAAACTGAATCATTTCTCATTCGTAATTCTAACACTTGTATCATAAGATCATTGGTTACTTTTTACGTAACACATAGTTTCATAGATAAATATTTTATCACACAGTAAAACTGAGTAAATAAAGTGCTGATAAAATTGATATTATTGCTTCATAGAATTGATAAATATGACCTCCATAGATAAAAATGTGATAATGGTTTAGGTATAGACGTTTTCTTTTGTTATGTCTGTTTGTTCTAAGAACTTAGATTATCTAACAGTTATCTAAATATTCTCAATGTTTTGATAGTGTTTACTAAAACAGCTCTTAATACCAATGAAACAAATAACTTGTGTCTTAAAGGCTATTAGCAATTTCACCTTGCAACATTTTCCAAGTACGATAACAGCTTCACTTAACAAAAAGTATTCTATTGTTTACTTATCTACCTTAAAACCATCAAAAGGGCCACTGTAATTAAAGTTCGTAATCCCTTATCACTTTGTCAAAATTTGACGTTATCGAGATGACCTTTTGAAAAATATTCATTAACCGCGATCGTTATGGAAAATCTTATAATTTTGACAGGTAACTTGTCCAGTAAAAATTATGAAATTGATAAAATTAATGACTCTAGAGTGCTTGTTAAAATTTATTGACGGTGGTGTCATGAACATTTATGTTAATGTTGATGGAATAAACATTTTCAGATTCATTTCACAAGATAACAATATTAAAAAGCATTACACTTTAGAGATAACTTATAACTAAATAGAAACAATATGAAACAGTAAAAAATAATCGTATAGCTAATTACATGTTATTTATTAGACGATAAGTAGGACAGAAAGAAACACATAATGATTTAATGCTTTAGTGATTATCTATAAATTAATCAATTTTATACATAAAGCTATCGACCCGTTGATACAAGAGGCACAACAAATTGCAATTACCCCTCTTACTGTTACTCTCATCTTTAACATAAATTGTATCTCTATTTAGTTAATTTATAGAGTCCATTTTAGCTTGCTTTCGTAGTTGTAATGATCAGATTTGGCCTTTCCTTTGCGTTGTTATCTTGGATTGCTTTCTCAATGTTGTGTTTATAGTAGTAGTTATAGATTATTGCTTGGGGATGTAAGAACCGTATCATCTGTGAATGTTTAATCCTTCCTACATTGTTTTGCTGTGCTATTGTACAGAAGTTCCTTATTGATTTGAATCAAAGCCAAGCTTTAATTTTATAGGATTTAATAAAATAGTACTCCTCGCAACTATTCACTAAGCATAGATGATGAACAATATCTATAAATATGGGAAAAAAAAATAAGTTAATGTTTGTTTTAAGATATGTTTAAATAGTGGTTTTATTAAAGAAAATATTATACAAACGATCAGCCAAGGTGCAAGCCGCGATAAGCTCGGCGCCGACCGACATCCGCTAATCGCATCAAATCGACTCACTTAACGTCCAATGCCGCTTTTACATCACCAGCTGCCCCTGTACTCGAAGATTCAAGATAATGTACACCAGCTTTTGAGATACGATCACGCGCGTGTCCAGGAAGGACTGTCGGTGTGTAAACTGATAACTGCAGTGAAGTTCAGATGCAGTAACATAAGGGTTGTAGGTTTTCAGCTAACCGTTAGTGATAACAATAATAGTGTATACTAGGTGGTAGGACTTTTCTACTAGGTGGTAGGACTTTTCTGCAAAGTTCGTCTAGGTAGGTACCACCGCTTTGCCAGTTATTCTGCCGCCAAGCAGTAGTGTGCAAGCACTACTGTGTTCCGGTTTGAAGGGCACTGTAGCTAGTGAAATTACTGGGCAAATAAGACTTTATGATCTGATCACTCAGTCTGGTAATCTGATTACTAGACTGTGTGATGTCTCGTGCGCAGTGCAGTGTCATGCGAAACTTTATTGTTTTAAAGATTCGAGTGATACTGCAACTGTTATGGGCGGCCGTGTTGCTTAACATCAGGTGAACGACTAGCTCGTCACGTCATTCAATCGCATAAAAAAAAAAAATGTAACTGAAAACTGGTGTCATTCATAATCAAGTAAAATCTCAGTATGGACCCAATCATTTCATTAGAAGCAATGGTAATTTCAGATCACGTCAAACACTAATTGACACATTCGTTAGCTTGGTTTCACGCAATTGGCTTATTCTCACAAGCACACATAAAGGGAACACTGTTACGTTAGGACCTTCATAGAATGTAACTCTGTGCCATTACCTAAGTTTGCGTGAATAGATCCCAGCATTCGATAAAATCGTAGGCTTGCGCTAGATGTTTAAATTGCCGACAGCTATCCTGATTGCTGTGATTAGGCAAATGCTTGCTTCACCATTTTTTAAAGAAATCCAGGCTGAGATAGTTTGGAAAACATTCCATGGTCGTGCGTGCAGATTATAATCATAGGATGCTTACAGTGAAATAGACTTTATTCGCTTTTTTAGAATTTGTTTGGATTGCTGTGTTGGGGAAGTAGAAAGCTGTTTATCTTTCGTGGATCATCATCACGTCTAGCTTCTTTTGCAACAAGTGATCTAGGTTGAGCTGATTCATTTCTTACACTGTCATGCTGCTAAACATTTTCTAGTTGTTTTCGTTTTTCTCTTTAGTGAGTTTAGCAAACCTAATTAGGTCTTGTATTAGAACCGCGTTGAAACATCAAACTAATAACAGAATATTAATAAATATAGTTTAAAAACAAAACTAATAAATAATGTTTAAAGATATTTCACAAGGATTAGGATGATGCTGTTTAAAGAAAAATAATTCCTTGTGTGTTACTGAATCAGTTCACCCACCAATGTAAATAGTGTAAGTAACATTATCATTTCTTGTTATCCCATTTATATTATCATTAGTCTCGATTATAATTGTAGTAACTATAGAATGAACAAAACAGCTTCATTCATTATGTTGTGCTTTATATTTGCCGTACAATGGATCGTTATCATGAATGGCATCACAGTGTGATATCATAACGAATTCCTGTTCTGAAGTGTTACTGAGTAAATTGATAGCCGGTACTTGAACATAATAAGAATTAGATAATTCGTTTTCACTTTTATGATACTCAGTGATTCATGCAAAACATAATCTATGTCTATAATTATACCTTACAATATTTTTTAACGATCTCATAAATAGGTCCTTGACCCGAACTAGGATTCCCTGTATCTAGAAACCCAGGAACTACAAGGACCATGGTCTCAGCACCAAGGCACATAACGAGTAGTTGCGTTTTTTACACAAATACTTGTCCTGTCACGGGAGCTGAACCTGCCGCCTCCGAGCTATGAGCCGACCTGCTCAACAACTACACCACAGAAGCTGTAGAAAGATAATCACAATAACATTGATCTTTTCGTGTAAGCAAGTAATTAGAGCTGGTGTCAAAGTTATTAGACTTCCCAAAAAATTCTGTTTTGGCTTAATGACTATTACACTGATAAATACTTTCTACAAAACTTGACTGTCGTTCCTATTAAATTTTGAAGTCATCAATTTTTTTTTAGCTCAAATGGTCAATCACTGATCACCATTAGAGCACCTGGTGACAGTATTAAAGTGTCATTCACACTCTTTGTTAGTCTAATCACCACGCTGTCAAAACTCCAATTAGTGTGAAATTTCTCTTCCATGTTTTCAGTGACTAAACATAGTAACAGTCTGACTCATTGGCAACAATGGATGCGTCTGTGGGTTTCCGACCACCATTGTATGACATCCTGTCTATAGGCAAGGCTAAATTGAAATAGCGTCACCATTGCCACCATGTCACCATTTGCCATTCATTTGCAAAAGGTAAGTACAATAGTGTCGCTGATTTATGAAAATATCTGCATTGTTTTGCATTATGTTCTGGTCGGTGGTTGCTTTGATATTGTTTGCTTTTGTGTAATGAATTTCATATTTTTGACGGACGTTGATATACCTGCCGGGAAACATAATATTTATAATTGTAAAGAGAATGGGAAACCTAAGGAATAATTTTTCATTAGCAATTCATCATCTCTGCTATTGATCATAACCGCTATGCAAGATATCTCTGGCAGCCATCGTTTTATCTGACCATCAGACACATATAGAGGAGTTTAATGTTACCAAGAGCCGTTGCAACCATGGCTGATGGATAAAGAGTTGACCCATTGTTTCACGAGCATTACATAATCTTATTGTTATTCATTAAAAAATTACGTAACAACATAAACTGAAATTAATAGCCTTATGTGATTGGGATCATTTTCCATTGGCCACCAGGTAAATTCACATAATGAGAGAGTTACAAAAATTGCGTTCGTTTTTTAAAGGTTTCACAAACCGGTTTGGTTATTGACAGTATTGAATACAGTACTTTCATGTTCTTGCTTTTAAATCTTTTTTAAATATGTAAGAACATCATGTTTGGTCAAAATCAACCCGGTTATTTTTCTTTGACAGGTTATGCTTGTTAGCTATCATAATGACCATGTAAATTGAGCCTCATTGCATTTTGGATTTTGACTTTAAACGCAGACACAAGGAAACCCTTAGTAACTTCAACTACTTCATCATTGCAACTGTCTGTACCTCGGCACAGAAAGCTCCTTACATTGATAAAAATACGATCAAAACTTCCGACTTTTACTAAGACCGATTTCGATGTTGGCCTAAGCTATCTACAGATAACATTCAAAAGCTTCGCTTCTAGGGGCTTCAACAGGCCGTAGGTGCGTTTATCGCTAAGATAAGATAAAATCGTTGTAGGGTCACTGGAGGGCATGCTCTTACTGGTGTATTTATGGTTAGGAGACTTCCATTTATAAGAGATATGAAGGTGCTGGTGAATGGTGACGATTTTGACATTATCAATGAATAGTAATTGCTCTAGGTTTTCCCGCATTGAGATACTGTTCCACTTTGATCACCTGGTTGTTCCTAAGCGACTATTTGGTGTATTTTGTCCACCCATTAAAAATATTCCTAAATATTCATAGTCTCTTAACACTAAACAATATTTTGTATAGGACTTCAACCCTCAATGACGGAGAACTATTAGATATAACAATAGTAAATTAGCGTTCTTCGTTTATAAACTGAAGTTAATTAAAGATCTTTAAGTAGTTTTGCCTCCTCTAACCAATTATATCCAAATCTAAACCTCTATTTCCTAAACCAGGTTTACGATTCAAGCGGCTTTCACCGAGGAGTTATGAGCCCTAGCAACCGAACCCAGAATATCCAGATATAAATGCCTGTAAACGATTTAACTGCGATAAAACAATGGGATATGAAGATATGCTTTCTGTGACTGACAGTTTATTTAGTTTATTGTCTGCAGATAAAACTTTGTGACCGCTTGCCATAGTGTACTATGGTCCTTCTGAAACGTTTAATATTGACTTACGAATATATAAAAACGTATAAACGTACCCACGAGTAAGGCTTTTTTTGTTAGTGCAGTGTTTGTAAACCGCAACCATGCAATTCGTCTGATATATATTTTTTAATTCTTATTTTATAGATTGTTTGTAATTTAACCCTAATATCGTCGCTCGTATGACTAAAGGTCCTATCTCACTTTTTGGTTGTTTTGAGTTAGGACCGCTATGTTTGTCAACGCAAAATTCTCTATCCATCTGACTAATCGTTGTACCTCTTAACATTTTGGATCACAAGATATTTAATTAATAATTAATTAATTAATTATTATTACAATTAAACTTCATAATATTAAATTACCTATTGCAACCCCAAAATGAGGCTGATTAAGTAGTTTTTTATTGTTAGGTACTTGGTAAAGTTATGGTGTTGTGTTGAATTAAATACAGTATTGTAGCATTAAACTTACTAAAACTTACTAAAAAAAACAAACACAAATAAAGCATTAAAAACATAAATTATGTGTATTTATTTCCATACTTAGTCTAAAAAAAGTCGTAACTAAAAACAGACAGCTTATTTTAAATAAAACAAAGTTTTCACTAAGTGTCCTATCTGTTTTGATTAATCAAAACAGGTATTTAGAATGCAAACAGGTTAAAAGTTTCAACGTGTAATTAAAGTACTTGAAATGATCTACAAAAGCATATAAAAATAAATATGCTGGACTTGCGAGGAACGAAACTATCTGAAAGTTAGAAATGTCAAAACCTTAAAACGCGTTTTCTGAACAATGGACAAAAATGAGATAGGACCTTTAGTCATACGAGCGATGATATGTGAGAATATCGATAATACATAGGTATACACCTAACATATTTCAAAAACTACATTTTATCTATGAAAACCATTTAAAAAATTAAATCTTACTAAAGCTAAATGACACAATATATCCAGAAATAGAAGAGGGACTATTGAAGAAAGTGATTCTAGAGAGAGAGGGCAAAAGAAAGATTGCATTTACCTGCTTTAGATAAATTTCGGTGTTATGGTATTATATTATTAATGAAATGTTATATTCTTGAGTACCAGTAGAGACTGCAACTTGGCAAAGACGCACTACAGCTAAGAAGAGCGGCGATGACAGAGTGGCTGGCAGAAGCAGTAGCGAAATGAAAAGAGCCGAAGATCCACCTGAGTGACGTGTTTTGCTAGAATCCAATGTACCTATAATTATTGTGAATGAACACGCTGATTGTGATAATGACGACACCTCAAAAGGATCAAATGATGATGGGATCGTTTTTACATTTTCGAATTATCACAATAGTGGAAAATCTATAAAGTTCATGTCCTATTCCTTGATACTCCACAAGAAATTAAAAAAGTTTAGGTCGCCGAAATATCTATACCAAAAAATACAAAGTACAAATACTCCTTTGATCCATAACAAAGAAATTCTACCCACATCATAAAATATATTTAATCAACGTGACGTAGTCTTTTCACTCGACCTTTGAACAGCCATTGACACCAGTTCATTTAATACTTCCTTCCTGTCCTGGACACGTGTTGGGGTGCATGTGTTTCATTCCGGTCTTTTTTTACTAGAATTCCAATAAAACTCAAGTGGTGCTGATTAGGAGAGGCTTTTGAAGAGCAGATGAACATTTTGATGACTTTCTTAGGCTTTATAGTAGGAATAATTTTCCTTTTGTTACTAGAATAGTTACATTTGCTTGATTCGTTTCGCATCTACCAACCACAGAACTAATTGGCAAATTGTAGTGTGTAATTCGAGGAGTCTATTAGAAAGTTTGTTATTACCATCATGTTTCGCTTTGAAGGTTTGCTAAGTCCTAAACGAAAAGCTTTAGATAAATATACCATTTTATTATTGAAACCTAAAACATGAAAGCAAGATGCATGACAAGCAAGACCCTCTCTCTTCAAATACTATAATTTTTATGCGCAATTCAAAGTGAAATGACTCATGACCGTTATTTGCAAAACACTAGACACACGCGAACAATTTTTGCACATGTTTAATTTTTCCCAAACCCCATGGTTCGTTGTCCTAAAAATTGCTGGCTTAAACTACTGTCATATACGGTCAATAACCCCTACAATTTTGAATCTTATATCCTTGTAATAAGAGTTACGTTGTGACTTTTTGTATAGTATTTGAGTGTCAAGTATTGCCGTTTGTATTTGCACAGATGGCTACCGTTTTTATGGCTCCAAGCGTCTTGAGACAATGATGAAATTATGACACGAGCCAGGCCTGACTTTGTTTGGAACAAATAGAGGAAGAATTCGAGAATGTTTTATTATACTGGTTTATTAGATGCCTTTAGGCAAGAAACCATGAACTGTATTAGACTGACGAAAACTTTGTTTCGTAATAAGATTCAAACTGTACGAACTATAAACGCTTACTTTCGATTTTTTATTAAATTAACCTCTGACAGTAGTGACACTTTTATAATACAATCCGAACATTTCTAAGTTGATGATAATAATCAAGGTATTGAAAAGAGTATTAAATGTAGGGAATAGAGATAAAAATTGCATAGAACACAGAAGTAAGCTGATGATGTTGAAGCATATTTAAGTGACTTACAGTCTGGTTTAAAGCCTTAAAAACAAAACGCATAAAAGCGCCATAAGTCAAAGAGATCAGAAATATAATAAAGACAATGAAACTTATGCTACCCCAAGAAATACTTTGAGAAGTTTCACATAATTTGAATAGCCACAGCAAGCAGAAGCCTCATAAGTGATAATGTTAATGAACACTTAAATTCAACGTCTAAGTATGAAATAAACACAACCTTTGGCCACAAAATGCGTAGGTGTTTAAGTGATTTTAATAATAGGTACACGTAATTAAATAATATGATGCAAAATATAATAAATATTTGAGTTCTCATTCTACGATAATGTCACATACTTCCGCATTAAATGACCATAACTTTAAGACCTTATCTATTTTACTTTATTGTCGATAATTGCCTTATTACTGAAGGTGGAGACCACACACTTCGATGTCAGAATTCAATAAAACGAGAGAATAGCAATGATTGGTTCAAAGGAAGATAAGCGCGCCCCACCTTGATCCCAAATAAAAATTCATTTGATAATAATAATTAATTGAATTAACTCTTCGACGGTTTGTTTGGTTCACTGAAAGTTGAAAATATGTATGTATTTCATTGATTGTTTCTCAGTTACTTTATATCGTTTCAAAAGTTAGTCTCATAGAAAACTCTTAGAAATATTTAGGGGTTTGCAACTTCTACATTTTGCTGTGATGAGCAATCCTGATTATATTCGTAGTTCTTTTATTTTGTATTCATTTGCTTAAATATATTATAGTAAAATATATGGGCTATGTCGGCCTGACAACCGATGGGGAAGAAAGGTTCTTGATTGGTGACCACGAACTGGAAGATGCAGCGTATTATATAGCCAAGGATCTGGTCAAAACCATGGGGAGCCGATGGATGCAGGCAAGCAGCGACTCAAAGTGGCGCTCTGTGGGCGTGGCTTATAATCAGCAGGGGACGTCTTCAGGCTGTTGATGATGTCGGTTACCATAGCTCTCTGTCCGATCACCTCATTTCTGATACAGTGCTTCAGAGAAACTGTAAGGTATTCGTAGATGATACGCTATATACCTATGTAACTACCTATATTGCGTTTCGGCTTCCGTGCACTTGTATGCAGTAATAAATCAGTTAGCTGCCTACCGCCGTGTTTCATTGACGTAACAAAAACATACTAAACCAAGCATAGTCCTTTCCTCTACATCTCTGTGACGACGACGAATCCTAACCCTCTCTAGCTCGATGTACCTACTACCTATACAAAATAATGTAGGTCTGTACACACAATTATGAATGAACCAAAACTACAACATACTTCATCTGAAACGAAGTTTCTGGCAAAACCAATACTGTTACAACATCGAGTAAAGTCTCGAATAAATGTCAGTCGTTATTTAACTGCGTGTGCTGTGCTTGCTAAATTACTATAACTAAAAAGCTTGAATGTGACATAAAAATTAAGGCCATTGGGTCTTTGGATATTTTGTTATGGCAATGATACACACCATGTCAAGGATAATGGACTCATAAGGTCTAATATATGCAAGCAAATTGGCATAAAATCTAGTCAAGAAATTATTGTTAAATTAGATAAACGTTAATTTTAAATATGATTAAAATTATTAATGGTTGTTCAAAGTTTGTGTGGTAAGTAATGAAATATTCAAATTGCTAGTCACAGTATCAATAGTTTGAATTTTAGTGAAAGAAAATAAATGGTCCTAAACGTACAACGTAATCTTATGTATTAGTTTATTTATTAGGTATAGGTATATCTAGAGTGTGAATATTTTGATACTTTTTTTTTTCTATTTTAATATTATTATCATTAAATATTTAGCTTCAACTAGACGTTTTTGGATTAATTCTCAATGTATTTTTGATAACTGATTACGTATTGTACACCACCGTCTACTCCTAGTTCAACTAATACTGTCCATCCAAAGGTTGCCTGGAAGAGATCGCTTTTAGTGATAAGGCCGCCCATTGTAATACCTACTACAGATATTATGTAACATTAATTAAGTACTTTGTGGTATACAATAAAGAATTTTTGTATTGTATTGTATTGTACAAAGACAACTTGGAAAGAAATATGTTGATATGACCTTAACCTGAGTTCTTTGATCTCCGGTAAGAGACGAATTGATTGCTGTATGGGTGGGTGTGAAGGTGAGAAAAAAATCTCCTAAAAATTATACCCTAGACATTAATGTTGTACCTACTTCTTTTTTCTATAGAATCAGAGTTAGGTTGACCTACAGTTGAAAACGATGCTTAGTACAAACTTCCAATGGGGCTTAATAATTTCTAGGCCTACAAACATAGTAAAACTTTGGCATTTGCAAAGACTTCCGTACGTAGTACATATACCTACCTCTTTAGGCATTTGCTAATATTTCGCATATATCGCATTGACGTAACTTCTATAGTAACCATACGACGACAGTACCATTTCCTGACCCACTTCTACGAACACGATGCTTGAAATATCGTTTTGAGAATCAGATGTTAACTTATTTGAACTTTAAAGTTAACGATAATGTTGGTGTCACATTATAATGTGTAAAGCATTGCATTTTTTGTTAAGATCGAAACACTGATGTTTAATTTTGCAGTTGATGTTTATCTCTTACCTTACAGCATTATTTTATTTTATAGTATCATCAACTGCCTGAAGACGTCCACTGCTGAACACAGGCCTCCCCAGAGAGGGCCACCTTGAGCGGCTGCTCGCCTCCTGCATCCATCGGCTTCCCGCGGCTTTCACCAGATCAGGCGCACAAGCGATGTGGCCTGCCCATCGCCCTTACAACTTGCTAATTCTAAGAGTAAGAGGTATAGTATATTTTGTAGTATATTATGCGAGATTTAGGCATCTGGTCTCGGCATAACAATAGGACCAGCCCTTATCTTCTCGTAGATGTCGTAAGAGCTTGAGAATATTTAGGGAATGGACAGCAGAATTCTCCTCAGTATATATTATAATCTACTGCCTGCCAACCGTGGTGATTATGAGAAGCCCAATAACTTTGCAATAAATGATTTGACTTTAACTTTGGCTAAAATATTGAAACAAACAGCACTAGAAAATACTCAGTTGAAAGTTTTCGTTCATTATTTAGAAGCACGCGTTCTAAACTATTTATAAAAACCCCAATCTGATGATTAGAGTACCATCAAATAGAGCATGCACGTGAGATAGTGGTCAAAATGTAAAGCCTATCTATTATATGACAAAAATTGATTAAATTAAACTGAATTTTAAATATTCATATCACTTAAGCATTATTATCACTAACTACTGTTAAGGCAAAGACAGAGATATAAATAGCATTAACTGTTAAACGCATACAAATCTCCATTCTGCATTCGTTGATCACTGCCGCCCAGTTCTATCTACGATCTGACCGATGCCGATGGTGCCCCATTGTCTGCGGTCCCGCGGGCCGATCGTCGAAAGCTAACGGCTAAACGGCCTATTGTCTGACCGATAACTTAATCCTATATCGGTTCGTGTAAAACGGACTAACTTGACACTTTTTTGGTCCTTTTCTTTTACACTTGTTTTTTTCAGAGTTTTGAACACAATCTCATGTCATGAAGTGACGGTGCAACCGAAGGCAAGCCTTTCTATCGACTTTCTTATGACATGGACATCCTTACATAACCATTTTATCGTAATCTTCATTATGGTCATAATCTTCATTATGAGATTTATGGTGTAGCCTGTCTTTCACAGTCATCTCAGTGCCTCCTCAGTCTATTTTTTCACACAATCACCATTATACAGTCCAAGTATTCTTTACAGGCACTACTTCTTACATATTATTTAGGGACGAAGTTAGAGTCTAAGCTATAGTGATAGTGAGTGACGTCACAGAATAGATATATAGTACTACGTAGTGACGTTTCTAGTCCTTTAACTCGCTCTCCAGTTTAGAAATATCTGTATTTCAATAATACTTCATAGGTTTTTATCTATGAACATGCCGATCTGGCCATATGAAATTTTATTATTCTATGATTGGCTAAACATTACAAATAAATTTTATTTTACAAAATTGGAATTATATTTTTAAATTCATCTGCAGTCATTCCGTTTCAAAGTTATCAATTGTTCTTTGATTAGTGATTTGTTTTATCTTACGAGTAATCTTTCTAACTTTACTTTTTATAAACATTGCGGAACGTGCCTAACTAAATAACTCAGACCTGAGTTTGGCTAATGATGTTATGTTTCATATTGCAGCAGTTATGGCGCGTTCCATAACCGATAATATGATACCCGATAGCGATAATGATCATATACCATTTCTTGTTACATTGCATTGCATGTACCGTTGGTGACAAAAGTGACCGATAATACAAACTCTATGAACAACATCAAAATAATTTCATTCTTCTTTTTGTTTAAAAGTGTCTTCGAAGAGGTGTATCTCTACCAGTTTATTTTTTTTGCAATTTCTTTTTGTTGAGTCACTTTTGTTTCTCACGACACCTTTATAAAATGCAGCTGCTATGAAATTAAATTGGTATTCATATCGGGTATCAACTGTAAGCAAAGGATTAATGTGTGTGTGTGTGTGTGTGTGTGTGTGTTTAATGTCATATTTATTTAATACGAATGGGTAGGTACGTGCTTAATTCTTTTACTATTGTTTATGCAGTTTATTGTCTGTGTTTGCTTTCTTGCTTGCTTGCTTCTCTATGATTATCTGTGCTTATCTTGTCTGTACTGGCTACCAAAGGACTTTTATGTCAACAGGCAAAAATAATTTTGTGTTTTGTATTTAGATGACATTTCAAGATATTCAAAACATACCAACGAAACTTTTAAAATCGAAATTGAGGCTTCAGCAGATTACTACATATTTTATTTTTTTATATTAACGTGACTTTATTAAGTGTTGATAATTTGCGATTTAGTGCAGTGGTGATGGTGCGGAATTAATTAATGCAATCATTTGCGTGCAGGCATTTGCAACTCGGTGTCTAATCAACCTTATACTAAATTAATTAAAGAAATAAATAGGAAATACCGTTTCAAAGTAATTAGAAGTATTCCAAATCGAGTCAACGTCACGCTCAAATAAGTATAATCTAGGCACGATCAAATCAAGATCAAGTAAAGGGCTGAATACTTTATTATGGAGTTTTTAGAGAGAACATTTTTCGTTTTTATATGAGATTCACTATGTCAATGTCGTAATAACGATGAATTTAGTGTTCGTGAAGTAATGAACTTACTCCGTAGAAGCATTTTGTAAAGCATGACATTGACACTCAAAATTACGCATGTTTTGGCAAATAATAACCACCAAGTCTAAAATAGAACATATTTTTCACGTTCCTGCCAACAAAACTGTGCAGTTTAAGATCAACTGTATGGCAAAAAGTATCTAGAGACTGTTAGACATAACTGCAGCCATTAGCAAACACCTCGCGTTCTATTTAATAACTCCGCATAAATACAGCAAAAAGTGTAAAAGCTCGGATACGTTTCAATGGACCTGGCTCATAAATCATAAAAGGACACCTCTGTGCAAGTTGTCTTGAGCTGCTTTTTCCCAGTGTGCGTTCTAGTTAGATTCTGATGTCCGGGATTTTTTGTGTTGTTTAAAGATGGTTAGTGACAGCTTGATGGTATATTACTTTCGCAATGTTGCAACCATTACCACTCATAGCTATATCCCGATTGTGTTTAAACGTTGTGTTGAAGAATAGCGAATCACCAATACATGTACATGGAGTTGAACATTACAGTTGAGATGTGTCGTGGCTGTCTGTGTCAGCCAATAATGGTTAGCGTCCTTGTCTAACAGAGATGCAATGCTTGATTCAACTCAAATTAATGTTAAAAAGTTTTAAAGCGCGTTCTTTGAAGGATTAGCAAAATTATGTATTTGGTAATAAAACCTGCCAAGAAAGAAACTGTGATAGCAAAATTAATCTCATTCCCGTTTCCAGCCGTAGCTAAAATTTAAAAAGATTGGTCTGTTGGATCTGTTTTTCTACTATCTTTTTGTTTAACACTGTAACCGTGTCTAGTGTCTACCTCTTCTTCTTTTTTTCGTGTAGGCAAGTGGTCAGACTTAGAGTCAAAATTTTTGGGACGCTCAAAGACTCTGATTTGGCTTAACGACTATTGCCTTACGATAACAGCCAGGACCGACAGCTTAACCTGACCTCGGAATTACAGTAATGCTCACTGGTAAAATTCCAGTTTTTTTTTAAATATGTCATCCCTCTAAGTTGACCGTAGCGAACGTTGCTTAACTCTACCGATAGTCAAGCTTCGCTATGAGCTACATTATCAAGGATACTGTTACCTACCATTTTTTTTTGAGAATACAATATTATATTTCAAGAATATTCGTTTCTTAACAAAACCAAGAACATAAATAAAACATAACAGTAACCAGTCACATCTACTCGATCACAATCGTATCGTCGGTAATAGCGTTAACTGTCATTCTGTTTACATCGCGTGGGTGCCCTCGTGTCAGTTTAGATAGAAGAAGTGCCTACCCAGATGGGAGATTATGTACTGTTTCCTGTTACTGTGTGTTAATTGTTTGTCTATTAAGATTTATCACAACAGGTGAAATAAATATAAGTTAGTTACTGACCACCACCTGTGCAAATATTCGAAGCTAAATAATTAGGGAACAGATATTTGTAAAAATATTGTTGTTATGTTGTAAGTAGCAAACAAGCATACGGCCCTCATGACATGAAGAGGTCTAGACGTGCCGCTGCTTTGCTTACCCTGTGATAATACTCTTTGTCAAGAATTTTGTCACGAAACTTCGACACTAAAGTAGTCGGCTTTTAAATAAAACCCAATTATATTTGGCTACCTTATTAATACTTTTCGTGGTCCTTCCAGTGGTCTAGGTAAGATTAATTACTTGTGGTACCACTAACTTCTCTTTTTCTGTGGGTTTTATTTACATACTAGAGAAAACATTACTAACTGGTCCAATGTAATAACTTTGACTTCATTAATACCTCATAATGAATGATTTATAGCAAATATACTAAAACTTGATTTCAATTAGCAATAACTCTTTTCTACTTGATGGGAAATGCTATTAAAAATAAACAAACACATAAATCACCCGAAAAATCATCCGCTAAGTTCCAGAGGGAATTGATTAACCGCTTCCTGTGTTCAGTAAATTTACGGTAAAAAACGGTAAAAACACGAATCCGTATTAATTAACACGGATAGTTTAGTAGTTATACATCAAGGTGTATAATCCGCACCGTTAGCGTGTGGGCCGCTTGCCCAACTCATGAATGGACTGGGCCCGCACTGGGCAAGACAAGTCCGCCCACTACGACATTATCAATGAAAACTTGTGTAGAAATACGCCAGCGTGTCTGCGAATAGTGTTACGAAATTCGCCATTGAAAGTGTTGTCCGCTCCACTTATTGGCAGTTATGGATCTATGAATATAATTTCAATAAATTGTCTAAAACGTGTATACGTTAATATTCTGTCACTCCTGAAATACGAGAGTTTCGCTCCAAAAGTCTAATAGTCTTAATAATTATTTTGTTCAGTCTCTTTTTATTTGTAGGACGCTCTGGGATTTCACCAGCTATTTACCAGTTTACTCACGAGCACTCTAATTTTCCGGGATAAAAAGTATCCTATGATGATCCTATGTCAATCTCGGTAGTATTAGCAATCTATGCGTAAAATTTGGCTTGAAAACCACACAAGCAAACAGACAACGTTTCATTAGTAGGGATTTAACCAATAATTTCATGAGGGCCCATTCAAATACTTACTGCACTGAATCATGATGATCATTACGACAGTCTCCATCAATAACTAATAATAACAGTTCAGAAGGGACGCGTTCTCTTTTTGTATGACAAAGTTTTTGGGCGGCCTATAAATTTTAACAAGGCTAACCACTTACTTAGATGAGTAGGAAGGTATGACCATCAAGCTTTGTCCATATTGCTTCCCTCAAAGCGACAGCTGCGTGCACGTACTTTCACAATTTGCGTAAGATGTTCTGCAGTAAACTCAAGTTGAGTAACTGCACGATATTACAGGACGAGAGTGCGTATGACATTTACAATTTTTATGTACCTACAGTGGGCGAGAGATTTGCTTCTTTTTATCCCAATTTGACCACTGTGCGATTTCCGTCTTTTGACACCTCATTTAATTTTGTTGTATTCGTTTATGCGTCAGTTTTTTGTGTCAAATGTGCTTGCTGCCCACGCATGTGAGAACGTGGATGGTTGGCCGTTTTACCTTATTTGGTAGCAATGATCGGTCACATGCTTAATGTAGATTTGGTTGGTTGGATGGGCAAATCGTTTTTGATAAAATCAAGATAGGTACAAGAAGATAGGTCAAGATTGGTCATTACACCTAAAGACAATATAAAAAGGGCCAGTATCAACTAAAGGTGAGGCAAAGCAAAGATATTGTATCAGCAGTACCTAATCATTAGAAAGAACTGAAAAGAGACAAAGAGAATCTTATCTAGTCGTACAAAACTCTTGAAATATAATACTTACACCAAAGATTTCCAAGTTACAGAATAAGCCACTCATCATTCTGCAGGCATTAAATTTTACACGGTCTTAAAATGGCTCACTAGAACATACATAACACCATGAAATGGGCATAAATTGAAGGACAGCGATAATATAGTAACTCCATAGAAGGAAGTAGAGGACCGGTTATTTACTGCAAATAGGCTAGAGTTGCGTGTAGTCACGACAATGTATCAGACATGTATGTGGTTCATGTGATATTGCAAGTAGTTTGAACTCTGGACTTAGCTTTCATGACCTAATTAAAGTTAATTTAAATTCAAATTTATATTAACTACACAACGGACGGTTAATGGCTCACCAAGCCACGTTACAAACTTCAAATAAACTTCTTTCAATTCCTAAAATAATGCGCTTGAAAACTTCAAAGTGATTATAAATTACACTCCAATGACCAACATAGGTCAAGATTGGGATCTAGTTATTAGTACAAAATTACATATTGTACCTATGTCAATACTAAAATTACCAGATAATGAAAGGGGACTAGCAAACTACCACAGCAATTTTGATCGACTACCCGGATTATGGAGTAAAAACAATTATTCTAATACTTATCGTAGAAGCTAAATTATAGTATTTCAGAACCAATCTAAGATTTATTATACAATTAAACGGCTAATTACAAATAGCACGTGCAACAGCTTAAATAATTTAATAATATTTTTATTTATATTCCACTACAATACAAAGTGCAGTTGCAGATAGGTAGGTATTATTATAGTAACTCATTGCAAAAGCTTGCATCAACTTATACAACGGTTTGAAGGGCATTGTAGCTAGTGAAATTACTGGGCAAATGAGACTTTATGATCTGATCACTCAGTCTAGTAATCTGATTACTAGACTGGGTGATGTCTCAGGATGACGTGCGCAATGCAGTGTCACGCGAAACTTTATTTTTTTAAAGTTCCGGGTGACACTGCAACTGTTATGGGCGGCCGTGTCACTTAACATCAGGTGAACGACTTGCTCGTCACGTCATTCAATCACATAAAAAATAAAAAAAATAAAAAAAAACACACGCTCACACAAACATTTAAATACAAATACAAAATTACCAAGTACACATTTTGCAAGAACCGTTAGATCATGAGACGGTTTGATGACTGTGGTTTATCCATAGAGATCTCTTTTAGTTTCTTAGATCTGTGGGTTTATCTAATACCTAAAGGTTCGATTACAACACAATTTTTTTTTCAGTCAGTGAAATACTTTATATTACCAATATTTTGTCGTGCAAAAGCTTAATTTTTGTCATCAGTTTGGTATTGAATTTCATTATAATTTGTGGGGTACAGGTAGATAGGTATACTTCTCCTTTCTCAATGTTGTCTTCTGTATAAAACTATTTACTATGTCTGTTATTATTAATCCTTCTCTCTGTCTGTCACATATTAATGCCCATGCTCAGTGACATTTATTGTTATACCTTGAATTTTTGCAACGCATTATGGTTACAAAAATGTATAGCTTAGTCACCATTTTGTCCAAGTCTCATTTTATCCCATTTCAAATGAGCATTGAGAACATTAAAATTATTGAGTACTCGGCATGACTTAAGAAATTAGGTACTATTACTCCAATAATCTGCTTTGTCTTTGCCATTTAGTTTTTCTCCAATAGTGCAGTTTCGATATTTTATTGGTATACTAATACAACTATTAGCAAAGTAACGTATTGGTGCTTATAATAAATAGTATATATAATTTAAATGAATGAATTTATCTCAGAAACGCGGGTCATTGACAAATCTCAAAAGTTTATCATTTTAACCTTCCGTATTAGGTGTTCCAATTAGATTATTACAAATACGTATAAGTACAGTTTTGTGTTATTTGTGTAATACCTACGTCATCAAATTGTCTCTACGGTTTTGCTTTAAGAATTGTCCTCATTTTTTTAATAGCAATAAAACCAAGCGGTTCTCTATTCGATCGCATTTTTATTTAAAAAAAATGTTTTCTACTTTCTAGTTTTGCCATCCACTTGTGTTACAGCGTATCATTAGTGGATTTCAAATAATTGTAAAGTCCACGTAAGGTCCTATATTTGGAGGAAGTAGGAGGAAGGCACGGGCACAAAACCCACTGGATACTATATTTTTTAGCGTGTAGCTTTTAAAAAATATTTTAAATTGTTTTTTTTTGGTGAACCCTCATTTCTTGATACCATAAAAATACGAAACGTTTTATATTCAAATTCGGCTTAAAAATCTTTTGCTGCACAACTGCTTAATTTAGTATTCATGGGCTATTCAAGTTGCAGCGATCACTTTGTGAATAAATCAAACTCCAATCATCTCAACAGATTTGACAGCACCCATACCATACCTTATTCATATTTCGTAACACTATCGATCTAAGAGCAACTTTACTGTTGAGATTGGTCTCGCTTCGTTTATGCGATTCTGATCGTTGGACTTTGGAAGTTGGGACAGTCTAAAAGTTTGACACAAAATTTTGTTGACCGTTAGGGAAGAGTAGATTTTATGAGCTGGCATTTGACCCCAGCTTCATCTGATATTATTATGATATTGTTAAGTGATGCTAGAAATAAATCGTCATGTTCAATTTATGAGTAAAATGGACCTTGTGTGAATCTTGTGTTAATGCTACTGATTTCACCAGTATGTACCTAAGGTAGTTTTTAGATACAAAATCTTTTGTAGCTGAGCGAAAATCTATGAAAATAAATTCATAAAGAAGTAAACCTACGTGCATATTATTGATGTCTATAAAATTTGAGAAGACGTTGAAATTGTTTTGGTGCTATAGTTAAGCTACTTTGAATTGATAAGACTTAAATAGTATATATAGCATAGCATTTTACTTACCGCGTTCATTAAAACGGTAATAAGCGCAGCATTTGACCACTATGGGTAATCATTCGAGATGTCATTAGTAAAATTTTGACTCAATAACTAAGCTACTGACTGTAAGTATATTTGTGAAGATATTCTTCGTAAGGTTTGCAGTAAGTACTTAATACTTTATAACCTGAATGTATTACTCTTTTGAACCTTATACAAAAGAGACGCAAACGTGTCGTGACTCGAAAATTATAAGGCCAATTTTGCTGATTTTATAGACAGCTGCACAAACGTTCTCTGCCACTTATCAGCCTTATTCAATTGTGATAAAGGTGAAAGTCCATATATTTTTGGCCATATTTGTGACAATGGAGAGTAGCCTTCCAAAGGCATGTAGAATGGTTAGACATTGACAGTTATTGAAGCCATGACATCTTGATAACTTCTTCTATAGGAACGTGTCGGATGATGAGCATGATAGTTACTAAAATAAAACGAAGATTCATCTACAAAAGCTAATAGAACTATAATAATAGTTAATACTGTTTTAACACTTCAATGTTTGAGAAGTATAAGTAAAATCCTAAGAGATGACTTTGAGGAAGTGGTTGTGGCTTAAAACGCATAATAACGAACATAATATTTCACAAAAAGAAGCAAACATACTGCGATAAAATACCAGTATATTTAAGGTCATCCAAAAGCAGCATCAAAGTATCGAGCATTCGTAACTCAATCTCAATAAAACACGCAACTCATTTAAGAGTTATCATTAATGTTTGTGATTCACCAAATAACGTTGCGTCTGATCATCATAAATATACATCAAAGACCTTATGAACCAACCTTCTGATTGGTTACGGTTACTGCTGCTACATAAAAGGTGCACTGATATGGTTTGCTGTAGCCCAAACTCATTACATTGAACCACATTATGTAACTATATCATTTGTCTGTTATCAGTACTCATCTTTCATCGTCAAAGTATTAAAATCAAGTTGTATGGATAGGATTTCCGCTGTGGTCCAGTATTGAGTTCATTTATGAAATAAACAATTAATATTTTATGAGATCAATGAAATGCAAACGCTTAACGATGAGTGTTCAATGGCTGATACATCACACACATCACAGAAAAAGATTAAAGCTTAATGCATTCTTAAGAAATTTTGAAGCATTGAAAATATTTATAAGTGTTTAAACTTACAAAAGAGTCATAGAAATTCGGCTTTCATATACTGCAAATACATACCTGTAACAAAAAAAATTTGTGATTAAAAAAATAAAGTAGCGGTTAAATTTATTTTGAGTAGTGTCTGACGCAGTTTTGATTCAAAAATCCATTTGTAAGCAGAGCGCTTTCGTTCCATAAACTACACAACAAACGTCCATACTAAAGTAAATTTATGTATATCGCAAAAAAAGAAAAATACGTTATTGTTGCTAACATCTTATCATTGAGTGGATTTGAATTAGAGGTGACATAAATAGACAAATATGACTAAAGTGAATTAATTTTTATCATTGGCTACTGCCACTATAATAAAAATAAATGAACTTAATCTACCATGGTCAGTGGACCACGGCATTAAAAAACTATAAAAATAACATCATCGAATCTATTTAGCTCATTAAAGTAGTCTAACAACAATAAAATCGTTTTAATGATCTGAATACTAATGAGCTGGCTGGTGCGTATGTCAAAATGCAAATGTTAGTTGGGAACTAAATTGTGCATTACAAGAATTACGTAAGCTAGAATATTTATAAGCTGACATCAGATCAGAAAATATATCTATTTGTATCGAAATGTTATGTAGGTGGTATTGATGGAGGTTGATGTATTGGTATTCATAATAACAAATACGACCTTGATGGTTATTGTTTAAGATTTAATTGCTATGAGAATTGCTTTAGGCTTTTATGTTGTGCAGTAAAGTTTTACTGTAGTCTAATATTCAAAACCAGTTCTTAGCAAGTTCATAAAAGATATATATACAAAATCACTGTACAATGTAAATTGTACAACACAAATGATTTGAGTTGAATCCTTTGCGAAATGCTTAGCAATTTCAAGTTTCTAAGTAACTGTGAGGAATTTACTCTTTCTAATCAAGAACACCGACATTGTATAAATTATAGTTACAATGCTAGTTGGAATTCTTCCAAATGCAAGAAACGTGACTTAAGACGTAGTAATGCAGTGACTTATCATCAGGTTTACAAGGTAACACAATGCAATAGTGACAAGAACATTGTTGCGATATGTTATTATAGTAGTTTCCTGTGATGATTTTAAGGGGTATATAAATAGAGAATGATAGAATCTCTAGATTCTATAAAAACTTTCGAAGTTCAACATGTCGTGGAGGTCAGTGGGAACATAGGAACTATAAATCTACAGGTGCCGGTAAATAATGTACATCGACTTAAAGAGACAACGCTCTACGAAACCGATGATGTTCATTTACCGCCAGCAGTAATTATAAAATGGTGTAAACTTTAAAGATGTTGAAATTACACAATACCTGCTACTTCTCGCGGCATTACCTGTGAGGACTACAGTTTATGTTAATAAAAGACATGGTATCATCAAGATCCGCGGAACCGGAACGAGGAGATCCGCAGGAGAACTAAAGTGACCGATATAGCTCTTAGAGTTAGTAAGTTGAAGTGGCAATGGGCAGGCCACATCGCTCGTAGAACTGACAACCGATGGGGAAGAAAGGTTCTCGAGTGGCGACCACGAACCGGAAGACGCAGCGTAGGCCGGCCCCCCACTCGGTGGACCGACGACCTGGTGAAAGCCGCGGGGAGCCGATGGATGCAGGAGGCGAGCAGCCGCTCAAGGTGGCGTGCTCTGGGGGAGGCCTATGTTCAGCAGTGGACGTCTTCAGGCTGTTAATGATGATGATGATGATCATCAAGATCAGTCCAGCCCTTTGGGTGTGAAAGGTAATATGCAGACAAGGAGGGTCTATCGCTCTAGTCCCATCGTATCGTCTCATGATAGAACAACTACCAGTGTTTTGAACTTTTGACCGAGCATTCCTATGGGACAAGTGACTCCAATAGAGACAGAGTATTATTTTAGAATATAATAGTAACAGTCTTTGCAGTTATATGGTTTTCTACATTTCAGCGCAAATAATCAGCCAAAAGTCAATTATTACGATACTAAAGTTAAAACTGCTACCTCAATACGATAGTTAAGGTGAAATATCAACCAGACAGCATCTCGATTGAATCTCCATACAATGGGAGATTTCCGAGCAAATGTGGGAAAGTTGGAAATCTATTCTGATTTCTGACATCATGGACAGATCGTGAACTTGAAAGAGTTCACTTTCTATTTCAAATGAGATATTTGTAATTAGTCTAGGTGTTACATATCTCTTATCGAAAATCAATTCTATGCAGTTGCTTATATTATTTCATGTTAACCCTATGTTATCATGAGTGAGCACGTATGCAACTGCACTGTTTATAAAAACAGTAGGTAGGCTAGTTTTAATCTCGATAATTATGTAAGTGAATAACTGTTTCATAAGTTGCGCAGTAATATTTAGCATTGCGTTTAAAAAAAGCACTGTTTTAAAAAGTATAGGCACCTACATGCTTTATTTAGGCCATATACCGGTCTATTGCGAATGATACATGTGAAAAGATCGCAAACCTTACTTATTTAATCTCATATCATTTGAAGAGTTTGAGATATAGATAATTTATATTTTAATAGTACTTACGGGATCTTTACCGTGATTAGAATCATTACTGAGTTCCCAATATTTCATATAAAAAAATCATAAAAAAATATATTAAAATATCATTTATACTTCCTAAAAATGTTAGCACACAGAAGGATTTGAACCGCGCGTTCCAACACTTGATTAGACGCTCTCTCAACTGAGCTGAGGTCTCATGCCCAGTGGCTGCTAAAATATTTAGAACTACCTAACCTACATATTATATATTTTTTACCGACCGACTAAGCAGTCATGGCGTTATCTACATCATCAACTCCACGATTTCAGATAACTTAGCTACAAAATAAAATTCATCCTCAAAACTAATCAATGTTAGTACTGAAATGATTGTGTGCCCTCTAAGGCCCTTCACTTCAATATTGATACCTTAATTACCGGTTCTATTAACTTCGTTATCAATTACGAGACGGTTAGTAGTTCACTGTTTTCTATTAAATTTTCCAACACCTGTCAGCCGTGATTGATACATTACATGGCGTTTAATGGAATTCTTGCTACAATCTAAACACTTCAACTACTAGTTCAAGTTATTCACCATAAATACTATTTCCATAAATATTATAACACTGGAATAATATATTATGATAACAGAATATAATATATTATCTTTGCTGTGGACTAACACATTACTTGTCCTGCCGGATTATGATCACGGCTACTTGAGTTCCGCACAGAAGTTGATTCGTAAATTATAATGATAATTTAATTTCTATAAATTATTCCCAAGCCGGTTACATTAATTTATTGTTCTTGCAGTACTAAAATGGTATAACATTTAATTGAAATGTCAAATCACCTAACTCTTTGGTCACCGTATAAAACGTTAAGCATAACTTCCTTATCCATTATGGTATTGATAAGATTACTATTAACAGCGATTTCTGATTTCTCTTATCAGCTTACACTAGTTTCCTGCTGAGCATAAGTGCTGAGTAGCAAAAATGTTCCAGGTCTTTGGTGGGCCGACGATCTGGTGAAAGCCACGGGAAGCCGATGGACGCAAGAGGCGAGCAGCTGCTCAAAGTGGCTCTCTATGGGGGAGACCTATGTTCAGCAGTGGACGTCTTCAGGCTGTCGATGATGATGATGATGATATTTTAAAAAGTTAAAGGTCGAATTAATCTAAAAGTTTGAATACAACAACAGACTAAACTGACTTGAATATTAATCGCTGTAAGAATTAAAACCAAGAACAAATCGATTTACATTACAGGCTTCTTTTTGATACAGCAACAAACCTAATTCGAACAAGAACGTAATCTAAAGCTCTAAACCAGATAGACTTTAAGCCGTCGATGCTCATACAACATTCAAACACAAGCTCAAGCCAAGTAATGGCTGGATCAATCAAAGCAACAATTAAAGTGATGCAAACGCCAGGTGGTCAGTTCACGTAACAACCAATTGTTACATTGATATTAATGGTTACATAGAACAGTTCTATGTAGACACTGACATGGATCTAGAGATAAGTGATAGGAGATAATAGATTGAGAAGCTGGATGTAAGCAGTGATGGATAACGGGAATAAATAAAAACATTCTCTTAGTATAAAAGAGCTTTAAGAAATAAATGAAATGAAACTATACTTAATTGTAGTATTAAATAAAAATACGAAATATGGACAGCAAAATTATGTCAAAGAAAGTAAATTGATGTTCATACGGAATGCTGCTGTATATATTTTATTGATAAGTAGGATTAAACATTTGTAACTATATATTCATATTCATACGAAATCTCATTCACATCTCTAGGAATCAGGTGAATAAGATTGTAACAAAAAAATTGTGATGTAGAAGCCTTTCGCAATCCCAATGCGAAATGGAAGTTGTCCAACATTAATGCGCATTCTGTCGGTTAGAAACTGGATCGAAATGGATTGTTGGCCATTTTCGGAAGCGGTGCGCGAGCGCTGCTTCTTTGACAATATACAAAAGCAAGCAGTAGCGCGCATACGTACAAAAATCGAATCACAATTTAATAAGAACCAAGTATAAGAGAGTATAAGTTTCAATAAGACTTTATCATTAAAGTTAACTTATCATGGGTCACGATCACGCCAGTGATAAGGCCTAAACAGCTATTCTCTAGCAGCTCTCAAATATACATAATACCCAAATCGCAAATTGTTTTGCTCTCATCCATTTCGTTTCCCATTTTTATCTTACTCATTTTGTAACATTGGATGTAGTAGAAAGGAATATTTTTAATATTAAAGTAATTGACATTAGTGTTCTGTATACTTAGGGGCTTTAGATTTTTAAGACAAACATTCTCATAAAGTTGAGTTACTGTTTGTGGAAACATTGCTCAATTTCGGGATCACTTTCAAGCTCATCCGTATAAGGGTACGAATACCTCATGAATTATACGGCAAGCAGTTTTGGGCTCTTCGCTTTTAGACGTGCTGTGTTTGGAAATAAGTCTGCGATGGTGTTTTGTTTTCATAGTTTTTGAGGTTTTCCTATAAGGGAAATAATGTTATTCCTAAAAGCTTTAAAAACATTAGCATCATTCTTCATTCTATGTTAGTTTCCTGATATAGATAGGCCTCTCGTACAGTCCCTCTCATCACTCAAAAGCATGTCTTCGTCTTTCTCTATTACTACTACCGAAGATTATGCTTATGCGTCAGTTTGTCCGGCTCACTACTTAACTAATTCAGTTGTGCTAATTGTGTTGATGACTTTGTTTCTATATTATCATGTGTCTACATGATATATTTTTTTACACGTAAAAGAAAACAAAAAAACACAAGAAACAAAACACTAGCTGTAGTTCATATCACCAATACCGTAGACGTATCATCGACCAATACACAGCAATTAAAACTAATAGCTACTACAGTTACTGTCAATTTTTCAGCAGATAAAATCAACATCTATTCGATTTTAATGACGTAAACTTGGAACACTAGTAATAGAAACTTCAGTGCTTGCAGTAATATACTAAAATGATGAAAATCTTGATGCCACCATCGCGCCATTAGCGCTCGTGGGAATTTTCAGAGATACACATCAAAAAATGTTTATGTTCTACACAATATATTATGTTCGTGACACCACTAGTAAGTACTTATATTAGTTTTTGTACTTGGTATAATTATAAAAGTTTGCTACCATTTTACATAATTCTATTTGCATTGCATCTTGATAAGGTAGTTTCTTTTCGTTCCTCTTTTTTTTCTACGTATAAAAGTGTACCCCCCTCATACTATCAACATACTAAAAAATATTTATCATACGTATCGTACCGTACCGTATCTTTACCTGTTTAAATACATAATTACAAATTTTCATTTTCATTTTGATGATAATTAATCTTCCTGCAGAAAATAAAGCAAGGTATTATAACGTCGTAAAACACCAACTGAAACGTACTCGTTGTTAGTTTAGAAACGTTATTTTAATTACGTTGAAGTTCTTACTTCCACAGTTTAGTGAAATTACACTTAACAGCAACTAAATGCTAAATTTTGATTACGAAACATTATGCTAAGCTTAAACGCGTTAAGCTAGAGTAAATAAACTTAATGGTTTATAACAGCTTAAAGGGTAATAAACTTAGAAATTCCTTTTATCGTTACTTCAACAAACTCGGACATGTTCGGACATGACCCAAAATCGAGCCAGTAGCTAAGATAAGCACAGGAAATAAAACATCAAAGTTAGTTGATAAGGTTGCTCACGTCGGCGCAATGGACTCTATTTGTAGACGTTTCGAAACTTCCAACAGGTAATTGACCGGTAGTTTTTACGTGTATGCACTGATCCCGATTGGAGATAATATTTCGAAAATTATGCACACAAGTACCTAAGTATAGCCGTTGAGTTTTTTTGAGTAGAAGGTATTGAAAATTATTTAGCTGGATCTAGTTCTACAGATAGAGTGAAAACTGCCTGAACTAGAAAAACCAGACTTTATATAACTTAAATTAAATCGAAGTGATTTCAAATTAAGGATTATCGCAATAGACAATGCTGCAGTACCTACTCATTATATGGTGACGTATATTGAAAAACTATTTAGGTACTTCTAAATTAATAATGTATAGGAGTTAACAAAAAAGCAAAGTAAAAAATCACATTAAAAAAAGAAAGTAATCTATGACATAAAACAAACAAATCTGATGTTTTCCGCACGGAAGAGATAAAAATACCACATAAAAGCAGCCATGAAACGTAGCCCACGCTTCTATAAGTATCTCTAGACTAAGATACCCATTTAGATATAGCTCCTTACAATAACTCAGAGAAAGCAAAGCGAAAATTGAAGGCTGAGGTGTTTAATACTTTATACTTATTACCGGATTTCTCTACTAAAGGTCTCGCGAAATAATTTATTTTAATATCTTGTTAGAGACCTTTCACACAAGCTCCGTTTCATTAAAGTAAACGTCATAAATATTGAAACGGTTATCTGTATCCTCATTTTAATAACTAGGGGTTTTATTTTTATTACAGTCAGCTTGCTGAACAGGTACTGGATTAGGTTAATGACTGTCACATATTATTTCTAATTGCCTTATTATTGTATCACCTTTGAGATCATATCTTCGTTAATCAAAACTGCAATTGACAGCATTATTAGATAAAGCCTGGTTGAGCAGATTTGAAGTCATGATACGTTAGATCCTTTATTTCATTTCTTTTATACAGGTGATTGACACCGTGTCTGAATGAGTATCTGCAAATAGTTTTTTTGTGACAACATTAAGGCCAATTGAGAGTTGGGCACTACAACGGTTAGTACTTACTAAGCTAATCAAATTTTAATTATGACTGATAAACTTCCTCGTATTTCTTCCGTTTAATGAGCTTGACAATCGTCACAAATTTTTGATGTTTAACGTTGTCTGTTGCAGGGACATTCAAATAAAATAGTAGAACAGACTTGGGTGCACTCATATTGCGTACATTACCGATATCTAGAGATACTTTTTATTCTGGGTAATTAAGTATTGTCACTGCAAGTGAAACCACGGGCGCCTGGTAGTACTAGTACTCCATATTCGTTACATTGAGGTAAAATGCTATCTTCTTTTGTTTTAGTTCAGGCATAGAAGCTATTTTTAAACTATATCCTCAAAGGTTTGATTCTCCTGTTTCATCAGTATTGTTCGTTTCTCGTTTAGTTCCTCTTGTATTCAGTAAATTAATTTTCAATGTAAAAAGTAATTTTACACTGTCAAAATTTAATTTACTAGGAGGGTTTCCGTGACATGATGCGAAACCATCTTTACTATTACTCGTTAACGGTGCATGCATTCAGACGTTTCTACGTCGGCGGCCAATTTATTACGCAGCGCTATCGGTCCAGCCATCGGGTACTGCCAATGCGGTATCGATACGATAACTGTCCAGCAGTGGTCCAAGTTGGGACAAAATTTAATTTAATTTTACACTATTAACGTGTGTTTGTGAAATTTTGCGAGCTTTGCTAGAAGCAGAGTAAGTTAAAGAAATTAACAGACGATACGGGTTTTATATGTAAACGAATTTATGTGATGAGCTAGTCGTTTGTATGATGCATCGCAGCTGCCCATAAAAGCTGCAGTGTCACTCAGAACTGAAAAGTATATAAAAAGTGAAACTACTCTGCGTACGTATTCCTGATACATCAGCATAGTACTCTAGATTATAGTACATAATGTAGTATTATTTAGATTTAGGTATTTGCGCTTTCCATTCATGATCATTCACAATTCCTCAACCAACCTGTTTTTATATGACTTTGTATGTTTTTATAAGATCTTCTTGGTTTTGGCAAGCGCAGGAGACGATAAAACTCAAAATTTAAAATAAAATTGAAAAGGCAAGAAAATCGTAAGACCGGGGATTGCTTGGTCGAGGCTCGGGAGAGAAGCTCGTGACCTGACGAAAATAAATAAGAAAATGTATAAAAAGTAACGTTGACCGGATTGGCAAAGTTGTCTTGGATTGAACATCCCGCAAAGGCAGACACCAGAGCAGCGCGTATATTTCGTCGTAATCCAGTGGTGACGTACCCCAAGGACCTAGGAGTCTTGGAGGAAGGTTGTTCGTCGCTGCAGAACTGTGCCTGGAACGTTTTTTCCTCAAGCATAAATACTAAAATCCTCCATCATCCCCGTTGTTTTCCCCAGTGCAGTGCCAAAGACATTTTAGTTTAATATAGAGTCGAATTAATATCTGTTTTATATTTATTTCCTTTGATTTAAGGTAGGAACCACCCCAGGGCCCACAGTCATAGGCTGATCGGTAGTGTGGTGAAACGACCCCTCCAGGTCATTTCATTACAACGATATTTAGGCTGGTCAAATAATTTCATTAGCAAAATTCTATACCGAAACGCAGTAGTGCTTGCACACTAATGCTTAATGACAGAATATCTGGAAAAGCTATATACCAGAAGCAGTAGCGTAGCAGTAGCTATAGTACCTACTTAGACAAACTCTTGCAGAAAAGTCTTCCACCTTGTAAATCTACTGTTTTGTTTTAAATTACTGTATAGTTTGACATGAGTAGTTGTACTATAGTATAGGTAGAGGATAACAATATTCTGTGGTTGCAAGTAATGTCACAGCTCTCAAAGAAAAATAATACTGGTATGTGGTTTTTTGTGGATGTAATATTATTGCATACTTACAGAACTAGTATCTGCGTGTCAAACTCTTCACGAAAATCAGGAATAATGGTAGGTAGGCGCCTGCTTTTCTACTACGCTAAGGAAAAGAGAAAGTTTCGCTACTGTCCTAAATATAGCAATATTGATACAAATGGTGAAGGTCTTCGGAGCACGATGCCGGTTTAATAGTAATGGGAATTGTAGTAAAATGAGATATAGCTTGAGGTAATCGATGGGACGGGATGAGAATGGAAAATGCAAATAGAAGGGACGTGTTAAAATGCCTTGACCTCATTTACGCGGATGATGTTATCGTTTAAGTCATGAAAGATAGCTTAGAGAATTTTAATACAATGACTTACTTATAAGTTAGGTTTTTTTGGCGATGCTTAACGTCACTACCTGTTTCGTCTTCGCGCAAGTTAAATGCTAGTCATCAAGTTCAAATAGAAGAATGGATAGGAATAATGGCTTTTGTATAGAAGCCATGAATTTAACCAAGATTTGAGCAATTTCCGTTGCTTTAATATCAAATGTACTAAGATTTATTTTGGAATCATCAAATTTAATTCAAATATTCCTAGCAATTTAGTTTCTCTTAAATATAAAGCTGTCATTGATACATTCTGACCCGATGCCAGAGGCTGCGTTGAAAGCTGCGTGCAGGTCGTGCCTGATACGTATTGCCCGCAACGCAATGAGTTACGGCTTATTGGTTTGTATATTAGCAGTAGAAAGCCTGTGCGTAATGGAAATGTGCTTTTACTGTAATAGTATTGTTCGGTTCGATCGTGAGTTATTTTGATGTATTAGAATAGCTTAATGAATGTCGAAATTAAGTAATTATTCAATTAGCCGCAATTGCTTTTTGTAGATCAATATAATTTCATATCTAAGGGCACGCGTATGAGTGTCTGGCTATTCGTAATGCTATTGATGATTATTTTCGAATATAATTAGTAAATTTTTATTTAAATAATGAATGATCCAATTTTATTTACTTAAGGATTTAAGCCACGTTTAATCATATACTTACGGTAATAGAATATAATACTAACACTACTTAATTGATTTTCTAGTTTAAATTTTTAACCTTTTCCAAGTCTTTTTTTAACCTCTAGTTTTCCAGTTGTTATCTACTCAGATCTTTATGATTCTAATCTATCTTTTGCGTGGGTGCTTATTAACATAGCAAAGTAGACATGTAGGACGATGGTTGTCGGTTGGTAGAATTGGGAGGTCACTTCCCATAAAATTAAAGGCTTCCGCTCGCTGTTAACACTTGTTGTTATTGTAATTACTTTCTCTTTTTATGGGAGCTCAAATGAGGTTTTATAATTTGTCCTTTTTTCAAATCTATTATGATCTTCAAGAAAGCTGTGGTTAAATATCAAGGAAAATATTTCTTTTACAATGGAATTAAACGAGTTACTTATAATAGATAGGTAAAACGTTATAAGATACGAATATCTAGTTATAAAGGCATGAAGATTAAATAATTATTAGAATTATTTGGATACAATAGGCACGAAACAAAAGAAATAGCTTAGAATATAAGTATCATGCACTTACTCAAAGTTCAAGGTTCCTTGAGGTGGATCTCGAATTCCAAAGATCCTCGAACTCAAAGTGCTGTTATTACGCCAGTATCACTGCAATTTGGGCAATCTTCAAATAAAGTAGCCTTGTTATACTCACGAACCCCAAGTCCCGGTTTAACCTTTCTTCAATACGATACGAATAATAATATGTTCTTGTTTACGCAAGGCATAATTACACACTCAATTCAATTTAAACCGTAACAAAGTCTTTATGTCAACTTTTCAAGGTACAAAATTGAAAAGGCGTTACATAAGACGAGTAAATTTAAATTGGTTTTCATACCCTTTAGTTGAAATTGCGTAATGACATGTAAATGTATGTAAGTGCCGTACTTAATTTGACAAAATGAGGGCGTTAAGTAGAGGCGTGCCTTGAAGGTAATTAGTTTTATAGATTTCTTTTGGTAGCATTACATTGAGATTGGCATACCTTTGTTATGTTTGATACTATGAGTCATGTGTCGTGGTGCTTGAGTCACATTCGTGATATCAATGTTGTGATACCAAAACATTATTGTTTCAAGATTGTGCGCTTAGGAGGTTTAGGGATACGCAAAATTTCGAGTGTTGCATTACCGGCATTTTTGTCCTCTGTACATGGTACACATAAATTAATAGAAAAAATTCTTGCTCCATCTTTAGGTACTTTCGAAGTAGCCCATTTGTCTGAGGCCAAGAATGCCTGGGGGTTGGCTAGTCCAAATTCTGATTTCCCGGTGGTACTTTCCTCACAGAGGCTGTGGGACCGACCGCTCTGCGAACTAGCACGGAAAAATCTTTTAGATACGTGTCCTAGCGTCGCTGATCGTGCTCGGCTTCTCGCAGTCTCTGTGTGGGAGTCAGGACTTTGGTTACAGGCCATGCCTTCTTTCACCACTGGTAACCTTTTAGATCCGACTACTTTTCGTTTAGCTATCAGCTTACGTTTGGGCGCAAGATGCTGTGTGGCCCATCGCTGCCAGTGCGGTACCGCAGTTGACCAGCTCGGTCATCACGGTCTCTCGTGTTCAAAAAGCGCTGGTCGAATTTCGCGCCACGCTAGTCTTAATGACATCATTCGCCGGGCTTTTACCACCGCCAATGCTGCAGCCATTCTCGAACCGAATGGTCTCATGCGTGACGATGGTAAAAGACCCGACGGAATGACTCTGGTTCCCTGGAAGATGGGGCGGCCTTTAGTGTGGGACGCTACTTGCGTCGATACTATGGCGCCGTCACACCTTCCCGAGACACACGTTAGGGCCGGCGCCGCGGCTAATTCTGCTGAGCAGCTAAAACGCCGCAAATATAGTAATCTCGGTAGCGGTTACATATTTGAGCCGTTTGGTGTTGAGACCCTGGGTCCGTGGGGACCGGGAGCTCATCGCGTTTTCCAAAGTCTATCAGAGCGCCTGGTCGATGCGACGCGTGACCAAAATGCTGGCACTTATTTGGCCCAACGCATCAGCATTGCAATTCAACGTGGCAATGCGGCCAGCATGTTGGGTACGCTACCTACCGGTAGTGGGCTGGAGCACTTGGACTGTCTATAGGCCATCGCGGCTATTATACAGTCCATAAGTGTTCTTTGTAATAGGTAGTGTAGCTAGTTTAGTTTAGTTTAGCTTAGTTTAGCTTAGTTTAGTTTAGTTTAGTTTTTATTATTGTAGTAGTTAGATTGTGTATTGTACATGTGCGTAACTGTTTTTTTTTTGTTTCACGTGTCTTCTTGGCATTTTAGTTTTTACTTTACTTTAGTACTTACTTTACTATAGAATTCATGAAAATTATTGTTATGAAAAACAGTTTGAATAGGTAAGAGATGACGTTCGGGAAAAATACATACAAATTATTAAAACCTACTTAACATTCTGATGATATTAAAGTAACCGAAACACATAAATCAAAACTGAATTGAACATTTAAAAACATTAATAGAGCGATCTTATTCAACCAAAATCGACTACCGCGTTATTAATTGTTGGTTTAAACGCGAACCATTATAAGTAATCAATAGTTAATTGTCTAAGCAATAAATCTAATCTGTATAGTACTTCCAATAGAGACAAATTACTAATAAACAGAGACAAATTAAAGATCTTCAGATTATAAGGGGACGGTCTAAAATCCTTTGTCTTTGGTGAAGTTATATATTTAAGGTATAATCTGTTGATTTTAATGCTTTCTAAATTATAATCTCGGTCCTGTTAATGAACGGCTAACACGCATTCGAAAGTAGCATCCAGGTCGTATTGGAAACCTTTACAATGTTCAGAACATCTTGGTTAATTGGAAATCGAAAATGGGGAATGTATTTTACTTACTTTGTCTTTGAAAAGGGAAAAGGTTGAAAGAGCTAATAACAGTCTCAGATGACAAGAAAATGCACGTTTGCCGTGTAAACTAAGTACATATTTCATATTATGAAAATATCGCTACGTTACAACCTTAGCTAACGTAATAATATCCTCTGAATAATAACCCTCATTCCAAACATTTCCACTGATTGGACACTGGTGTTCTCTCACTAGCTTCTCTCATGGAGATTACCTACCTCGCTGGTCAAATGCAAGTTGGTGGATGGCAGGATGGCACAAGTTCTCGAATTTAGTAATTCTTGAACATTCTGGTTTCCTCATAATACTTTTTTGCCTTGAGCGTTGTTAAAAACTGATTCATCATCAAATGAATGTATTTTTAATTTTCATTTCTCATTTTCATCATCGACGGCCTGAAGACGTCCACTGATGAACGTAGTCTTCCCCCATAGCGCCACTTTGAGCGACTAATTGTCTCTTGCATCCATCGGCTTCTCATGATTTTCAACAGATCTTTGGCCTACCTATTAGTAGGGCATACACTGCGACTTCTGGTTCGTGGTCGCCACTCGAGAACATTTCTTGGGGAATTGGTTCTAGGTTCTCCGAGAAATGTGGCTTGCCTACTGCCCCTTCAACTTGTTAATTCGGAGGGAAACTTATTTTCAAGACTAACTATCAAAAACATTGCATATAATCCAGTTCAAGTGATAATTTTATTGTACCTTTAAAAACCAAAATACGACCGACCTTTTTCAATTAGCGGCAAAACTCGAAATGTAAGGCAGATGTCCTTTTTCACCTTTTTTTTTAAACCGTCGAGTTCTTTTACGCTATCGACAGGTAATAAAATAAATAAAAGGATGGGCCGTTCTGATCTTCAGGGCATGGAAATGATATTAGAAATATTGGTAATCTCATGTTTAATATTGAATAATATAATGAACAACATTTGTAATACTATTATTTATTCTGTGGTGTGGTGTACTTACGCCACCGTAATTTTATTTTAGTTTTGACTATTGATTATATTCTTTATAATTTTAATACTTTGATAAACTTATCTATCTACGCGTATTCGCTCTTACAACGAAAATATCGTTGAGGAAACAAAATTGGAGAAAATGTATCATCCACCAATCCGCTACACACTATATTAAGTATACACTCATATGTGAGAGAAAGTTCATATCCCAGTCGCAGGAACGCATTTGGCGGATGGATGGCGTACCTTAGCTTAACGAGTTTTGTTTTATTTAGACCTATCTTCATATTCTGTTAATCTTCATTGTTATAAATTTCTTTTACAAGCGCAGTAGCAACAGTTGCCCGTTTCCGAGAAACAGAAAACATTTCGCGTAACATTTTTACTCGTAACTTCAACATGACTTGACGATTTCATTTGACTTCCCAAGAAACCTGCTGTTTGAGCCCCTGCTACCTCGCGCCTGTAATAATAGTCCCATGTGGTGTCTCTTTCTTGTTTTACTCATGTAAGAGAGAGGCAAGACAAATTTCTTACGCCCACAGGATCCCGCGGTTACCTTTCCTACCTCCCGTTGCTTTAAAATCTTGTTTCAATTAACCAGAACTAATACGTGCTAGAGAGCTTTGTGAACAGTTTTAATGTTTTCGACTCATTTAAAAGTGATGATGGTTTAGTACTTGGCGTTGACGGTTACGATTTAGTGGTCCCGGTTTGTGAAGGAAACGCTACACATTGATGTCTTCCAAAGCTCATAAAATCTCCTTCATTATTATTACAGTAGAATAACAAAAATATTCATTGAAAGTTTAGAAATTTTTTATAGGTATGTGGATTTTGTTTGTAGACTGAAATACGGTCTACGAACCATCGTGGACCTAACCAATACCACCCTGCATATAAATAAAACATTGTCTGTTCGTTTGTTTATTGTATGACTTTCAGATCAAAACTGTTGGACCGATATGGATAAAACCACCAAAATCAATCAGTTTTTGCGGGGAAATGGTTATTTTGCGGCTCTAGTAATGTTTCAATCAATTTCAAACTGTTCATCATCTTTATCATCAGCCTGAAGCAGCCTTGGAGCGGCTGCTTACCTCCTGCATCCATCGGCTCCCCGCCCTAAACTATTCATATATCTATTTACCTACCACATATGTTGTATACCAATCCAGTTTGCATAATCGTTATCAGCAGTTATACAATTGATAAACGGTGAGTATGTAGGTTTGTGGGTAATGTCAACAAAGGCGCTAATTTTCGCAACATGGTATTTGCATGACAAGACTATCTTCGTTTTCGACATAGCTAGTGTTATTTTGAATTAGTCTTGGTTCTCAACTATTGATTGTATTTTTATGCAAAAGTCAATCACAGTAGAAAAAGTAATTGTGTAGCATTTGACCTCGAAAACTTTTGAACATAGATAAGATTAGTAAGCCATTCTTTTTCACTGCTTAGGTAGCAAAACTAACAGTATCGTTATTATCCTTATAGACATATAAATTTTTCATATCACTAAATAATTTGATTTACACAAAGTGTTCCTTCTTTGGATATGCATAAAAATGTAAGAAAGCGATGGCCAATGACATCATAAAATCCATTATGAGCCATTGCAGCCCCTACAGCCTGCCTGCATACTTGACCCAGTCTATTAATATCTCGAAAGTCCAATGCTCTGTCATGCTAATATAAAAAGTAAACGTGTACTAAGTTTGGTTAAACCTTTTCAGACAGTATTCTTGGTCACGTATTATTTGTATAACGTAGAACTTATTGGACTAAACGCTTTGACCATGACCGTAAAAGTTGACGGCTGACATTTTAAAGGTATTATGAAGAGGCATGGAATATGATATAACGTTAGGAAGTTACCCATAGAACTTAGTATGATGTTACCTATTGTAAAATTATTTAGAGGAGACTAGAAAGCGTGTACTTCCACTGGCTTCATTATTGTGATCATTTTTATGACCCTTGGCCACAATGAACCTTATGCCATTGATAAACTGAGAGAATAGATATGTCTTGCATACAGTAGTCCCAGAACTGTAATAATTATGTTAAACAATACTATAAATACAGGCCCTATTTAGGGTATTTCTATCTATCAGTTTTAGACTGAGTAAATACAAAGGTAGATAAAAATTAGTGAAAAAATAAGGGTCCATTGGTTTGTGGAGTATCCTATATCTAATGAATAGACATACATATAAATAATTATATACGTTAGTATGTATTTATGAAGTAAGGTGATTTTAAATATATTGAGTTTTAAGTTAAGGTAAGTATACTCCATAATAATTATTAGAATGGAGTATGTATATGTATGAGATATCTATGATAATTGTTTCTAACCGATCGGTAAAGTTAAGCAACGTTCGCTGCGGTCTCTACTTTGATAGGTGACCGCTACAGCAAAAAGTGGTATTTAGAACTGAGCGCTACCATGCTTCGGAGGGCACGTTAAGCCCTCGGTCCCGGCTGTTGTCTTAAGACAATAGTCGTTAAGCCAATTCAGAAGCCTTTGGGCAGCCTAAATGTTCTGACATCATGGCTGACCACTCACCTACACGAGAAGAAGAAGAAGATATAGAAGCCTCCACAGGTTCATCATCAACAGTCTAAAGACGTCCACTGCTGAACATATGCCTCCTCACAGAGCGTCATTCTGAGCGACAGCTTGTTTCCTGCATCCATCGGTCCCATCAGTTGTTCCTTTATAATTATGGAATAGTTAAGTAATGATTATCTCCTACTCAGATCGGAATGTACGCACATCTTCTCTCATTTACTCACTTATCTTTGACATCGAACACTTCGCTAACCGTTCTACACATGGAATATAATATCCCACATTTAACACGATACCTTGCACGATGCTTTCTATTTGCATTGCATTGCGTACGTAGACTTTGTGGCAGGTTTCCTTGGGACCTTTACATGACTACCTGTCATTCAATGGTAAGCTCCACCTTTAGATAGCAGCGTCTTTTAGTTGTATCGCGTTTGATAGTCACAGTTTATGATAGAAATGTATAGAAATTTGTTTTTTGAGAACTGATATATTTCAATGTTCGAATAGGGTAATAGAGGTGAAATATTACAAAGATATGTTTTTATTTCTTTGTCGTGTAAGCATTCGGTACCCTATAATTTTTGAGGCGCCCAAACATTTTTTGGTTGACTAAGTGACTGTTTGTTATCTTACGACAACAACAGGGCATTCATCGTGCCTTCCAAAGTCTACATATTTTTTTTTACTTTTTTTTATGTTTAAGAGCGACAAATAAGCATACGGCCCGCCTGATAGAAAGCGGTAACCGTAGCCTATGGACATCTGCAACACTAGGGGCGTTGTCGACGCGTTGCCTGCTCAGTAAGGCTTTTTTTGATACCCGTATTAAAAGACTGCATATTGAAGCATTGCGGGAATACTTCCGGGGGAAGATTATTCCACATCTTGCAGGTGCGTGGTAAGAATGAACGCATGAAGCGAGTCGTGCGAGATTTCCATTCTTGCAAGATATGTGGATGAGCCTTTTGACGGTGGCGTGATGTACGGTGATAGAACGCCGACGCCGGGATGATATCAAAAAGCTCCTCAGAGCATTCCCCAAAAATCAGGCGGTAAAAGATGCACAGTGAACCAATGTCCCTCCGGAGCTCGAGCGGTTCTAATGTTTCGGAGAGCCTTTGATCGTCGATAACTCTAGTGGCTCAAAAACGATAAACCACAAAACCATACGTACCACTTTGGCAGCATAGGTAGCTCTATCCCAGTCGTGATCGCAGCTAACATTTCTTAACTTTACTATAATCGGTTTATTTTAGAACAGTAGTTAAACTTCGGTATGAGTATACTACAACTCATTACGGCAAAACAAACACGATATCACTTATTTATGTTACAACTAAATACAATTTTATATTGACATTCGTTATTATCTAATTATATAACCTGATTTACTTAACAAACATACAGAAAAATATATGTAGGTACATAATTATATGTATAGTTACAATATGCCGCTAAGGTAGCTGCCAAGGCCACATCTCAGTCACCATAACATGAATAAAGGTGGTTTACCATATTAGGATGGTCGTTTACAATAATCAGACTTCCATTATGCAGTTTTGCACATATTTATAATTTTCTTATAGCGTAATTAATCCAACTAAGACACACAATTCTAGATGTCTTGGCACATATTAATGTAATTTACTGGTCTCCTAAGCTACCAGTTTAATTACTTACGTTATAACTGCTGAAAGATGTATAGTCACTGCGTCGTCATTTAGTCCAAAACGTATCCAGTCCACTGCGAGGGCACGGGCCTTCTCTCACATTGAGAGAGTGTATGCCCTAGTAGTAGGGTATAATCCACCAAGCATCATGAGTGGGTTGATCGATGATACATAAAATATGTTCTCAAAATGATTCTTAAACATGTCGGTTTCCGCACGACGTTTTTCTTCGCCGCTGTAGTGGAAATTCCGCAAATAACTTAAAAAGTCATTCGTGCAGGGCTGAGCCACACTTGCTCGAATACTTATTAAAATTTATTAGGTCACACATGAGTAGATTCATTAAATAGTCATTGAATCCAAGGGTGTTCATGCTACCAGACGTAAACAATGTGTTCTGAGAATCATGCATAACGATAATGATTTTAAAATTTGTAAGCTGTTTCTTTCCAGATCCCTACGTGATCATTTACCAAACCACGATAATGACGAAGTAAACATTTTACAACGTATATTTTGGCTCGCCTTATAGAGAAGTAAAAGCTGGACAAATATTAATGAAACAAATTAGTATGGCTGCTCCTCCTAAATTGTGGGCACCGTCTATTTACTTAGGACGCACCCAACTGTTTTTAAAATAGAATGCGATGGTGAAACAGGTTCAGACAAGATTGAGTTTTAAGGAATGGACATGGACAACCTTCAAGATGACTGTGATGAAACGAATAATATTGCAGAAAAATAAAGAATAGTATATGAATAGTAAACTATAGGAAAAAAATCAAATTGAATCAAACTCTACTACGTACTAAAATACACAGGTGAAATAGTATACACCTGCCTTGATAATAAAATCAGCAGTGATATGGATAATAAAAGAACACTGTAGAAGTACAAAAAACAAGGACAACTAAGTGGCTGAACTTCGGCTGCATTCACTTTTAAAGCTAAAATTAAATCAGTTGTGATTAACACGTTTGATACCAAAACCTAACTTAAAAATGTTATTCAAAATTCACTAAAATATTTTCCACAATATGCCTATAACTATGATTATTAAAAAATCATGCTTAAATCTGAAGAACGCCATAAATAACCGTAACAACGATCAATAAAGACAGCCATTAAACCAGAAGCCTATATTATTACCACCTCATTACTTTAGCAGCCGTGAAAAAAATTATAAAGGTAAAGGCGAGTTCACAAGGAAGCCTTTGTAGTTCAATGGACCACACTAGACGGGTGTGTGTTTACGAATTAAGTTAAGAAAGATTAAAAATGGTTGTAAATTGGTTAGATTTTACAGTGTAAATTAAAATTATAAATGTTGATTCAAAGGTGCTTTTAGATAAAACAATGGAAATTTGCTTAAGTAAAGAGTTTCCTAAATAAAACTATCTTTTCAATTACATCGAGATTATGATGTTATGATAACCTACTCGTCTTCCACGCCTTCTTCATCAGAAAAAACAGATGACTTATGTTTTAGATTTACATCTTTTCGGTTAGGTAGGTAGTCATTATGATTATTTTGAACATTTTGATATTAAACTTACCATTCATTCTCATTTCCCATAATAGCTCTACTTCTCTATTTTAGTGCAGTTATATTCTAAGCGATGAATATTTTGATCAAGTTTATTGTAACTTCCAACACTACATTGTGTTTTAAACCAACCAACCAACTGCGTAAACATAATATAAAATATGAAACACTTATTTACACAACACAATACAATTATAATTTACAAGATTTCTCTGTACTTATTACTTACTTTATTGCGTCTGGAAACTCAACGCAAATCATTACCTTATCAGTACTAAGGCCGCATTTCCACCTGCAAGAAAACTTCTGCAAGAAGTGTCCGACCGTCTATCAGACTGTAGCTTGCAACTGTAAACTATTGATTTTTATTTAGACTAGTCTACATTTGCAAGCTACAGTCTGATAGGCAGCCAGACACTTCTTGCAGAAGTTTTTTTGCAGGTGGAAATCCGACCTAACTAAACAGCTTTTTGTTCTGCGATATCAATACAGTTTATAGTGTATTCGAAAGTAGTGAAAGCTTATTTGAGTAGTTTAACATCGGCTAATGCTTCGACCGATCACAATTTACCTATAATTTGCTGAGCATTATCTGTTCTTAAAATATTATTTACAGCTTTTACAATACTATGTCTATTATTATTCATAATCATACTGTGAAGCGGTAGATTTGAAAGGCTAAGTAAAGTGATTGAGCTTAACCCGTAGATACTTCGAGTAATCTCATAAAAAGTCTTTAAGTATGTAGAATAAAAACACGATGGTTTAAGTTGAAATGGCAATAAAAAGTGTGATAAGTAATTGAATAGGACAGATCCGCTAGTAATTTACAATGATATTCTAATAAGCCGTGTTAAATTAAAGGATTTGGAAAAATTATGACTAAAAAAGGCATGACCATGAATAGTTCTATCATTGATTTAAAAAATATAGATAATCACTTCAATCAAAAGTACTTCTACAAAAGTTTATATCTACAAAATAATAGTTTAAAAAAAAAACAGTGCGCTAATAAATGATGCTATAGAAGTGCCATTGCCATGAAGTATGTAATACATAAAATATACTATGGGTTCATGATATTAGAACAGTTTCCAATAAAAGTTTAAGTTTAGATATAATACAAACATACTGTGATATATCTCCCCTTGAAAATCATCGACCGGTGAAATTGTATAGGTAGGTAAATGTCTAGAAGACACCGCAAAATACCCATATAGGTAGAAACTTTATTGCTACTCTCATTGACAATTATTACAGATATAATTGGCAGGACAAGCCCTTTTCGTGTTATATAATTAACTGCCGATATAATTGCAAATTGGTCATAAAATTAAATCTTCTAGCAAATAAACTACGTTCCGGATAATGTCCGTTCAAACATGAGCTCTAAATAATATTATATCTTAGAAATATTTATAAAAAATATACAGTAGGTAGGTACGTATACCTATATTTAATTAATAGTTTAATAACAAGATGCATACGGATATGCACATTACACGCTTTATGTTGATCAAAAGCTTATGTGAAAGTTTTTATAAATTTGTATTCTTACTGTAAATTAATCCATATTTTATTAAGATGCTAAATAGTCAGTTTTTCATCTAATCTACCTAATTATTGATATTAAATTGCCTTTGACATTGAACACTTCCGATCAACTAGCCGTCATTGTTTCGTTCATTGTTTTGAAGATTACATAAGCTTATACATTATACATAACAGGTTTTCTATGTGCCTATAGATTTTAAATTGTTATTATTTTCTATAGGGTCATTAATTCAATCTTGTACATATAAAAATAAAAATTCCATGAAAACATTTCTATGGTAATATACCGGAAATGTATGGTAAAAAATCGTTTAACCGTATCGCTTCATCCAACTTGATCATGAATGCTTATGCTTCAATTAAAGGTACTAAAAATGTACGGTACCTATCAGAATAATCGTTTATAAAATGAAAAATATTCAGGTCATCGCCAATTAGCCAAATTTTGTACATAAACATAAAAACGAGCCTACTTTCTTCAATGTTAATGGAGAAAGCACTCTAGCTTTGTGGATTTAGTATTATCGGATATTTCACAGAAATTTTCTTTCAGTTTGTATGCTTTATTAATTTTGTCACAATCACTGTCATTCGTACTTCCACGTCTTTGTTTATTAAAGTAGCTATGTTGACCTTGATTCTGGCTCAAGATGTAAAGTCTAAGCCAATTAAGTCTTTTTTGTCTTCCTCTCCAATTTGCCGCATAGCGTCTCAAGCCTTGACGTGCCTTCAAATTGTATTATTTATGACTTTAAATTGCTTCTAGACCTCATTCGAACATCTGCTTTTTATTTGTACATGGTGCTCGTTTGTGTTTTCAATCAACGTTAGTATTCTCTCTTTGATACCTATTCTGATTTTATTAATAGAGATGTATTCTGCTATTACATTTGAACTTAACGGTTCAACTTAAACTGAAAATAACTGTATTAATATAACATCGTACTGCAAAGTGTTGTGTGAATAATGAAATATTTTAGTGATGAACAATAGATATTACACCAGCTCTTTTCAAGTTTCAATAAACAACATCCCAACAAGTCAGGCTACAAAGTTGTTACAAAATGCAAGCTTTGCCGAGCAGCCATTAATTTTTATATCTCTCTCATCTAAAGGTAGAATTACTCGTAAAACAGGGACTCTTAGAACTGCAAGGGTCGGTGTCTCTACCATATTGAATTTCACTCGCAACCTCCATTAAGATTTCAGTTTGACAGATGAACAGCGTGGGTTATACACCAGGGTTGTACTGACTCAGAGCAGGATATGGACATGGTAGCTTTATTCGTCTATGAGTAATCCTCCTCCACAAAATCTTTGACAAAACCTTATGCAACATTAACCAAAATTGAGAGCATTTGGTGGGCCATGTTGGTGAAAAAATGCCTCCCGCCCCCATTTTATTTTACATTATCACTGTCTCACTATTTGGAAGAGGTCTTATTTATTTCCATATTACTTAAATTACATAGGTAATAGGCGTATTTTGATTTGCTGCTTAGGTGTTCAAGTCCTAAGACGATGTTTTATGACATTTGCTTGTTTTAGTTTAATAGCTTTTGGATCATTATTGTTTCCATGTCTGGAGTAGCTGTTTTGTCCAATTCTTGTTGTGGATGCATTTTGATGCGAGGCATAGTCCTTATATTTTATAGCTTGGAGGCTTCTATTATACTCAAACACCTTCACCACAGAATAAGTAATAAGATATATATTATAAGAGATGATTAGAGAACTTCAATAAAAGTATGCTAGCTATGTAGTAATGTACTACATAGTTATGTAGTACCTCTAAACTCACAGTCAGGGTATTCATTATTTTTTCATGTAAGTATTCTCAATTCAATGATTGATTCTTTTCTGACCTAAATATAAAAATATTGTTTTTATTACCTAATATAATTTTACGTTCTACAAACAATAACAAGAGAGTAGAGTAACAAGAGTAATCAAAATATCCTCGATAAAGTCGTGCAATGTTATCGCATAAGCAAGACATGACACTATTAATAATAACTGTCCCAACTTCACAAGTACTTATTACTTTATCACTGTCGATGGTAATATTCTAAGCAATCATATCAGCACCGCATTACAAACTGCACATTAAAGTGTCAAAAGCTATCACACCCGTTTGTTTACATCTCCAGATTTGTCAATGAAAGCTAAAATCTCACCTAAAAAGCTGAGACTCGGCTTCCCATCCACAGAATCGTCATCTTCAAAGCACTCGAGCTTTTTCGAATTCATATTTCCATCCAGAGCACACCTTAAGGTCACATGCACTTGTCTTTTGGTTACACACACAGTTACAATTCCAATATGGCAATACACTCGATTTGAATTACACTTTTGTTTTTGTCACTGGCAGGTTTGTTTTTATTTTTTCAAATGTCACAGTTTAAATTTCGAATTTTGGAATGTTAACGGTTGCGCGCACGCATTCGACGTGCGGTGCGCGACGGAGCTCCGACGCGAGTGAATGACGCCGATTGTCGCCGAGTGAGCCCGAAAGCCGCCGACATGTGCCTAGTTTCATGCGGGACGGACTGACCTGCATGTTGCTAATCTGATTATACACACAGTGCATTTTGCTTTGTGCTTAGTTCTAAGTTCTATGTACACTTTGATTAGTCGAACAAAGAGGCCGATAACAAAAGTAGTGTTTCTTTAATTTTCTTATTTATTCAGAACTGATCTAGATTTTCTATATGAAATTGACAATGAAATGCCAGACTGCAATTAACAAACTGCCCCGTTTAGCAGATATACATAGGTGCTTAGAATAAAAAATATACAGTACTTAGTCAAGGTTAAAAACATTGTTGTGTTAAACTTTTTTAACCAGTGGATTGACATCTCTTGTTGCGTTAACAATAGTGTTAATTCGCGGGCAATATCAAACACGTTACCAACCCTGTGTTTGATCATGGGAATCGCAATCACCCGAATGTAAATTTTTAAAGTCACAGGCATACACAATTACATGCAAGTTCAACTACCAACTCGATGGGAAACATGTATTACTACTTACTATTATTACTTACGAAAGGGTCATACGCGCCTCCCCTCGAAAGATCATGCATTGTTCTCACAACACGCATGCGCCAAAACTGTACTGACAATACTATCGGCTAAAGCTTGCCCTTATATTAAAATTAACAATAGCTGTACTTGCGGAATAATTAAAATTTCGATCAATATTTTTAATTGGAGTTTTTGATTTTACTGGGCATTTACTGGCATTGGGCATTTTACTGGTCGTTATGCTTTTTAGTCCACCCTCCAATATTTTTATTTTTATTATTTGTCACTGGGGTGTCACCATAGTTCCACAAGAGAACCTAATAATACCTACTCTAGATCTGTTTTGTTTTCGCTTTTGTTTCAGGACTCGACTCTTTCACGTTTGTTATTCTTGCAGCTGGCTCTTATTGAAACATTTATATTGTCCTAATGTAAAACCGTATTAATAACAAGATTCAAATGTTATTAATTACATGTACTTACCTACTGTCTTTTGTTTTGTAATTCACCGCTTTCATACAAGTAATGATAAAAACCATAAAATTGTTAACGATCAAAGCTTTGATCGCATCGATATAATACGCGTGCTCGATGAAAAAAAAAGCTTTTGTTAATGTGTAACAGGACGTTCCCACACCATCTCTGAGATTTTTTGTCTCATTTTTGATACCGAAAACGGTCGAGACTATTCTCCAGGCAATTTCGTCTGTCCCGGCCACTATATAATTTTGTCAGACATTAATCATCGAGCTCGACTTGAGAATGACAATTCAAGACAGTGAAAGTATGCAACAGGTATATGGCTTAATAAAAATGATTGTCTGTGTTTTTTAGATCTTGATATTTAATTTTGATGATTTCAGATATGCTGCTTTTTAAAACTTTATAATTTTGTTGTTGAATGCAGTAGATGGAATTAAAAATGGGAAGGCTCACAACATGCAAAGCAGGAAGGGCACGTCCATCGCTTAGTCAGAAGCTGGCTTTGCATAAATGAATATATTTTGGTTTATGTTTTGCCTAATTCAAAATAGTAGAGCAGAGAAAAATGGGTGTGGTGGTGTCGCCACCAAAACAAAGTTCAGTTTTTGTACAACCATATAATAATCTGTGGTGCGGCCTTAAATAAAAAATATACTGGTTGGTGATATCCAGTACTAAACGACCTTGTTAACGATGTCATACCGAATATAATATTGTCGTCGATTAGCGAGTAGCTCAGAAATACTTTGGTTAAGATCAAAATTAGCTAGACAGGAGTAAAGTAGCGCAATAGATACATGGCGGCAGCGATAAATTCCATATTCAGGATTTTTCACATTCTATATTTTACGATTTCTTAATAATACGCAATATTGCTATTACCCATAGTGGATTCTACTAGTATACATTTCAACGCCATCATCGTCGTGACTTGTGAGTATAAAAGAACAGGGGGCGTACTGTGAGCTCTTATTAGCGCGATTCAAGACAGAGCCTACACTGGATCGCTTGTCAAAATCCCCATACAAAAAAAAACAAAGCGATCCAATTTAGGCTCAGTTTTGAATCGCGTTAAGAGCTCACAGTACGCCCCCAGGTCCTAAAATAGAAGGACAATTTTATTTATATGGCATTCTTGACAAACTTGAACCCGCTCTAGTAGTGATTCAAATTTTTCCTTTTCAATAAAATTTATGAACTTTTTCCATATTTCAAAGATTTTATAGACTTGTGGCGTTTGTTGATGATGTTATCTTCCGAAATCGTAATACCTTGAAATTGTTAATCGATGTACAATAACAACGTATAACTGACATCATAAGTTATGTCAATGATAGTCCGAGCTTCCATTTACACCCATTTCTGTGAATAACTCAAGCTCACATTACACTCATGGTATCAATTATCGATCATTTACATAATGATCCATTCTTTACACATACTGGGCGTATTTTTCTCGTAATAAAATTTATGGACAACAATTTAACAATTTAAAAAAGTGGATACAGGTTCATATGAGTAGGTTCAAGTTACCTTTGCATTAAAAAGTTTTCAACCAAGGGAATTTTTATCAGTTCGCTGTAAATATACTGAAAAAACTGGGAAAACACACCAACTGTGAAATTACTGGGCAAATGAGACTTTATGATCTGATCACTCAGTCTAGTAATCTGATTACTAGACTGTGTGATGTCTCAGGATGACGTGCCAGTTCAGTGTCACGCGAAACTTTATTGTTTTAAAGTTCCGAGTGGCACTGCAACTGTTATGGGTGGCCGTGTTGCTTAACATCGGGTAACGACTAGCTCGTCGCGTCTTTCAATCGCATAAAAAAATATAACTGTATTGGGAAATGGTACTAAAACGCCCATCTGTACTAAAGTTTATTAAAATAAAACTTAGCTAAGCAACTCTTTCTCATGAGTTCTCGAAACTCGTGACATCTTGGCACACGAATAAATACTAAACGCTTATTGGATGCCTATTGACCATCGGCTGTTTTCCACCAATGAGAGTACAGTATTTTGATTTGTTGACTTGAATGTTTGTTGAATGAACGTACGAGAAACCGTGGGCTAGAGAGATAAATGCAAATTTAGAAGCTATAACTGTAGTACAGACAAGGTATAAGACCTAAGCTGAAAAGTTTGTGTGAGTGTGATCTTTGACTGCTATGGTGCAAAAATTGATTTTTAGTAAACAACAATTATTTATCTAGTTAGGGTTGAATTTAACAAGTGAGATAATAATAATAAGTAAATGAAAGAGAGAGAGAGAGAGAGAGAGAGAGAGAGATAGCTTTGTAATAAGAAGTAAAACAAATGATTTAATAATAAAAATTGCTTTACTTACAAACTTTTTTGGCCTACATTTTAATGTAAATAACTTAAAAGACTGTCTTCTGTAAACTGTCTTCTACTAGCTTAGCAACAACCTCAATGTCGTTGAGAACACAATGCTTAGAATCTCGATCAGTATTTCGCCGGCCTATTTCTGTCCGTCTGCTTCTAACATGTCTAAGTCCTGATTCATCTGATCGTTTTTCATCTGAACTCCAGGCATTCCCGGCTTCCTTTCAAGGAGTCCTGTTTAAAATTCCACTCTCGTCCCGGCCAAGGTGCGCTCCAAACATTTTTAGGCGTTCGAGCATCCCGCTCTTTCCCATCGGCTTTTTTTCAATAAAAAATGTTTTAGTTCTTTTTGTTTTGTCAGATTTATGCGACGGACTTGTTATGGATAATTTGGTAGCTATTTTTGAATGGACTTTGTATACGTGATTGATTTTTCGTTCAGTCTTTTTACGTAAGACATTAATATTAGTATTTTTCGTGCACAATGAAAAAAGTTTATCTTATTATTCAAACTTTCCTGTAGGTATAAAAAGATTCTTTGTTTTACCAAATATTTTTTTTTAAATTATTTATAGGTAAAGCATTTGATCACAGAACCAATTTACACTTCCCTACTATAGGGTTTCTTTTTTTATTGTGTATAGGCTAAGCATTTGACCACTGTCTCACGTGATGGAAAGTGATGACGCAGTATACGATGGTGAATGTTTGCCTAGAAGATACCTGTTCACTTTCGATTTGAAGACTCCCAGATCATAGCTGGAAACAAGAACGCCGGCAAGGTCCACTCAATGGCTGCAAATCTCTGTACTTAAATGTAATATTTTCGAAAAAAATTGTGTTATTGTGCTTCTAAAGTTCGTATTTGTTAACACAAGAAAATGTATAATAAAATCAAAAGCACAAAAATTAAAAAAAATAATCATTATCTGCACCATCTTGATTTACCCTATCTTATTTCTTCCCTAGATTAATTTCTATGATAACATACGCCACAAGAATACAAAATCAATTTACTGTTAAAACTATAAAATTAAGTCCAAGTTTTAAGAATTACACATGTAGAGCACGTTCATGTGTCGAATCGAAAATGTGTTTTTTAAACCTTAGGAATAGTTAAGTAAGTGTTTAAATTGTTATTCATGTCTCATTGTATTAGTTTCCAGTAGATTTATCGTTTGTTTATGTTATTTTAAACTATTTACTTCAATTGTGCAGGTTAATTGATAATTAGGGTTGTTGAGAGTCAGGTTTATATATTTTTTAAATTATATATGTTAAGTTATTCAATTTAAAATCAATTTCAAACTATTGAACAAATGAATATGAAATATTTCAATTTTTACTTCAGCTGCCGAGATGACTTGGTTTAATAAATTAATTTGCTACGAACGTACCTAGGTATATTTAACTGTGTGGTCCTGGTGTGCGAAGGACCACTCCATCTCTTCCCGTGGAACATACAGGGAATGGGCAGTAGCATTCTGCGTAGTCTTCATTAGAATCTACTGCGGTCACCAAGCCGCCTGCCAAGCGTGGTGATTATGGGTAACCCTATGATAAGCGTCCAAAGTGGCGCTTTATGGGGGAGGCCTATGCTCAGCAGTGGATGTCTTCCGGCTGTTGATGTGTGTGTAATTTTGTATACTGTGTAATAGGTACACCTATTTTTAAATTATTTAATTTAAGAATTTTTAATCGTGAAGTTAGCATTTTGGTCTAGTCTGTAAACAACACCTTGTACGTAAATAAATAAATTTACCATTTTCTAAAAATTATTAGGGCAGGGTAGAGACACTCACGTTAATTATGTACCTACTTACTTACTATGGTAGTATGAAATATTAAATATTTCCTACATCTTCTGTTATTTTATTTTCTTTCATAAAGACAAGATGAATATGGAAAACATAATGTATCTTACATTATGTTTTCCATATTCATCTTGTTTTTTTTTAGTTTCCAAACTTTTTCTTTATTTATTAACAAACTGGTAGTACACAGATTTAATTTACCAGATCACTATAAAAACGAAACCAATCACGACACAAATTGAAATTCTGTAACATCTTAATAAATTAAAAAAAAGCTAATCAAGACCGATCAATTATTATGTAAATAACAAGAACTTGGAAGGTAAAAACGTGGTAAAAAGGGAAGGTCCAAAGTCCGTCTGTTCAAAGCCTCAAAGCACCTCAAAGGAGCGCGCGCACAGTTGAGACGCGAACGTACGTTGACTTTAGTGAGTCATCGCCGCAAAAACTTGCTTCGGGGTACTGTAAAATGCTGCTAAGGGCTTAACGGCAAATATTTAAAAAAAAATTATATAAATGAAATAAAAATGTGGTTTAACCAACGTTAATCGTCTTAATTTATATTTAGAAGTATGACAATGACTTGGATGACATATTTTTTCCAGTTTTGTTTAGGCCATGGACTCAATTGAAAGGCGAGCAAAAAAGCTCATAGGTGACGATACAAGGTCATAGGCCATAGGCTCATAGGTGCTAGACTCCAGAGCTTAGAGCACCGTCGTAAAGTTGCCAGACTATCAGTGTTCTACAGGTTACATTTCGGTAAGTGTGCTGCGGAGCTACACAATCTAATTCCACCATCTCCGTTTCACCATCGGACAATAAGACGTACAGCTACACGCCATCCATTTATGGTTGATATTCCTTCAATTCGCACAAAGAGGTTTGACTCGACATTTATAATCCGAGCAGCGAAGGAATTTAATACATTACCAGCGTTTTTGTTTCCCGATACCTAAGTACAATCTGGAGCTCTTCAAGTCGCGAGTGAGTAGGTATCTTCTGGGCAAGCATGTACCATCGTAGATCGCATCATCACTTCCCATCAGGTGAGATTGTGGTCAAATGCGGGCCTATTTAGTTGTAAAAAAAAGAAAGTTATTTCGATTTATAAACCAAACTATCGGACCATCCTGAAGATAATTACGTTACAAACAAAAAATAAATCTTTAATTCTTAAATGAAAAATATATCCGTATTGAGAACCTCGTCCTTTGAAGTCGGTTCATAGCAAATGTCAATCAATTGATATAGGTACCACTACAGATGATTCAAGATTTAACAATACAGGTACACAACCTTTGAGATATTTTAGTCCAATGTTAAGTTTGTCTCTAATAAAGCCGTGTGTTCGCATTCATTAGCATTACTTTTCGGTGCCATCGCTCCGTGCCTCGGAGAGCACGTTAATCCGTCGCGCGTCGATCCCGGTTGTCATAAGAATATCTATGGCAATCGTTACGGGTAGTCAGACGCTTGATAGAATCTGACGCCTGGTCTAACCATCCCTGTTACTGGTTCCTTATAGGTTGCGAGGTCAGATGGCAGTCGCTCGTATAATTCTGATAGTTTGCTGCTACAGGTTAGATTGGGAGCTGACCCCAATTACAAATGGGAAAAGGCAAAGAAGATGATGATTCGCATTCTTTATCTGTAACTATTGCAGTGAACGCACTTTTTAGTTTTACAGCAGTTGAGTACCTATACTGCGTATTAGTGCGTATTCAACCGAAGATTTAAGCTTTCGTTTATATTTAAGCATGCAGCATTTTAGCTCTAATATTTTTCTTCTCTTCTAATAAGTAAATTGTTTGATATAAACGGCCCGCGTAACCTGTTCGCATTGTTATTTTCTCAGTGAAAAGTATAAGTCTACCAGTGTTGCCTGATGACCTAGGAATAAGTCCACTGTTTAGGGATGTAAGAGTTTCAAGGTTGTTAGCTGATTTTCATCAGCATCTTAATTATCATTATGAGCCCACTCTAGTTCATTGCTGGCATATGCTTAATAAATCCAAACATTCTAGACGTTTCCAATTTTTATGGCAGAAGATCGTTGCGAAGGTTCTGTATACCTAGACCAATCTCAAGATTCAAAATATTATTTCCATGAGTTGGAGCCGTCTGTTTATTTACTTCTCTATAACCTACTTCTCCCAAGAGACGCTGTAATTTATTTAAATTATTTTTAGTATTATATTAACATATTAAGAGTGCTAAAAATGGCCTATTGGTTATAAATTAGTTGACTCTGACTAAGCACCAGGGTAATCCAGGGTACGACAATCTTGCATGCTATATAATTTAGTAGTCCAGCATAAGATTATATAATACTAGCGGCCTGCCCCGGCTTCGCACGGGTTCTATATATAGCCTATGTTACTCAGGATGAATGTAGCTTTCCAATGGTGAAAGAATTTTTGAAATCGGCACAGAAGTTTTTGAGTTTATTCATTACAAACATACAAAACTACAAATCTTTCCTCATTATAATAGTGGTGGAGATAACAAACACTTGATAATTTTCGTATTAGGTACCAATCTTTAGAGGAAATTGTCCTTCTAGTGTTTCTAGTAACACTGTAGGTACTCTGATATGAATGTTTGAATGAACGTAGTCAAGCAATAAGCGGCTCATTTTCTTTTCGTCATAAAAATTAGTATTTTTTTCTTAGTTTTGTTGATTATAGTGCAGCAAAAGACATTGATGATAAATAGTACATAAAGAAGATAATGTACTAATGCGTAACGCTCACAATGAATTATTTTCGAATGAAATAGGAATAATTTGAAATTAAATCCACAATAATTAAAGTACATAAATATCTAAAACAATATTGACAGCCAGCTTACCTTTGGCTACACTAATGATATTACTATGTGAAACGTTAAGCTATTTGATATAAAATGTTAAGTCAGCACTTGTGTCGACGATGTAAGAACTTTTGGGTTGGTATGAATATGTTTGAATGGGGTCAGTTAAACAGGGTCCATTGCTTGCGAGCTACCGCAACAAATATGTTCTACAATATAAAGCAATTGATGTTTGTTATACATCTTCTAATCTAGATAAATTATGTCTCTGCGTCTCTAGTTAATTTTCTACACGATCAGCGGTCGAGACCGCTAGTTTATTACGCGTAAATCATTGAGTTTATCAATCGTGTCCATGAAGAGCTTACAAACCATCGACCCGTTAGTTTGTGGTGACGATGAAGACTTCCTGGTCCATAATGTTTTAGATGCATGATAGCCTGTAAACCTAATAAATCTTAATGAAATTATTACAGGTACTGTTTCACCCAAGTTTCTTAAATAATCTTTAACAACATAACAACTAACAACCCATTTGATCTCTTAGTAATAGGGTCCGTTTTACCCTTTGGGTCAGAACCTTAGAAACCTTTTCTTACCAGGTACCACCCCTTTGTTATAAAGAAGATACCTTCTAAATATCAACGGCTTGGGCTTTACATTGTGAAAGATAACCTTATGAAACACATTAGAGGCACGTCTAGTGTTACAGATGTCCATAGGCGACGGTGACCTTCGATCAGGGTATACCTGATCGAAAACGCTGACCCTCTTCCTATCAGGAAGGCCGTATGTTTGTTTGCCATCTATAATTTAAGAAAAACCATAACTAATACAAAATACTGTCCTATCTCACTCCGCGCTTCAGGTATGAAGCTACAAGTACATGTGACCGGGCGTCTAGACGGGTCGGTCCGTTAACGCGCAATGCGTCAGAAGAGCAGCGATACAGCGATAGAACGAGAGGCAACTGTTTAAGGAAGGCTTGTAGCGCTGTGCAAGCTGAACTACACTTTATAGCGTTCCAGCAAGAGTCGCTATTTATTTAAGTGACTTCGCGGAGTGAGTCTTCTAGACGTATATCTATGACTGCATGTACCAAAAAAACTAACCAAACAGCAGTGCACTGCAAACGTTTGAACATTATATAAACGCATAAAACTTCATAAAATTAAATATTATCATTTATATTCATTACCGTTCATTATGAAACTGAACAGAACTTTTACCGGTAACCGAACCCTTCTATTTCAGTCGTAATATAGTTTGATTACGGAAGCATTACATACAAAAAGTATAAACATTTACGTCCGCTTTTCCTGCGTGTGCGCATCTGGCGTATTCAATGTACAGAAGGTGTTGTAAATATAGCGCAGTGCATGCAGCGTAGGTGCGCTCTATTTGAGAACCTTATATAGGATGAGAAATGGAACGACAGATGTAAAAGGTTAGGAAACATTAGATTGAGTTTATGGAACCAACTATGAATAGATAAAGTCCCTAAGCATACCTCATAAACTGTCCTTTCATACATTTTTAACTTAGGAATTTGAATAAAGAAAGTACATACCTGCCTAATCAATAAGAAAGATAACGCGTACATACTGTTTAATATTTTAGGTAGAGAAAATTTTCGAAGTCCTACAAAACTAATGGATTTGGTTGTAGATACGGATATGTTAAACGTTTTAATAATTATGATTATGAGACACTTTGGAGAAGCATTTAGCTTTAAAATAAACTAGTGATCATATCTATTTTCTTCGTTTACATAACACAGTTTAAACAACTAAGTAGGAAGATGGGGCAAGGCAATTTGGCGTAATCAAATTTAACTGCCGGTAGTCGAATCATTGTTCCCTTTTATAGGGCGAGGCTGATGGACAGTTGGACGTGGAGATTAGGAATGCATTACGAAACCATTGGTTTGATTGCACGAGTGTAGATGGCTGTTATAGGAGCACAAACATAATAAGGGAATTGTAGTACGCCATAAGCCCAATAAGTTTCCACTGCTGGAACAAGCCTCTGGTCCAAAGACAAAAAGCCAGTACCAGTTTTAGCATTACAGGTACAAGTGGGACAATTTGTTCCTAATTGTACCATCAATGGTACTGTTCAATGGTACACCTCGTCCGGAGAAAAAAACCAGTAGGTACCAGTTGTACCTTCAATAATACTAGTGGGACAATTCGGTCCTAATTGTACCATAAATGGTACTTGTCGATGGTACATCTCGTCCGGAGAAAAAAGCCAGTAGGTACCAGTTGTACCTTCAATAATACTAGTGTGGCAATTCGGTCCCAATTGTACCATCAATGGCACTTCTCTATGGTACATCTGCGATGGGCGGCGCGCGGCTACTTTCACAGGGGCCTCATTTTTTATGATAATTTATGACGAATGGAATTAAACTAGTCCTTCTCCTGATGTTAAGCGTCACTGTCCGTTACCTACAGTTTGCAGTTTCACTCGGTAATCTGAAATGTAAAGTTTCGCGTGACACTGCACTGCGCACGTTATTCTGAGACATCATCACAACAGCATAGTTAATCTTGTTACTTAATAGTGGATTGTGAGATCAGATCATAAAATCACATTTTCCCAGTAATTTAAATCCAGCCAAGTGCGGCTTGGTGCGGATGATACATGTTTTCGAATTTTGTTATGCTTGAATAAGTCTGTTTCCTCATGATATTGTACTTCACCGTTGTAAGAGCAAGAACATAATTTCAGGACATAACTTGAATAGTCATTGGTGCAGAGCCGAGTTGTAGTTTCGTACCTAAAGCGTGGCACTGGTATTACATAATGTATAATTAAAGCAACAAGAAGAAATCAATTTTACGAGGGATTACACAAAGCCTTCGTCAAAACTTTATACTTAATCAATCAGTCTGACTACAGTCTAGTCAGATTGATCACTGATTGATTAGTCACTATTGTAGTCAGTAGACATGTAGCTACCTATCGCAAAGGGCCTATCTGCCCTACACAAAATCTGTCGTAAACCAAAAAAGGACTACCTTTCATAAAGCGCATATTTGACTTTCTAGAACTATGATACGATGATGATTCACTCCGGCCTTGAATACGTCTAAGAGATGTTTACAAAAGGTGCTCCCTCACTTGGGCATTTGCCTGTAATGTAACGTTATAGAGCCGAGCATTACATCAGTGAGGGAAGAGAACCGAGCATTACAGTACGCCAACTGTAATGTTACAGATTCGAGCATTACGTTACTGAGGAAAAACATTTTTAAGTTTGCTTATGGGTCGGTTGATTCTTTGTAAAATATTCAAACCGCCTGTGTTTTGTCAGTTTTGAAATAATTCATGGAACCAACATCGTTTCTTCTGTTTTATTATTTCGTTAATAACAATGTCGAATTAATATTGCCGCGCTCAGCACAACGACCGGTATATTAAGACCAAATTGTACCACATTTACTGCAATAAAGATATTTGTATTTGTATTTGTATTTGTATTTATTTGTATTTCGTCTGACGTTGTGGAATCAACTAAATTCTCAAAATCGAATCTCATTACACGCGATTGCTCGTCAGCCAGGGAGGTAGTATTGTAATGTAATGCTCAAAATCGAATCTGAAATGTACAATTACAGGCGAAAGTTCGTTATGCCAGGGAGACAATACATGTAAAATAATGCTCAAATCAGTAAAGTTAGATTATAGGCGAATGCTTCAAGTGAGGGAGCATCTTAAGGAGTGGGAACTATTTACCAGTCTGTGTTTCCGAAGCTATAATTTGGACGTTTTCAAGAAGAGTGTGAACAGGTTTCTTATAAGTGAGCATGCTACATTGTCGCATAACATTACTGAGGATTTTGGACATGAAATCACTTGTCATGGTAGCTGATTCATATTTTGCCTTCACATTAAAAATTACTTAGTTGCCCTATCAAAAATACGTGTTCTGGCAGCGTTTATACGTCCAACATTTTCATTGGAATCATATGGGAGTTGAAAATTATATATTGGTTAATGTTGCAAAAAATATTTGGTGGGATCTATTTGGTGGGATCCATCGGGTCAGGACCTAACCTACCCGATTTGTTGTACCTACGTCCTTATTACTTGAATCTTACGACATCACAGAAGACTTAAATGGTGGTAGTGGTATCAATATAGTAATGTACAATGTAAACGCAACCTAAGGCTCTAAGATTAAGTAAAGCAACACTAATAATTGATTTGAGCCAAAGTGAAAGTCGTATGCGAAAGTATTTCGTGTTATTAGAGTTTTTTTTTTTGCTTTTGTTAATTAACCCGAATGTTGATTGGACCTTATTTGTCTTGGGCAATTATTTTATTTACCGCCGGGTTATATTTTAATTTGCTTGTTTTTTATGACGGCTCATTAATAAATATATTTAGGTCTGATTAACTTACATTTTTCGGTATGGGACAATTAGATTAACGGTTACTTAATAATGAATGAGGTATTAAGTAACGAAAACTTTAATGAATACCACGAAAGAACAATTAATACACATTAAAATTTCAACGCATTTTTTCATTGTTTAATTTTATGCAAATGATTTTTATATTCGAAACAGGTTAACAATAATCTACTTAAAATTGAATAAAATATAAACACTTTTTATGAAGTCCACCAAAAATCAAGGTGTACCAGTATGGTCTATTAGAAAGATCCCCTCCTAAATATATGCATTTAATTTGTATTCCAATTTGATCCTTACTCTGCTCATGTATCTAGCTTTGCCTGAGTGAGTGACTGACTGCCTGACGATGACGACTGACTGACTGACAATGTAGCGCCTAAACTGCTGTGGATATAGATACTTCATATTTATTGGAAGGTGACTTTCTTTTATAACTAAGACAGAGTTAAAAAATTCAAGTATTTTGACATTTTTGACATTAACACTATGTAATTTTGCCTAATTATGCTTGCTTAGTATGTACAATAATGTAATTTTATTATTTTTAAATACATTATCTAGTTATGTTTTGTAAAAGTGCTAAAAATAGCCTATTTGTAATAAAAGTTTTGAGTTTTGGGTTTGTGAGTTCAACCTCTGTGGCCTACTTGGGCGTTTCATTCTATTCATGGCTAAATAACTAATCTACGATACAACGTGTCAAATATTGATTAAAAGAAGCGCGGGTGAAACCGCGGGCTAACACTAGTAGTTACATAAAAGTAAAACGTTTCACACATACTAGACCATGATAATTAGACATAGTTTTCGTGATATATGGCCACAGACTAGACATTACCTTGTAGGCAGCTAATTACAGCAGAGAGTAGTAGTGGCACATTCTTAGGATAGCTATCCGTGGCATGGAAGTGGCTATAGGCATGTGCTTCGTAGGGCATATCTCATATCGATTATAATTAAGTACTATTATTCATTTATATCGATCTGATGATGATGATGATGATTCATTTTTATCGATATAATAATAATATTTATGTCAACCAAAGACTTCTATGTATACACCAGACAGGACATCTCTAACTTGCATTGTCAACCATTGCAAATATGCCAATGAGCATCTTCTCGCTCATACGATGCTCAGCTCTCAAAGTGACTGCACGTGCAGCAGTGAATAGCAGTAAAAATTATGATCCGAATGTGCCATGGCACTAGCGCTGCGTGTTGTGATCGTTGGTTAGACGATTTAATCTCGTAAAGCGCTGTAGCGGATTTTAGTTTAATTATACAAAAAATGACAACTATTTGTGCTTTGAATAGCTTCTCTAGTACGTAGTACATATACCTCTTTGATGTCAACAGCCTGAAGACGCTCACTGCTGAACAGAGACCTCTACCACAGAGTGCAACTTTGAGCAGCTGCTTGCCTCTTTATACATCCATCGGCTCCCCACGGTTTTGACCAGTAGTGAGAACTTGGTTCCGTGATCGCTTTGCAGGTCGTCGGTCCACCTAGTGAGGGGCCGGCTGCAGCGTAGGCCGTAGGGTCTTCTGGTTCGAATATTATGTACTGCAGAATTACAAGCACGACTGTGGTCCGGTTTGAAAGGCACTGTAACTAGTAAATTATTAGGCAAATGCGACTTTGTGACTTGATCTCCTGCACGGAAATCTTATTACCTACCCACTGTTAGTGTTGTGCTAAGTTCTCAGGATGACGTGCGCAGTGCAGTGTCAAGCAAATCTACCTACCTATAGAATTTTGAGTTCTGAGTGAAACTAGTATCATTTTGAATCGGAATATTTCTGAATCCAAATGCATATAAGAATAGTGCTAATGGACTATCCTCTCCAATATCTATGAAATTACTGGGCAAATGAGACTTATGAACTGATCTCACAGTCTAGAGATCTTTTTTAGACTGTGTGATGTCTCAGGATGACGCGCGCAGTGCGCAGTGTCACGCCAAACTTTAATTTAGAGCTCCGAGTAATACTGAAATCTGTTATGGGCGGCCGTGACGGCCACCAGGCGAATGACTAGCATGTCACGATATTCGTTCACATAAATAAAATGTCATGTTTAAAGTAGGTACCTAGGTACATCACTAATTTACTACTAATGGCGGGAAAGCCATCATAGGCATTTCATGTCTAAGCCGTGCGAACGATATTATTTATAGGAGTGCAAGTGGAAAGTAAAGAAAGTCAAGCCAGCCTGTAGCGGTCTAGGCGATAATACTAGGATTAATTAAACAGTGATAAACTGCTTTTAATATTTAAACGATTGACGAATGTGATGCTGTAGCTGTTAGCTGCAGATGCAATAAACTTATGCCAATTGAATTCAGGACTTTATCTATTGAGTTATGAATGAAAGAATGAATGATGCGATCTGTTGTTGAGCTTAACAGTTCAATTTATGAGAGTTCTATACTCTACTTTTAATGATATTTGATTAAAAATGTTCATCATCAACAGCCTGAAGACGTCTACTGCTGAACATAGAACTCCCCCAGAGAGCGCCATTTTGAGCAGCTGCTCGCTTCCTGCATCCATCGGCTCCCCGCGGCTTTCACTAGATCGTCTCGAGAACCTATAGTGTTAACCTATATGAAATATAGGTACATTGGTAATGATAATGCAATCACTGAAACTCAGTTCTTTGTACTGCTGAAACTGACATTGTAGGTCACATCGTGGGACTTACTAGAGCTATTACAATGTCAGAACGGTGTAAGAACCAGATGAACGTAACTACCAAAATCTCAAAAATGTTTTTTTTTTCCATAAATGGCTTTTAAATGTGGTCTTTTATAATGTGCCAAAACGATGTAACTGTACCGTCAATATTTAACTAAAAAATATTTTTCATTGAACTAGAAGAACATAACTTGAATACCGGTAACAAAAACTTTTAAATTAGTTGATATTATGTAATGCAAAAAGAACGTATAAGCAATACAGTCGTTATTTGAATCTTAAACTATTGCTTGGTTGACGATTTTAGGGGGGCCATAATAACGTATTAAGCTTATACGTTATTCTGGCCCTGAAATATTCCGCGTGAATGTTAACTTTATGAACGAACCACATTAAAGTATGTCCGTCAACGTCTTTTTAGGCACTTAAATTTCATAATTTAGATTGGGTATTGGAAGACCAAAACGACGTAGGTATGTCAACCAATTCGTAAGAAAATATAAATAATTTCTATAATAATAGCGCAAAATACATTTTTTATGTTTAATGTATAAGTGTATTCCTGTATACTTTTTTCACTCGTCAAATATATATTATCCGTTATATAACACTTCAAAGTTCAAAGAAGTGAAATATGCACAGTTTTTTAACTCTCCTGTAAAATTTAAAAAATGTAGATACGTTTATCTGGATCTTACACCGCGACTTAAAAAAATAGAGACAGCTTTATTTTATTTACAAAATACCTTTTGTTCTACAACCTTGCAAAATTTCAGATACTTCTCACAAGAAATATTTTTTTATATAACCCTGTGTAATAATCGAGTACGATACTGTAATAAATGGGCATATTTATCTAAAGAATCTATAGTTGACTCACATTATTACATGCAAAAAAATTGATTCTGATTCTAGTTATTGTCTTAAAGTTTAAGATATAACTAGAATCAGAAGGTTTAAGGCTTAAACCACTTGGTCTATACCTACTTATGGATAACCTCAAACTACTCCAGACATCCTATTGTGCACCTATATGGATAGGTTTAGGGAACTAAAGTCACCGACATAGCTTTCAGAATTAGCAAGTTGAAGTGGCAGTGGGCGGGCCACATCGCTCGTAGAACTGACAACCGATGGGGAAGAAAGGTTCTCGAGTGGCGACCACGAACCGGAAGACGCAGCGTAGGCCGGCCCCCCACTCGGTGGACCGACAATCTGGTGAAAGCCGCGGGGAGCCGATGGACGCAGGAGGCAAGCAGCCGCTCAAAGTGGCGCTCTTTGGGGGAGGCCTATGTTCAGCAGTGGACGTCTTCAGGCTGATGGTGATGATGATGGATAGGTTTACTCAAAGTGTGGAAAACCTATCTATGTAGGTACTACTTTATTTTTTTTTTATTTTGGACAGTAAATGAGCCATTTGATAGCGGGTACACCGAAGATAAGTAACTTAACTTAACTCTAAGCTTTGAATGCCGACATCATTTCATTCAAACATTTATTTCTAGCCGCCTCAAATATAAATGTGCTTTAGCAAATAACAAGCTAGTGAAATTATGCACCTACACCCGCATAGAAAGCATCCACTTTATGTAGAAGTCATGTAGTGCAAGATGTTGGCACACTTTGCTAACAGCTTTCCAAGACCTCGTGTGTTTGATAAGAGTTGTTAGTGTGAAAATGTTATGACAAGGGATTAACTTTATAGTGTGATCAGATTTATGTTGATTTCTTTGAAGGGCTGCCGATTTGATGGTCCAAACAGCTGATATGCACATAAATCTAAACTACACTACTTTTACTAGGTGGTATAACCATCAGCCATCTTTATTTATTTCGCCACTTACAAACTGTACTCTAGATTTCTAGACCTAACGCCGCTCGTGTCTAGATTATGACCTGAGTCAACATCAACAAATAAGGTTAAGTACTTGTGCTGTTATAATGTGCTGTGGAGATACAAAAAAGGTTCACTAGGTTGTAGGACTTTTCTGCAAAGTTCATCTAGGTAGGTACCACAACCCTTTGTCAGTTATTCGGCCGCTAAGCGGCTGCGCAAACTGTGAGATCAGATCATAAAGTCTCATTTGCCCAGCAATTTCACTAGCTACAATGCCCTTCGAATCGGAACACAGTAGTGCTTGCACACTACTGCTTGGCGGCAGAATAACTGGCAAAGCAGTGGTATCTACATAGACGAACTTTGCAGAAAAGTCCTACCACCTAGTGAACCTTTTTTGTATCTCCACAGCACATTATAACAGCACAAGTACTTAACCTTATTTGTTGATGTTGACTCAGGTCATAATCTAGACACGAGCGGCGTTAGATCTAGAAATCTAGAGTACAGTTTGTAAGTGGCGAAATAAATAAAGATGGCTGATGGTTGTAATATTATTAGGCTGTTTACAGTTCAGCGACAAGATCTATGAAATTACCAAATCATAAAAGAAAAAAAATTGCAAGTTAGTAACTAAATGAACCTTTAGGTACGCAGTCAAAATTCTAGGCTAACGTCAGGTTATTAGGATCTTAATCAATGCTTAAAATGTCCTGATATCAACTTCTCGGTGACGTGAAATGTTACGAGCGAAAGCATCAACAGCTTATCAACAGCTTGAAGACGTCCACTGATAAACATAGACCTCCCCCATAGAGGTCCACTTCAAACAGCTGCTTGCCCCCTGCATCCAACGGCTCGCCGTGGTTTTGACCCGGCAGTCAGTCAACCTAGTGGGGAGCCGGCCTATACGCTACGTCTTCTGGTTCATGGTCGCCACTCTAGTACTTTCTTCCCCGTTCGTTGTCAGTTATACGAGCGATGGGGCCTGCCCATTGCCATTTCAACTTGCTAATTCTAAGAGCTATACCGGTCACTTTAGTCCTCTTGCTGATCTCTTCATTTCGGATCTTATCTCGCAGCGAAACAACGAGTATAGCTCTCTTCAAAGCTTGTTGCCGGACTTTAAGCTGTACTAAAGTTTTAATTAAGACCCTTAGGTCGCAAGTCTGACAACAGCCTATATAACTAGTGAGCACTTAATCAACTGCTGAGATACGTAGTACCTACTATTATTTATACTGTGGCTGAGGTAGGGAATTAGCGGAATTTTCTCTCCATTTGCATATATAGTGGTTGTGTGTATGTCGTGCATTAGTGTTGATGTGATACGCGTTATCGGATATAAATTATGCAAAATTTGTTGGATTAAAACAGAAATTGTCAGTAGGACTATTAGAAGTGAGAAGTAAGAACTCTTTACAAGAAGTTTTTTCAAGTTTTGTTTTTAGAGGTTTTTTTCGTCTTTTGTTTCGTCTTAGGTCCGGACACATGCCACTTAATAAGTTCAACCACATGATGAGAAGAGCGGACTTCCCTAATTGTGGTACTTGTGGAGTCCTAGAGGACGTACATCATGTCGTATTGGAGTGTGTCAGGCTGGGCTGTGAGAGCACACATGCTTACACAGTACGGGTTACATTTTTCGGATGTAGGAGTAATACAAGGTGTCTTGGCTTTTCCACTGAGTGGGGCTGCCAAGAAACTTTTTAAGATACATACTAGATGTATTTATTTCAGAACAACTCATTTACAATTGTTTTCAAATTTTAAATCATCAAGAAGCCGATCCCAGTATTGTAATAGATAAATCTAGTAAACCATTTTCATCAGTTTTTCCCGCAATAACTTTTCACTTAAGCCCAACTATCGTAGTATTAGTCAGCTATTCGTCTAGACACCGTAATGGCGTCAACCCACTTGTACCTGCGGATGTTGTCGATGTAGACTGTATAATATTATTCAGTATGAGAACTTGGAACCCCTCATCGTTTACGAAACCAGAGTTTCGTAACTGATTTCGATGGAGGAATATTTTTAACTCGTACGTACCTACATAACTGATTTCTATGTGGGATTTCTCCCTTCGGTCACTTACGAAAATAAATTTTAATGGATTTGGTTACGGAGTACTATTATGTATTCTGTGGTTTGATGCTTTAAGGCTTAAAGGGATGGATGATGATTTGGAATGGTGGTGAAGGTGAGCATTTCCCTATTAAGTATTTTGTACCACATCCTAGCAAAGGGCGATAGGCTATTCCAAAGTGATCGAAAAATACGAGGGATTGGTAGTGGCAAGTACATAACATTACAGGACCATTTAGGAAAAGAAATACTTAAGTTAGGGTGGGTTTTTTAATCCGTAGTCAAGATAACCTAACAAAAAATGCTAACAAATTCTAACCAATGGTCAAAATTTGTTAGAATTTTTAACCTTTCGTTACCTTAACATAACCCATACTGCTTTTATACCATCGTAGACTTGTTGATGGTTAACAGAAATCACTTACTAACTGCTGATTAATCTGTAGAACTACTTGTATTTCAGTAGGGCTGGGATATAGAACCCGCTTGTGTTGCTTATTAGTTGTCGACGGTAATTATATTGCTATGAGCAGGTAATTAGCCTGTTTAAGAGTTTTATTCAAATTTAGCAAACTTGTGGAATTGTTAAATTATTAGTGGAATGATTATTCAACTACACTCAGAGATCGTTAAGTGCCCTGCGAGTCCAATATAATAATGCGTTCAGAATGCTGTTGGGTCTGCCTCGATACTGTAGCGCCTCAGAGATGTTTTCTAAGGCTCATACTGACGGATTCCATGCCGTCATTCGTAAAAAGACGGCATCTCTTCTGGGGCGAGTGCGAGGTAGTACCAATAGCATTTTGAATACGGTGGCTGAGCGGTACAACTCGCCAATCATGCGGCACTTTGTGTATACACTTGTGGATAGAGGCAGGCAGGTGTATGCGTAGAGGGTACCATGTTGGTGGGTACCTATACTGTGTGTTTATGTAATCTTGTCTTGTGTGTTTGTTATTGTCAATTAATTAATTATTATAATTAGATTACTAACATTAGGAGTAAGCCAACACTAACCAATGGATTTATTTGTCCGAAAATAAAGAATTTTGATTTGATTTGATTTGATTTGATTTGATTATTCAACACTACCACGAACACAGACCTAGAATATTTACGTTACTCACGAACGATATTTTGTTATTTTTCTCTGCGTTTTAGGCAAGTGTATAGTCTTACCGCAGAGCCTGAAAACGAAGGTTTTCAATCAGTGTGTGTTGCCAGTGATGACTTATGGAACTGAGACACGGCCTCTTACAGTTGGCCTCATTAGTAAGCTCGCGCAACAAGCTACGGAGAAGCCGATGGATGCAGGAGGTGAGCGGCTGCTCGCCTCCTGCATCCATCGGCTACCAGCGGCTTCCACCAGATCGTCGGTCCACCGAGTGGGGGGCTGGCCTACACTGCATCTTCCGGTTCGTGGTTGCCACTCGAGATCTTTTCTTCCCCATCGGTTGTCAGTTCTACGAGCGATGTTGCCTGCCCATTCCCATTTCAAATTGCTAACTATTCTAAAATCTATACCGGTCACTTTCACGCTCACGCTTTCCCATTCTCTAAAAAGAAGTAATTAAGAAGTTGCTAAGAATAAATAAAGGTAGGTAATGCTTGACTTTTTAAGAGTTTTATTTTACTTAGTATTTCATTATAAACAGATTAATTAAACAACATGATACAACCATGAAATGAAATGAACAATTTTACATAATTATCATCACTTTAAGGCTTTTACATTAATCACTGTCTACCCCCTATTGATACCAAGTTGTAACTTAAATCTTACGTCAATTATTCACTTCAGCCACAGCTTCAGCTTAAGTTTTAAATCTTACATGGTTTTCCTGAACTTATTTTTTAAAATAGTTTGCTTTCTACACAAACGTATTCTTGTTGAATTCAATGATTTATTTATTTACTAGCTGCCCCGCCCTGGCTTTACACGGATTTGGGTTAATTAGTTTTACGCCTTAGGTATCTCAGTCTAAAAGAAGAGAGAAGGAAGAGGAAAAAAGATAAGGGAAAAGGATAATTGGATGAAACCACACCACCTGAAGGTGGTGAATGGTCACCACTTTTAAAATAGTATACTAAAATAAAATAAAGGGTGTGTTTGTGAGTATAATTATGTGAATATTATATTTTGTATTACACTCATTAATGGATTCATGATGAAAAATTGTGCACCCTGAATTAGTTATTTAAATTATTTTACATAAATTTTATTTTATTTAAATTAGTTTTTGTTAAAAATATTAAAGTTTTAGTTTACGTAGGTATAGTAGACTTTACGACCACCATAATATGTATGTAATGTATATACGACTACTATACGACTTCAACAATTTTTTTTATTTTTCTCATATCCAGCACAGGTGCCCCTAAAGGTACCTACTATGCGTGTTCTTCGAGCAACTAGGATACCACTTAACACACTAAAACCCTAACTGTAGGAAATCCCTAATCCAAAATCTGAAAAAGCCCCTAACCCCGTACAAAAACTCTCATATCTAAAATTTGGAAATCCATCTTGTCACCAATAACACAACCCAACCAACCCAACCCAACCCAACCCAACCACCCAACCAACTCACAACCCACCAACCTTTTGTTGTTGTTGTGTGTTGTTGTGTCCATCTTGTGGCTGTACACAAACTATAAACTCCAGTTGTGTGGTCCTAATAGACTTGATAAAAACTAGATTCGTACAGATTGCACTGCACGACCACATTAGAATTAACTGCGACAGTAAACGAGTTTATGAGCGTAGAGACAGTTAAAGACCTTTAGAAAAAGTAAATTGGCACTGGACCCAAGTCCCAACTACGATTCTGTTTCTCACGTAATAGGCTATATGGAACTGAGACTTGGTCTCTTACTGTTGGCCTTATTAGTAAGCTCAAAGTCGCGCAGCAAGCTATGGAGAGAGCTATGCCAGGTGTTTCCCTGCGGGATAAGCCCCGGATTGAGGAGATCCTCAGGAGAACTAAAGTGACCGATATAGCTCTTAGAATTAGCAAATTAAAATGGCAATGGACAGGCCACATCGCTCGTAGAATTGACAACCGATGGGGAAGAAAGGTTTAGCCGCGGGGAGCCGATGGATGCAGGAGACGAGCAGCCGCTCAAGTTGGCGTGCTCTGGGGGAGGCCTATGTTCAGCAGTGGACGTCTTCAGGCTGTTAATGATGATGATGATGATGAGTTGATTACGTAAGTAATCCCATTTTTTGGAGTTATTATCAATACCACTCAATACCAAATCGATGAATTTTTTTTTTGTCTTTTATTTTGTTTCTTTTTTTATTTTTTTCTTTTCTTGTTTTTTTTTCTTACATAGTGTTTTTAGCCAGTGTCAAGTATTGTAATATTTCATAGTGATAGAATATAATATTTCAGGTAAAGTCAAGTCTTAGTCACAGTCTGTGTAGTCATAGTCCAGTCTAAGTCAGGTAGTCTCAGTCCAGTCTAAGTCATGCCCTAGTAAAGTGGTGGCAACTTTACTAGACGCTTCTACGGAATTTTGGAAGCAACACGAAAAAGCACGTTTCACCACATTATATCACTTGCCCACACTCATGCTCGTAGTTCAGCACTTAATTCGTAAAACGCCACCAATTTTAAACATTAACACTGGAAAAAGCACGAGTTTTGAAAAATAATACAATGCAACGACGTGAAATTTTCCGCGTTCCCGCCAAAACCAACTAAAGTTTATCGTCTGCAAATTCCATCAGACCTAATTCTCGCCAGTTCAACCATTCAGTCTGTATCGTTCAAATTGAATTTGGAATATGAACGACAAGGACGGAATATAAGTCGAATGCAAAAGAATATAGCCCCAGATGATCCCATTCGACATTTTCATCCGTGGTAGTACCAATTAACATAGAAATTTAATCGAAACAGGCTGTGCAAGTGTGCATCCCGTCTCTCACAATATGAAGCTAGCAGAACGCGGTAATTTCTAAGTTAATCTTACTTAATTGATAACTACATTAATACCTACTTAGGGGGAAAGCTTCGGTTCCTATTTGATCTACAGGATGTTGGTATGATCACAGGTAAAAAATTCTAAAACCATCCACTAGTCTAATGTTACCAAAAAAAGTGAAATTTCACATTTGGGTAGGTATGTAGGTATAACCGGACCTGTACAAAACCAAATAGAAAAAGCTTATCTTATTACCTAGCGGAAAACTTGCTTTTTTTTGGTTTTATACAGGTTGCTCGGTTACACCTCCCTAATTAGCTCACTCCCTCAAAAAATCGAGTAGGTGCTAGCGACCTGACATTTCAGATTACCCATTACGTAAGGGCGTAGGTAGTAGGTAGGTAGGTGTTGCCAGTGATGACTTACGGAACTGAGACATGGTCTCTTACTGTTGGCCTCATTAGTAAGCTCAAAGTCGCGCAGCGAGCTATGGAGCGAGCTATGCTCGGTGTTTCCCTGCGAGATAAGCTCCGGAACGAGGAGATCCGCAGGAGAACTAATGTGACCGATGTAGCTCTTAGAGTTAGTAAGTTGAAGTGGCAATGGGCAGGCCACATCGCTCGTAGAACTGACAACCGCTGGGGAAGAAAGGTTCTCGAGTGGCGACCACGAACCGGAAGACGCAGCGTAGGCCGGCCCCCCACTCGGTGGACCGACGACCTGGTGAAAGCCGCGGGGAGCCGATGGATGCAGGAGGCGAGCAGCCGCTCAAGGTGGCGTGCTCTGGGGGAGGCCTATGTTCAGCAGTGGACGTCTTCAGGCTGTCAATGATGATGATGATGAAAGGCGTAGGTACCAATAAATTATTCTGTGTCTAGACATCAGACATCCTGTATATTTGTTAGAGCTAATAAAGAGTTACGATCCCTATTAATAAAATTACAGTCATAGAAAATTCACGGCTTATTAAACGGGATATTAAAATCTAAAATAAACAGCACTTATAGACAAATAATATAGGAACAAATCAAAACAGTATTTGATTTATGTTACTCCATGTTAACAAATTTCTTTGGAATACTGTGGGCTAAATCAACAATTATTATTAGGGCCTTTAGATTACCGATAGGTATTCTAAAGGCCATAATAATAATTGCTTTAGTGATAAATTATTTTAATTAGACTATTAAACCATAGCATGGTATTTGTGTCATTTTGTTGGACAAGCCCCTACATATTTTTTTTTAAATCTTTTTTTTTAAACCCCTTTAAAAAAGCCCCTAAATATAAAAAGTAAAATAACGAAGAAGTGCTGGTTGGATTCGCGCACTTAGGTTTTTTGATCCGCAGTTAAGGTAACCAATGGTTAAAATTTCTAACAAATTTTGACCATTATGGTTACCTTACAAACTATGAACTAAACTATAAAGAACTATAAATCAAAAAACCCCTCATTACAGACCAACTACAAAGTCAATTGTTTTCATCCGAAAGATCTTTAGCACGATTCCGACACGCGCTCGACCGGTTTTTAATATGTATTGGTAAAGATATGACACATCATAATACGGAAATGACGAGTTTATAGCGATTTTAGTTTTCAAGATAGACCCCGTAACCAAAATGGGTCTAAAAATTACAACTTATCTGAGGGAGATGAGATGGCTAACTACGTCATATTTGTCGTTCAAATCGCGTGTTGCCATATGTTTTTTTTACATGGCAAATAGTGTGCATCGCACCAAAAGGTGGAATACTTTCGAGAAGCATTGTGCGTTATCATTCCTCTTTTATTAACCATCGTAAGAATTAGCAAGTTGAAATGTCAAGTGCACATCGCTTGCAGAAACGACCACCATCATCAGCCCAAAGACGTCCACTGCTGAACATAGGCATCCCCCATAAAACGCCACTAATGACGCTTATCATAGGAAGGATTTGCCATAATCACCACGCTTGGCAGGCGGCTTGGTGATCGCAGTAGATTTAATGTACCGAGAAAAATGCTGCCTCATTCCCTGGATATTCCCGTAGCTGGCTTTTACGGCACACGGGAAGAGATGTGGTGGTCCTATTCGCAAACCACATGGCGAGAACCGACATGAAAACGACAAGCAATGAGGAAGAAAGGTTCTCGAGTGGTGACCGTTAACTGGGAGACGTAGCAAGAGGGGCTTGCTGCATATCCCAGATATGAACCGGGCAGTACAGACAACGTTCCTATTTTAATAAGTGAAGATAATTCAAATAGTATCAAAAAAAATCTTTCTTGTTACTTGAAGTCCCTTTGCAGTATAATATACATACAGTAAAATATACTTTGCAGTATAATATACTGCAAAGTGACTTCAAGTAACAAGTAAGCTTTTTTTGGATACTATTTGAATTATTTTTATACTTATTTAAATAGAAACTTTGTCTGTACTGCCCAGCTGTACTTTGCAGTATTGAGTATAGTAAAAAACTCTCTGCATCATACCTCTTAGCCCTAGAAATCTAGGCTTCCTATAGAGTATCGTCAATATACCCTCATTTTAGACCGGACCCTTAATTAGTGCCTCTCTAGAGTTGTCTCCCATCCATCAAGATGTAATCTGGTGAAGGCGATTTATGGTCGGATAACTGATTAAGATGGTCAGATATTGCTGGCTTGTCTACTGGCATCTTGCACGGATAAAAACTTAGATACTGCTGGTGTGAGCGACACGGAGGTCGGAGTTTAGCCTCTTTTTATTTTAGTTTCTTTTTAATTGTCTAGAATGGACAGACTTTAGGTTGACAAGGAAAAATATGCCGCATTAATTTTTCTATGTAAATTTTTAATTTTTTATTAATTATTTGATTTTCGCCGCAGTACAAGCTTCCTTTTATATCGCACTTTATTTTATCTTTTCTACATCGGAAACACCTACACTCATCATCACCAACATTTCCTTCGAGTACGGATCTTCAATGTTACGAACTCCGCCGCACACTATGGTGAATACAAGAAGTTTCCTTAGAAAAGAACGCGAACGAACGGAAAAGGAAGCACCGATGGAGCCTCAAATCCGACATCCTCGGCCGAATACAGAACGTGATGGGCAGAAGGATGATGCGAAGTTGGCACTTAACCGCACTGTAAGTTTGAACGCGGTACCTACGCCAACTGAGCATCGATCTGCAAAGACGAAGTCGAAGTCTTCATCTGTACGGGCACGGAGGGCAAAGCTGGAACTGGAGGCAGCGGAAGCAAAGGCGAAAATCCAAATGGAGCTCATCGATATGAGGCTCGCTGCTGAACTAGCTGATATCAACAGTAAATACAGCGCACGTTCCGAAAAGAACAAGGTCAGTGACATTGAGAAGTGGATTGAGCACAGCCAACAAGAGCTGGATGCACAGCCCGCCCCCGATTATGGTGGCAATTCGGGCGCGCTGTGTACACCGTCATCAAATAATGTCGGTAATGATGATGGGACAGTTCTACTTCTGGCCAGTGCTGTAAAAGATTCGACAACCACTTCTACGAACAAGGAACCCTGGGCAACTCTCACACCTCAGAGCTGGTGCATCTACGGAAGAGTGCCGGTGGTGTCATCGCAGCGTGACTCTACTCTTTTAATCAGGGATGATGATCAAGTAGCTCGAGAAGAAGACAGACTCGCACTACAACAGCTGCACGATGAGGAACCTACTCAGCTAAGTGCTATGCCTGTAATTGATGCTAGATTGCACGTCACACTTCCTTGGCATGAACGTAGCTGTACGATGCTTGACTCTAAGCCAGCCGCGCTCACTAAACTGAGAGAAGTTGCAAAGAAGATGTGCCTGAATATAGACTATGCACAGACTGCATTTACAAAGACAAAGGATTTGTCAAAAGGCCCGGATTTATTTGTGTCGATGTTTGGCATGATGATTAAAATTCGCATCAAAGATTACTGGAGAAATTGGAAGCTAAGAAAAAAGAAAAAGATATGAGCAGAGTGAGCGATTCTACACGCAATAAGGTGGTCGCTCAGACATTTTTGATGATTTATATTTATACATTCCAATTTACCTATTCTTAAAATCTTTGACGATCCTGATCTCCATTTAAGAAAACAATCGCGCATATTTCAGGCGCTAACAGATATGTTCTAGAGAAAACGGGTTCCTGAGATTTTGACTGATATGGTTCCTCGAAAAAAAAAGTGGAACATTGAACAACCACGGCAGTTAGCAGTAGGTGATTTAGTTTTTGTCGCTGATCCCGATTCCCCTTGGGGTGTATGGCCACGATGGTGTTGTCACTGTGCGAACCTCTACTGGCACTCTGAAGCGATCAGTGGCACGTGTCGCCAGGATACCTATGGAGGATGAGTGCTGCCAGGTCAGCACTAGGGTGGGGAGTGTGAGCGACACGGAGGTCGGAGTTTAGCCTCTTTTTATTTTAGTTTCTTTTTAATTGTCTAGAATGGACAGACTTTAGGTTGACAAGGAAAAATATGCCGCATTAATTTTTTTATGTAAATTTTTTAATTTTTCATTATTATTTGGTTTTCGCTTCTTTACAAGCTTCCTTTTATATCGCACTTTATTTTATCTTTTCTACATCGGAAACACCTACACTCACCATCACCTACAGCTGGGTTAGCATGGATGGTAGACAAAATAGTCTTTCCCCGTTTTACGTCACTTTCTTTATACTTGCTTGGAGTAAAACAGGGGAAAGACAGTTTTGTCTACCGACCGTGCTTACCCTACTGAATGACAATTTTTCATCTTATTGGATTCGCTTTTCACTCTTGTGTTCATGCACGAAGGCTTCGTGGCTAATTACTCCAACTGAAATCTATACATATAATAAAACTGTAGAGATAAAAAAGTCTGTAATTGCAAGATATCAAGAAAAAAATGACACAGGTTGGCTTAAAATTAGCCGCTGATCACGTTAAGCCACTTTTTAAATACTTTGTCTGTTTGTTTGTTTGTTTGTTTGTTTGTTTGTTATGACTGAACTCCTAAAATACTGAATGGATTTTCATGCGGTTTTCACTGATATGCTTAGAAATAACCGGCGCTTAACATAGGATATATTAAAATTGATATATCGTTAAAAAAAATTGATGACAATTATTGAGATTTCATTACGAAACGAATCGGAGTTTTAAACAACATGGCCGACTCATGCTTTTTTTTTGCTACTAATGGTAAGTTGTAAGTTACCACATGTTGTCACAGATTAGAAAAAAAAACAATCGACTACACTCTGTGCCACAATGACCAAAGAGTAATATTAGTACCAACCGCTACTCTAAGAGAATCAAAACAATTTATTGGTTTCCTATTTATATTTTTACCGGTTGTTTAGCATTTTAGAAGTTAAATAGATACATATACCAACAAATATTAAATAGTGTGAAAGAAGATGTTTTTTTTTTATTTTGGCTTTAGACGACATTTGTATTTGCCAATGATACAAAATATTTTATGAAAAATGTTTTAAAAGGGTACTTAGATGTAGGTAAATATAATTATCCATTAGGGTAAGATCCTCGAATTAGCAACATGGCCGTGTAATGTTCGGTTGAAGCTCTTTGAAGAAAATCTGACGATGGTGGTTGTGCATTTTGATTTTTTTACCAAAACCTGTGTATTTTTGAATTTCAATAAGGGTGGATTATTATTCCTTAAGTGTTCGTAAACGTGCACGAGTGTTGGCAAATGGTTCCACGTTTTTATAACCATCCATTTTCGTTTTCTCTTCAACGGCTTTTTAGAGTAAAATAAGAGTAAGAGCAATATCCACCATTTTACTGATGGCATTTTGACTGACAAAATAGGACTTTGACATGACATAACCGTACACATTTTTACTCACTTGACATTGGCAGAATGAGTTTTATTTAAAAAAAAAGAAATGGTGTTTTATGTATGACCCAATAGATGGCGCCAGTTGTGGTTTTACCAAAATCTGTCACTGTCACTGTTTCCAGCATAGACCACAGGTTATAGGAAATGTGTCACGATACTGACTGACAACTCTAAACTGTTTCGTTTATTCTATTTTCGTTGCGCGATAGCTCGGCTTAATTTTGGATCATTATATTAACGTTTATCTGTCTCGCAGTTCTGCTGTACTTCAATTTACTTAAGAAGAATGCACCACAGACTACTTAGAAGATACTACAGACAATGTACTCGTGGTCCACTCAACTGAATTTGACATTTCTTTGTAGGTACTCTAAGCATTTTCTTATGTTTGAACTACTCTATGGTTTGAAAGGTTTAAACTATGTACTTACAGCGCCATCTAGAAAAGAAGCGGAACCAGCGTTTTTTTTTTCAATAAAAAGCCTCATTATTGCTTAAAAGCGATAGAAAGCCATTAACGAAGAAGTGGTAGGTCTGTGACACATGGTTAGTGGCAAGATTGTGCCGTATTTGGCAGAAACAGTAGTCAATATAAAAAAAACCGTTCGGTTTTGATTTCTTCTTCTTTTTTCACGTAGGTAAATGAGTTTTAATAGTTAAAATATTTTAGGTCTGTGGGCTTTTCAATGAACTAAACAAACTGAGCGGTTATCGGTAGCGGTTTCTCTTTAGGACAAACCACAGGTTAGAGCAATAAATTATGAAAGACAAACAGACGGACAAGAAAGTGATTTTACATATAAGGGTTCCTTTATTTTAAAACTGTTACGGAACCCTAAAAATGAAACATTCTTTGCAAAAGCGAATCTGATTAGAGCTTTGTACACATGTTATTTTCTCACTCCCACCACTATGTTGAAAGTGCAGTGGGAATGAAACAACCTGAAAAATAGCGGACTTAATATAAATGTCGACTCTTTTTACAGTGGCGTACGTAAGTACTTGTGATTTCTAATTAGTATTAACAAAATTAATTATTTACGCATCGTGTAGGTAAATGCAATAAATACTCCAGCTGTAAAGTATGTATTTTATAAACTTATTATTGACACTGGCTAAATACTCAATTCGAATCGACCCAAACTTCAGAAAGTAAAAAAAAATTATGTGGTGAATGCACAGAGTAAATTGTTATTTTCTCTAATCTGTGGGTGAATGCAACAAACTCTTTGGTTTTGAAACGAACAGCGCGCGGATATGAAAAGCTGACGAAAACGTGATTGTTTTGTATTTTTCTAAACTGCCTAAATAATAGATTACCTACCTATTTTTTAGGTAGGTATACTTAGTACCTAAACAAAATTTACTGGAACCTCATATGAAGACTTGAACGTTTTTTATGGTGAAAACACAAGAACATCTGTTTAAGTGAAAATGACAAGGAAAAGATCGACCGTATCATTGGTATGTAGGTATAACATATTATAGAACTTTTATTAGTTAGATGCTTAGACCTATCGTATATTTAAAAAAACTAACGTCTAAGTATAAGGTAGGTCTAAGTAGGTACATATTTAATTAAATATTGTACCTATGATTTGCAGTTTCTAATCCACTATTTTATCAATGTGTAGGTGATCTGATGACACATGAAAAGCCATACTTACCTACTACCCAAACAACATTTTTACACGTGTGCTACCTAATCTGCTAATACTTGCTGAGCTCTGAAAAGATTTAGTGGATTTTGTTGTTTGGTATATAGAAAATGCATGAACTAAGTTATTATTAGACTACCTAAACGTAGAAATAACACAATACAAGCGTGCGAAGCCGCGGGCAAAAGCTAGTTACACAATATTTGACAACTGACTTGAGAATTTTCCACACCACATTCTAGCCAAATAAATTAGATAGTAGTAGTGGTGTAGTGCTTGAAGAATAGAATAGGTAACTGTGGTCATAGAATAATTACGGTACTTATTCTAATTCTAAGGTATAGGTAGTGGTTGAAAAGCGCATGCGAATTGGACGTACGATAAACTTGGCTGGTTTTTAGGGCTCTCTTCACTTGGATCTACAGCTCGGATCCAGTGGACCTTTGCTAAGCAAAATGATCGATTGAATTTAATTGAATTACTTTATCGAAGACATTTTTATATCAAGATAAATTTGAATTTATTCAGAGGGAGGATTAAGATAAAATGAGCGATGGAGCTGATATTGGGATGAAGTTTTATAAATAACTTTTTAATTAAAAGCTCTAATGAAGTAGGTATTCAATTTAAACCAAAATTGAAACCATGATAAGAGGTAATTAAGTTTAAATTTTTCACGCACAGTAGGTATAACAATTTTCCCGAAAAATAGCTAGGCGATAATGTAACTTTTTGCAACAGATAGAAAAACAAAAATGACAGATTTGACAGTTTCAATACGCAGTTTATTGGTGCATAGTGGGTGCATAGTTAATGTGGAGATTTTCAAATTTGGAATGTTTCTCCTGTTGTATTGCAAAGTTCCGTGATCACAGCGTGACCGCAGGTCCTCTTCTATGGCTGCACTCAATAGCTATAGAAAAGCAAGAATGCATTCAAATTGCGTTATAAAAATAACCGAATCGATTCAAAACAGCGGAACTGTTTACAAACAAAACACGAGTGATTTGTTCCGATCGATTTCTATACAACGCACATCCTATCCAGATGATGCCAAACAACTTAATCACAACGAGATAAAGTTTAAAATCGCCTGAAAAGCTACTGAATTAAAATTATGATAATGCTCAGTGTCAGCTGAGCCGCGATGATCATTGGTGTATAGCCATCGTGATGAAGCCACAGATTAGGTCAATGTTACTGCTAATAGAAACACAGATTACGTTGCAGTTACTAAGATTGATGATACAGATTATATCACAGTTACTATAGGAGATACAGATGAGGTGATAGCTACTATGGACGAGGTGAACGAACGGCGTATCAATAGAGTAGTTTAGTTCTTGTTTTGACTGATGGCTGCACTTATGATGTATTTAGAATTGATCGGAGAAATATTGAGGTTTAATGAATGGTCGGTGTCGAAATGTAAAGAGAAATGAATGAACACAAGTTATGTAGGTAAGTACAGAGAGTGATGCAAGAATAAAATGTACCTACCCACTTACTGACTGACTGGTTATCGTTTTTAATGATACGGTCATTGACATTTTACGAACTTTTCTGTTGACGGGCAATGTGCCTTTATTCTTTAAACTCATCATCATCCTCTTTGCCTTTTCCCCATTTGTTATTGGGGTCGGCTCCCAATCTAACTTGTAGCGGCGAGCTACCAGAATTACACGAGCGACTGCCACCTCGCAACCCATAAGGAACCAAAACAGGGATGGTTAGACCAGGCGTCAGATTCTATGAGGCTTCTGACTATCCGTAACGATTGCCATAGATGTTCTTATGACAACCGGGACCGAACGGCTTAACGTGCTCTCCGAGGCACAGAGCGATGGCATCAAAAACTGCACATAACTTACCTACTAGATAAGTCCTCGATTAATCTTTTACTTTTTACGGAAATTGATCCTCCTATTTTGACTCTGCCCGAGGCAACCTAGACCAGAGTTAGTTTCGATCCACACATTACAGAAAAAACAAACTTTCGATCGGTCACAGGTCCTTCTGCCACACATAAGCTAGGCGCAATCGGTCACACATTCCAAAATTTAAATACATAAATATCCTGTAAAAAATCTGAAATGAATCTTACCTTGATTCCAAGCCGCCGTGATGTTCTCATGGTAGAAGTACTCCGTCTCCTCTTCATCAGACCACAGCACACCTTCGATGCTCGACGTGATCCCCTGAGCATCAGGACCTTCCACCAATGACCTTCTAGAAAGCTGATCATAACTAGGAGGCCTTGAGAGGGAGTAAGTAGAAATATCAGCTAGAGAAGACCTGAAGTTTTTAACACTTCGACTATCTATGGGACGGTAGGAAGATCGAAGTCTAACGTCTTCGGATTTCACTGATCGTAGTGATCGGCAGTCGTAGTTGGAGTCACTGGAAAGGTCTCCTAAAGAGACTTTAAAGTTATTTGAGGATATGTCTCCTAGAGGCACTTCGCAGGATCGTCTTTTCATGCTGGTCTTCTGAGATGGGGCTTCACCAGTCGCCTGCATATGACGACTGATACCAGAACTGTTTAAGAACTCGTTTGAAGTGTAAGTCTGCATTTTTACTTATTTCTAACTTTAGGAACTTTAAGGTTGACTAAGTTGTGGAATTATTCGTTCGTCGTTCGTTGTTATCTGAAACAATACAAAATTCTAGTTTAGGTAAGTTAATTAACACTAGGTAATACCTATAATAATAGTTAGTAAGTACCAACAAATAACAAAGCCATTTTCATCACACGTGAAATGTATACAATTTCAACCGATTTCAAAAATGGAGGTTCTCAATTTGTTTTTTTGTCCCCGTCAGTTATTATCCTACTTATTTAAAAAATCCTATTTTTAATAGAAATTTCATCTAAATGGGTTCATAGGTAAGTTTCAAATCAAAATACTTCAGAAGAAAAAAATGCTATCTGATTATTATCATCCAAGTATTTTTCACATAGACTTAGGATTGAGAGTAACGAAAAAATTGTAAGTGTGATTTTTATGTTTGAATTGAAAACCACTAAAGTGCTACACGTAGCGCCATCTAGCAGATAAAGCCTAAACCAAGATGACATAAAACTAAGTTAGATTGGGAAGCTCACCCAGCTGCGTCAGTAGAGATTAGAGTAAGCAAGAGCTCAAAACGTTGAGCTTTTCAGTCCCTCCGATAGATGGCGCTATATTTAAAATCTTAAAAATACTATTAGTTTTCAGTCGCCGTTGTAAGCAAGCCAATACTACGCACATAACTAATATAGGCTTTGGATATAAACTGTAGGTATAAAAAATAATCCAGGTTATAAATACTATTATTGGTCGATATTGATGGTTGGTGGTCAATATAAAAGTATGTAGTAGGTAAAGTAATGTATTTCATTGCGAGTTGCGACGTATTCGCCGTTTAGCTCAGAATTGATGAGGCTAGGCTAGTTGCCAGCTATTAAAAGTTAACTGGAAAAGCAATATATTATATTCATAAAGTAGGTTAAAAATGAATACAATAATTGAAAAAAAAGCGTAAAATCGGTAAATTATTTTTAGGTGTTATAAGCTTTTAAAGTTTCAAGAGGGGGAATCATCTGTCCCTTTCTCGCAAAACAGGAGATTCCCCCCCACGGTTACTATAAAAACACACGTTATGAAGTCACAAACATGCCATAGAGACTGTATGTCATTGTCAGCTTAGTAATGAGGTACTATGAAGGAGCACGAGTGACGTCACTGCATGTTTGAGCTGTCTCTTTCTATTCCTGTATTTTAAAATGCTTGTAACTTTGTCATTTTTGAGATATTTAATTTTTGTTTTCACGGTTGTTTGGTTTTTGAGGAATATGATTAATTTATGCAATAAAAACAGCAGGACACCAGCCTACTGTACTTACCTAAACCGTATCGTAGGTAGCAAACTCGCTTTTATTAGAATAAGTACAATTTACCTATATTTGATTTTCTCGGTAAAATCTATTTGGAAAGATTAAAATTGATCTCTTGGAATTCCTATAAAAATACAGATCCTACACTTTAGCGGAATTATTTTCTGTAAAGGCACTAAAATAGGGTATAGGTTACCTAATATTATTAATAGACTAGCTTAACGCCCACGGCTTCGCCCACGTAGTTCTTGAAAGAAAAAGGAGTGTAGGTAGTAGTGTAAATTACAGAGATTATTGACTATAAGCAGAATGACGGAGACTAGGAGACACGATAAACTGTAATCCACGCGTGCAACGCCGCGGGCAGTAGCTAGTGTAATATAAAGTTATAAAAATGTGGTGAGCTTTTAATGGATTAAATATTGGTTTATATAATAATATTTATAAATTTTCACAAATGATATATTTTTGTTGCCGCTTTAACAACAATAATAAAATAAATATATAAGGGGGCTCCCATACAATAAAAGCATTTTTTTGTAATTTTTATAGATAATGGTACGGAACCCTTCGTGCGCGAGGCCGACTCCCACTTGCCGGTTTTATTTAAAGTCGGCTATAATACTGTACCTAATGAAAATTCGTTCAATCAAGAGTCTATACAACGCCAAATTGCTTAAAACGGCTTAGCTTGAGGCAGTGTCCTGTCAACAATATTGCAACAATGACTTTGAAATTAATATATGGTAAAGTTCAGGACTAATGCTACTGCAAATGTATAGTGAAAACATGAATTAATAAAATTTTCTCGATAGAAAAGAATTACAAAGTTACCTCCAAACCGTATAAATAAACAGCGATTATTCAATGAATACTTTAAATAAGATCATGAAGCTTTGTGTAGTAGTTGAACTAAATATAATGGAGGGCTTATCTATAGTGGATTTTTAAAATACCCATTATATTCAGTGTAATAATAAATTACCTAAACTATTGCGCGTTGGAACCAGTTTAACTTAGACCGCCCCTGCCGCTCGGCCCCTGGCTCATCCCCGCTTTGGCCTAGTACTATACATCTATTCTGTGGCTTTGGCTTGAATTCGCGCTGGCCTTGCACAAGCCCTTAACTACATTCGTTATAACGAACCACTGAAAATGCCGCTTAGTTGCAGCTAAGGAGCTTTAACGAGCTTTATTGTCTTGGTATTACGGTCCAAGGTTTACAGCCCAGTGATGGGGTGTGACCACAACTGAGTGGACGTTAGTCCGAACCCGAACACTTACGCCGAATCAAGCCGAAAGTTAGTTTTCCGGTTAAATCAAACTAAAAGACTACACAAATTAATTAAGTTGTATGCTATTGTCCTAAAATAACGTTGTCAAGTTACACGAGTGTAGTTAAGTGTTCTTTGTAGTAGGTAGTGTAGCTAGTTTAGTATAGTTTAGTTTTTATTATTGTAGTAGTTAGCTTCAGTAATAAAGTTACACGACCTTTAATATTCGGAAGCAAGTGTAGTTTGCAACTTAAATCTGTTATTTTGTAATTAATTATCAATACTCTAATATGAAACAATGATAAGATATGATGATTTGACAGCCTCTGTGGTGTGTTGCTTGAGCAAGTCGGCTCATAACCCGAAGGCGGCGGGTTCGATTCCCGCGACAGGGTAAGTAATATTTGTACACAGGAAAAAAAAGCGCAAATACTTGTTCTGCGTCTGAGTGTTGTGGAGCCATGGTCCTCGTAGTTCCTGGGTCCCTAGATACAGGGAGACCTAGTTAGGGTCCAGGTTCTATGTTTGTGATCGTTTGGTGTAATTTATTTATTTATTTATAATTAATTTTAATTAAAATTTAATGTAATTATTATTATATCATTAACAACATCTGTTTTTTCATTAATTTAAGTTTGCCTTGGATATGTAGCTATTAAATAATGTACCAAATACATAAGAGGTAAAGTTTACTTAGTTTTACTCGCGCATTGTTTTTTTTATGTAAACGAATAACGGGACGTTATAGTTAACTCTAAGTTATAGTTTCGCGTGACACGGCACTACGTAGTGGCGCACGTCATCCTGAGACATCACACAGTCTAATAATAAGATCAAATCATAGTCTCATTTGCCCAGTATTTTTACTAGCTACAATGCCCTTCAGAAAAGTCTTAACACCTATAGACCCAATAGTTACTATTGGTTCACTTCTTATTCTTCTTCTCGTGTAGGCAAGTGGGCAGCCCTGGTGCCTGAATTTTTAGGCCGCCCAAAGGCTTCTGACTTGGCTTAACGACTATTGTCTTACGACAAAGCCGGGACCGATGGCTTAACGTGCCCTCCGAAGCACTAATTGGTTTACTATTTGATTTTATAATAGATACATATTAGCTTGGCACCCATTCATATTTTTAACATGCACAAGAAACTTAAGATTTAATTATGATATAAATAAATCAAAACCAGTTATCAGTACAATGGAAAAAGCGAATTTTCGAACGACCGTGATAAACTCGCACATGTGCCGTTTACAAAAGTTTTGGCGCAGCTAATCTTGAAGCCGAAAATTGTGGAAGCCGAAACTTCGGCCCATCACTAATAGAAGCTATTGCGCGTAGAATGTCCATCATTCACTGCAAGCGTAATTAAAGTCTAGTTGGGGAAGGTCTTGATTTATGCAGTTTATTGCAACTGGATGGTTTGCTCCAGCTTTATGTTCGTACCGTCTGTCGCAAATTAGCTTTGTCTTGGATACTAGCAAACAGAGAAGTTTTCAAATTGCACTAAGGGTGGGTTTTTTCGAGCCAATACAACGCTAAAATGCTTAAAATGGCTTAGCATGAGACAGTGTCCTGTCAACAAAACGGCAACAATGACTTTGAAATTAATATACTTTTGGTAAAGTTCAGGACTAATGTTACTGCAAATGTTTAGTGAAAAGACGAAAAAAAATTACAAAGTTACCTCCAAACCGTATAAATAAACTGCGATTATTCATAAGGCCCAATTTTAAAGGCTTTAGTTGACAATTCTTAATTTACTAAAAATATAGCCATCTTTTTCATTGCCGTCTATTTGACAAAAACAGCAACAGTTTTAGGAGCTTTAGATCTGTCAACTAAAGCCTTTAAAGTTGGCCCCAATGAACACTTTAAATAAGATCATGAAACTTTGTGTAGTAGTTGAACTAAATATAATGGAGGGCTTATGTATAGCGGATTTTTAAAACACCCATTATATTCAGTGTAATAATAAATTACCTAAATTATTGCGCGTTGGAACCATTTTAACTTAGACCGCCCCTGCCACGCGGCCCCTGGCTCATCTCCGCTTTGGCCTAGTACTATATATCTATTCTGTGGCTTTGGCTTGAGTTCGCGCTGGCCTTGCACAAGCCCTTATGGTGACCAATGATTAAAAACTGTAACAAATTCTAACCAATTGTCAAAATTTGTTAGAGTTTTTAACCATTGGTTACCTTATACCACGGATCAAATAATCCACCCTTATTATCACCACAAAATAGAAATATACCATGTCAAATCACAAATAAAACAGTCGCTATATCGCTTCGCTATTTATAAGCTTTATAGGCTTTATAAGCGCTCTTATGAGTCTCTGTGTAAGTATAGTATACCTCATAATTAACAGCCTGAAGACGTCCACTGCTGAACATAGGCCTCCCCCAGAGCACGCCACCTTGAGCGGCTGCTCGCCTCCTGCATCCATCGGCTCCTCGCGGCTTTCACCAGGTCGTCGGTCCACCGAGAGGGGGGCCGGCCTACGCTGCGTCTACCAGTTCGTGGTCGCCACTCGAGAACCTTTCTTCCTCATCGGTTGTCAGTTCTACGAGCGATGTGGCCTGCCCATCGCCACTTCAACTTACTAACTCTAAGAGCTATATCGGTCACTTTAGTTCTCCTGCGGATCTCCTCGTTCCGGAGCTTATCTCGCAGCGAAAAACCGACCATAGCTCGCTCCATAGCTCGCTGCGCGACTTTGAGCTTACTAATGAGGCCAACTGTAAGAGGCCGTGTCTCAGTTCCATAAGTCATCACTGGCAACACACACTGATTGAAAACTTTCATTTTCAGGCTCTGCGGTATTTTGGACGAAAAGATAGGACGAAGCTTCCCGAACGCCTACCACCTAAAGTATACCTAAATAAAGTCAAAACCCGTGACTCTAACACAGGCTAAGCCTAATATCTAACATGGAATCCAATTTCGAAACAAAAAATAATGACGGCATTGTCACGCCGGAAATTAAATGCCAATAGCCTGAAAAGCCGTATCATGTCGGGCGTCCTTGCGAAAAATCAGATGCTTTAGTAGCGGAGCTAGTAACATGTTTGATTACGCATGAAAAAAAAAAACAAGTATAATTATTATGTTACTTACGTTGAAAGTTACATGCGTTTCTGCTAGCAACTAAGATAATAATAATAATAAGCGCTCACACTGCAGCCCAAAGCACCGGTAGCTTGAGTCTTGCCCCGCTACCGGCGGCACTGTCGGTTTAGGTTTTTTATAGTATTTTTGTTATTTATTTTATAGGAATATTAATCAATTAATTAAGGTGTGTGGCATACTTACATAAAATAACATATTATTATACATATATAATGTGTACTATATATATATAAATTATGTAACGTACTATTATTATATTATGTAGGTATATAATATGTTATTTTATGTAAGTATGCCACAGGTGTATTGATTAAACAATTTTCCTTTTTATTGAAAGAAAGAAAGAAAGAAAGAAAGAAAGAAAGAAAATACATTTATCCAATATTTTTTTTTTTTTTATATTATTGCTGTTTCATTTATCAATATCATAAAGAATAACGGAGTGGTACCACCATCATTACTTGCGTGCGTCGACATTACCACCTGCAGGGAAAATATCATAAGCTGTAACAATAGCAATTTTTGTGTATCACTAATTTGTGCCAAAAACTAAGTGCTAGTGTAGTTTTGTGCCTACACTAACTTAGTGGTACAAAATTTGTAATACCTACAACTCAAATCTCTCCTTTACGTAATGCAACCATTGGAGAGATTTGTGGGGGCAGACAGTAATAATTTCCATCCTTTCAAGGTCAAGCCCAGAGGGACCAAAAAGTAGTATTATTCAAAAGCTTATGTAATAAAAGCTGTCACGTTCTCTTAAACTACTGTGAAAAAATTCAGATGTGAGTCGGGACGGGCGTCGACGGAAATGAAGCGGCCAGCGGCTATACCCACGTCCTTTCCCATGCAAACACGGACCTGAATGGCGGGGTCAATATATATTGTGACAGAGTGGGGTCACAGACTTTAAAAACATGCCTAATCATTGGCAATCGCTGGCACACTTTGCTAGAATTCCTGCAGTATAATAGACATTTATTATCTGTGACAAAGATTTCGATTACCGAGCATACGTAATTAAAACCAGTGTTGAAATCATGAAAGCTTTTCTGTATTCTTTAAAAGGAGAACTAAAGTGACCGATATAGCTCTTATAATTAGCAAGTTGAAATGGCAATGGGCAGGCCACATCACGCGTGAACTGACAACCGATGGGGAAGAAAGGTTCTCCAGCGGCGACCACAAACCGGAAGACGCAGCGTAGGCCGGCCTTCCACTAGGTGGACCGACGATCTGGTGAAAACCACGGGGAGCCGATAGATGCAAGAGGCGCACTACCACTCAAAATGACGCTCTCTGGGGGAGACCTATGTTCAGCAGTGAATGTCTTCAGGTTGTTGATGATGATTTCATTCATCGGTTCCCTGCGGTTTAGTCAGTTTGCCTGTCCACCTAGTACTACCTACTAGAAGGGCCTACGCTGCGTCTTCCTGTTCATCGTCACCACTCGATTACCTTTATTCCTCATCGGTTGTCGGTTCTGCGAGCGATATGTGGGTTTTATTTTTATATATACATTCCCATCAACCCAGAAATGCATTGCTGTTGCAGGGAAGAGTGCTGCTACTGACTTTTCTGGAGGACATGGGTGGCGACTAAAGCACTCCTCTTTTACACTCAAAAAACGGCCTATTAGTTGTGGCAACATAACGCGCTTCAAGTAATATTTTCTTAGAGATACTTAAAAGTTATATATTACCAGTTTTCTCGCAATCACAAACTTCTTATAAGTAACACAAAACTTTGCGTGCCTGTTATCATCTTTTCCTTTCAGTAAAAACCTTATGATTGTTGCGAAAGAAGTAAATGGATACAAAGCTCCAGAAAACTAGCACGTATGAAATTTCCTCTCTACTATTTTGCACGTTTTATACTACCTACCCGCAAGTTTTCCTTGTCGTGACCTCAGACTAATAAAAGACGCGATTAGAAACACCTAAAAAGTCAAGTCAAAAAAGAATACGAATCGACAGCGTTCGCTAGTTCAAGTACAAGTAAGTACAATTTCGTAAAGATTTGCTGAGAAAGCTCACTTTTGAAAATATATTTTTTAACTTTTACTTTGTTTCGTTATCTATTTGGTTATTAAATAACACTGTCCCTCTATGACAAAGGGGTACAATGTAACGTTATAATTATAGACCTCGCAGAAAAGTCACTCGCTTTCGAAGTCTTTAAAATAACGCCAAAAATTGGATTGGATGAGCAATTTAGTATATTTCTTAATTTCGTAGTTCAACGTGTGCACTCTATTTTGTTGTATTATTCTGACACCGTGACTTTCTCTTTTTGGGCACATTTTGTACAAAATTCTGTACCCCTGGCATTTCCGAGAGCGGATTATAACCACTTCCGATAAAATGAGCTGTCACTGACCTAAATGTTGGGGCTGGGACTACGTTCATAAGCGCTGCGATTTATTTGAACTGATAACTAGGTTATCTTTGCATAACATAAAGGCAGCTAACCATTTAAGTGACGTTTGTATCAATGGCACCGTTGAATAGCAAGGTTTGGCTTCGTTGCTGGGAGTAGTATGTAAAGATGAGATTAAAAGACTATGTAAAACTACACATAGAAATTGGTAATTAGACACTTTTTTGTTCCTACCAAATATGAATTTCGGACAGCTTAATGTTAACCGCTTATGAAACCTATATCACGTATTCTACGTATTAATTTGTAAAAGAAAAATTTGGATCACAAACGGGTTTGAATCTAGGCAAGTATGCACCATCGTAGACTGCGTCATCACTTTCCATCAGGTGAGACAGTGGTCAAATGCTTTGCCTATAAAGAATTAAAAAAAAACCATCCGTTCCTTTAGCCGGGGCACGCTTTACTTAAGCTACCGTGACAAGTGATCTCATGTCCAAATTTATTGTAGTTGGTTGTAAAAAGGTGAAGGTACCTTTTTACAACCAACTTACCGCGTTGGTAGCACCTCCTATAGAGAAATTCTTGAGAATCGTCCCAAACCAGCATGGTCAAGTTACATCAACACAAATGATGTACCACCGATGTGTGCTGTCGAATTTTTCGAGCACATAGTATAGTGTTTACATTTCTATCTGAAAAAAGAAACTCGAATTCAACCACTAATAATAATTAGCCTCCGTTTTGCGCTATAAGCCTGCCACCGTCATTGCTTTAAAATTATATTCCAAAAACCAAAGACTTCTATGTATACACCAGACAGGACATCTCTAACTTGCATTGTCAACCACTGCAAATATGCCTATGAGCATCTTCTCGCTCATACGATGCTCAGCTCTCAAAGCGACTGCACGTGCAGCAGTAAATAGCGGTAAAAATTAAGATCCGAATGTGCCATGGCACTAGCGCTGCGTGTTGTAATCGTTGGTTAGACGATTTAATCTCGTAAAGCGCTGTAGCGGATTTTAGTTTAATTATACAAAAAATGACAACTATTTGTGCTTTGAACAGCTTCTCTAGTACGTAGTACATATACCTCTTTGCCAAAAACTTTATTTTTTTGGTCAATTTTGCTCACTGTAAGGCAACTTTGCCTCCTCCATTTTTTCTACGTATCTTTATCCTAAATCTTAACTATTCACTACGTGGACTAACAACCTGGTCAAAACCGCGGCGAGCCAATGCAAGCAGATGGAAGAGGCTACCTGCAGGCAGTAATTTGGTGGGAGGCGGAGTGGGTCTTCTTAAACAGCGATTAAGGTGTTCAAGTTAATGTATCAGCCTAGAGAGTTTAGATTTGGCTTATCATCATTAACCTGACGCCATTCACTGTTAAACATAGACCACTCCATAAACTCTGTGGAGTGGAGTGCTAGAGGCAATCTGGTGGGGCGCTCTATGGCATAGACTTGAACACCTTAATCGCTGTTTAAGAAGACCCGCTCCACCTCCCACCAAATTACTGCCTTATCTAATCCTCGTTGACGACGTCAGGACAAAGTTACAGCACGGCTGATTAACTGCCACTAACTGTCAAATGAGATCTCCCGACCAGCTTTATACTATCTGATCTCGGGAAGCGTCCGTGAGAAGACATTTTCTGCTAAAGTTTCTTTAGGTGTTGTCGTTTGGGTAATTGTGAGGAATAACGAAGGAATAGCTGTTTAATCGATGTTCGTGGAAGTTGAGAGCAGAGAGATTGTTTTAATAAAATATTCATGGTAGAGATTGTTCTAAAAAGTATGGCGGGGTCATTTATGACATCAGATGTGGTGGCTGCATAAGGCTCTTGTCAGGAAGTACCTTGCGCGTTGTAGTAAGACTTCACATTTGCTTTTATCATCATCAACAGCCTGAAGACGTCCACTGCTGAACATAGGCCTCCTCCAGAGAGCGCCACCTTGAGCGGCTGCTGCCTCCTGCATCCATCGTCTCCAGATCGTCGGTCCACCTAGTGGCCGGCCTACGCTGCGTCTTCCGGCTCGTGGTCGTCACTCGAGGACCTTTCTTCCCCATCGGTTGTCATTTTAAATCAGCTGATTCAACTGTCAGTGGAATGTTAGGTAAATATTGCATGTTGATTGAATAATTATTATGTTAGTATTACGGTTGGTCTCTTAGTTTTTCTTGCCTATTCCTCACAGATTAGAAAGAAAAAACAATCGGTAATTCCTATAGGTACGTGAAAAAGCATTTTACCGTATTTTATTCCAATTTCAACTGAGATTTCTCGCAAAAGGCTTCGCAGCCACAATTTGGATTCAAAGTTTCCGAACGCATTCAGCCTTTTCCATTTCTCTAAAAATACGGTTTAGAAAGAGGTTTTCGTCCCGTAACACGTGTTTCTATTACCACTACTCTATTTTCCATACTGGATTATGAGCAGTGATCAAGGTTGTCTAAAATCTAGTTTGTTCGGCTTTCACGCCAAAACGGCTAAGCTGTTGTTAGCGTTATCTATATCTATAATCTATAACAATATTATAAAGAGGGAAGATTTGACTGTTTGACTGTTTGCTTGTTTGTTTGTTTGCATTGAATAGGCTCCGAAACTACTGAACTGATATGAAAAATTCTTTCACTCTTGGGAAGCTACACTATCCCCGGGTGACATAGGCTATATTTTCAAAAAAATTAGGGATCCTTACTGAAAGTGTAATAATTTAACCCAAGGTGTAAAAAAATTACCTACAATATTTAGGTATCTTCTAGGTAAGCATGTACCATCGTAGACTGCGTCATCACTTTCCATCAGGTGAGACAGTGGTCAAATGTTGTGCCTATCAACAATAAAAAAGATGCTATTGTTTAATGTATTGTCGTGTCTGAGGAATGGAAGTTGGAGTAAATAAAGATGTTGAGTTACTAATGATATGTTTTCTAACACGGATTTGGATAAAATTTCATACACAGATTGCTTACACTAACCACAATAAAAATAACATACTTTTCCTCGCAGTTAATTAATGTCTTAAGCTAGTACAGATAAGAGAAAAAAACTATTGTTAGTGTGTCGACTAAAAGTAGTTATTTTCTCTAATCTGTGAGACGCACTGAGGTGCGACGAATACTTGGGTACGTTGCGAGTCAAACCGCGCTGCGCATTTTGTATTAGAAAAAGGCATCATTATGATTTCTTTCTTTCTTTTATTCCGAAACAGTTTTACAGGTGCTTGAATGTTCTATACTGCAGTAAGCATAGTATACATAGATTCTTTTCCGTAGGTAATCTCACGGAGGCGAGCTGTACCAACTTGTCATCGGCTTGCACAGTATCCGGGATTTTCCCTTGCAATCTCAGCAAGCTCCTGGTCCCCTAAAAATAGAAGCTAAAATTGATGTTATTCTTTGCATAAATATATTATCTAGTTTTAATTATGCTTTAATGGGGTCACGTTTGACAACATTTCATCTGATGGAAAGTGATAGTGCGGTCTATGTTGGACCAGTTTCGTCCATGAGGGGTCTAATTCACTCTTGATTTGAACAGACCCAGATTGTAAAGTACGTAGGTACTTACGTAAAATATCAACAAGTAAAATTATAGTACCTAAAACACAGCCTCCGTGGTGTGGTGGTTGAGCAGGCTCATACCCCGGAGGCGGCGGGCTCTACTCCCGCGACTGTAAAAGCATTTGTGCACAGGAAAAAACAGCGTAAATACTTGTTCTGCGTCTGGGTGTTGTGGGACCATGGTCCTCATAGACCCTGGGTCGCCTAGATACAGAGAATCCTAGTTAGGGTCCAGGATCTATGTATGTGATAGTTGGGCGTTATTATTTATTGATGCACGTAAATTGTGCATTGAAACTATCAAATTGCTACCAATTTTAGTTTCAATTGGTTGCAATCATGGAACATAGTCGCCTAGCAGAACTGACCGCTTAGGTACTTAGAGAAGGAAGGAAAGACGCTACAGCTGCAAGGAACTTTATCTTTTATGGCATCTCACTTTCCAGGTGAAAAGTGAAATTCCATCCAATCCTTAATCGAGACCGAGCGGATTTATCGTCAAAACTTGCCGTAATTTATGTTCGCCTATAAGTCAGGGGCGGGCAACTTTGGGGCCTACTTCATTATTTGGTTTGCTTGCTTTTAATTTATAGAAGTTTACAATTTAAATGGGTACGTTCCTAACATACCTGAAAGAGCTGATTTATTCGAAAACTGTCGGAGTTATTTACGTTGTTTGTTCAGTTTTTGATTTAAGTTGGGAGGCGTTGGCAGGAATCCGAACGAATGCGGCTAACGCAAAATAAGAGAGGGTTTGTTTGCTAGCTTTTATAGTAACAGAAATGATGCGTTTTTTTTTTTGAAAAATAAAACGAACTCTTTTAATCAAATTAACTTTAACTAATTAAAGCAAATACCTAAATTTTGTGCTTTTGATCATATAATAAAAGGTACCTACACTACTGGGTAGTACTGGGGTGTACTGGGTAGACAGTTTTGATATTGAACTAATTATTGTAAAGAGTTTATATTTTCAACGTTGAAAAGCAATAGTCTATTTGCAACATATCAATGAATTATTTGCCTTTGAATTAAAGGCTACAACAAATCTTACTTACTAAACTTACCTATTTACTCATATTCTTGTCAATACTTTATTTAAAAGATATTTTTTTGAGAATTAAACCAATTTCTATAATCATCAACAACCTGAAGTCGTCCACTTCTAAAAGTAGGCCTCCCCCAGAGAGCGCCACTTTGAGCGGCTGCTCGCCTCCTACATCCATCGGCTACCCACGGCTTACACCAATTCGTCGGTCCACCGAGTGGGGGGCTGGCCTACGCTGCATCTTCCGGTTCGTGGTCGCCACTTGAGAACCTTTCAATATCAAGTTTTTAGAATGAATTCAAAGGTCAATAAGTCTACAAAATATAATTAAAATACACGAATCATTTAAAACCTTACAGACTCTTCTGTAAGGGCCAACTTTATAAAGTAACAATATTATACATCTTAACTACAACTAATAAACGGTTAGTACTCACGTCGTCGTCGTCGTCGTCGTCGTCGTCGTCGTCGTTTGCGTCGCGTCGTCGTTTTTACGTTTTTTTTTATGAATACTGCTTACGTTAGTTTCTATAGTATTATTAAACATCATGTTATAATACCTAAAGCAAGAATGTAATCGACATTTTATCAAACGATATTAGCTCCTAGCTGTGGAAGCCATGTTCAGGAACGTATTAAGGCAAGCTAAGCAAATTAGATTATAGCGGGACGCTACTTTATGCTCTGGCAAAATGCTGCCAGTTTTTACACTGACGTTGTAAGTAGATTTTTATATTAATTATTACTTCATTTTCAAAAGGCTTAGATTGTATGGAGTAGCTTCTTTTTTATGGGGTCAAAGAAGTCTAAAGCTGTGTTATAGTGACAAACAAATTGACGTAGTAAGCATTCCTGTTAAAGGACATTCATATGAATTAGAATCACTAAAGACCATGTGCCCAGACCCCAAAATAGTTATTTGTTATGCAAGGCTGCAAAGTTGGTTTTTGGCGCGAGTACTTAAATTGAAACCTGAGCAAGCGAAGGAGGCTAGGATTGAACCACGAGCGTAGCGAGTGGTTCAAATGAAGAATCCTGAGCGTAGCGAAGGTTTCAAAGGTACGAGACGCAGATTAACTTTGCTGCCGAGCGAAACACACAACTTTTCACCTCACTACAGCGAGGAAAATGCAAGAAAAACAGCTTAAAAAGCTAAGAAAATATTAGTTTTTAGCTTATTAATTAAGTCATGGGTGGCAGGGTAACGCTTAACATCAGGTAAACGACTAGCTCATCACGTCATTCATTAAACATTTAAAAAAAATGTTTTTCATTCATTTTTCATGCAGTCGCCGTGCTGGTTGGCGTATTGGTTATATACTCTTTGGTGCTGGACAGTGCGATTATTCTAAAAACGAGGTTGGCGGACGAGAAAAAGAAGTATCTTTTAGTAGATAGTCTGTGGTATTAGTGAATTTTCAATAGACTGATAATATAAAGAAGGTTAAATTCGAGCAGATCTGTGGTTAAATCGTCAATTCTTGACGAGAAAATTATTAAATAGAAAGGTTCGAATTTTAAAAACACTTTCCACGCTAGCGATTAAAATGCGTTTTTGCACCCAGATTTCAAATGACAAAGAGAATCTTTCCGAGCTAGTGAGGTGAAAACAATAACTATGGTTCTTAGAGGAGAGGAGGACAATATAAATAACCATTTAAACCGCGCGAAGGCGATTCTCATCTTACGACAATAACTAGGACGACTGATATAACGTCTTCAGAAGAACATTAGCGCTCAGTAGCAAACACCACTTTTTGGCTGAAAGTGATGGCTGCTTGCCAGTGTTCGATTGATTAAAAATGAATAGCCAGACTATTAACACGTGATGCGTTATTCAGAACTTATGATTCATCATAAACAGCCTGAAGACGTCCACCGCTGAATATAGGCCTCCCTCAGAGCGCGCCACCTTGAGCGGCTGCTCGCCTCCTGCATCTATCGGCTCCCCGCGGCTTTCACCAGATCGTCGGTCCACCGAGTGGGTTGGCCGGCCTACACTGCGTCTTCCGGTTCGTGGTCGCTACTCGACCACCTCCATTGGCACTTATGATTGCATAGTTATAATGATTCATTCAAACGTCTCTCGTACCCCTGGTACCCACCAGGGGAAAATAAGTTCATAGGAGATTCTACTGATTATCCTAAAGTTTGCTGTTTTTAGGGTTCCGTACCAAAGGGTAAAACGTATCCTATTACTAAGGCTCCGCTGTCTGTTCGTCTATCACCAGCCTGTATCTCAACCGTGATAGTTAGACAGTTGAAATTTTCGCAGATGATGTATTTCTATTGCCGCCATAATAGCAAATACAAAAAAAAAACAGAACAAAATAAATATTTAAGGGGGCTCCCAAACTCCCATACAACAAACATGATTTGTTTGCTCGTTTTTACAGATAATGGTACGCAACCCTTCATGCGCGAGTACAACTCGCACTTGGCCGGTTATTTTGTTAACACTTGATACAATTGAATAACAAAATCTTCATGATGATTCAGGTATATTATTACTTCGTTCACAAACTGAGTTACTGCGCATTAATTATGGATTATGTTGTTGTCATGGGCATAATAATTTGCATATGCCCTGAATATGTTAATTGGGATACTGCAAATGCCAGCTTGAACTGCTTGATTTAATTACGATAATTGTGTCGTAGCGTAAGTGGATGATGATTTGATGACTAATTGAATTGCAATCTGTTGAGAGCACAGAGCATTGAAAAATATGACACTTCGCACCTAGATAGAGGCGCCCTGATGACATTTGACACAAAAAATCGACTATGGCAGATGTCATACATAATATCGACGGCAGTAAACAACAAACAGCTATCTACAAAATCAATTGTTTCCAGAAGAGCGTTCCTCAGGCGAAAATGTAATAACTTCATAAAATAAATAAAGCTAGATACTTCAAATTTGCAATAGTTAATTATAACAACATTTGAAAGAAAATCTAATATAAATAAAATATTTAACTACATTAAACGTACTCTGGTAACGCAAACAGAACATGAAACTGTGAAGTACCTACATTGAGATAGCCAATAAATCCAATAATCAACCAAAGTCTAAACGAACAAGTAGCAGATGCCTTTTGTACATATAATTGGCGTGCCAAATGGTACGACACACAGACGGACAATTTGTAGATGTGCGTGTGTACTTTGTTACTTCGTAAAAAGGTGTAGTTGTCTTTATATACGCGACAAAATACCAACAAATAATGAGATATTTATCATCAACAGCCTGAAGACGTTCACTGCTGAACATAGGCCTCCCCCAGAGAGCACCACTTTGAGCGGCTGCTTGACTCCTGCATCCATCGGTTTCCCGCGGCTTTCACTTTTTATATCGTCGGTCCACCTGGTGGGAGGCCAACATACTCTTCGTCTTCCAGTTCGTGGTTGCCACTCGAGAACCTTTCTTCCCCATCGGTTGTCAGTTCTACGAGTGATGGGGCCTGCCCAGGGCCATTTCAACTTGCTAATTTGTGCTATTCAGTCACTTTATTTTTCCTGCGGATCTCCTTATTTCAGATCTTATCTCACAGGAAAACACCGAGCAAAGTTCTCTCCATAGCTCGTTGCGCGACTTTGAGCTTACTAATGAGGCCAACAGTAAGATACCACGTTTCAGTTCCATAATTAAGTCATCACTGGCAACACACACTGATTGAAAACCTTTGTTTACAGGCTCTGTGGTGTTTTGGACGAAAAGATAAGTCGAAGCTCTCCGAACGCTGCTCAGCCGAGTTGGATTCTTCGTGCAACCTCTTTGTCGAAGTTGGATCTACCTAAATACTACCTAAGTTAGATAGAGATATTAGATATATCATCTTGTCTAAGGCGTTTCTTTCCGCGCTACACACACCCACACAATGACCTTCTTCGGGGCTACTTGTGGTTCATCATAAAAATGATTTAATAAATATTCGGCAACCAATTAAGTGTGGAATTAGAATTACATTATTAGGTGATTCAGTGTATGCATTACAATGAATCCTTCAAATGTGGAATGGATGCAGAACAACACCTAGTAAAAAGAAAAATGCCAAAATGCAGTTGTCTTTGTTTCTTTGCTACCATCGATTATGTTTTGACATTGGTTTGAGCTGTGATCAGGACTTCGGCAGCAGAAAGGCGCCTCTATCGGGGAGCGAAGCGTATTTTTTTTCTTGCTCTGTGGTTGAGAGCAATCATCTAATTGCGTAGGTACAGTATAACATATACCTAAGTATTTATGATCGAACTGTAACGGGCTTAATCTTTACATAACATATTTTTTTTAAATTTTGATTGAATTACACTTCTTTATTTTTGGTATGTTTATAGCTAACTTACTTACTTTTTTTTCTAAAACGGCCAAGTGCGGATTGCACGAAGAAACATTTAGGTATGGAAATTTTATGCAAGATTTTCTTGTTTGTAATATTTTTTATTTATACTCACCTGTCGAAAGGAAGATGGAAGGGAAACCCTTTCGTTTCCCTCTTAGGGTTAAGGCGTAAAACTAATGAACCCGTGTAAAGCCGGGGCGGGTCAACTAGTAATAAATAATTGAACAAATCGAGTAAGTAAGCATGTTTAAAATGAATAATTAATAAATTGTCTATTAAAAAAAACCGAATTCCGAATTCTTAAAAAATGAAAAAAAAAATTAGCTTCATATGGCTTTAGTATACAATGTGCTTCCGGTCCTTTACCACATGGACAAAATGATTTCCATTTAAAGGTTGACTGAAAGAGAAAAGAATGGGTTAGCATAGATATATATATATAAATAAATAGATCAACTCTTTATTGTACAATGTACACCACAAAATAACAAAAATTTACAAAAAGAAAAAGAAAAAACTTATTTAACTTATACTAGTACAATAGGCGGTCTTATCGCTTACAGCGATCTCTTCCAGACAACTTTTAGGTACCAAACAAAGGGGTAATTTTTCCGCTGAACTTTCTTTGAACCATACTAAATACTAAACTTGTAAATAAACACCTTAACCCCTTATTGCCTGAAGCCTTTTGGTTAGGTCAACGTACCTTTAAAAAGGGGTTCGATTAAATACTTGTAGAATAAGTACTGGTAAAAACAGCCTTTAATTCTTATCTGATTCGGTCAAAGGAAACTTTCGTTTTCCCTTTATTAATTTTATATAAGTAATATCTTTTCAGAAGTTTTTTTTATTAAATTTAACGAAAGTAAGGGTTTTTTACATCAGACTTATCTAGCATTTGACCACGCTCCCACCTGATGGAAAGTGACGATCGAAGGTGTAGCATGTTTGAATCACGAACAGGAATTGAACCCGCATCCATCTTGTCCAAATCCTTCATCTCTTAACTTACGGGGTGACTATCATCATCAACAGCCTAAAGACGTCTACTGCTGAACATAGGCCTCCCCCAGAGAGCGCCACTTTGAGCGGCTGCTCGCCTCCTGCATCTATCAGCTCCCCACTTTCAACAGATCGTCGGTCCACCGAGTCTACGCTGCGTATTCGGGTTAGTGGTCGCCACTCGAGAACCTTTCTTCCACATCAGTTGTCAGTTCTACGAACGATGTGGCCTACCCATTGCCATTTCAACTTACAAATTCTAAGAGCTATATCGGTTACTTTAGTTCTCCTGCGGATTTCCTCATTCCGGAGCTTATCTCGCAGGGCAATACCAGGGGTTGACCGTGATTCGTGATAAAATTTTTTAATCTATTAATTACGCTAAAAAGGCCATAATTAAAAAAAATAGATTAAATAACCTAAACCTTGTTATCTAGGCTCGTGGTATCAAAATCGCATAAAAGCAAAATCACCCCTGCACATAAGTGACACAAAGCGACACTTCTTATATGACGTTTATTACGCAGGGGTAGATCCTTATCTCATAACCAGCACTAGATTGCTCCCCAGGAGACGGTAAAGATGTTAAGTGTCTCATCATTATTCAGCGAAGCTTTTACACGTTAACTCGGAGTCATTGCGACACCTTATGTATTATATTGCTGCGTAATCAAAGTAGGAGTCCGGCAAAACCATCCGGCTAAATTTTTTCCGTCTAATTTCAGTTCAGCTAACTTTACAAGAATCCTCCGGAATGAGGAGATCCGCAGGAAAACTAAAGTGACCGATATAGCTCTTAGAATTAGCAAGTTGAAATGGCAATGGGCAGGCCACATCGCTCGTAGAACTGACATCCGATGGGGAAGAAAGGTTCTCGAGTGGCGACCACGAACCGGAAGACGCAGCGTATATAGGCCGGCCCCCCACTCGGTGGACCGACGATCTGGTGAAAGCCGCGGGGAGCCGATGGATGCAGGAGGTCTATGTTCAGCAGTGGACGACTTCAGGCTGTTGATGATGATGAACTTTACAAGTGGGTAGTACTTGATACGTTAATTACGACTGAAAATATTCGTAATTATATTATTTGTCTTCAACTTTATTTTAGTATAAATAAAATAAATGTAAACACCCCTCCATAATACAGCAGAGGCAGATGATGTGTGGAAACAAATGCTCCCAAACATTTTGACGCTGTGGTAAAAAGCGGTAAGCAGATTACATTACCATGAAAAAAATATTTCACAGGAACTCCTATTTATAAGTTTAGGAACTTGTACACTCGTACAGTCATCTATTTCCCCATTTTATACTGTTAAAATATTGTTTAGCGAATATTTGTTAAGAATAGTTACTTATTGTGTGTTTTGTTTCTCTCTATCAAATATGAAATAGGCAAAGATCAAACAAAAAAAAAGAATGTAAAGCTATTTCACTGTTATACAGTATCTATTAGTAAGGGAGTTAGTTTATAAGTAAGTACACAGAGTAGTAGAACAATTAGGTTTATTTTGAACAGATAGCTAACTAGTAGTTTTCTTTATATATTTTTATAATTTATAGGCATAGCATTTGACCACTGTCTCACCTGATGGTAAGTGATGACGCGGCCTGCAGTGCATGCTTGCCTAGAAGATACCTGTTGTAGATATTCAAAAATAAACACCTACAGCTACATCTTCAGCCATACCATTACCTTAGCTACTACCATACGAGTTGGTGGCCAAACGTAGACCTATCTGCTATAAGAAAATTGTTGTATTAGGTACACTGAACATATTTAGTGATTTATAATTATTAGTGTAAAAAAACATTGCGCGTCTAGAGTTACCGTGCTAACTTTGTCCGATCTATCGATGGTGTAGATTGGAATGTCATTATTGGCCGCAATAGATGTGCTGAGTTGCTGGCAACTTCTATTACCAATATTATAACAAATCAATTTGAAATATGCTTCCCGATTGGAAGTGTAACAAAAAATCTAACTCAACGTGGGTAACTCCTGATGTAAAAAATATGAAACCCATTTTATTTGACATCAAATAAATATTAAAATTATATCCAAATGACATATATATCAAATTGAAATCGGACGAACTTACCATAAAATTTATAATGAAAATCAAACAATGTGTTTACTACGAAAAGTACTTAATACAGCAAAGTTATTTTTACAAATTATGCCGTATGCTCTCCTATCCGACAAAACTTGTTGTTATCTCATCTCTACTACTTACTGTAACGATTATGGATGGTAATTGGAAATGACTCGAGCGAAATGAAGTAAGACACCTTTATGGGGTGAGAATTTGAGAAATGATGGTAAGCATCAATGTTCAGAAATGTTTAAAAGTTAAAAGTGTCAATTTAAATTACCTAAAATAATAATAATAACGCCCAACGATAACATACATGGACCTTAACTAGGATTCCCTGTATCTAGGGACCCAGGAACTACGAAGACCATAGTCCCGCAACACCCAGACACAGAACAAGTATTTGCACTTTTTCCTACTTGTCCTGTCGCGGGAACCCGCTGCCTCCGGGTTACGAGCCGACCTGCTCAACCACCACACCACGGAGGCTGTCAAAATAAAATGCTTATTTAGGATAAAGCTAAAGTTTAAGAGCTTATCCTTTCCCCCCACAGTAACAAGTTTTAAGAATAGAATAGTCACTCCCTTGAAATAAATCTATGCTTTCTCCTTATTTTGTGAGGTATGCTCGTGTTTTCAGGATAAAATCACTTTAACAGCTATTTATGGGGCCTTTACTCTCTTTATCTTAGCTTCCTATGCTTTTTTCACATTAGTACAACGTATAAATTGACACAGTATCTCGTCTCAAACGAACCCTCTCTGGTAAATTCATCAGGAGGTATTTGTACTAAGAGGCCGATTTCATCCACGTTTCTTTATACTTTGACACCTTAAAGAGGTTGAAAATTCGAAAACCCCTTTCTTAATGCACCTTAACGTCATAAAAGGGAGATGACACCCTTCAAATTCCAAATCTTTGGATTTAAAGGTTCGTAGCTTGTACCTCATCCGGAAGAAAATTGTAATGTTTTATCATAAAATATATGTGGTTTGGTTTTGCCCATGTTTTAGGCATTACCTAAAGTCTATACTTATGTCTGGATTAGGAGCTTGATCTAAATAATAATATAGGTAATTTATATAGACAAATATAACTATTTGTGAGAGTCTTACTTGAAACTGCGTGTTTCCAAACATCATACTAAAAAATAAATCCACTCACAAAATTGCACGTGCGATCGCTACGAGGGTTAACAAGATACTAAAATAAATAAACAGATTCATTTCTAAAGACAGGTCGTCAAACTCATTTAAGTGCATTCGGTCCAGGACGAAGTTCAACCACCTAGCTGAGCTAGGGCTGTCTTCGTACTTAAACTTTACATGGCATTTCTTCAATGAAAATCTATTCATTTAGAAAAGTCATAGAAAACTCATTGTCTACCTTGGGGAGTAGATTTACCCCCTTTCAGGATAATATGCCAGTTCAAACTCCGAAAGTATATTTTAAATGAAAAATTTAATATTTGTCTATCATTTTAAACCTTGCCAACTTGCACGCATTATATTTATGTACACCTATATAAGTTTTCATAACATGTACTTAGTAATAAAATTAATAGATATAGCTATAATGCTATAAGTACACTGCTACTGTTATGGGCGGCCATGTCGCTTAACATCAAGTGAATGACTAGCTCGTCACGTCATTTAATAGCATAAAAAAAAAGAAAAAAAAGTACTGCTATTTTCTCCTCCATCACATTAGGCCATATTGCATTACCGTATTTGCATTATGGTAAACATTATTTTATAATAACGAAAATTTCTCGCGAAAAGCTCTTAGTGCTGCAGAATAAATCACAGGCTTTTACTAAAAGTGGTTGGAGCGCCCACGCAGCCCCTAGTGCACACATTCTTCATAATAAAGATATTTTCTGAATACTTGTTTTGGATATGAGTGCTAGGATTTAGGTAAAAGGTTTGAGACGCGACGAAATCTCAAAAGATGCTGTTTAGTCCTATCTTTACAAAATTTTAATTTTAGCCTGTATTTTTGATGGTTTAAGTAAGCAAATAAATAAACGAAACTCCAACGTTAATCTAGAATTTTGGTAAACTTTTGAGTTGCGACGTAACATTAAAGATCTTAGATCGAATACGGTTTAATCTAAGCTTAAATTTTATTGAGGTTTATTAAGTTGTTTGATGATTTTTTTCCAAACAGTCGGCAAAGTGACAAAGCAATGAGTTCTTTGATGTTGCGGATGTAGGAAGATCGCTTACAATCTGGCGGACCCAACTTATTCCAATTAAAAATACGAACAGTATTTTTGATACTGAAATTTACTCAATATGTCATTATCATTATCAGCCTGAAGACGTCCACTGCTGAACATAGGCCTCCTCCAGAGCGCGCCACCTTGAGCGGCTGCTCGCCTCCTGCATCCATCGGCTCCCCGCGGCTTTAGTTTGTGTTGTACCAGCACCAAGCGGGAATTATGTACGGATGGTTGCTTTTATTATTATGTACGCGTTAATAGTTCTGGTATTGCGTTATCTAGGGTACCCAAGATACAGGCTTTTGCCTAGTTTGGGGCCCGTTGGATTCTTAATACATATAGTATAGCAATGAATCTAATCTAATATTTTTGTAATAATGATAAACACTTATATTTTTTTCTGGAAATAAATTATTCTTCTTCAAATTATTCTTCGTTCACCAGGTCGTTGGTCCACCGAGTTGGGGGCTGGCCTACGCTGCGTCTTCCGGTTCGTTGTTGCCACTCGAGAACCTTTCTTTCCCATCGGTTGACAGTTCTACGAGCGATGTGGCCTGCCCATTGCCATTTCAACTTGCTAATTCTAAGAGCTATATCGGTTAACTTAATTCTCCTGCGGATCTCCTCGTTTCGGAACTTATCTCGCAGGGAAACACCGAGCATAGCTCTCTCCATAGCTCGTTTTTTTTATATGTAAACAAATGACGTGTCGAGCTAGTCGTTTACCTGGTGTTAAGCGCCACGGCCACCCATAACAGATTGCAGTGTCACTCAGAACTCCTATCATCACACAGTCTAGACATCACACAGTCTAAAAAAGATTTCTAGACTGTGAGATCAGTTCTTAAGTCTCATTTGCCCCGTAATTTCACTAGCTACAATGCCCTTCAAACCGGAACACAGTAGTGCTTGCACACTACTGCTTGGCGGCAGAATAGCTGGCAAAGCGGTGGTACCTACCTAGACGAACTTTGCAGAAAAGTTCTACCACCTAGTACTTTGCGCGACTTTGAGCTTACTAATGAGGCCAACACGTTTCAGTTCCATAAGTCATCAGGAATTGAAAACTTTTGTTTTCAGGCTCTGCGGTATTTTGGACGAAAAGATAGGTCGGAGTCTCCCGAACGCTGCCTAGCCGAGTTGGATTCTTCGTGCGACCTTTATAACATAGCTAAAAAAATAAAATAATTTCTAATAAGTTTGTTGTAAACTATTACGTAAATGGAATTCGGAATAAAGCCGAAAATTTAATTTATGGGCGCGAAATAGGTCGGCCAATTTATTTGTACGATTATGACTAAGAGCCAACTCAAGATTTTTACCAATTTTCATTATAACCATCAAGGGATAGATTAAATTTTAGACCATTCGGAGACACAATTTTATAATGTGTTTTCTGTGTCCTATCCAAGCGTAGCGTGGTGCCTGAATACACAAAAGTGAAAAAAGTTGTTTTAGTTTGTTTGTATGGCTTTCACGCCAAAATGACTAAACCAATTTGGATGAAATACACAAAAATGTCAGTTCTCGAGTGGCGATCACGAACCGGAAGACGCAGCGTAGACCGGCCCACCTTTAGTGGACCGACAATCTGGTCAAAACCGCGGAGACCCGATGGATGCAGGAGGCAAGCAGCCGCTCAGAGTAGCGCTCTGTGGGGGAGGCCTATGATCCGCAGTGGACGTCTTCAGACTGTTGATGATGATCATAATACCACTTTCTAGTGCAAGTGGTATTATCCCGAGATCCCGAGATCTACAAACTTTCTAGAGATCAAAAGGTAAGGAATGCAAACGTGAGGTGCCTCTAGAGATATTGTGTTTTCAGTAGATGGCGGCTCCTAGCCTAATACGATTTTCGCACTCGAGTGGTTGTAGCGGAAATGAAATGCAAATTTATGTAGGGTTATTTGGTGTTTATTTAATTTCTGTTTGCAAATAAGCAATCTATCTAAAAATGTGATTTCGGTTACGAACGCAATTTATTTTATGGATTACGGCTGTTTATTTCACGAACACGGTTTTGAGATGATTTTCCAATTGGAAATTATGTAGGCAGTTTTCCTGTAGAGCGTCGCAATATAAACAATATTTTTGAAACAAGAAAGAAAGAAAGAAAAATGTTTTATTCGTGACAACAACAAAATAAACTGCCGAAATAAACGATTGCCATTTGCCACGAATCACACACACGCACACACACACAAACATACACCTATGTGCAAGGCATGTGGCGCTACATTCGTCGCTACACACCTTACACACTAGCACACACTTACGCCGATTACCACCGATTTGTGATTTCGATACACTGACGATTATTTATCCCACACACAAATAATGTTGCCTGAAAGAGATCGCTTTTAGCGATAAGGTCGCCCCATGTTACCCTTTTGTGAATCATTGCCTTTTCATTTAAAATTTTATTAGTTTGTGAGTACCTGTAATAAAGAGTTTACCTACCTTACATATCTTTCTATCAAGCAGACAGACAAAGTTTCACTTTTTTATATTAGTAGGGGTTTTAGGGATTACAGAAACCGGGACAGGGATAACCCAAGTGTCACAGAATAAACAGATATTAATGTTATTATTCCGTCTAAACATTGTTAAGGCAAGGAAATTGTACATTCCGAAGGATGCCAAATTCAAAGGAGAAGCGGCTTTTAGATTATCCTGACAGCTATTTCCGGGATTTTAGAGGTTTCTTTCCGGAATAATTTTGGATATACAAGAACAGGTAATAACGTTACATGACTTTATTATAATGGCGGTGACTAAAATACATCTCGGAGTAGGTCGGCTAGCCTATAATGGTTATTAATTGTTTTTTTTTTATGTAAACGAATGACGTGGCGAGCTAGTCGTTCACCTGGCCGCGTCGTCACGACTATTATCAATTGTTTTTTTCTCTAATCTCTGGTCACGACTACCCGTACGGATTGCAGTGTCACGTAGAACTCTATATAATAAAGTTTTACTGACACTGCACTGCGCACGTTATCCTGAGACACCACCCAGTCTAGTCTAGTAATAAGATTACAATACTGGCGTGATCCAGGTCACGAAGTCTCATTTGTAAGTAGCTACAATGCCCTTTAAACCGTAAAACAGTAGCGCTTGTACACTACTGCTTGGTGGCAGAATAACTGGCAAGGCGGCAGTATCTTCCTATAAAGTTTTTACCACATATTAAAACTTCACCATCAACAGCCTGAAGACGTCCACTGCTGAACATAGGCCTCCCCCAGAACGCGCCACCTTGAGTGGCTGCTCGCCTGCATCCATCGGCTCCCCGCGGCTTTCACCAGATCGTCGGTCCACCGAGTGGTGTTAAAAATAAACGCTTTAAAAAAATTAAAAAAACATCTCTTCATTTAGTCGGCAGAATCAGTTACAAAGTCTCCGAGATTTAACCGAGTGAATGTTTATTTTAGAAAATTGGAAAAACGGCTTAGTGTGTGCCTGTAATAAGAAATTATTTGTGTTGATAAGTAGCTAGCTTCCGGAGGTGCCCCTACCAATGATATCAGTAAAAAAAGACACGACTTTACCCGTAAAAAAGGATGCCAAACTGCGCTTTGGCGGTTTACAATTCATTATCCAGTTTTTAATATAAGCTTCTTGGGGGTCAGGTAACAGGTCGACACTTTCTCTAATTGGCTACTTATATTAATTCGCTACTTTCGAATCGAGGAAAGTGTCAAATGAGGGGCTTTTCCTAATTTAAAAAAAAATGTGTAAATTTGACACTTTCCATACTTCACACTTTACCATTTTGATACTTTGGTACAGTCATTGATAAAATTAATAGACAAGACACGCTTATGACACAGATAACAGTACGTAATATATTAGTTGAAATGGAGGGTGTGAAAGTTATCATGGAGCAAGGAGAGGAATGCCAATACACTAAGAAAACAGCATAGATCAGAAATATGCAAAAAACTGTCTTAAAACTAGATGGCGCTGCAAAATGAGCGGGCTAGCAATGGCGGGCTAGGTTTAAAACGGTTTTTAAAACGGTCATATTTCTGATCTGCGCTCATCTTATAGCCCGCTCATTTTGCAGCGCCATCTAGTTTTAAGACGGTTTTTGGCATATTTCTGATCTACGCTGTTTTCTTAGTGTATTGGCATTTCTCGCCTCCTTGTTTCATGAAGGTATGATCCAATACATTTGACAGCCTCTGTGGTGTGGCTGATAAACAGGTCGCCTCATAACCCGGAGGCGGCCGGTTCGATCCCGCGACAGGACAAGAATTTGTGCACAGAAGAAAAAAGCGCAAATACTTGTTCTGTGTCTGGGTGTTGTGAGACCACGGTCCTCGTAGTTCTTGGGGCCTTAAATACAGGGAATCCAAGTTAAGGTGCAGGTTCTACGTATGTGATCGTTGAGCGTTATTTATAGAAAAAAAGAAGTTAATAATAATAATTAGGGTACTGCATAGAACCATAGATAATTAATACTAAAATTGCATGCAGATTTGCTTTTTGTAAATGATTATTATGTTATACGTAGCACGTAGGTAGCCTTTGTATTGCCATATTATTATTTTGATCAGCAGTAAGGTACCTAAATAAATAATCCATAGGTACTTATAATAAAATTGTGATAAAACTGTCACTGGGCTAAATAAAGTGCATTATAAATGTTCCATTCCTTAAAAAAAAAAGAAACCCTATAGTAGGGGAGTGTAAATTGATTCGCTATACTAATGCTCGCGACAGTGGCTCCATCACGCCTCCCTCCGCATAATGTTCCAGACTCTCGAATAAATAACATTAAAAATCAACTTTCACTTCAGCACGAAATGAGGTTTTCGAGAGAAAAATTACTTGAAAATCAACGCGAAGAAGATTTTGCGACGATTCTTTTTTAAAATCCTTGAGTAGTCTTTTACAGACCGTTCACCGTAAGATGTCCCTTGTACTTATATTATTTAAAAATATGCAAGTATTATCGTAAATGTAAAGTAATATGTAAGCATTATCTAAACTTGTATGTACTCACCACAGATTAATATGTTTTAGTTGCATATTTTTAAATAAGTACATAAGAGTATAAAGTAGGGGGATAGAGTTAGTAAGTTGAAATGGCAATGGGCAGGCCACATCGCTCGTAGAACTGACAACCGATGGGGAAGAAAGGTTCTCGAGTGGCGACCACGAACCGGAAGACGCAGCGTAGGCCGGCCCCCCACTCGGTGGACCGACGACCTGGTGAAAGCCGTGGGGAGCCGATGGATGCAGGAGGCGAGCAGCCGCTCAAGGTGGCGTGCTCTGGGGGAGGCCTATGTTCAGCAGTGGACGTCTTCATGCTGTTAATGATGATGATGATGATGATGATGACATAAGGGGACATGTTACGGTGAATAGTCTATACGGTCTGTAGTTCCTTCAATTCGCACAAAGCGGTTTGACTCGATATTCATAATTCGAGCAGCCAAGGAATGGAATACTTTACCAGCGTCTTTGTTTCCCGATAAGTACAATCTGGAGCTCTTCAAGCCGCGAGTGAATAGGTATCTTCTAGGCAAATCCTCCTAGATTGCATCGCCACTTCCCATCAGGTGAGATTGCGGTCAAAGGGCCTATTTAGTTATAAAAAAAACCTTCTGTGTAAATGTTGTAGACCCTCTCCGGTAGTGTATAGAAGTCATTTTAATTATGTAGGTAGTGGATCGCCATCTGATTAGTCTTAAGGCCCTATTCAAATCAGTGCGTTATTCGCTGCCGCGTATTTTGTTTGAAATTCCGCGGCTAGTGCGAACTTGAGCGAAACTTCATACAAAATACCCGAGCGGAATCCCGCGTGTTTTACCGCTACCCAAAGCGGTAGCGAATAACGCACCGGTTTGAATAGGCCTTTAGGGTCATCTATGTTACGCCGATCAGCTGCATGGCAGTTGGATGTCAAGAGCCAAAGACTCGCGATTCAGTGCTCATGTACCTACTCAGTGAGACTCAGTGCTCAGGGCTCAGTGGCCGTACCTTCAGAGAGGTCTATCTAATGTCCAGCAGTGGATTAATGCAGACTGATGATGATGATGATGATGATGGTGACGATAATGATGAATATTGGCATCAGTTTTATAAACATCACATAAAACAAATATTTGTTAGCCATGCATCCCATAAGTTACTTCGGCACCAATAAATTTGAAAGTTATACAAAAAGGACTGTTCACGGGTGAATGAAAAACTGGCAACATTGGCTTCGCCGCCTGTCAACGATTTGAGAAAGGATTATTGGCAAAGCCATGGCAAGAGTTTCCTTTACTGAAATATAATGGAAATAATGAAAATGCAAAGCAATAGATTTTAACATCGAAGAGGTTACTGACAACGAATTAGTCATAGTATAGTAGAAACCTTATTGATAACCTAATTCAATTTCTAGTTTCTAGGTTTTTACTACCCTGGTACCAGGGTAGCATCAAACAAAGTGGTCTTTCAGGCGCAGCAATCAGTAAGTGTTGCGAATTTTTCGTCTAATCAAAGACCTGCTTGCGATTATGACTCTTTTAAACGTGAACTCATAGGTATCACTATTAATCGCTAGGTAAGTTCAGATATAATGTGAATGCCATTAATAATTTAAAAAATAGTTTTAATAATTAACTTTGTCTCCAATTTTGAAGGCTTTAGTTGAGCCTTTAACTTACAAAAACTATAGCCGTCTGTTAAATTGTCGACTATCTGAAAAGAACAGCAACAGTTTTAGGAGTTTTAGATCTGTCAACTGAAGTCTTTAAAATTGGCCCCATTGTCAATCATCACAATTATTTTACAACGTAATACATTCCATCATCAATAGCCTGAGGACGTCCACTACTGAACATAGGCCTCCCTCACAGAGCGCTTCGAGTGGCTGCTCGCCTCCATCATCCATGCCTACCTATAAAATTCACGCCAATTTTATGCTTAAACTGTCGCGCGTCAACGTCTACTTTTCGGCCCCTGGCATCGAATTTTCCGAAGTTTCCGATTCTTTTCGTACATATTTTTTACGGCCAACAATATCGGTTTTAACTTCGGAAGCGAAGTGCAAAGTTTAAAAGTAGGAAAGGAATCGAAGTCACGATAAAGCGGATTTTTAAAATCCTACCGCTCTGAAAAAGTTCGGTTTGCAGCCTTAAAAAGTTTTTGATTTGTAATTTTCGCCGAATTGAATTCTATTGTTACGGTTTTTGCTGAAAATTACTTTTGTTACATGTTGCGAAATTTTAATGAAAATCGCGGAACAAAATTGACGGCATTACGGCATAACCTTAACAATATTGCGATAAATGAACAACTGACCAGCGTCTCTGTGTTCCTAAAAAATACATATAATCTGGGAGTTTTCAGGGCAAGAGTGAACCGGTATTTTATAGGCAAGCATGCTTTATCGTCGATTGCGTCGTCACTTTGAATCAGGTGAGACAGTGGCCAAATGCAAGCCTATCAAAGGTAATATTTTTCTTATTGGAGTGAAAAATAACTATGATACTGCTATCAAAAAATACCGGTAAATAAAAATGGTGACGGTAAATTCAATGGTATTGTATGTGTCGGTGGTTTTGTTTTAATATGGTGCGAAGATGGTGAGGGCTGCGAGGTGTGCGGTGGTATGTATGTGAATTAATCAACGTATTTATTTTTTCATTGCTTTTTGTAACATTATAAAAATTACGGTAAATATCAGATAAATAACGTTATTCTCCGTGGTACCGGTCTATCCCTGCTCCCAATTATCCCCTCATTATAGGCCTAATTAGGTACACAATGTGAATAGTAAGTATGACAGGCCAACGTCCGCAGACCCCCTGCAAACGAGCGAGCGCGTGCGTTTCCGCTCCATCCGTAAATAGACGCTCCAAAAATAGACGAGCGGTTATTGTGCTTTAAGGGCTTCGAATTAGTAGAATGCAAAGGGAACGTGCCGCTATTCCCTGCTAGAGTATTGGTACTTTACTCTCTGTTGGATACATTTTAAGTTCTCAATCTAGGCTTAGGGTGAGGGTTAGGCTTTGTTAGGTATATTTCTTTAACAAATCTGTAGTTTTAAGACAGTTACAAATGTTTCGTTTATTTTGGGTTCACGCTCGCGTTCACGTTCACGGTTGGGGTCAATGACCGTTACCAGTGCTTCAAAAATGCATTATAATTTATTTATTAGTGGGATGCACATCAAGTTATGAGACAACAGCTATTAAATCAACCACAAGCAAATATTTGCATCATATTTTGCTTTAAAATTAGAATACAGTAATGAAAGTACACACTTGACAGTTATTACAATTTTGGTAATCTTGTATCCTATGTGTCCTATGTGGCCTATGTTCAGCAGTAGACGTCTTCAAACTGTTGATGATGAATGTTGTGTACCGTATAGGCCTAGTGAACGAAAACATTCTAGGTCTGTGGTGTGCCCCTCCAGACAGTACTTCCTAATTTAGAACCCGCCTCCATATAAAATATTTAACTATGTTATTTACCAATAACTTATTTCATTAAGCAACCAATAACGATTAATCAAATTTAAAGTTTCCAAGTTTTCACAATGAAATCAACTCCAGACAAATCCAAATAAGACACTGCATAAAACCATCCATGGTACCAAATAAACGTAATTTTAAAATAAACAACGTTTACAAGAGACGCCACCAACAGTTCAGTGAGCGACACGCCATTGCCGAAAGCGGAATTCCTATTTGAAAGCCGTGATCAAGTTTGCGCGAGAGCGGCGAGGCGGCGGAATGGGCGGGCGGCGAGCGGAAACACAGCGCCCGCTTCCGCCGCTCACTTCCCGTGACGCCCGCCCGTCTGTCTGAGCCGTGTCCGCATTCACACCGAATACAAAATAAAAGCAGTGACAAGTTCCGGCTTGTTTCAACTTGCATGCTGACTGATGAAAGTATTTTTTAATGTTTTTTTATGGAATGTAAAAGGTTTAATTGACACGGTAAAAATATCAGAAATTTCATAGTGTCAGTCTAGTTGGACTTGTGACCATACTTAACAATAATAGTTGTGAAGTAAGTTTATCTTTGTGTTTCCTAATTATACTCCAAAGATAAAATTGTTGTTTCTTACTAGAGAGGCAGCCTGCGGTTTTACGATCTCTAACATCCCATTAAGCGTTTTTTTTTCCAAAAAATGTTTTTAACATATAGGTACGTACCTACTACATAGTTAGGTTAGGTTAGGTTTATGTTCCGCAACGGTGTAATTGAGTGACTTTTAGATATCCCGCCACTGAACAAACATTTTAGTCTTATTTTAGTCCTTTATGCTCGTCTAAAAATTTCATCATTAACAGCCTGAAGACGTCCACTGCTGTACATAGGCCTCCCCCAGAGCACGCCACCTAGAGCGGCTGCTCGCCTCCTGCATCCATCGGCTCCCCGCGGTTTTCACCAGGAGCGAGCTATGGAGCGAGCTATGCTCGGTGTTTCCCTGCGAGATAAGCTCCTAAAAATTTACATGTAAGTAAATTTGCACTTTGCTGCGTAGATTTTAAGTTTAAAATTTCCTATTAATTACAAAACACAAAATAAAAAATTTTTCAAGGCGAACATTTTGATTTGTGCATAACATACATTTGAGTTGCCAGTATTTTAGGAAAGCAAACATGCTTTCCTAAAATACTGGCAACTCAACCACTATGGGGAAACTAACAAGTTTCCCCATAGTGGTTATATTCTGTCGGCACTCTTCATTTATATTATGTTAGTGATAGCTCTACCAATAATCAGTTTTTGCTATTCAATTATTTTTGTCTAATCTGTGGTTTATGCTATAGATTCACTAAGAAAAATTTGGATAAATCGACGTTATCGCTAATTTAAATATTAGAATAGGTGCATTAAAAAACATCGCTAAGTATACCGAAATATAAGGGTATAATAAAACTTATTCAGTGCCGAATACCGTAAAATAATTATACCCCGTGAACATGGAAAATCGTTGCAAAACGAGGTGCGAAAACCGTGGAAGAATGAATTCATAACAAAAGCTCTCATTTAAATGTGAAACGCATCCCAAATATGGGGCACCCAACTTATAAACAGTACGGGCTCTAATGTAGACTTGCAAGTACATTACTGGCATCATAAAGCTCAAAAAAAAACGACAAAAACGACGAATTTAAACGATAAATTTTAACGACTATAATATCTTTATAGATATAGGTACCTGAAGTGTGGTTTACTAAAGATCAATCCATTGATCATATAGCTCAGTTGTAGAGCTGCCTCCTGTGCTGCAGTTTGTGGGTTCGATTCCTACTTGTCAAATATTTGTGTAATGAGCATCGATGTTTGTTCTGTGTTATATTGTATATTATAAGTAGGTAGTTTTATAAACAAAAAGAAAATAGGTCTTCTATCACCTGTCATTTACCTGGTTCGAATAGTATCTACAAGACTTGCTTAGTTAAGCGCTAGATGACTGTGTGAAATGTCTACAAATATTTATAATTATTATGTATTATTATTCAATTTTTAAAGCTTAGTTTTATCTTATTTAGAGTTCCGAGAGACACTGCAATCTGTTATGGGCGGCCGTGACGCTTAACACCAGGCGGACGACTAGCTTGTCACATGATTCGCTTACATAAAAAAAAACTAGCATGCATACCAAGCTTTGTCAAAATATTTTAAGACTCTATCGTGCAAACACGGCGCGCGGCAAGTAGGTATTTACCGCGGTGCGCTCGCTAGTGTGCGTCCACACGCACACAACGACAAGTTCTCTTGAAGCCGTGTGAACTTGCGGAAAAAAGTGCATAACTTAAAATTTGATAAATTTAAGTTTTTTTATTACCGCACAGAAGTTTAAAGGCATGTTTGTTATTTGAATTCCTACTTAAATTGATGTTGATAACTATTGATATTTTAAATAAGGAGTAGGTATTAAATAAATTAAAATATTTATACTATCAAATAGATCAGAAATAAAAAAACTAAATATTTATGTGTATAGGTGAGTGTATTTTATTAACCGACTTCAAAAAAGGAAATTATCAGTTCGACATGCATATACATAATGACTAGTATTTAGCCCCGTGCGCGGGCCGCGAGTGGCCCGCGTGGGTGTTTTCGTGGCGTTCCATTTGTTCAAAACGCTATACTTGTGTTTAAACTTGTAATTTTGCAAGTACTTGTACAAAACTGCGGTATTTATCAAAGAAAATAATAATGCGCGTGACTTTGCATGGCGGCCATCTTGTTTGACATAACAGCGTCATTTGCACCATTAGTAGGTCGCAACCGACACACTTGCACCGTGCGCGGGCGGCACGCGGCCCGCACACGGTGCAATTATGCAGGTGCAAGTGTTGATCGTGACCGTCCACTTATACCAAACTACAGTAAACTAACTCGCTTCGCTCGTCGTCGCATTGGGCAGGTTGGAAAAATTTGACGTTTGACATCTGTCAAAAATTTGACGTTTGACATCTGTCAAAAATTGACATTTGACATCTGTCTACACTTGACAGCGGTATTAGAACAGTGCACAGGTCGCAAGTGTGCAGGTGCAAGTGTTAGTCGTGACTGTCCAATTATACCAATGAGAGACAATAAACTAACTCGCTCATCGCCGCATTTGGTAGGTTGGAAAAAAATTGACATTTGACATCTGTCCAAAAAATTGACATTTGACATTTGTCTATAAATTTGACATCTGTCAAAAAAATTGACATTTGACATCTGTCAAAAACTTGACGTTTGACATCTCTCAAAAACTTGACGTTTGACATCAATCAAACTGACATCTGTCTACACTTGACAGCGGTATTAGAACAGTGCGCAGGTCGCAAGCGGCACACTTGCACCGTGTGCGGGCCGCGCGCGGCCCGCGCACGGTGCAAGTGTTGGTCGTGACCGTCCACTTATACCAAACTACAGTATACTTGCTGCTCGCTTCAACGACGAGTCGTTGCATTTGGTAGGTTGGAAAAAAATTGACATTTGACATCTATCAAAAAATTTTACTTCTGTCAAAATTTTGACGTTTGACATCTGTCACACTGACATCTGTCAAAATTACAACTATCTCCTTCCGAAACTGTAGTACCATAGGCAATAAAACGCAAAACAGCAATTTCGATAACAGTATGTACGGCGGCCATATTAAAAAATGACAGATATCAAAATTTGACCAAACCATGTTGATCAGGATCCTTTCGGACCCCCAGATATCAATTTATATCACGATCAGAGCACCTTTACTTTCAGACGCGGACCAATAGACCGCCATTTTGAAAAAAGTACTTTTTCAATGTGTGCCCCTCTCAAAACTGTACAATATTAGAACAAACCCTCCCTACAAAAGTCTCACAGTTTCGGTGTTATTTGCGAATTAAAAATCCTTAAAAAGTGAAATTACATGTTCGCAATATTTCAAAATGGCGGAATCAAAAAAGTTTTTACACATTCCTACCAAGTGTACCGTGGGATTTTCAGATATCGATTTTCATTCGGATGGGACAACTTTTGCTATGAGTCGATACGTCTACAGCCGCCATCTTGAAAAAAATTGATTTCACTGATATTGCATTTTTACCCTTATAACATCTATACTTGATCCCCAGGAACCACTTTTCTAAAGCACTCGCAACGGAGTCGCAAAAAAGCAAAGTTGATATTTCAATAAAAGCACCTTTGTATGGCAGCCCCATTGAAAGTTGACACATGTCAAAATTTGATTACAGAATGTTGATCATAATCCTTGAGGACCCTCAGATATCGATTTTCATCCGGATCGGTGAAACTTTTTTTCCCGCCGCGGCCAAAATTTCCGCCATTTTGAAAAAAAAAATTTTCGCAATCTTCCCCTCTGCCCTCCAACCAATATTAGTTCGAGCTCTTTATACTAAAGTGTCATAGTTTCGCCGTCATTTACGGTTAAAATTTGTATGGCGGATTTTTTTTTCCGCCATTTTGAATTTTTTTTGACATCTCCAAAATCGTCCCAGGGTTTGCTATGACATTCCTTAAAACGCACATGACCTATCTCATATGGTTTGGCCAGGCCGTTGACTGTCCGAGTGACCGAAGGTCGGAAGACCAGGTCGCGAATTTTTTTGAAGACACCTCGATCACCTGGACACAAAACACAACAAAGACATTCAAAATTATCCATAGGTGTCGAGAAACAATGCGTCAAAAATGGGAAAAAAAATTTGTATGGCAGCCATCTTTAAAAATGGCGGAATCCAAAATTTTTTTTCAAATTACGAATCTGCGGCCCCGAAAACCCCCCCATGCGAAAAATCACCCCGATCGGACCAACTTTCAAAATGGCCGCCATTTTGAATCCGCCATATTGGATTTTCATGACAACCATCTGACAGCCCCCGTCATCCTCTATGACATTTGGTCGAGCACCACCCACCTACCTCTTACCGTTTTTGAATTATGAGCGTTTCAATTTTGTATGGGGGCCACCGTTTTTTGTTCGGGGGCCCCCATTTTTTTCATTTTTCTGGAAACATCCCAAGGTCTACTCCAACTTTAGATAACTTTACGATTTTTTTAAAACAAAGTGTTACATCATTATTTATTTTTGTTAAATAGAAAAGGTTAACTGATTCATTGTGCTATTTGTCATATTTTTTTTGTGTCAACTATCATAATAGTACTGATGGTATCGTTATAACCATGACTACAGTTTTGATTGATTTTCCTCGATGCGGTCTTAAGGATACGACCTGTACGCGAGTACCAACATCCGTGCCAAAAGCAAATTTTGAGAGTTGAAGCAGAGACATTGCTCAGTTGATTAAAGCTGCTCCACCGTCTCGCTCGCGCATTGCGACGTTTTTGAAGACATTAAAGAACTTAATTTACTCAAGCAAAATCTGATTAAACTTTATTCTCATGAATAACATTACAAATGTTCAACTTAAATATCATATTAATTCAAACAAGTTTTCGTGCATATCGAATGAAAAAAAAACTTTGATACCGTTGTATTAACCCAGCTGCTGTTGCTGTTTTTTGTTTTTTTTTTGTTGTGTTAGCCAGATTTTGCGTAAATAAATTCAGTTATTTAATATCGCCAGCAATGCGCGAGCGAGATAGTGGATCTGCGTATACAGCAGCCTTAAATAAATTATTATTAACAACAAAACTCCATCTATAGGTCATCTGGAAGAGATCGTCCCTAGCAATAAGACTGTTTAATATGGTGTTTTATGTTACTGTTACTTTTATTTATAACAAAAGTTTTTTCCTTAGTAACCTTACTGACTTTTTATGTACCGTCGTTCAAGGGGGCCACCATTAACACGACAAAGAATTCAAATTACTACGCTGATGGATTCAAATTTCGTATTCGGTATTATGTTTTAATCTTTTCTTTTTATAATCACCATGAGGCCGTCTGCATTAGCGTGACCCTTCAAACGTGGAATTTAAATTAAGCAAACCCAATTTTGTTTCTACAAGTTATAGGTTATGATATGGTATGTTGTAGTGTGTGAATTCGGACTTGCACCGCTACATCCTATTAACACCCATAACATGCGTCCGAACTACTTGTAAGGACGCCCAACAGTATAAGCTCACGCCTTCCACCATGTAGACGCCTCAAATACACTCCAGTACCACCGAACACCTCTTTCATTCTTCACCACCACCAGAACCTGGCCCACCTTCGGAGCTGGCTCTTCCAGCCCGGCTCACCAGACATAGATAGCGATGTCTATATTTATCTTATTTCTGTGGTTAAACACTTTTTTTAATTTAGGTAGATGCATAACTAATTTATGAATTAGCACTGCGACTCTCACCTTAAGTAACTCGAATCTGCTATCACGGCGCCATTAATAACCTGAAAAAAAATAAAAACAATAATTATGAATTTATTAAAGATCTCATGATAGAGCACGCAACATAAATTAAATTAACTTAAGTATCTGCTTGGTCTTAATCAAAATATTATACCTTTCTTTTTTGTATAAATAAGTACTAAGTATAGATAATGTAATCACTATGGATAATAGCATAGTATATAAAAATAGGGTTCACATGCATGAAAACTTTTGTCGTCTTTAGCAATCCGACTGCCTTTATCGTGATTAAAATCAAAACGAAAAAACGTAGATCGAAACGTGACTAGCATTTTTGTATATAAATTTTTTAAAGGGCAATGTGCCTTTTTTCTTCTAACTAACTACTACAATAATAAAAACCATACTATGTACTAAAACTTATAGCTACACTATTTACCGCAAAGAACATTTGGACTGTATACCTACTAGCCGCGATGGCCTAATAGACGGTATAAATGCTCCAGCCCACTACCGGTAGGTAGCGTACCTACCCAACATGCTGGCAGTATTGCCTTGTTGAATTACAATGCTGATTCGTTGTGCCTACCAATGCATTTTCCATATACGGATCAGTATTTGTAATAATTACGACGCATATACAGTCGTCGCTTTGCGCGCTCTCTATGCGCTTGTATTGTCTCTTCTACAAAATATAATAAACATCATAATGTACTAAAAATTAATGAATATTATTTATTGTCACCACTAGCCTCTCATCACCTACCTATAGGAACACGCATAGGTAATAGGCAAAGTGGTGACCCCGACGTGATTTGATCCGGCTGACGAAATTTTGATCCAGCCGTCGTGAACTGATCCAGCCGAAGTTATCGAAGATTTTGAGCAATGTACGGCGGAGAAAATTCAAACACGATGTCCGCACCACCATCTACCAGCAGCACTCCAGCATACCCAGAACTAGCATCTGTCACCATTTCTTCGAGATTACCTGATTTCTGGTGCGACCAACCTCGACTGTGGTTCGTGCAATGTGAAGCCATTTTAGCTCCGTCAAAATTAAGTGACGAAGCCAGGTTTGTCACTTCGGGACCTGGAGTTTGGTAACTGGTGGTTACCAAACTCGGAAAAGAAAGTGCATTGGTAGGCACAAGCCAAATATGTGCCAGCATTTTGGTGACGAGTCACATCGACCAGGCGCTCTAATAAAATTTGGAAAACGCAATGAGCTCCCGGTTCCGGGGGGTCTCCACTCCAAACGGTTCAAATATATGACAACATCTCACTGATGACTGATGATGACTGATGGAAAGTGATGATGCGGTCTATGGTGGAGCACGTTTACCCATGAGGTACCTATTCACTCTTGATTTGAAGAGAACCAGATTGTAATTTGTAGGAAACAAGGGAGCAGGAAGTGCACTCCATTCCTAAATTTTTAATCAATATACTGCATAACATTGTTCAGAAAAAATCCAGATACAAGTCATCATCATCATCATCAACAGCCTGAAGACGTCCACTGCTGAACATAGGTGTGGCAAACTCTTTGTTTTCATATCAAAACTGTTTTACACAAATTATTCAAAATTAAAAAAAAGCGAGATCTGTTCTTTGGCTGTTAGATTAACTGATTATTGCTTTGATTTTCTCAAAAGAAGTTGGTTTGTTCACATAATTTTCTGCCTTTTTTAAATATATTATTTTCATTTTACGGGCTCATTCCAGTTTTATTTATCACCAGGATAGCCAGTCCACGTTAGTTCACTTCAATAGGTCTCCCCCAGAGCGCGCCACCTTGAGCGGCTGCTCGCCTTCTGCATCCATCGGCTCCCCGCGGCTTTCACCACATCGTCGGTCCACCGAGTGGGGGCCCAGCCTACGCTGCGTTTTCCGGTTCGTGGTCGTGGTCAGATACAAGTAAACAGCACCATTTTAAGAATAGCTAGCTGGGTTTACATTTTGTAACCAGGTGATGAATAATAAATTGTATAATTGTTCAAATAAAAAAAGAAAACTTAATAACAACCACTTTCCTCGTATTGAACACAGGCACAGCCATAGAATATTAAAAAGGTACGTTCACAGCGAAAACAAGTGAAATTAAATAAAACTCCGACTTCAGAGGAAAGCTGGGGATATTTGTTGATTAGGTGGGAACCCTTAATTTTGGTACCTTTGTAATTAAAAAGCGAATTTTTTGTTTCTAATTTTAATTCCTTAGAGGAAATTGGAATTTGGCTACTCTTTTATTATTTGTTTTGTTAGTTGGTTCTGAGAGTCCTCTTTCCTTTATTTTAATTTCATCATGCAATTTAATATAATTATTACTTTATGAGCATGAAAACGAGTATGGGTTACTACCCTTCGACTTTTAAGCTTACGCGCGCAGCCTGGTTTGAACAAAGACTTCTTTGTCTCTATTCACTAGACAGCATTTATCTCTAACTTGCACTGTCGACCACTGCAAATAAGCCGGCCAGCGTCTTCTCGCTCATACGAAGCTCGGCTCTCTAAGCGACTGCACGTGTATTGCAATAAAAATTATGATCCAAAAATGCCATCGTGCGTGCTTAGATACTACAAAAACCATTCGGGTAAAACAAACAAACGCGACGGAATTACTTTTAAACAATAAGTTTAAAATTTGGAACAAAATACACCTAAATGAAATATTATTTTGTCGATTTATAATGGCGCCAGAGCGCGCGGTGGCAGCCATATTGGCAGAGTGCACGAACACTGACCGAACAATACAACCTACAAGCACTAGCGCTGCGTGTTGGGATCGTTGATTAGACGATTAATCTCGTAAAGCGCTGTAGCAGAATTTAGTTTAAATATAACAAAAATGCCAACTATTTGTGCTTTCCATAGCTTCTCTAGTACGCAGTACATATACCTCTTTGGGTTTGAATCCCACTTGGCCTTGTACCAATGACTTTTCAAGTTATGTTGGAATTTGCACTCTTACAACGGTGAAAGAAAATCATCATCCTCTTTGGATTTCCCCATTTGTTATTGGGGTCGGCTCCCAATTTAACTTGTAGCGGCAAGCTACCAGAATTACACAAGCGACTGCCATCTGACCTCGCAAGCCATAAGGAACCAGTAACAGGGATGGTTAGATCAGGTGTCAGATTCTTTCAGGCTTCTGACTACCCGTAACGATTGCATAGATGTTGTATGACTACCGGGACCGACGGCTAAACGTGCTCTCCGAGACACGATGGCATCGAAAATTGCACATAACTTACTAGATAAGTCATTGGTGCAGGGCCAAGGATTGAACCCAGCGCCGTATATAAGATTGTGGAGCGCACACGCTGCCGTTCGGCCTCCATTGCTCTTCTCAAGTGAAGGAAAATATCGTGAAAAAACCGGCATTTTCCAGAATCAGAAAATTCGAGAACATGTGTCTCCCACCATTCTGCATTTGGCCAGCGTGGTGGGTTATGACTAAGGTAATGGCCTACACGGCCTACTGTCACTCTCATAGAGAGGAAGAGGTAGCCTATACACTCTCTCTTTCTGGTGAGAGTATATAGGCCCGGGTCCCAGCAATGGGAACGTATTGACCATATTAAGCGAGTGCGCGATAGGGCGGCCTTCGTCTTAGGCCGCCTCCACCCTCTCCTCTGCAAGGGTAGTAAAATGTCCCTTAGAAATAAGGTGACACTTTACAAAACTTGCGTTCGCCCGATTATGACCTACGCATCGGTCGCGTTTGCTCATACATCCTCAGTCCACCTGGATCGACTTCAGGTTATCCAGAACCGCTTTATTCGCAAGGTGGTCGGAGCTCGCTGGTACCAGCGTAACTCCGACCTCCATTGCGATCTCGAACTCCCATCCATCCGTCAGTTTATGAAGGATGCATCCCGCCGCTATTTTGACGCGGCGCCCCATCACCCCAACCCTCTCGTAGTCCAAGCATCAAGTTACTCTACAGACATGACAGACCCGCCACCCCGTCGTCGCCGCCCAAGACACGTCTTGAGCGATCCGGATGATCCTATAGCAGCCGTTGTGTCGGCTGCGCTAGGATCACCGGATCTGTCTAGCCCTTCTGGCTCAGGTACCGCTTTCGGCACCGGTATAGGATACCAGCGTAACACAATCAGACACCGACCCCGCCGGCGAGGTCGACGTACCCCCCGTAGGTTAGCTAGAACGGTCGCGACTTTCCATAGGGTCCACTCTTCCAGTGGACGTAGCCTTCTCGATCCTCTTATCCCGGCAACGGCCCAAGCCGAGGCTCGCACCCCAGGGGTGCCCTTGTGCTAGTTGCCTCCCACTTTTGACGGTTGGGCGCCTTAAGCGCCTGCCCTCCCGCCCGGTGACGCTGTAAAGGTCGGTAGAGACCAACAGCATTAGCCCGTTCAAAAAAAAAAAAAAAAAAAAAAAATGGGAACGTATTGGGATGATCACTATTGTTTTATAGGGACTTAATTTGGACTCAATACAAGGGCAAGAAATGAAATAAACCTTTTCGTCGAGTTTCAGAATTCTTTTTCTGTGATCACCTACAAAAATAAAATGGCTACCTACTAGCCTAATATAAAAAATAAATTATTGTCAGTTATATTGTTTGTTTGGGTTGTTGGTTAATGATATTAAATAGATTGAGAAAAAAAAACGAATTATTTAGGTACGTTTACAATTTTCCCCAAATAAAACATGCCCACGGAAAAGTGAAATCATTCGTGCTACCTTGACGAACATAGTATTTTCCCGAAAAAATTATGTACTATTTATGCATGGTATCTTGACCAAAATAGACTAAATTTCCCCGAAAAATCAATTTCTCAAGGGAAAATTTGAAACTGCGAGCGGAGTCGCAAGGCGCTACTTCTGTTCATGGCATACATTATTCATCACATTTCTCGGAGTTACGATCAATCGCGATACGGAATCATATTCTTCAATATCATTCATTCTCTTTGTTCACACAAAAGGAATGAATGATTCGGATGGATAGAAAATTAGGTGATTTAGTTCTGATACTTCTGATTAGGTTTTTTTGATGGACGCAAGCTGGGTGCTCACTTACAGGAACCGCGGAGCGCAGCTAGTATCTAATATTATTTACTTAGAGTTGTATGTAGCATGCAAATGGGGTAAAGACACCTTTATTCTTTAAACTAACTACTACAGAAACAAAAACTATAGTTACTATATAGGTACTAAAACTTACTAGCTACACTACTGCAAAGAACATTTGGACTATATACTAGCCGCGATGACCCATGGACAGTCCAAGATAAGTAACAAGTGAGTATGCGTGTGAGCGCCTATACGTTTTCACCTGTATCTGAAACAGTATCATATACATTACGTGCTAGACTTCTAAGTGACCCACCCCAGCGGCGGACGGATCACGGGGGGTTTTAGTGGGTTCGAGTCCCACATACCCCCTGCCATCACCCCCGTGGTGGCAGGGAAGTGCGAGGGCATTTCCACCCTTCAAAAAAAGGGTCCACTTATTTGGTATACGGAATTAATATTGCTAGCATGTTAGATATGCTACCTACTGGTACAGGGCTGCAGCGTGTGAACTGTCTATCACATGAGCATTGAGCACGGCCAGTATACAGCCCAAATGTTAGTATAAAGACCCCCGTGTTTATTAGACTGGACATCTCTAACCAGCATGCCTTCTCCTACGTTCCCCCCCCCCCCCCTCCCCCCCCCGCGCCTATGTGTCTAGTATACATGGAGGTCTTTTAGTTAGTATGGATTTAAAACAAAAAAACAGTCTAAATATGTGATATGTAAATTAGTTTTATCATCATCATCATCATCATTATCATGAACAGCCTGAAGACGTCCACTGCTGAACATAAGCCTCCCCCAAAGAGCGCCACTTTGAGCGGCTGCTCGATTCTTGCATCCATCGGCTCTCCGCGGTTTTTACCAGATCGTTGGTCCACCTACTGGGGGGCCGGCCTACGCTGCGTCTTCCGCTTTGTGATCGCCACTCGAGAGCCTTTCTTCCCTATCGGTTGTCAGTTCTAAGAGCGATGTGGCCCGCCCATTGCCATTTCAACTTGCTGATCTCATGAGCTTTTTATCGGTTATAAAATTAAATATACTTTATTTAAATTGGATACATATATAGGTAGCTACTATTAGGTAACTTACCTACCCAACCAAAACATCACCAACCTTTTAAGCCTGTCTAAAAATATCCACAATAACAGTACATGTAGGTACCTATACATATAACACAGTAACTCAACACCGCACGTGCGTCCCTCACACTAAACCAAACAGATTAGTCCTAAATTTAACTCGACTAGGCTTTTAGTTAAGCGATGACTTGTTTACGTTACAGCGTTAAGATAAGTCGAAAGTAAACTCAAGTATAAACTCAAGTCGGGTTAACTTAATAGGGTGGCGTTTAAGCCGTTGGGGTAATAAGATCTAAGGGACCGACTGCAGCTGGGCTGACTCGGCTTTTCTTTATGAGTTGTCTTTTCTAGAGGGAAAAGGAAAAGGAAGTGACTTATTTTGTTATATGAGCATAGAGTAAAAATGGTTATAGAGCGGCCATTGAAATATTAAAAGTGTCCTTTCCTAAAAAGTAAGGAGATACCTTAATGTGGAGATTGCTAATTTGTTCATGGAGCATTTTAAAGTGGGTTCTCCACTTGGTGCCTCGTCCCCTTTGTCGGATCGTGGGTCTGTCGATCCAGAAGGTGAGCCACCCATGACTATTTCGGCTAATGATATCAGAACCGTGTTAAAAGGAATGAGTAGAGGCAAGTCACCTGGACACGATGGGCTCAGTATTGAGCACTTGAGGTATGCAGGGGTTCACATGCCGAGACTACTGTCTATGTTTTTTACGATGTGTATTAGTCACTCACACTTACCAGCTGACTTGATGCGAACTGTGGTGGTGCCCATCGTGAAGAGCAGGACAGGCGATATCTCGGACATTAGTAACTACCGCCCGATTTCCCTTGCGACGATTATTGCGAAAGTATTGGACAGCATGCTTGACAAGTATTTGGATAAGTACCTTAATCTGCATGATGCACAGTTTGGTTTCCGATCAGGTTTGTCGACTGAAACTGCAATTTTGAGTCTCAAGCATACTGTCCAGTATTATACAGACCGGGGAACTCCGGTGTACGCCTGTTTCCTTGACTTATCCAAAGCATTTGACCTTGTGTCATATGATGTGCTTTGGACAAAGTTGGGGGACAGGGGTATACCAAAAGAGATTTTGAGAATCTTTCAATATTGGTACGCCAACCAAACCAATCATGTTAGATGGTCTAACTCACTCTCCGAGGCGTATCGGCTGGAATGCGGTGTGAGACAGGGAGGCCGATCATCTCCCAAGCTCTTCAGCCTTTATGTAAACGAGCTCATAGTTGGACTTAGCAGCATGCGTGTCGGGTGTCGGGTTGATGGTGTTAGTATTAATAATATCAGCTACGCCGATGACATGGTGCTGCTGGGCCCAACTGCGAATGCGATTGTGGAGATGTTGAGGGTTTGTGAAGCATATGCGGCTGCGCATGGCTTGGTATACAATGTCAAAAAAAGTGAATACATGGTATTTAAGGCCGCCGGTAAGAGTGCTGGAACAGTGCCTCTGCTGACTCTAAACGGGTTGCAGATTAATAGAGTGACCTCTTTTAAATACTTGGGGCATTTCCTTACCGACGACCTTAAAGACAATGTAGACATTGAAAGGGAACGTAGGGCGCTAGCGGTCCGAGGTAACATGTTGGCCCGTAGATTTGCTCGCTGTAGTGACCAAGTGAAAATAACGCTTTTTAAAGCATATTGTCAGTGTTTTTACACGAGCAGTCTGTGGGTCACTTACACCAAAAGATCGCTTGATGGCCTGCGTGTCCAATACAATAATATCTTCAGGATGCTGTTGGGTCTTCCTCGGTTCTGCAGTGCATCGGGAATGTTTGCGCAATTTAGAACGGATGGGTTTCATGCGATCATGCGGAAGAAGATAGCATCCTTAGTGACCAGAATACGGGCAAGTCACAACAGCATCCTGAACACGATAGCAGGCCGGATCAACACTCCCTTTATGCGGCATTATATGGAGTGGATGGTTAGGCAAATTGGGTACTGATAAATGTTTGATGTGGATTTGTTTATTAATTTTACTCATTTTTGTTTTGTGTGTTAATTTATTATTGTTTTACTTTGTTTTTGACATGACATTGTGTGATTGATTTTATGAACTTGTGACATTGAACCATGATTCTATTTATTACTTAATTATATTCTACTCATTCCTATTTTGTGTATTGAGTTTATTATTATTATTATTTTTATGTATTGATATATTATAATTTGATAAGTAAATGAATTCCCAAATTAAGATTAATAATGTGTAATATGAATGAGTAAATTGAGGCAATCCATTAAGTAAGTGCTAATAATAGGTTAAGTTTACTACTAACAAAAAATGGATAATGTTTGTCTGAAATAAAAACTGATTATTATTATTATTATTAATTAGCTAGGTAGTGAAGGTAAGCCTTAGATTTAAGATTAGCCTTAGATTTGGTTCAGATTGCAGGTTTGATTCCTGTCACGGTCGCCATGAAACGTTGTGATGTCAGGTGTGAATCAAACAAGGAGGGAGTGCTTTACCTGGTGCTACGTATATTCCCCCTAAAAAATTTAAATTAATTAATAATTTATAAATAATTTATTTTAATTAACTAATTTTTAAATTATATTTAGTTTAAAGGGAGTTTAATGATTTTGTATATTTATAAATTTCCTAACCGATGGTGTAAGAATATTTAATGATGCAATCTTCCTTAACACGATATTGCACGTTATGGAAACGAAAAAGACGGTCTTTAAGTATTTTTTATTTACAATGTAGCTAGTATTTTTTTATATTGAGATAAACAAGTACAAAATGATCTTATTGTTGATTTTTTTTTATCTTATGATTTCATGGTTGTATTACCAGCAAGATATAGGTGCATGCAGTGCCGTAAATAGGGCGGTGCTACCGGTGCTCAGGCACAGGGCGTAGACTCTGGGGGGCGCAAGAATGGCCAGACCAGGCAGGACTGTTATTTTTTCGGTTTGCTCTTGATAAGTTCCCGCTGCGCCCCTAGTGCTCGATTCCAACACATACGTTAGGTACGCATGCCAGTATCAGCCAAAACTAGACAAAACATCGCGCTCATTTTTTTGCCAGCGCACGAGCTTATTTGTGTTAGTGTTTATCGGAGTCAAGCGGCCGCCCGGCTACCGCTTAGTCTCTGACCGAACCGTAGTGGCCCAAAAATTAAATCTTAAGAGTCTATACAACGTCAAAATGCTTAAAGACACCGAGTAATACTCTTTACTTGTTAACAACATTTTTAACTTGCTCTTAAATATGTTTGTGGAGGCTGCATTTTTTATCTCCTTGGTTATAGAATTTCGGTCCACCTACATACACAGAACTTTCAGATTTCGTGAGAGTGTGAGTAGGTGTCGCTTGTATCTAGTTTCATAGCGGTAATATGTAGGGGTAGGTATTGTTAGGCCAAACATAAATTTAGTTTTTATAGTTTGAGTACTATTAAGTTATTTTTCTATTGCTATTCGATTGTTTTAAACTATCTGTTCCAGGAAAGGTGTGGCATTAAATAAATGGATCCGCAAAATTTCTGATAGCGGCGTTGCCACTCTAATTTATATAAGATCTGTGGACACGATAAATTTCCGACCCATGTCGAATAATAGATAACGATTACGCCCACACGACCATACTATGAGGAAACGAAATCCGAAAGCATATTCTCTAAATATTGACTTACACCAAATGCTATAGAAACTGCAAATCCGTATACAGGGAAAAAAATATTAAGAGGTGTTTAATTGAACAAGAGTATCTATCTGACAGCTGATGGGGAAGAAAACTTCTCGAGTGACGACCACGAACCGGAAGATGCAACATAGGCCATCCCCCCATTCGGTGGATCGATGACCTGGTGAAAACCACAGGGAGCCGATGGATGCAGGAGGCAAGCAGCCGCTCAAAGTGGTGCTCTGCTGGGGAGGCCTATGTTCTGCAGTGGACGTTGTTAGGCTGTTGATGATGATGATGTTCCATCCTACAGACTAGCTTGCTTATGTATACTCGAAGCTACAGGCCTAAGATATTTTTGTTACTTGTCGCAAAGAATCTACGGATAGCTAGTCTATCAAATCTATGATAATATCTAAGCTGATCTATAATAAAGCCCACTAAGCTAAGCTGCAGAGAGAGAGAGAGTGACCTCTGAATAAAATATTACTTAACCACAAATAAAATTACTAACCCACAGTTGAATAGCATAACATCAGTTAATGTTAGAACACATTACGGTCGAATAATCAAAGGATCTTCTACTCGATTCCCCGCCTTTGATGTGTGGTTAAATGATTTAGAGATACAAGCTTATGTGGGCTGCACGAGGGTTAATAGATTGGACTGGTGGAGATCATGGAAATCAAAATATTATAATGGATAACAGGGCTCATATTACTTGTATCATCATCAGCCTGAAGACGTTCACTGTTGAACATAGTCACCCCATAAAGCGCCACTTTAAGCGGCTGCTTGCCTCCTGCACCCAATAGCTTCCCGCGCGGTTTTGACCGGATCATTGATCCACATATTGCAATGGGTGGCTGGCCTACGCTGCGTCTTCGGTTCGTGATTGTTACTCGAGAACCTTTATTCCCCATCGATTGTTCAGTTCTGTACCTATATTTGATTCGTATGTATGCTCAATTTCATCAAAATCGGATCAGCTGTTATAAATAAATAAATAATAAATGATGCCCAATGACCACATATATAGATCCTGGACCCTAACTAGGAGACCCTGTGTCCAGGAACTACGAGGAACATTGGTCCACAACATCCAGACAGAATAATTATTTACGCTTTTTTTCCTATGCGCAAATACTTCTCGCGGGAATCGAACCCACCATCTCCGGGTAATGAGCCGACCTGCTCAACCACCACACCACAGAGGCTGAGATTTTTACTTGTTATTTATTACGTTGAGGATAAACATCAGAAGTAAAAGCTTCTACATGAAAAATTAAACTGTTGACATTTTAAAGTTCACTGCGCTGCAGTTTTAATGAGAATAAGCCGCTTATTTGCTTGGACATTTCCTCTAGGACAGAATTAGTTACTATTTCAAAGGCTACTATTATTTCAGAGGATTTCGTTGCAAATTTACAAGTGAAGTGAAACCATTGTTTTTTTATACTAGCTATATATAAACTTGTAAACAAGATTTGGATGATTCATTTTTCAATTCTACTTTTAGGGTGGTCCCGTATTAGGCAAGGATCTGATAATAAAAGCTCAATGGATTACAGCAAACCATTGCAAATTGATAATTTATATTGAAGATCCATTACATTATTGACAGGCTCCATGGTGTGGTGGTTGAACAGGTCGGCTCATAGCCTGGAGGCGGCGGGTTCGATTCCCGCGACAGGACAAGTATTTGTGCACAGAAAAAAAAGTGCAAATACTTGTTCTGTGTCTGGGTGTTGTGGGACCATGGTCCTCGTAGTTCCTGGGTCCCTAGATACAGGGAATCCTAGTTAGGGTTCCAGGTTCCGTGTATGTGATCGTTGGGCGTTATTTATTTATTTATTATTAGAAACATCATCGTCTCATTATTGGTAGGCGACTATCATAAGTACTCATAGAGAAATTCAAGGTCTGCCCCGTGCTGTGGTGGATTCCGCTGAGAAACTAAACAAGTGCCTAAACAGGCACAAAAGTAGGTAAGTAAATACGATAAATAGCGCTTTTATATATGCGTTTTTTGAGGTCAATACGTCGATGTGGGGCCATGGGAACTAAATGCACACCAAAGATTTTTCCGAAAGTCTGGTCGAAGAAACACTAGATTATAATGCTGGCATCTACTTGGCCCAAATTTTTAGCATTGCCAGCATTTTAAGCACGATGCCTATACTGATAGTGGTATAGGTACCCAGGTATTAACTTTTTAATTGTTTATAGGCAAAGCCTTCGACTACTGTTTCACCTGATGGAAAGTGACGACATGGTCTGCGATGGCGCATGCTTGCCTAGAAGATACTTCTAATTCTAATTTGGCATGGGGGCGATAACATCTGCACTGACGTCTCGCTTGGGGTATATTGTGCATTTCTCCCGCCAGCACCTACCCAAACCATCCCAGCTCCATGAAATAACGGAGCACGGCTCTGGGGTGCTGGCACAACTGCTCCAGTGTTGACGTCGCAGATGTTGACGATGATGAGTGGGTAATAAATTTATGCGCTTGTTCACGCAATCCTGTTTTCTTACGTGGCCTCGCAGTGAAACATCACATGCTCCACGGTCTCGTCCTCCATCAGGCAGCCCCGACAAAGCGGGCTGTCTGTCGCTCCAGGTAGAAGATACTTGTTCACTTTTGACTTAAAGACTCCCAGATTTAAAAAAAACTTTTGTTCTAAATGACGTGATTATCTAGTTGTTAGATTAGGTTGTATTACACTGTGCAGTTTAAGTTTTGTAATGTTGCCTTATTTTACTTTAAAAACTTTCATTATGTGTTTAATTATTTTAACACAAACGACTTTTAAGTTCAGACACTTCTAAATGATGTGGTAGCATGTTTTTAGAAGTTAAGCTCCTTTGAAACATAAGTAAATTCAACCACCCATTCACCCCTTATTTTAATGACATGTTTAAATTAAAGAGTAAACGGCACGTGGGTAACGCACCACCTTAAATACACAACCGCAGTGTAAATAAAACAGCATGCATACTCTGTGGAAACGGTCAAAATGAAGGATACACTTATGCATAGACTCGATGTCATAGTTAGAACTTAAATAATTGAATACAGGCAAACTGCCTCTATCTAGCCTCTAAACTAACTGTCATCATACTGCTAAAATAAATACGCTAATTGCTGCAAAAAATGTAGACTTTGTACTGGCAGCGCTGACCTATAAAAAGTCAGCCAATGAGTGGAACACCTTGCCGGCCTCCTTGTTTCCAGCTAACTATGATCTGGGTGTCTTCAAGTCAAGAGTGACAGGTATCAGCCAGGTACAAAAATATTTTTTAATATTTGCACGCCTGCTTGCAGGCTGAATGCACGTATCCATTATTTACTCAGTGATCTTGTACCCCTTGTAGTGTATTCTTGCAAATAAATAAATGATTTGATTTGATTTGATTTGATATCTTCTAGGCAAGCATGCACCATCGTAGACTGCGTCATCACTTTCCATCAGGTGACACAGTGGTCAAATGCTTTGCCTATCAACAATTTTAAAAAAAAGTCCGACCATCATTACGTATGTAAGTCTGTAAAAGTAGGTAGCATGCACAACATGTAGGGCGCACTGGCCCGTTGAATTGCAATGCTGATTCATTGTAACAAAAATGCCAGAGTCATCACGCATCGCAGGCACTCTGATAAACTTTTTTTATTATTTTTTTAATGTAAACGAATGACGTGGTAAGCTAGTCGTTGGCCTGGTGTTAAGCGACACGGGTGCCCATAACAGCTGCAATGTCACTCGGAACTCTAAATTATATAAAGCTTCGCATGACACTGCGCACGTCATCCTGAGACATCACACAGTCTAAAAAAGTTTTCTAGACTGTGAGATCAGCTCGTAAAGTCTCATTCGCCCAGTAATTTCACTAGCTACAGTGCCCTTCAAACCGGAACACAGTAGTGCTTGCACACTATGCCTGGCGGCAGAATAACTGGCAAAGTTCATCTAGGTAGGTACCAACCTACCTAGATGAACCTTGCAGAAAAGTCATACTACCCAGTAAAAACAAAAACTTTGGAAAACATGAGCTTCTGATCCCCATGAGCTTCAAGCTAACTTTGGCCCAAACATGTGAGCACTATTAAGCTCTATATTTGCACTGCTTAATCTGGTCAACCAAATTAGCAATGGTGGGAAGTTTAATGAGAACTTTTGGGACATACATTTACGTACAAAAAGTATAAATAAATCCAACTTTTCTACAAAGATGTTCTTCTACTTATTGTTTAGACTGTGTTACTTGCCTATACAAAATACATTATACAACTTGAAACAGCTGATCAACCCTCCACATTAGCGTAGACAAACAAAGGGTTGCTTATTATTAACTTGAATTATTTAGAAGACAGAGGTGGGTACCATGAAATAATAAACCGATAGAGTACTGAAGTAAGCGTAAGTTTTTGTGATAAATGATCAGGCTCTATGAAAACACAGATTCCACAGATACAAAACCACGTCGTTATCATGTCTTGTTCAAATCGTGTCACAGAATTAGGAATACCTTCACTTTATATTAATGGTAGCTTTTGACGTGTTGATGCTTCGGAACGCGTCTCAGTGGAACATTATGATTTTTGACAGTTCAAATCGCACCAATTCCAGATTAATTTCGCGTGGTTTGTTTGGTTTGTGTGTCAGTGGTTTAGTTTTCATTTCATAGAGAATAGATTTTTGCAGATTTCTTATGTAAGACAAGGAATTCGCATGGTTTCGAAGTCAGGAGTCGTAAAGTGGTCATACAGAATTAGGGCCCTGCAGATTAATCTATAATTTTGTCTCTCTTCTTGTCTATGCTGTCAGATCACTTTCATCATCATCATCATCAACAGCCTGAAGACGTCCACTGCTGAACATAGGCCTCCCCCAGAGCACGCCACCTTGAGCGGCTGCTCGCCTCCTGCATCCATCGGCTCCCCGCGATCACTTCACACACTTTGATTTTGTTTTTTTCAGATCACTTTAATTTGTAAGTATTTATTAGCTTTGTATATAGTTTTAACCATCGTAAAATTTCTATGAGAAAAAATATTAGAAACCACCATTGGACAAATTCGCCAAGCCATGGCAAGATAAAGATTCACCCTACTAATCATGGTGAATAAAATACACTTGTGTGGTTGGTTTGAACCATTGTGCATTGCTGCGACTGGTTAACCAGACAGTTGCAAAATGTATCAAGTTATAATATATACCGACTTTTAATTGGTGGAATACTTATGAGATGTATGCCGTACATAGCAACGTGTTGACAAACGAGAGCAAGTTGATTAGCAGTCAAATGAAATATTAGTCATTGGCTAATGGTAACAATATGGAAGTATTTGCTTTGTGTTGTAGCTTTGTCAATTTGTGGAGTAGTTAAATATACATTACTACCGCAATTACGTTATTTTATATTAATATATTAAGCCTCAGTTGAAGAATAACAGGCATTATGTTAATTGGAATACTGAAAGTAAAAATAATGAGGCAGCCGCGTTAGCGGCTATGCGCGACCTGAAACGAATTTTCATATTTATGTAATACAAAATCAACTTTTTACGAGAGCGATGATGGCTGAGCGCTTCACATTCTTACGGCACCGGGTTCAATCCTTGGCCCTGCACCACTGACTTATCTAGTAAGTTATGTGCAGTTTTCGATGCCATCGCTCCGTGCCTCGGAGAGCACGTTAAGCCGTCGGTCCCGGTAGTCATAAGAACATCTATGACAATCGTTACGGGTAGTCAGACGCCTGATAGAATCTGACACCTGGTGTAACCATCCCTGTTACTGGTTCCTTATGGGTTGTAAGGCCAGATGGCAATCGCTCATGTAATTCTGGTAGCTTGCCGCTACAGGTTAGATTGGGAGCCGACCCTAATAACAAAATGGGAAAAAGCAAAGAGGATGGATGTATGGACAAAATGAACTTTTTACAGGCAAAGTACCCTTACCCGTAGAAGTATCTGACCACCTTGAGCTATTACGTGTTACGTTAACGTCTAATTTAAACATTGGCTCTTACATTGAGTCCATAGCTAAGCTGTCTACAAAAAGTTAGAGTTCTCGGGAAGGTCCGCCGATATTTCACTCCTGGACAGCTTTTAAACTTATATCAAGCACAAGTCCGATCGTGTATGGAATACTGCGGCCATCTCTGGGACGGTTCAGCTAAATACCAGCTTCAGGCCTTGGACTCAATTGAAAGGCGAGCAAAAAAGCTCATAAGTGACGATACAATAGTGAGAGCTGACGGTGACGGAGAGACGGTGTTCTAAGCTCTGGAGCCTATCCAGAGCTTAGAACACCGTCGTAAAGTTGCCAGCCTATCAGTGTTCTATACAGGTTACATTTCGGTGAGTGTGCTGCGGAGCTACACCATTTAATTCCACCATCTCCGTTTCACCATCGGACGAGAAGACGTACAGCTGCACGCCATCCATTTATGGTTGATATTCATTTGATTCGCACAAAGCGGTTTGACTCGACATTTATAATCCGAGCAGTGAAGGAACGGAACACTTTACCAGCGTCTTTGTTTCTCGACACAAGTACAATCTGGAGCTCTTCAAGTCGCGAGTGAATAGGTATCTTCTAGGCAAGTATGTACCATCGTAGGCCGCGTCGTCACTTCCCATCAGGTGAGATTGCGGTCAAATGCGGGTCTATTCAGTTAAAAAAAACCTTTAAACTGACTACTACTATAATACAAACAACTATTAAATACTAATAGCTGCACTATCGACTGCAAAAACATTTGGACTGTATACTGGCTACGCTTCTTCTTCTCGTGTAGGCAAGTGGTCAGCCCTGGAAGGCTTCTGACCTAGCTCTACGACTGGTGGCTTTGACCTATAGACAGTAAAAGAAAAAGTTTATAGTTTTTAGGTTACAAAACACTGGCGTAGACGCTATCTACGGCTACTGTAGCGTAGGTCTACGAGGCCGTAGAGCTGGTCATAGTTTCAACAGGCCATAGCCATTAGCCGTGTATTTTTTTTTTTTTTTATTGTTTATAGGCAAAGCATTTGACCACTGTCTCACCTGGTGGAAAGCGATGACGCAGTCTACGATGGAACATGCTTGCCTAGAAGATACCTGTTCACTCTCGTCTTGAAGACACCCAGATCATAGTTAGCTGGAAACAAGGACGCCGGCAAGGTGTTCCACTCATTGGCTGTTCGCACTAACTATTGATAAGTCAATAGCTGCTACCAATATACCGCTGCCGTTTCAATGTTGGTAAGGTAAAAGATTAACATCGCATTGCCTAAGAGTGGGTTTTTTGATCCATGGTTAAGTAATCAATGGTTAAATAAATATTTGATTGATTGATTAAAAATTCGAACAAATTTTGACCATTGGTAAGAATTTGAGAATTTGTTAGCATTTTAACCATTGGTTACTTTAACTACGGATTAAAAACCCCAACTTTAGTGTACGTAAACTTCAATAAGAAGTTAACACAATCGGTTGCTACTCTACCGATTGTCATAGTTTTCGAAAATTACTATGCGTTTTTTTGAAAAAAAAATCGAATAACTTTTAGTAATATAGATAAGAGTGTTAAGCGAACGGTAAACGTTGTTTTGCGGTTACGAGAAAGCGACAGAGCAAACAACGTTTCAAAGCAAGGCGTAGAACAATTTAAACTTTCTTTCCAAATCTCATTTGCACATATCATTTACCTCTGATTGTCACTGAATACCTGAGACTGTGGCATATCCGTTGAACTTCCGTGATTATGCTAATGGTTCCAAGTAGATTACACTTTTAGGGCTGGCACAGACGTGCCACTTAACAACGACGCTACCTAGCCCATGCAAGTTACGAAAAACTGTACATTCATTTTATTTGTTTGTTCGTGTTTGCTTTGGAAATCTGGATCTGAGTATCGCAGGACGCCTTGTGTACTATAAATTATTTTAGTTAATCAGCAACTATCGTATTCGCAATCTATAACAATATTATAAAGAGGAAAGATTTGATTGTGTGTTTGTTTGCATTGAATAGGCTCTGAAACTACTGAACCGATTTCAAAAATTCTTTCATTGTTGGGAAGCTACACTATCCCCGGATGACATAGGCTATATAATATTTAAAAAAAATTAGGGTTCCTTACCAAAACTCCAATAATGTAACCCAATGTGTAAAAAATTACCTAAAATATTCTTTAATACATCGCGTGCGCTGCGAAAACTATTATACTCGTGCGAAGCCGGAGCGAGCCGCTAGTATTAAATATAGGCACTCTACCAACGAATACATAATAAGTACACAGAATATATAACAGTACTATGTACTCATATACGATCATTTGCGTCTCTGGTCATTTAGCTATTGAAAATATGATTATTTGCGTGACTTGTATAGTGGGAATCTGTACAATTCGTTGAAAGGCTTTTTACGACGGTGAAAGAAAATTTCATAGAAAAACCGGCACACTCAATAATTGCAAAAGCTTCAGGACATGTTATAGAGAAGGTACCTGTAATAATTATTGGCGTACCATACCTTTATATTATAAACGTTAATTAAATGCTTAAAATGTCACTGAAGTTAAATGTCATGAGCAATAACGAGACAAGATAATTTAAACATTGATTAAATTTAACTGACGATTATATGTAGAGAGAACCTAACTTGTACATCTCGAAAGATCTTTGATCCCAAAGCCCGCAACTTTTTGTAGCAACCATGTCGCTCAAAAGCACTACGTTTATAGCTAGCCTAAATTATATTTTTAGATGGAATTGTGGCTGGGAAGTAATGAAATTCATTATTTTAAAGCTTGTGATGCGGAGGATACTGTTAGAATTAATTAATTTTCATGCACAGTGTTATGCAACTTTCCAGGCCCGCAGCAGGTTTTAGTTAACTAAAATGTAACAAGATTATGTTACTCTTGCAGCTGGTGTTAAGTCGCATTATTTGATTCTAGTAAAGGGTCTTTCAGCAAGGACGGGCCGATCTTGAAATTGAATAAAACAAGGTATGTGTGAAATATAAACGTATTTTTTTTTTCGAAAGGCCAATTAATGCACACCTTTGTAAGAGCGCGTGCAAATTCTACATTAATAAAATCATTTGTGCAGGGCTTCAAATGATGGTTTTTTTTATCGAGATAGACGCAGCTACATTTGAATTGCACGCCTGCTGCAAAATTAGAGTTCGGATGCAGTTTCCGTGCAATTGTTATAGCTGCATCTAACTGCCAACTGACTGCGCAGTCTGCTTGCTTTGTAGTCGGCGTGCAGTTGGTCCCAACTGCTCAACGTTTTAACAGCAAATTGATAGCTTTGAGTAATTTAGAAATCAATCAATGAAAATTATTTGAAGAAATCTCTTGATATTTTTTTTTGTAGATACGTTTACCCCTTTGCCTCATCTCACTGTTCTCCACTGATTACTTTTATTCTCTCTCCATACTACCAGTAAGAACACTGGGAGCGATGGTGGCCGAGTAGTAGCATGTGCGCTTTGCAATCTTACGGCACCGGGTTTGATCCTCGGCCCTGCACCAATGACTTATCTAGTAAGTTATGTGCAGTTTGTGATGCCATCGCTCCGTGCCTTAGAGAGCACGTTAAGCTGTCGGTCCCGGTTGTCATAAGAACATCTATGGCAATCGTTACGGGTAGTCAGACGCCTGATAGAATCTGACGCCTGATCTAACCATCCCTATTACTGGTTCCTTATGGGTTGCGAGGTCAGATGGCAGTCGCTTTTGTAATTCTGGTAGCTTGCCGCTACAGGTTAGATTGGGAGCCGACCCCAATAACAAATGGGAAAAGGCAAAGAGGATGATGATGACTACCAGTAAGAACACTCAATCAAAAACCCAACAGACGTAAGACCTCAGTTCTTTACGAGCCAATAAACGACTAGAACACGAGTCAGTCGCTCATAAAACTCGGCTGAGTGGCTCCTAATAGAATAATACAAGCGAGAACGTTTACTGATTAAACAATAACGTTCAATGATGGAACTGGAGGGTACGTAACCGGTGTTAGTACAGTGGTGAATAGACGAGCAATCAAACAGAATAAAATAGAAAAAATAGCAACTAATATACTGTTAGCTACTCTTCATTGCTATTCTGTGAAAATCTATCATGATAATTATCACCCGTTCTCAGTACCTCTAGGTACTTTCGCAGGAAAAATCCGCATGCAGTAAAATAGACATCAGTTTGAATAGTTGAAGTAATAGTTAGGTTTCATCTACATCATCATAATCATCATTAACAGCCTGAAGACGTCCACTGCTGAATATAGGCCTCCCCCACAGAGCGCTATTTTGAGCAGCTGCTTGCCTCCTGCATTCATCGGCTCCCACGGTTTCGTCGGTCCGCCTCGTGGGGGCCGGCCGGCGTTGCACCTCCCGCGGGGTAAATACGTATAATTTGCAACAGGCGTAAATTTCGCAACCATTGCTGTCAAAGCTGTCAAACGTCACTTTGGCAGAGCAGAAAGCGATCGAGCGCTAGATCACCGACTATCGGACAATCGTTGAACTAAAAAGTGTACTATTTTGTTTCCGTTTATTGCTGTTCTGTTGCTAGTGGCGCTAGTATCTAAGGCGAAATGCATTCAACGACAGGCGAGCAACAGGCGGTTGACACTGCGACCGATTGCTAAGTGTTTGCTGTCGCTTCGCTACTGCTGTTGCTTTGCTGTTGCAAATTATACGTAATTACCCCGCCGGTTCGTGGTCGCGTCTCGAGAACCTTTCTTCTCCATCGTTTGTCAGTTCTACGAGCGATGTAGCCTGCCCAAGCCCCTTTTTCATTTCAAATTGATAATTCTAAGAGCTATAACGGTCACTTTAGTTCTAGTACATACTTTGTAGGTATTCAAAACTGTTATTTTAAAAGTGAAAAATTTTGAAACCTTGTCTGTTTGTATGATTGTTTGTGTTTCTTACACGACTAAATGGTAAACAGTGAACCGTTTAACAGAAATCTTGCTGGCACTCTATACCAAGATTGATGAGATTTGATTTGAGATGTTAACACAGGGTAGATTTTATCCCGAAAAATTTATAATTTTCACGGGAAAACTGGTAAATATAGAGTAAAACCGTGGGGCATCTCTAGTAGTATATACTCGATCGGAAACGCTAACAGCAAGCATCTCATAAATCCGTTTTATCGGTTCCCTCTCACATCATTACCTGGTCCACTCGCACTCTTCTATCGTTTCACTTCGCTAGTTCCACCAATTTGATTTCGATTCTATGCATTGATATATGAAAATGATAGATAAGATGATAGCTTTGTTTTAGGTGCAACAAAAAGTTACAGCATTAACAATGTCTATGCAACGCTAATAAAAAAGTCAGTAAATACAATTAAAAAAAAATCGTGTATGAAATGCAATATGGAAATTATGTTACTGTATTGATTTTATTATGAAATTTGTAAAGTTATCTATGCAAACGAGCAAAAAAATCACGGCTGTTGTATGGGGGCCCCTTAAATGTTTATTTATTCCTGTTTTTTAGTATTGTTGTTATAGCGGCAACAGAAAATACATCATCTGTGAAAATTTCAACTGTCTAACTATCACGGTTCATGAGATACAGCCTGGCGATAGACGGACATACAGACAGACAGCGGAGCCTTAGTAATAGGGTCCGTTTTACTCTTTGGGTCATCATCATCAAGCCTGAAGACGTCCACTGCTGAACATAGGCCTCCCCCAGAGCACGCCACCTTGAGCGGCTGCTCGCCTCCTGCATCCATCGGCTCCCCGCGGCTTTCACCAGGTACCACCAGGTAGGTTCGCGGGTTTCACTCTTTGGGTACGACACCCTAAAAAGAACTTATTTTTTGATATCATTATTATAGGGTCTAACTATATTTTGGTCAGACCCTCTCGGACTTCGCACGGGTTAATTAATTTTACACCCATAACCCTGTCAAAAGAAAGAGGGAAGGGGGAGCAAAAAGATGAGGGTAGAATAGCGACAGAATCTATAAACTAGTATCTGCGATCAAACATATGGTAGATCCCCGATCACCGCTTCGAAAATGGCATCCATCAAAACAAGGCATATATGCCTTGTTTGTGCTCTCAGTCGCGTGTTACCGCGCCTAATGAAAGTGATGTAACTAACATATTATTGATTTACAACGCTATTACAGGGTGATATGGTTCATTATTAAAATGTAACAACCGCTTGTGGACTATTTTATATCAGCTCGAGAGTTGAAGTGAGCATTGGCACAACACTTGATGTTTGATTTTCATAGAAACTGTGTATCTATAGAATATTTTATTTAAGAATAGTGTGGAAATTGTGGAAACACAGTGAGCTCCTTATGGGCTTAGACAGCATTGTAAAAAACACTCTGGTTTCGGTCTTGAATGTTGATATGGATGACAGGACGTGGTCGCAAGCCTCTCTACCTGTGCGCTTAGGAGGTTTAGGGATACGCAAAATTTCGAGTGTTGCATTACCGGCATTTTTGTCCTCTGTACATGGTACACATAAATTAATAGAAAAAATTCTTGCTCCATCTTTAGGTACTTTCGAAGTAGCCCATTTGTCTGAGGCCAAGAATGCCTGGGGGTTGGCTTGTCCAAATTCTGATTTCCCGGTGGTTCTTTCCTCACAGAGGCTGTGGGACCGACCGCTCTGCGAACTAGCACGGAAAAATCTTTTAGATACGTGTCCTAGCGTCGCTGATCGTGCTCGGCTTCTCGCAGTCTCTGTGTGGGAGTCAGGACTTTGGTTACAGGCCATGCCTTCTTTCAACACTGGTAACCTTTTAGATCCGACTACTTTTCGTTTAGCTATCAGCTTACGTTTGGGGGCAAGATGCTGTGTGGCCCATCGCTGCCAGTGCGGTACCGCAGTTGACCAGCTCGGTCATCACGGTCTCTCGTGTTCAAAAAGCGCTGGTCGAATTTCGCGCCACGCTAGTCTTAATGACATCATTCGCCGGGCTTTTACCACCGCCAATGTTGCAGCCATTCTCGAACCGAATGGTCTCATGCGTGACGATGGTAAAAGACCCGACGGAATGACTCTGGTTCCCTGGAAGATGGGGCGGCCTTTAGTGTGGGACGCTACTTGCGTCGATACTATGGCGCCGTCACACCTTCCCGAGACACACGTTAGGGCCGGCGCCGCGGCTAATTCTGCTGAGCAGCTAAAACGGCGCAAATATAAAAATTTCGGTAGCGGTTACATATTTGAGCCGTTTGGTGTTGAGACCCTAGGTCCGTGGGGACCGGGAGCTCACCGCGTTTTCCAAAGTCTATCAGAGCGCCTGGTCGATGCGACGCGTGACCAAAATGCTGGCACTTATTTGGCCCAACGCATCAGCATTGCAATTCAACGTGGCAATGCGGCCAGCATGTTGGTACGCTACCTACCGGTAGTGGGCTGGAGCACTTGGACTGTCTATAGGCCATCGCGGCTATTATACAGTCCATAAGTGTTCTTTGTAGTAGGTAGTGCAGCTAGTTTAGTTTAGTTTAGCTTAGTTTAGTTTAGTTTAGTTTTTATTATTGTAGTAGTTAGCTTGAGTAATAAAGGCAATTTGCCCGTTAAAAAAAAAAAGAATAGTATTAGTCAAATTTTTCAAAACGCTTTGCGATCGTGCCTAGACTCTCAACTCCAAAACTTATGCATAGACTTAAGTAATTGGATTTCCCGACACGCGCCTCGAACTATGGCGGTGTAAACTTCCTTCTTGTTCAAGAGCTTTTGTCTTACATTGAACCCTAATAAGCTCATTAATTCAAAATGTGCTTAACATTTCAGGTAATCATTTCCGGTTCAGTCGTCAAACATTGTTTGGTGTAATTCTGTAAAAGAATGCTTTTATTAGGTCCATAAAAAAGTCCGTTGCCCACGGCTACACACTCGTAGACTATACAGTTAATCGCATATCCATACTCAAAGTTCAAACAATATTTATGATTTTTATAGCAGTATCGCCTGCTTAGCGTAATCTACAGATTGATTTGTAAAGGAAATATTTGAATCACGAACGGGATATGAACCCGCATCCATCCGTCCCTTTAGCCGGGACATGCTTTACTTAAACTACTGTGACAAGTGATCTCATGTCCAAATTTATCCAAACAGCATTTGTGTTAATGTAACTTGACCATACTGGTTGGGATGATTCTCCAGAATTCTTCTCTGCGGACGCCCTAGGTTATTACTCGTATATAAATAACAATGAAATGCTATACGTTATTAAACGCATCATTTGAAAACAACAATGAAAATGTCCATCACAAAAAAAGTAAAGTTGGATAAGATTTTAAAATTTGCGAATTCAGGAAAATCTGAACATTTTTCTGTGAGATTTATAATTATGTTTTGGTACACTATCTACTTCACGACATAACTTACACAAAATTAATAATCTTTCAACAAAGCTCAATTATGTTTGATCATAACCACATCAAGAGAAATTTGGTGCGGCTTATATATATTCGAAGTTTAAAGTGCCTATATCAAAGCGTGGCTTAACCTGTTTAATTAACGTAAAATAATGTCTGTACTTACAGACCAAGTTCTTTGGAATGTTCAAATTTATGATTTTGTTTTGTACCTATATTAGGTCCAATGGTTTGTGGGCTATACTCGGGACTTCTTTACGTGATAAAACCGGAAATAAAGAAATCCACAGAAGAATAAAAGTCACGATATAGCCTTAAAAAATAGCAAGTTGAAACGGTAGTGAGCAGGCCACATCGCACGCAGAACCGATAACCGATGGGGAAAAAAGTTCTCGAGTGGTGACTATACGAACCGAAAGACGCAGCATAGGCTGGCCCCCCACTAGGTGGACCGACGATCCGGTCAGAACCGCGGGGAGCTGATGGACGCAGGAAGCAAGTAGCCGGTCAAATTGGCGCTCTATGGAGGAGGCCTATGTTCAGCATGTACCCCCCCCAAAGAAGAATTGATGTTAACGTTTAAAGATATTTTTGCGTTTATTTTTATTTAATTGAGCTTATATTTGATTTTCATATTTTATCTATTAGAACCTAACCTAGAGTGAACCTAATAAACCTAGAGAGATACGAATAGAACCTAGTCGCTCACGGCTACCTAAGTAAAATGTTAAACGTAAGAGAAGTGTTGTAAGTCCTAAGATTGATATTGGTTATGGCCAAGTGGATCGTCTATTTGTGTGGTAGGACCGTACGTTGTGATTTGTAGAATCCCTAGTTCTTTTAAGGTAGTGAGACAATGCCTAATGCTACCTAATAAACCGCAATAATCTATCTATATGCCAACTTATCAATTACTTATAATTATGTTTTATATTGCCTATATAATATCCTTTAGATTATATTAATTTTATAATAACGTAATTAATGTAGATGCTTAATAGTTATTGAAACGCGCATAATCCTATTAAAATTACAACCCTTTTATATTCGTGATTTTTATGTAGAGTAAATACCGTGAAGTAATTATACATGTACATTTACATAGTTCTAGAGTTTGGTTGGTAGAGTTTAGGTAGGTATTATAAAAGTATAACATTAACTATTCTTATAGTCTTGACGTAGCTATGGTAGAGTTTATATCGATGTCTTTTCTAACAGTCTAGAATTACGTTGAACCTAAGTAAGACCTAAGTTATTATCTTATCACATTCACCCCATACTTTCTGAGTTTACGTTAATTACACGATATCTTGTTTAGCACGTATCAGTAGAATCACTGCAATTGTCATTTTCTGCGGTGATCCTATTTGGGAGCCCCATCCCCGCCCCCAAAAATGAGATTTCGTCTCCAGACTTGGTTATCTCCCTTCAGATAGTGCTTAAATAGTGATACTTCAGCGCACTAGGGGAATTGGTCTATTAATTTAACGTTTTTGGTACGTTTGTATGTCTAGTTGTTGTGGTTAGTACTTAGTATGTCTGTCTGTCAAATTTAGTCTTCAAATATATACTAGAGAGTAAGAGGACATTGTCTTTTGGCAAATCCTAACACTGGCATACATCAAATCATTCAAGGGAACTCTATTTGTTAACAAGCAAAGATTCATACTCATCCATCGCCAATTTCATTGTGGATCTCTCAGGTAAGTACTAACTTCGTTACAAGAGAGATCCTAATCCCATCTCGGGCTCCTCCTCTCCATCCTATTCCTATAGTTCTATTAAATTTGTCCTAGCAATTTTCTAATATTAACGACGATCCTAAATTCAAAAACAATAATACCGTTAAAATAGAATTTGATAAGAATTATTTTACCGTGAGCTTTTATTCGAGCTAATAATATTAATAGTTTATTTTGACTATTAAATCGAGCCTACCTATATTATCCAACCTTTGGTATTATTTTACCTAGATTATATTTAGCATGAGATTAATTATTAGTCGACGATTTGGTAGAAAACCCATAATATCTACGTATTAAATTATCGAGGCTATAATATAATTCTTAATTTTTATATAAATAATCAAGCCATTCCCAGCTAGATTATAAGACCTTCAGGATATTCACACTGAATTTTGGTCTAGTTATTTCCTTATGAAATAACATGACTTTATTAGTCGGTAATATTTGTTTGCAACTCTAATCTATCCAGCATAGAGTAGCGAACATAAATTAGTCTTATTGGAGATTTTACAGAACTCAAAATAATGTTAAATCAAATCGATTTGGTCAAGCTAGATCTTTAGGTTGTCTCCGAGTTCAGATCTAGAAATAAGTGGCATAAAATCTTTTGATAAAATCCATCATAAAACACTATCGACGAAGAAGCTCTCTAATCCATCTGGCATAGAGAAACCTCCGGGCACGACTACGCTTGGCCCAAGTGCATACAGACCTTATCAAAATAATTAAGTAAATAGAATGATATAATTATAAGTAGTACACTCTCTATAAATATGGAGCATATCAATTTATTAAAACAAAGATCTTTTCCAAGTTCCAACTTTAAGATTCGATAACACAGGTCCAAATCTATTTGATGTAAATATTCAATTAAATAGAGTATTAATTTATTTATGGATTTCAAAGTTAAATGATTTTAAAGAATATTTTATTTTATTAGACCATACTTAGTCCTTCAATCTCATTAGCTTGTATTTAACATCTGACGTACGCGCATTATAGGTACATAAGTATAGAGTATTTTGAACATTACGACTCCGTTTAAATAAATTTATTATAACTATACGTAAAATAAATCCGTATTTGAGATTGGTCCTAAAATTTTATATTTCATTGGTTACATACTTATTTAATAATGGTTTGCTTTTACTAGAATTTCATTGAACGAAACTTGTGTTTTATTAAATTGAATTATATATCTTTTTAGGTAATGAATTATGATTTATTTAGTTTGGTATTATTTCATTTATGAAAGGAGTTAAATATTTTAATATTATTTGATTTAATTGTTAGCTTTTACTAGAATTTTATTTGATAATAATTTGGTTTTATTTAACCCAATTAGTTGATATTTTATTTTAAATCGACGAAATTTATATTTATTTTTATTAACCCCAATGTGTGTTCCTCGACTTATTGCTAAACCCAACCTAATATAGTGAGTGCCCCAACAAGCTAGAGATTGCTTGAATCTCACATTTAACTTTAAACGTGTGTGTCGGTCTCGAGTGTGCAATGAGACCTATCTAAGCTAGCCTATAAGAAAGCGAGCTGGCGAGGCTCTAAAAAGCTAAACCTAATTTCTACGCACCCCCTAAGGATACTCCTACCCGGACCGTGGTCCATGGATGGGAGAGCATCCGCCCCTGTATAAATGTGAATATATAAATATATAAATAAGACAACCCAGATAATTTTATCTATCAGACCAAGAGGCGTGCAAACACATGGGTCCACTTCGACGGTCCCCCTCCCAGTCCAGATAGATAATATAACCCAGATTGGAGACGATCGATCCTTTGCGGAGGAATAATCGATCTGCTGCGTCTCAAGAACAATGCAGCCTAACTCTAACACTAACCATGGAGGACATGTAATGCCAAGTTAGCACCGTCAGGCCCAGCATCACACCGCATACTCATGCGTTATAATTTTTCCGTGCTTGGTCAATACGAAATATTTACCCCCCAAACAAATTCTAATACTACACACTTCAATAAAATCACAAGGTATTAGCCAAGCCAAGAAAAACTTTTGAGAGGAAAACTAGCTCACTAAAACGCGCCTATTCACAAAGAATTTAAATTAAACGCGAATTTAATATTTGATTTCTCATTACTGGTCCATCATTAATGAATTTAACAAAACCCCAATTGAAATTAAAATCACTGTAATGTACTATAACCGCATAAAAGGACTCGCGTAAATGAAATTTATCTAAAATGAATTTAACAAAACCCCAATTGAAATTAAAATCACTGTAATGTACTATAACCGCATAAAAGGACTCGCGTAAATGAAATTTATCTAAAATGAACCAGCACCAAGAAACCGTAACAAAATACGAAAATAAAATGACAAATATTCTAAAATTAATACCCGAGGGACCCAAAATTCAACACAAAATCCCAAGATCTAATTCCCCTTCTGAGCCGACGCAAGCGCTTATAAAGGACCATCGACGCGCATTTCTTCCTGCTACCCTATTCGCTAACTGATTTATTCCTTTGTCATAGTAAACCGATTATAACTTTACTTAAGATTTACTAGGCGCATATAAATTGTTATTGTGACACGGAAAACTCAATTGACGCGATCATCGTTCTATATCTGCCGGTGCTACTATAAGTTACTATATTAAATCTAATTATTGAATGCGTTAATTCACTGTTTTGAAGGCATTAGCTTAAGGACTAATCTGTGTTATTTTGGTACATATTCTAGAGATTTAATTATAGATTTTCTTTAGGTTATTGTTTCGTTAATATGCTTGTGGTGTACAACCAGTAAAGTTTATTTATTATAGTTCATATTTTAATTATTTATTCATTAAATGTGTCGATTACCATACGGTAGATTCTCAGAGCTTCAGTAATAACATAATTTATTATATACGTTATTATTGGCTATCCTATTTATTCATTTTTAGTGTTTAATAGAAGTTATTTATAGATTGGATATGAATTTATCAGGTAATCATTTTAGTTTTCTAGAGTCCTAAGACCTTGAACCTTTCATTAGCAGTCCTAAGACCTTGAGCCTTTTATAAGTAGATGATTTTATTTAAATATTTTTGTATTCCCATTTATAATCAAGCCTTCACTATATTTGTGACATGACGGGACCCTTTGGACCGTTACACCAACCCCCAAATTTTACGCAGGTGTTTAATTGTTGAACCGAAGTAAAAATTTCTAATCTAATAATCAAACAAATCTCACAAATATAGTTTATCTAATGTAATTTACAATTCCCTCTTAATTGTGCCCAATAAGCAACTTTATAATTTGTTATCGTTTGACTTCAAACATGTGTGATTCTCGCTGTAAGTGATCCTATATGTATAGTGGATTTAGACCAGAACAGAAATCAACCATAAAAGTAGTCAGCATCCTGAGCTTATATTGTTTGAATTATATAACCGATTGACATTGATAACTAGGATTACTAGATTCTACTGAGACCTGGTTGTGAGGCAGGCAGCCCTAGTAGCATTTAAGCAAAAATCCCGTCAGAATTCAACCTTTCAATTCCTAAGGAACCAATGCGAAAACCCTGCAAAATCTAGTATAGCTAAAAGTAGCAACCGTGTATCAATTGAAACAACCACCCAGAATAATCGTAATTTCATAGTTAATTCCTCCTCCGGAGTATGTGTAGTTGCCGAGTTTCAGTCTTAGCTTCTTGTGTAGTTGGGCTCCTTATAAGTGCATTAACCTGCGAGCTGATGCTATTGCTTTAATCCTAACTCCAAAGCTCTTTCTTATAAGAAACTGATTGTTAAGTGTTAGATGTTCGAATTCAACCGACAACAAACCCCTTAAACCTTAGGCTCTGCTAAACCACCAAGACCCTTGCTAACTGTTACTATGTCAATCACCGGGGCCAACCTTCCACATCAACCAATTTCCCCTATACGTTCAAAAACCTTTCTTTAGCAAAACATTAACATTCCAACCCTTAACATGACTTCGATCAGACTTCGAGTATACTATCTCAACGGTCTAGCAATTCCCAATATAGGTAAAAGGCTTTTAAATAATATTGCTTTTAATAAATATTCCGCTACCACATTAAAATAAAATAAGTATCCCATTTTTTAAAGATTAATTCCTACATTAATTTGATAAACACCATCTCATCGGTTCAATAATTAATGTTTCAACTGCTTTTAAATATTAATGCCAAAGTTAACTCGTATTTTCCTTTTTAATTATATTTGAATTTATTTAATTTAGTCCAAATCAACTAAAACTTTACAACATCTAGAATTTAGATTATACCCCTTTTAAATAGATGAAACCATGTGCTCAAAATTGATTTACACAGCTTATCTTATTTTTATCTTTTATTTTTCCTAGAATATATATATATATATATAGTTTTGTAATTTATTTAAACCATAAGCTCGCAATTGATTCACCTAAAACTTTTTGTTTAAATTTGAATTACGTGCTTATTTTTTTTTTTTTTTTTATTTAAAATTGACATATGCACTTAGAGTACCATTCTAATATGTAACTAAAAAGTTAAAATTATTTCAATGTCGTAGAACCCATGCTAGTCTACGTAATTAAGTTGCAGTAAAGCTATCGTCCGATATGCATTTTAGAATACCATACAACGCCCCGACAAACTACCTGAACCTGATATTTTTCTTGCGTCACCATTTCTAATGGAGTGCCCACATTATACCAATTAACAATTTTATAAAACTTGTATTTCTTTAAATTTTTATTAATTATTGCTAATATATGTTTTTTTTTTTTTTGAAAAGCCGCCGCGCTCCCCTCCATCTGTAAATAATCAGTATTCTACTTTATTTTGTAAATATAATGAGCGTCTTATTAGTATTATTACTCTTATTATTATTAACCACTTTTGAACCCTCATATTCACAGATGGGCTTTTCCCTTACCACCATGGATGAAATTAACGCTCAAACTCTTCCTTTATATTGCAGCGTTAATTCATCAATTTTAATTAAATAGTATGTACAATTAATTTTTCCTTTTTTTTTTTTTTTAAATTGTGATAAGTAGCTAAGGTTAATGTTCAAACGCTCCCCCTCCCCTCTTTCCCGAATCGTTGCTGATTAAATTAACGTCCCCCTTTTAGTGAACTTTTGTTGAACACTCTTTTATATTCCTTCTAGTTACAACAAATAATCACTTTTATATTTCATAATAGAACATTCTAATCAAAGCGATTGCATCATTTAGGAAAGAAATTTAATTATTTAGCTTCATTTTATATCTTGTAATTTTAACAGTAATTTTTAGTTTACATGTATCCAATTATAATACGGATATCATAGCCCAATATAATGAAACACTCATTTGTATTGTTTTACTATATAAGACTTAACAATGCCTACAGGTATACGGTATGTCTCTAGCTTCTGACTATGTATGTAGTACGTACCTATTATTTGTACAAAAGCATAAACTTTAATGCAGCCTATATTATATATCTATGATACATCAATCACATTTATCTTCAGTTCATGTATAGACTGGTAAGGATATACCATTACCAAGGACTATTCACCAAAGAAACGTCTAGTACAAATAAAATAAAAGTTACCTATCATTAATTTTTGTAAGTTAATAGTTTTTATAAATATTTTAAGTGCATAATAGGCAATATTTAAGAATTACTTATGGATTCATTAAGTATGCATAATATTTATTGTATTAGATGGATGTGGTAACATAAGATATGTGAGTGTTTCTCTGCAATGGTAAATATGTATACCTATGTATTATGGGCGGCTGTCCGGTTAATCGCGAAATATTATTTAAATTATATTAACAGAAAGTTCGTACACAGGTAGATACTAAACTTATAATTACAGAAAACAACCTCAGCCAAGTTATCGCGTTTGAGTGGACAGCGGTCGGCGGTTGACAAGCTACTTACCTACCGGACAGTTTGTGTTGTACCGAGCGTGAATTATGTACGGATGGTTATTTTTATTATAATATATGCGTCAATAGTTCTGGTACTGCGTTATATAGGGTACCCAAGATACAGGCTGTTGCCTAGTTTGGGACCCGCTGGATTTTTATTCCATATGGTATAACAATAAAGCTAACCTAATATTTTTGTAATAATGATAAACACTTATATTTTTTTCTGGGAATAAATTATTCTTATTCTCATTTTGTATTAGTAATCATCATCATTATCTTTGCCCTTTCCCATTCGTTATTAGTAAAGATTACTCATTATTTTCTAGAATTTCTGAATCACCCATACTCCTTCTCATACTACGTTACTTACGTACCTATAGGTAAAGATAATATCATGATGAAAGTGCCTATCTATCTCTAACTTGGATCCCACCATGATCGGTTCAGCAACCCATAACCCGAGTTTTACCAAGTACACAATAATAGTGAATCCAAATAGTCATAATGCACCTAATAATAACTAAACATATTTTCATCTAAAACTAGCTTAATCTAAAATTGACTAAAGCAAGCGTAAGTTTCTGGATAGACCATACGTATTTGTTTTCTGCCTTCTGCCTAATTAATCATAACCTTTTTTAACGCTTAGTCTATACGTACAGGTTATCTACCTCCTAGATCTTACACTCAAATTCTCAAATTAAACGTACTAAACTTATGGAATAAAACCCAAAATTATTTACACTAACTATTTGAAGTTAACCGTTACGCTTATCAAACCTAAATAAACCAGGTTTTTCTTTTTTTTTTTTTTTAAAGAACTTAAATGTTCATTTGGACAATAATAAATTGTATCTAAATTTTGTGTCTATTATTAATCCTTTTATTCGTTTTATTTATATTTATTTGAAGTTCTAGACATGCCTTATACTGGGCGCAACTGAACTCATCAGTATGTCCTGAAACTAGGTCATTATATATCTAGGTCACTCATGACACCGGTCACGTGTGAACCAAAGTTTTTTTTTTTTTTCGAGCAGGAATCGAATCTACAACCTACAGGTCAGCGGGAAGGGCCACCATCAACCGAGCTATCAGGCCGGTCGAAGTCTAATATTATACAGTAAGTAGTAAAGTATCAAGTTAGTTAATCTTTCAGTAATGCCTCCAATAAGTATTAACTAGTAATGATTTTTACTCTCATCGGAATATCACTAACTATATTGTAATCTTAGCTATGTCGCTATATAAATGTACCTAAAATCATCAGATACCTAGTACATCAACTAGGTTAATAAAACTATTCCGTGGTAAATACAACCCCCATTTTCTAAAACTCGAGAAACACCTTTTTTTTGTTATTTTCAAAATATAATTATTTTTCTTTTTATTTGAATACAATTTGTCACAGAAGGGTTCAAAATCATAATTATAATTAAGAGTCGTTATTACGCAGTTAATATACCTATGTACCTATAAAACTATTTCAAATTTTTTTTAAGAAGGTCATCTATCTTCCTATCATAAACCAACCTACCTATAAACACAGCTCATCTATTTTTCTATTACCTATAATCCGTTCTACCGTACCATTTTGTACACAAGCTCTCGTGGCTTAGCGACGACTATAAGCAACACGATTATTTTCCGTCACCGGTTCGATTCCTCTCGCCCGTATGTTATACTATTTTTTTTTTTTTTTTTTTCTAATCAATATTGGTATTTTTAGTTTTATATTTTAGTTTTAAAGTTTTTGGGTATAGTTTAGTTTTTAGGTCTAGTATATTATTATACGTTATTTAGTTTGTATTAAATAAATGTTTCTATTTATTATAATTCATGAGAATTTTGTTGCTATTCTATTATATCTTATTTTTATATATCTATATATCTATCAATCTTTTGTCCGCGAATACAGATGAGCTATTAATTTTACTACTCTGATTAACTGACATGAAATGATATGTACATAACCCAATTTATTTTATATCATAAATCAAATAGTAATAATTTGAGATAGGTTTTAAATCAATTTTATTATAATAACAAATAAAGTAACGTTTCAAATAAAACTCGACAGACACACTAATCCCAATCAACACCTGGATGGTGACCACTACAAAACTTTTTTATTATTTTTTTTTTTATTTATTATGATTCTACATCATAAATGATCGTTAATGTATTCATTGTATTTTTCCCACAAGAGTTATTTACAAGTCCTAAAGGATACTAATCTTTTATTTGAAAATCACCTATCTTCATAAAGTCAGAGCTCAGCTTTCTTTCACTATTATTTAATTATTTAGACTTGTCTGAATATCTAGGTACCTATATGTATTGCGATAGAGCGTACCTACAAGCGCAGACGTATAACTACACGCGTAATATTTTATGGTAAAGACTACGTATAAATAATACTTTAATAAGAAGTACCTAACTCATTTTTACAGTTATTGACTTAAATTTTACAACAAACATAATAATCAAAGATTTGTCATTTAATGTATCTATATTATAGTGACTGGTTACTATCCCCTGTTAAACGTAAAGGACAGGTATTATTAAAGTGTTGAAGTCCGCATTCTAACATTTCTTTTATCTTTAACTAAAACATAATAAATGTTGAAAGTATAAACATTTAAGAATTTTAATATACCTATGTAGTATGTACTCAACACGTTTTTCTTCATAACAAACTAACGAACTAGGTTTCACTGATTAGAGCAGTACTTATTTTTCTATAGTATAACTAACTCTTTTTTTTTTTTATTGTTTACGTTACCTATAGGACCCAACTTCATTTAATGTATTGGACGTATAAATTGATTAGGTAAATACCTATTATAGTTAACTATTTATATATAAATTATGATTATTGTATGTCAAAAGACTTCATCTATCTGTTTCTAAGCATTCTATTATTTCTAGCTGAGAATTCGGATGGCTAAACGTACCTACACCGTGCTCGCATTCTTCCAAACATAAAAGTTGATACAAAAAATTTGGTCGAGCAGCGCAAAAAATAACGGAATCTATAGGGTCACACACTGATTCGGATTCGAAGGATTCTAACAAGTGCGTTAGAATTATTTCAAGTGGAAGACCATAAAGTTCGAAATTTATGACGACATTTTGTCAAGTGTTTACGTCTGTGAATTTTTGAGTGTTAAAAATGCTAAGTTTTAGTTTAAGTATGTTATGAATAACAAGAGAGCTCTCGACATAATAAGCTCTCTGTGTTCTATGCTGAGACCGTTGCTGTGATGAAAGTTGAAACCGTATGTTTAGATTATGCGTCAGTAAACAACTTAATATGATGAAGTAATATAGTTTGATACTGTGTTATTGTTAGATGACATTTAACCCGCAGAGTATAAGTACAATGATTTCTTTAAGTTATGCTATTGTAAACGAAATTTAAAACGCACCTAAATATTTAGTTGTCTCAAGACCTTTCCGTTCACGCGCAGCAAATTGTGCGATAGGTATCGCCTCTATAATCAATCCTATGGACTACAACATCTCATTATTAGTTAAAATTTATGTAGACTACCTAAATTAAAATAATATCTTGGTCACGGCTAACCCATATTGTACCCCCCCCCAAAGAAAAATATGTGTTCTCGTTTAAAGATATTTTTGCGTTTATTTTTATTTAATTGAGCTTATATTTGATTTTCATATTTTATCTATTAGAACCTAACCTAGAGTGAACCTAATAAACCTAGAGAGATACGAATAGAACCTAGTCGCTCACGGCTACCTAAGTAAAATGTTAAACGTAAGAGAAGTGTTGTAAGTCCTAAGATTGATATTGGTTATGGCCAAGTGGATCGTCTATTTGTGTGGTAGGACCGTACGTTGTGATTTGTAGAATCCCTAGTTCTTTTAAGGTAGTGAGACAATGCCTAATGCTACCTAATAAACCGCAATAATCTATCTATATGCCAACTTATCAATTACTTATAATTATGTTTTATATTGCCTATATAATATCCTTTAGATTATATTAATTTTATAATAACGTAATTAATGTAGATGCTTAATAGTTATTGAAACGCGCATAATCCTATTAAAATTACAACCCTTTTATATTCGTGATTTTTATGTAGAGTAAATACCGTGAAGTAATTATACATGTACATTTACATAGTTCTAGAGTTTGGTTGGTAGAGTTTAGGTAGGTATTATAAAAGTATAACATTAACTATTCTTATAGTCTTGACGTAGCTATGGTAGAGTTTATATCGATGTCTTTTCTAACAGTCTAGAATTACGTTGAACCTAAGTAAGACCTAAGTTATTATCTTATCACATTCACCCCATACTTTCTGAGTTTACGTTAATTACACGATATCTTGTTTAGCACGTATCAGTAGAATCACTGCAATTGTCATTTTCTGCGGTGATCCTATTTGGGAGCCCCATCCCCGCCCCCAAAAATGAGATTTCGTCTCCAGACTTGGTTATCTCCCTTCAGATAGTGCTTAAATAGTGATACTTCAGCGCACTAGGGGAATTGGTCTATTAATTTAACGTTTTTGGTACGTTTGTATGTCTAGTTGTTGTGGTTAGTACTTAGTATGTCTGTCTGTCAAATTTAGTCTTCAAATATATACTAGAGAGTAAGAGGACATTGTCTTTTGGCAAATCCTAACACTGGCATACATCAAATCATTCAAGGGAACTCTATTTGTTAACAAGCAAAGATTCATACTCATCCATCGCCAATTTCATTGTGGATCTCTCAGGTAAGTACTAACTTCGTTACAAGAGAGATCCTAATCCCATCTCGGGCTCCTCCTCTCCATCCTATTCCTATAGTTCTATTAAATTTGTCCTAGCAATTTTCTAATATTAACGACGATCCTAAATTCAAAAACAATAATACCGTTAAAATAGAATTTGATAAGAATTATTTTACCGTGAGCTTTTATTCGAGCTAATAATATTAATAGTTTATTTTGACTATTAAATCGAGCCTACCTATATTATCCAACCTTTGGTATTATTTTACCTAGATTATATTTAGCATGAGATTAATTATTAGTCGACGATTTGGTAGAAAACCCATAATATCTACGTATTAAATTATCGAGGCTATAATATAATTCTTAATTTTTATATAAATAATCAAGCCATTCCCAGCTAGATTATAAGACCTTCAGGATATTCACACTGAATTTTGGTCTAGTTATTTCCTTATGAAATAACATGACTTTATTAGTCGGTAATATTTGTTTGCAACTCTAATCTATCCAGCATAGAGTAGCGAACATAAATTAGTCTTATTGGAGATTTTACAGAACTCAAAATAATGTTAAATCAAATCGATTTGGTCAAGCTAGATCTTTAGGTTGTCTCCGAGTTCAGATCTAGAAATAAGTGGCATAAAATCTTTTGATAAAATCCATCATAAAACACTATCGACGAAGAAGCTCTCTAATCCATCTGGCATAGAGAAACCTCCGGGCACGACTACGCTTGGCCCAAGTGCATACAGACCTTATCAAAATAATTAAGTAAATAGAATGATATAATTATAAGTAGTACACTCTCTATAAATATGGAGCATATCAATTTATTAAAACAAAGATCTTTTCCAAGTTCCAACTTTAAGATTCGATAACACAGGTCCAAATCTATTTGATGTAAATATTCAATTAAATAGAGTATTAATTTATTTATGGATTTCAAAGTTAAATGATTTTAAAGAATATTTTATTTTATTAGACCATACTTAGTCCTTCAATCTCATTAGCTTGTATTTAACATCTGACGTACGCGCATTATAGGTACATAAGTATAGAGTATTTTGAACATTACGACTCCGTTTAAATAAATTTATTATAACTATACGTAAAATAAATCCGTATTTGAGATTGGTCCTAAAATTTTATATTTCATTGGTTACATACTTATTTAATAATGGTTTGCTTTTACTAGAATTTCATTGAACGAAACTTGTGTTTTATTAAATTGAATTATATATCTTTTTAGGTAATGAATTATGATTTATTTAGTTTGGTATTATTTCATTTATGAAAGGAGTTAAATATTTTAATATTATTTGATTTAATTGTTAGCTTTTACTAGAATTTTATTTGATAATAATTTGGTTTTATTTAACCCAATTAGTTGATATTTTATTTTAAATCGACGAAATTTATATTTATTTTTATTAACCCCAATGTGTGTTCCTCGACTTATTGCTAAACCCAACCTAATATAGTGAGTGCCCCAACAAGCTAGAGATTGCTTGAATCTCACATTTAACTTTAAACGTGTGTGTCGGTCTCGAGTGTGCAATGAGACCTATCTAAGCTAGCCTATAAGAAAGCGAGCTGGCGAGGCTCTAAAAAGCTAAACCTAATTTCTACGCACCCCCTAAGGATACTCCTACCCGGACCGTGGTCCATGGATGGGAGAGCATCCGCCCCTGTATAAATGTGAATATATAAATATATAAATAAGACAACCCAGATAATTTTATCTATCAGACCAAGAGGCGTGCAAACACATGGGTCCACTTCGACGGTCCCCCTCCCAGTCCAGATAGATAATATAACCCAGATTGGAGACGATCGATCCTTTGCGGAGGAATAATCGATCTGCTGCGTCTCAAGAACAATGCAGCCTAACTCTAACACTAACCATGGAGGACATGTAATGCCAAGTTAGCACCGTCAGGCCCAGCATCACACCGCATACTCATGCGTTATAATTTTTCCGTGCTTGGTCAATACGAAATATTTACCCCCCAAACAAATTCTAATACTACACACTTCAATAAAATCACAAGGTATTAGCCAAGCCAAGAAAAACTTTTGAGAGGAAAACTAGCTCACTAAAACGCGCCTATTCACAAAGAATTTAAATTAAACGCGAATTTAATATTTGATTTCTCATTACTGGTCCATCATTAATGAATTTAACAAAACCCCAATTGAAATTAAAATCACTGTAATGTACTATAACCGCATAAAAGGACTCGCGTAAATGAAATTTATCTAAAATGAATTTAACAAAACCCCAATTGAAATTAAAATCACTGTAATGTACTATAACCGCATAAAAGGACTCGCGTAAATGAAATTTATCTAAAATGAACCAGCACCAAGAAACCGTAACAAAATACGAAAATAAAATGACAAATATTCTAAAATTAATACCCGAGGGACCCAAAATTCAACACAAAATCCCAAGATCTAATTCCCCTTCTGAGCCGACGCAAGCGCTTATAAAGGACCATCGACGCGCATTTCTTCCTGCTACCCTATTCGCTAACTGATTTATTCCTTTGTCATAGTAAACCGATTATAACTTTACTTAAGATTTACTAGGCGCATATAAATTGTTATTGTGACACGGAAAACTCAATTGACGCGATCATCGTTCTATATCTGCCGGTGCTACTATAAGTTACTATATTAAATCTAATTATTGAATGCGTTAATTCACTGTTTTGATGGCATTAGCTTAAGGACTAATCTGTGTTATTTTGGTACATATTCTAGAGATTTAATTATAGATTTTCTTTAGGTTATTGTTTCGTTAATATGCTTGTGGTGTACAACCAGTAAAGTTTATTTATTATAGTTCATATTTTAATTATTTATTCATTAAATGTGTCGATTACCATACGGTAGATTCTCAGAGCTTCAGAAATAACATAATTTATTATATACGTTATTATTGGCTATCCTATTTATTCATTTTTAGTGTTTAATAGAAGTTATTTATAGATTGGATATGAATTTATCAGGTAATCATTTTAGTTTTCTAGAGTCCTAAGACCTTGAACCTTTCATTAGCAGTCCTAAGACCTTGAGCCTTTTATAAGTAGATGATTTTATTTAAATATTTTTGTATTCCCATTTATAATCAAGCCTTCACTATATTTGTGACATGACGGGACCCTTTGGACCGTTACAAGCAGTGGACGTCATGGACGATGATTGTTTCCTCTATTCAAATCCAACGGAGAACCCAGACGGTTGTTCTCAGCACCATCTCGAAAAACGACTTGATATAATAGTCTCTCTAACTAGAAAATAAACACTCAAAACGAATTCAGGAGTACGTAGCTCAATGTATTACCCTTATCAGTTTTTCTTACTCATTGGTCTCAAAACGGGGAAATTCACGCACGATTTGTAACCAACGACTTTTAGGTATGAAGCTATGAACCTCTCATGAAGAGGATTGTGATATTAAAATCTGTGGATCTTGAAATTACATCAGGGTCGTTGGTAATTGAATGAAATGGCAGGCCATATACTATAATTTTAATATAATAAGCTTGGTTTTAGCGGAAACGCGGAAAAGTTTACGTCGTCGGAACTTTTCTAATCATTTTTGTAATACATTTGCCTTTTTTTTTTTTTTTTTTTTTTTTTTTTTTATGTGATTGAATGACGTGACGAGCAAGTCGTTCACCTGATGTTAAGTGACACGGCCGCCCATAACAGTTGCAGTGTCACCCGGAACTTTAAAACAATAAAATTTCCAAATTTTTTTTTTTTTTATTTTTTTTTATTTTTTTTTTTTTTTAAATTTTTTTTTGCCTACAACAATCATTTGCAGCTTCCCCAATATAGATAATCTTATATGATATTTTTAGCGGAATTACACTAGATATACTTTTTTCATTTTGTATTTAAGTTTACGTCGTTCATTGTATTCATTGTCAATGTTTAACTGGCGTTTTACGCATTAAATGCTGAATTATGAGCATGAGTGTGGGCAAGTGGCATAATGTGGTGAAACGTGTGGTTTTTCGGGTTACTTCCAAAATTCTATAGAAGCTTCTACAAAGTAATAGTAAAGTTGCCACCACTTTACTAGGGCATGACTTTGACTGGACTATGACTGAAATACATATTTGACCCAGACTGTGACAAAGACTTTACGTGATACATATTCTATAGCATAATGAAAAATTACAATATATGACACAGGCTAAATACACTATGTGTGGAGCCAAAACATAAAAGAATATATAAGCTAGCTACAGTAGCTAACAAGTCTGACCAGTTAATATGGCGGTAGAGAATTGAAGAACTACACAAATTGTGTAAATTATATAGACTGACTTTATTTGCTTAAAACATCTTTGACACATACAAATTAGATATTTAGAGTGAGTATGTGACCAGTGGCAGCATAGACGTACCACCTCATACTTGCTGAATTGTAGTTGAATTTTCTGTTTCCTTTTGTCTGAATAATAGTCCAACCTACCCTCCTAAACCGATTGAGCCTGTGCTCTACCCGAGCAGACTCCTATATTTTTTTTGCAATTGCAATAGCAAGTTGATATAATGAAATCACAAGCATGCTCATCTTACAAGTTGCATCATGCATGGTCTTGCATGGTCAAATTATTTTGACCTTTCCGTAATTGTAGACTCTTGTCTACGTATGTCCTGCAAATAGCAGACTATATTGAAACCTTATCCTCACCTTTTAGCACGATTCAAATGAATCGCTACCGGTACAAATTATATTGCAGCAATTCAAATTCAAATTCAAATAGAGATATTATAGTTCGTAAAGTTTTAGCAACCAGCGGGATTTGAACCCGCGCCTTCTAACTCACCGGATTAGACGCCCTACCAATTAGGCCACGGTCGCATGACCGCTGGTTGTGAATATCTAAATTACTACTAATGAATAGATTACCTGTCTTAAACAGGTTCTATAGATGTCGCCACGACTGCTTAGTCGGTGAACACATAGTCCTTAAGATTTTCGCAGCCAGCGGTCATGTGACCTTGGCCTAATTGGTAGGGCATCTAATTCGGTGAGTTAGAAGGCGTGGGTTCAAATCCCGCTGGTTGCCAAATAGTTTAAGAACTATAATATCTTTATAGATATACCTGAAGTGTGGTTTACACTTAAAAAAATCAGTCCATGTCAAATTCAAATGTTTATTACCTTCCACAATGTAACAAAAGATGACGGTATATATAAGGGTTAAGATCATCATGGACCCTGTTGGGCCCAACAATATTATGTTAGAGGAGAGGAGGACATTATTAAATACTTAACTAAATCTAAAATTATTTACAATAGTCATTATCAATACTTTGGGTCACTTTGGGTCTTACAACTGAATGGAGCTGAGAGATGACGGTATGTCTGATCTCATCTACCTTAGCCATAAGTTTTCAAGTCTAACTCGCGTAATTTTATCAAAGGAAAGGGCGAATTATTCAGATCTACCTCTGTTTTCAAATTTAATTTCATCTTACCGCACCTGTGGCTTTGTTTATTTAGCAAATTTACTGACTCCTAATGTTCCCTACAATTTGTTTACGAGCTGTTACGGTACGCTGGCTTGTAAAGGTGCTTTTCCGGGCTTACAACAAGGTCTACGATAAATACATACATTTATTAATACATTTTAACGGGGTTCGTTTTCGGCATTAACATAATAAATAAATAGTAATAAATCAATTTTACTATCAAGTTTCTATTTAAATGCTCTAAAAAGAAGATGAGAAATACATTAAAATTTGTTAGTCCGCCATCTTGGTCCGTCCGCCATTTTGGGTTTCGAATGACATCAATTAGCTAACCATGCATTTTAATCCAATGTAAATTTTATCACAATCGGTTGGGGATAAAAAATTTAATATTCATTTCCGAGATTTAACCCGAACATACATAAAACATTGCAAGTTAAAGCTTGTAATTTAATTTTATTTTATTTAGTTAGTTCCGTTCCCATCGCTTAGTTTTTGGAACTAGCCCGTATCCACAGAATTCGCCCTATTTACATATTATTATTATTAAAAGTGAAGAAACGTTGTCTTACGTTTGTGTGGCTTTCACGCCAATATGCCTGAACCAATTGCAATGAAATTTTGCACACTGCTTGCTAATACTATTAAGATCAAAATAGGGGATACTTTTTATTTTGGAAAATCGGTTCGTTACAAGGGCGAAACCAGTATAGAATAAATTGTATTTATTAGCAAACATGAAGCTTAACTATATACATCAAACAACTCCTCCCCATGATAAGCGTCTAAAGTGGCTTTTTATGGGGGAGGCATATGTTCAGCAGTGGACGCATTTCGGGCAGATAATGATAATGATGAAGGCTTTAGCACCATAGACCACATCCATACGCTGCGCCAGATTATACAGAAGACCGAAGAGTATAATCGGCCGTTATGCCTAGCGTTTGTGGACTATGAGAAAGCCTTCGATTCAATCGAGACTTAGGCGGTGCTGCAGTCCTTGCAGCGATGCCAAATTGACTATAGGTATATCGAAGTTTTGAAGTGTTTGTACAGTAAGGCCACTATGTCAGTCCGACTACAGGACCAGAGTACGGAACAAATTCCATTGCAAAGAGGCGTGAGACAGGGAGACGTTATTTCTCCGAAACTGTTCACAAACGCATTGGAGGATGTTTTCAAGCTCTTGGAGTGGAAAAGATCTGGCATCAACATAAATGGCGAGTACATCACTAACCTTCGTTTTGCCGATGATATAGTCATAATGGCGGAATCGCTCGAGGACCTTAGCACCATGCTCAACGACCTCAGTAGAGTCTCCCAGCAGGTTGGTCTTAAGATGAATATGGACAAGACAAAGATCATGTCTAATGCTCATGTTCCACCTATACCGGTAATTGTTGGGAACGATACTCTCGAAGTTGTCGACAAGTATGTCTACCTAGGACAGATTGTCCAATTAGGTAGGTCCAACTTCGACAAAGAGGTGGCGCGAAGAATCCAACTCGGCTGGGCAGCGTTCGGGAAGCTTCGTCCTATCTTTTCGTCCAAAATACCGCAGAGCCTGAAAACGAAAGTTTTCAATCAGTGTGTGTTGCCAGTGATGACTTATGGAGCTGAGACATGGTCTCTTACTGTTGGCCTCATTAGTAAGCTCAAAGTCGCGCAGCGAGCTATGGAGCGAGCTATGCTCGGTGTTTCCCTGCGAGATAAGCTCCGGAACGAGGAGATCCGCAGGAGAACTAAAGTGACCGATATAGCTCTTAGAGTTAGTAAGTTGAAGTGGCAATGGGCAGGCCACATCGCTCGTAGAACTGACAACCGATGGGGAAGAAAGGTTCTCGAGTGGCGACCACGAACCGGAAGACGCAGCGTAGGCCGGCCCCCCACTCGGTGGACCGACGACCTGGTGAAAGCCGCGGGGAGCCGATGGACGCAGGAGGCGAGCAGCCGCTCAAGGTGGCGTGCTCTGGGGGAGGCCTATGTTCAGCAGTGGACGTCTTCAGGCTGTTGATGATGATGATGATGATGAATGATAATGATTATGAAGTCTATATTTTCCCTTATGCTATCAAAGATCTTCTACATTTTTTTAAATATGTGTGAACATTTCACACAGCGCCATCTAGCCCCAAACTAAGAATAGGTTGTAATATGGGAATCAGATAACTGATAGAATACTTACTTAGATACTTTTTGTTTGTAAATACATACATAGAATACAATATAAGCAGACACAGAACAAACGTAAGTAAATTACAAATGTAAGTACTGTTTTTTCTTTTGTTCCGTTCGTGTTATAATAAATTTATATTGTTATCACAAAAGCCCACTAAAGCCTACATACAAATACTTGCATGCTGTTAAGTAAGGAAAATGTGCTGAACCAAATACCTGTTGAACTTAAGATCATTATATTGTACCCACATTTTCGGCAAATAAATGATTTGATTTTTGATTTTGATTTTGAAACAACGATGTTTTTTTTTTACATCGGTCTTATCTAGCATTTGACCATGCTCTCACCTGATGGAAAGTGACGATGCGATCGAAGGTGTAGCATGCTAGTTAAGTAAGTACCTATTCGCTCTTCTCTTGAACACGCCCGGGTCATATTTTGCCGGAAACACAGACGCTGGAAGGGCATTCCATTCCTTATTTCCTCCATGTTCATCACACTGTTTGTTCCAAGCAGGAATCGAATCCACAACCAACAAATCAGAAGGCAGGGTTACCACCAACTGAGCTATCAAGTGTACCTACATTGTCTTCTACCGAAATAAAGTAGTCTTTTTAAATTGTTTGATAGACTCGCAAACCACTATCTCATCTGATAGTATAAGTACTAGTATAGTATTATATTATCTGTGGTATAAGTGACGATGACAACACGGTTTCATTTGTCCGAAAATATTTTCCTCAAACCTGCCTCGACGTTAATTAATAATTTAGGTAGCGGGCGCACAGCAGGTGTGTGAATTAAATGGAACAAAAGGCGGGTCCACAATGAGGCTGGGATGAAATCGCGAAGATAGGCCTTTCACTCGGTAATGAAATTCACCCCACGTTGCGTCTGCGGGCATGGTGGCCTGGCACCGTAGGCTTGCTATTGTTTCGCTATTATTGTCACAGATTATGGACTGTAATTCTTTATCTATACATATAATAAAACTGTATCTGGGCTAAATCTGTACTTTGAATACTTTTGAAAGTTTTGATTGCATTACACTTCTTGTAGCAGTAGAAACATTTTTTTTTCATTTTCAGTCTATCTCTGTGTATGTCTGTCTGCCTCTTTAAACACACACACACACACACGCTGGAACTACTGAACGGATTTCGCTGTAATTTGGTATGGTTATAGCTAATTTTTCAGAATAACATTTAGGATACTTTGTTATGCAAGTTTTTTTTTAGATTGTATTATTTTTATTTATACTCATCCTGTCAAAGGGAAGATGGAAGGGAGAGGGAAAAATATATAAGAAAAGAATGAACGGTTGGGACGGCAACAGAAGGGAGGCAGGCGAAGACCTTTCGCTTCCCTCTTACCCATAAACAGGCCATATTAAGGCGTAAAACTAATTAACCCGTGCGAAGCCGGGACGGGTTCACTAGTTTTTGAATAAAGTAAATGCTTTCGTACATTAAAATTAAATACAGAATAATAACGTTATTTTCAAGTGGCAACATTAAGTACTGTTTTAAACAGGTAAACTATTATATTTTACTGAACATCAATAAAAAATAATGCAGATAACACAGAACAAAGAAAGGTAATGGGCGGCCTTATCAGTTTCACATCAAACAGTTTTTACCAGGCTACATTTGGATGGACATAAAATAAAAAATAAAATTACGATAGGTAATAACAACAATGAGATGTGATATATTTATTATGTAACTATTACCATAAATATAATATAATAAATGTTAGACATACATTAGGCCCGATTTAGAAGGCTTTAGTTGACAGTCCTTATAATACTAAAAATATATCCGTCTCTTACATTGCCGTCTATTTGACAAGGACAGCAACAGTTTTAGAAGTTTTAGATCTGTCAACTAAAGCCTTTAAAATTGGCCCCATTATTAATTAATTAAATTAAGCATTTCTCTTCATACGCAAAATTTTCAACCATTGAATAAAAACTCTAGAGTAGCAACCTTGAAAGAAATCTGAAAGTAGGATAATCGCCAACTAATGAGGAGTTTTATTTAAAAAAAAAACACTAGTTCCGCTTCTTTTCTAGATGGCGCTGTAAGTACATAGTTTAAACCTTTCAAACCATAGAGTAGTTTAAACATAAGAAAATGCTTAGACTATCTACAAAGAAATGTCAAATTCAGTTGGCTGGACCACGAGTACATTGCCTGTAGTATCTCCTAAGTAGTCTGTGGTGCATTCTTATTAAGTAAATTGAAGTACAGTAGATCTGCGAGATAAACAAACGTTAATATTATGATCCAAAATAAAGCCAAGGTATCTCGCAACGAAACTAAAAAAAAACGAAAGAGTTTAAAGTTGTCAGTCAGTATCGTGACACATTTCCTCTAACCTGTGGTCTATGCTTGAAGCAGTGACAGTGACAGATTTTAGTAAAACCACAACTGGTGCCATCTATTGGGTCATGCATAAAAGACGATTTCTTTTTTTTAATAAAACGGCTCATTATGGTGTAACAAGTTAGAGAAGAAAAAGCTAACTCTTTGAAGAAAAGTCTGAAATACATAATACATTTTTGTCATACAAGGCTATTATCATTTTTTATCAAAACCCGCGCGCCATTGTGCCGTCATTATGCGGCATCTATATGGCGTCGGTAAAGGCGTCTCTAATGAAGTGACTGCAAAGTAGGCTAGGCATGGAAATGATTGCCGCTTAAAATCATTGTCATTTCACATCACATGATTTATTTTTGACACTGTGATTTCACCTGTGATTTTTCACTGACTGATTTTACATATTCCTAATGAATTTATGATCAATGGCGATTGGCGGTGCTTTATGAAATGGAACAGGGATGTGAAATAGGCGCAAACTAGGGAAGTTGGGACCTGCTACTAATAGTTACTAAGAAATCTAACGCTACTCTCTAGATCAAAGTTCACCGCTACATCATAGGCTATTCAGTGTTTATAAAATTATACTCTACAGGTCTCGGTTTGTTTACTGAACCATAAACAAAACTAAATGTTTTGATATTCACCGCTGATGTGCTACTTTCGTGTTATGAAATCCGAAGCCATGATTAACTAAGTGTGATTATCACACTGTGATTTGTAGCAGAGTGTGTGACAAAAAGTAGCAGAGTGATTTATGATAAATAAAATCATATGATTTTTCACCTGCTCCTTATGAAATGCTCCATGCCTACTGCAAAGGCGGCCGCGTGGAGTACCCTCTCGCTCCATCACTCACTTTGCTGCAGTAATGTAGTTGTTATACTGTTTATACATATGTACGTATGTTGTAGTGTGGTTGTATATGCGCCTTGGTTTCTTAATGCAGTTTGTGAGGACGTTGTTGTCTGATTATTCAGTTATATATAAGCTTTTGCTTGCTAAATTTTACTATTTGAAGGAGGATGTTTGTGTTGTATACTTATGAATGGCTTTAGACATTTTCGTTACGAATTTACGCAGTAGTAATTCAAATTAAATGTTTCTAAAATAATAATGATAAAAAAGGGTGCGGACTTACCTAATGTCTGCGTGACTCAAAACAGGGAGGTTTATTCCTTTGGTTGCCATAGCGGAATTGGCGGAGTCAGACATACCCGCGGGGCCCGTGCCCTGCGGGATCCATAAGGATTACTTCCCACCATCGGTATAAAAAAAATGATTTTAACAACGAGATGTTAGTCATACTCACCAAGAATTCTTTGCACTCGAAGCACGGCAGTTAATGTTAGGTAGGTTTACCGTATATGTACTAGGTACTTACATACATTACTTTTTTTTTCCTTCAATAAAATTACACAGAGAATCCAAGGGTAACTATTGGAAAATATACAATCTAAGCAAACAATAAATATTTAACCAGTTATTACAAAAATAATTACGTACAAACGTATGTTTCAGTGCAGTCCTTCACAATTCATGCGCGTTTGTTTGTACCCCGGACAGATGGCGCTGTGCAATGGCACCGCTGTTTGTTATAATGCTTGCTTGGTAGAGAAAGTTTCAAGATTTTTTTATCGAAGGTATTATATACTCTCTTATTTATTCGCTCGCGTAAAACATATATGAGTTCTGCTTTTACCCACAAAAAGTACGAGAGTATAACCAAATATAACCATACAAAAAAAAAACACCCATCAGATCCCGGTCCCAGTCTTGAATTTCTGATCCGGGTTGATCTACCAGTAAGGGGTTTACAAAATTGAAATATTTTGTTATATTACTATTCCGGTGGACCGACGACCTGATGAAAGCCGCGGGGAGCCAATGGATGCAGGAGGCGAGCAGCCACTCAAGGTGGCGCGCTCTGGGGGAGGCCTATGTTCAGCAGTGGACGTCTTCAGGCTGATGGTGATGATGATGATGAATAATACAATATAACACCCAGTTACAGAACTAACACTCGTTCATCACAAAAATGTTTGTCCTGGGTGGGAATTGGACCCACAGCCTACAGCTCAAAAGGCAGAGCCAACTGACCTATCAGGCCAGACTATAGAATAAATATAGAGACTTATCTTTGTTTCCTTTGTGCACAGTCCTACAGATTTAAGTATTAATATTCGCCATACGTCGTCGCCGCCCTGTCTCTGTGCGTTGCGAATGAAAATAGGGAATTAACTGCTCGTAGTGGTGTTCAGGGATTTGCTGCGACAGGGACATCATAAGTTATCAACAGAGCTTACAGGTTAGATTAGTTGGGAAAAGGTGTTGCTCTCATAAATAATATCTCGGTGGGCGGCGACAGAATTGCAAGGTTAGTGACATGAGAGTTGAACATTCTATCTTTCTATCTTCTATCTTCTGTTATATAAAAGGCTTGTCCTGACTGACTGACAGACAAACAGACAATGTACATCCCGAACCGCTGGACGTAGATACTTGAAACATAGAGAATGGCTTTCTTTTATGACGTAAGCGCGTGCTAAGAAAGGAATTTTGAAAATGCAAACCTTAAGTGGGTGAAAAGGATAAAAAACGTTTGTATGAAAATCCTACATTTCGAAATATATCGTTTCAAATCTTGGTACATACAAACAAGTATAAAAATAAATAAAAATATGGCATTCCTTAGTTTTTTGAAAATCAACCCCTAAGAGGGTGAATTTTGTAGTTAAAACTTGTATGGAAATTCAAAGAATTTTGACCGTAACATACTGAAATTTGGAATTTGTAAAGTAAATAACATACAAAATAAGTAAGATACGGGTCTCGACAATTATTAAATGTTATCCCCTAAAGGGGTAAAAAATGCATATAGTGAAGATTGGGAGAGACTAAAAATGTCTAGACTATGAAGTTCTAACAACAATATTTTTAAAACGGGATCAAAAGTGACTTCACTCGCCTTGATTTAGGTATATTGAAGATTTTGGCCGGGCCCTCTCGCTGCCGAGCGTGGTAAACACCTGGCTCGACAGTGAGAGAGCGTGGCAGGCAACGGTTTCCTTCTGCGAGGCGGGGTTGACACAGAAGGAGGCTGCGGAGTGGGTCAGGAAGGATGATGCCTCTGACCTGCTCCGGTGTGGACGGAACGGGGGACGAAGAAGGCGTTTCGCGCGCCTTCTTCTTCTATGCGCCAGGATGGGGTGCCTATTTCGCCCCATCCTGGCGGTGGACGGATCACGGGGGAGTTTTATTGGGTTCGAGTCCCACATATCCCCTGCGATCACCCCCGTGGTGGCAGGGAAGTTCGGGAGCATTTCCCACCCTAAAAAAAGGTATGTTGAAGGTTCCGTTGGCCATCTTCATTACAATCATCAGTCTGTGTCAGTCCACTGCTGGACATAGGCCTCTCCTAATGCACGCCACTGACCCCAATCCTCGGCTAAGCTCATCCAGCTGCCGCCAGCCACTCCGCGTATATCGTCGCTCCAACTAGTCAGAGGATGTCCTACACTACGGTGTGGCACTAGGGTGTCTTATCAATGCTCGCACCTTTTGCACATTATAATTGATATTTGATGTTTTCATTGATGTTGCCCACAGTCTGCCTTTTCAAAGTCCTTGCTCCTAATCGTGATCTGTAAAGGTTAAGAGGCCATGATCCTAATTATGTTCTATTAAGGTTCAAACTACATGATCAGGCTAGTTGACTAAGTTATAGAACTCTAAATAGTTTATTGCCTATCTATTTATACTGGGACCTAAACTAAAAGTTTGTGATTGTTTGGCTTCAATTTATAGTTTTAAACGCACGCTCTATCTTCTCTTTGGTCTGCGCCTGTGATTGTATTCACAAAAAGTTTAATGAAATGACTGGAAAAAGATAAAAGCAAAGTCAGAAAACTGGGCCAGACAGAACGAATGCCTGAGCTTGTCACGAGTGACATGAACAAATAAAAAAAGGGTCAAATATAAATACAAACAAACGCATCAAAGTCAGCAAAATATTTAAATGTAATTGAGAAAATAAAGAACGCCTAGATCCTGGGCTTGGTCTCATCCTCCCCGGTGGCGCTGCCCCGGTACCGGGGACGATAAGACAAAATGTGTCATCCTCCCCGGTAGCCTCAATAATGCCACTCACCGGGGCCGATGAAACAAAAAAAGTATCATCTGCCCCGTTATAGTCGGATCGATAAATTCACCTCGGTGACAGCGGGGCCGATAGGGAGTTATAGTCTGATCATCCCCGGTACGGCCAGTGCTGGTGCTTTTGACGGGGAGGATTACACAATTCTAGTTTCATCAAGCCCAGCATGGAAGGTAGGGAAATAGAATTTGTCTAATGATTTATAAATGAAACGAGTCTGTTTATAAAGAATATAAATGTAATAGAGCCATAAAAATTATACTAAGGTTAAAATTAAAATAACGATGATTTAGTAGATAGAACCAGACGTCGTAGTTCACAGAACAAAACGATAACTAAATAGCTTCTAGTAAAATAAACGTGTTATTTACCTCTTACTTTTATAATTCAAACTCAAACTCAAATTCTTTATTGCAAATAGGCTATTTTTAGCACTTTTACAAGTCAAAACTAGATAATGTGAATAAATAATAAAAATTAAATTACTGTACATATTAAGCAAGCAATTACAAATAATTATTACCTTACCTTTTTTGTACCTATCTACACTGACCCATCATTATTTACATTCAATAACACAGCCAGTTGTTTTTTGTGGTAGCTTTTAGTAGTCGAAACTCATATATATATATTTAGCTTACGATTCTTGAAATATAACCATTTTTTCATCTTTTTCCATTTAAATATTACTCACCTATAGTGAAGTGCTAAAAACAAATGCAAAACGAACTTGTATGACTGTATTGTTAAGCACCTGGGTACTTATTCCCTTTTTTAAATGCCGCACTGACAAACAAGTTTCTATGGAACAACGAAAGAATAACAATAGAAACAAAGGAGCACCACACTTAGATTCACTTATTACATAACTGTATGGTATAATTGTTTAATCCGATAATAAATTTTGTACAGTGTGGGTATAAATATAAACACCCGAAAAGATTTTATATGTAGACCACATATTATAAATTCCGTCTGAGCTTATTATTTTTAGCAGAGCATAGCAAATATCATACAGAAATTCTATTTTCTACTTACTTTCAAAGTTAATACGAGTTTTACTACTACCTAACAGCTGTCAAAACAACTGTCTGTGTTATTGAATGTAAATAATGTTGAATAAATAAGGGTCAATGTAGATAGGTACATAATAATTATTTATTATTCTGTGTCTGGGTGTCATATTGTATTCTATGTATGTATTTACAAATAAAAGTATATAAGTATTGTATCAGTTATCTGGTTTCCATAGTACAAGCTATAATGCTTAGTTTGGGGCTAGATGGCGCTGTGTGAAATGTCCACACATATTTATTTATAATTATAAAAGTAAGAGGTAAACAACACGTTTATTTTAATAAAAGCTATTTCGTTTTGTTCTGTGTCTTACGATATCTCTCTACTAAATAATCGTTATTTTAATTTTAACCGTAGTATATTTATATTGCTCTATTACATTTATATTCATTATAAAGAGACTCGTTTCATTTATAAATCATTAGGCAAATTCTTTATCATAGCATCCTACCTTCCATGCTGGGCTTGATGAAACTAGAATTGTGTAATCCTCTCCGTGAAAAGCACCAGCACTGGCCGTACCGGGGATGATCAGACTATAACTCCCTATCGGCCCCGCTGTCACCGAGGTGAATTCATCGATCCGACTATAACGGGGCAGATGACACTTTTTTTGTTTCATCGGCCCCGGTGAGTGGCATTATTGAGGCTACCGGGGAGGATGACACATTTTGTCTCATCGTCCCCGGTAACGGGGCAGCGCCACCGGGGACGATGAGACCAAGCCTAGATCCTGTACCCTAACTAGGATTCCCTGTATCTAAGGACCAGGAACTATGAGGACCGTAGTATCAAAACACCTAGACTTAGAACTAGTATTTGCGCTTCTTTTTGTGCACAAATACTTGTCTGTCTGGGAGTCTGTCTTGGGAGTCGAACCCACCACCTCCCAGTTATGAGTCGACCTGCTCAACCACTACACCACAGAGGCTATCAATTGACACTGTCAATTGAGAATATTGAGAAAAATTATCCCTCGTATTTGTTCACACGTTCGGCAGTGCGCGGCTCATTTGGACCAATTTATATCTTGAAAATCTACAAAGTTCCTAATAACAGGCGCTCTGCATTGAGCTAATATTGATAAAGCTTATGTCAAAGTTAAGCCCTAAGTACCTAGATCTTAAGCTGATTACTTAGGTACCAACTTAAGCCTACATCTTTAATGTGGTTAGGACATAGATTTAGATTTGTAACTTATGTCTGTGGGTTAGGAACACTGATTGAAGTTGGTCTACGACTACCTAAGCCATAGCGTCGGTTTTTTTTCTTCACATAAATCTCACTTTGTTACACTTAAAATAATCTTATTATTAGTACGCAAATGCTTCAAACTTGATAGTACTACTTATGAAAGTTTTGAATAATCATGCAAATAACTTTCAAAAATTTAATTTGCATATTACAACTCCATTAAAACTTTTACTCGTTATAAATTTATGGTAAATCTTTTACACACTGGTATAAGCTAGTCAGCGTTTATACAGAGATAGAGAAGTTCGAATAGCTGTTATAGTTATAGTAATAATAATTAACTTTGGTCTAGTTTAGTTTAATATGTATATTTGTTATCCAACATAATTTACATCGTTGTAGCGCTCATAGAAGCACGACAAGCCATTTCTAACCGATCGGTAAAGTTAAGCTACAGCAAAAGGTGGTATTTACAACTGAGCGCTACCGTGCTTAGGAAGGCAAGTTAAAGAAAAAGCAAGTAAAATAATAAAACATTTTCTTCCCTTATCATTCAACATCCTTACAAAAAGCTATCAAAATGTCATCATTAGCGTCACCTAACTTTCATTAGTACAAAATTTCTCGCATAAAATTTAAAGTTGTTCGCAAACGAACATGGAACGAGGACATGGTTGTCACAGACGTGAATTTGGATCTCTCATTAGATGATGTTGCTGAAGCAGTCTGGCAGTACGTAAGCTTGTACTCTGCTCAGTACAGAAAAAAAAATGGGAGACCTGGTCTTACAAGCTATATATATCGTTCAGAACTGCCTTTTTTTTTTGATATATTGAATTATCAAGGAGTTAAAAACTGCGGACTGTAGCCAGAGTAAAATAAATAGGTAGATACTTTAACAAACACATTAGACAGCGCCATCTAGTCACAAACGAAAAAAGCTTGATGTCTCCGCATAAATACTTCTTTTTAAAAATATTGTTAGAGCTTAAATTGTAAAGATTGTACTTTTGTCATTAGCCGATTGGGTGATGTCTGATGTAGGTCGCACAGCAACAAAGCACCTTTTTCGATCATGTCGATTCATAAAAAAAAAAAAATTATACGGCCTGCTACAAGAATTATGAGCTGTCAACATCCTTCTAGCGAACTTATACCACTCATGATAAGTACTAAACTTTCTTGTATTTTGGTTAATCAAAATTTCACCTTATTTTAGTCGATGATGCTAGAAACGCTGACGCTGGTGATAGTTGACGTTTTCAAGTCAACATTTTGGGACTTACGAGCTAGTGCATGTGACCCATTATTTTTCTTGCCGTCCTCCGACTAGTTGGTGCGATGATACTACGCAAGAGTGGCTGGTAGCAGTTGGATGAGAAAAGCCAAAGATCGGGATCAGTAGTGTGAATTAGCAAAAGCCTATGTACAGCAGTGAACTAATGCGGGATGATGATGGTGATGATGATGAGACTTTTTTCACCAGAGTTTTTGTAATGCTATTTATTGGTAGCAAACAAGCATATATGGCCCTTCTGATGGGAAGAGGTCCCTTCTTTACTGTAAGTTTACCCCAATGTTATTTAATTTAATTTATTATTTCAAGCTTCAGTACTGTCATTTAACGTATACTGTGTCATTACGTTTGCTAATGGCTCAGTCCATTAGATACTGTACCTAGTCTACCTACTTACAGCAAACTCCGTTAGTAGACTGGGCAAGAACTATAATTATTAAAAAAACAATGTGTAGTTTAACTATGTTTCATGTACCTAACTGTTTCTTGTTTTGGAATACTCAGACGAAATTGTATTTAATAAGTTTTTTAATTAGCTGTAAGATGAGATAACTAATACTTATTATTCAGACTGGCTATCATTGGATTAGGGCAGCGTATCACATCAGCAACAAAACGTTTTATTATGATTTGAAAAATCATTGGGCTATTCGAACGCAACATAGGTATATACATAATGTTGCTACATTTTCTTAGAACCATTCTCACTTTTATTTAACCACTACACATTACCAACGCGCCGCACCGCAATGATTTTGCGTGTGGCCGCACGCATTTTTGCAGTGCCGCAGCAGGCTCTGCGGCACTGCAAAAATGCTACGGCACCGCAACGGCGACAACGTAGAGATGTATATTAAATATGAGAGTATTGAGTGCGCCGCAGCGGCGTGGCACTCCGCCGCTTTAAATGGCTGGTCGCCTCCTGCTTCTATCGGCTCCCCGCGGTTTTCACCAGATCGTCGGTACATAGTGGGGGGCCGGCCTACACTGCGTCTTCCGGTTCGTGGTCGCCACTCGAGCACCTTTCTTCCTCATCGGTTGTCAGTCCTACGAGTGATGTGACCTGCCCACTGCCACTTTAACTTGCTAATTCTAAGTGCTATATCGGTAACTTTAGTTCTCCTGCGTATCTCCTCATTACGGAAAATGTATAGTAGCTATATTATGCTATAGTCTTAGAAGTTTAATTAAATATAGGGCATAACAGTAAAAATATAGACCCCTATATTTTTACTGTTACTGAACATAAAACAAAACCACACAGCTTAAAATTGAAAATTTAACATTATTTTGCCGTCACTTAAAATTAACGTAGTATTTGAACATACCTATTCGGATTAAGTTACGTAACTTATTATTTCCACCGCGTACAGGTTAACCCACGTGTACTTTTTTCATTTTCATGTTAAAAAAGCTTCGGTTCACGTAATCCCATCGCGAGGTTATTAACTTGCGCTCACTGTATGTAGGTAAAATGCTAAAATGTAGGTAAAATCCAGTAGTTTATATGCAGGGGACCCTTCTGTTACCTATTTGCTTGGAAATCGGTTATCCTAATCTAAATGTTTTTGATTCTTGAACAGTTGTGTAGTCTTATCTATTGTGTTTTGAAAATAGATAGAATTTAAGAAAAATATTAACAGTGTTATTTAAAATTAAAGTAAAACATTTTTTTTTCAGTATACATACGGTTTTCTTTTATTTTAAGATCTTATGATAGGTCAAGCCAAAGCCACAGAATAGATATATAGTACTAGGCCAAAGCGAGGATGAGTCAGGGGACCGAGCGACAGGGGCGGTCTAAGTTAGAATGGTTCCAACGCGCAATAATTTAGGTAATTTATTATTACACTGAACATAATGGGTATTTTAAAAATCCACTATACATAAGCCCTCCATTATATTTAGGTCAACTACTGCACAAAGTTTCATGACTTTATTTAAAGTATTCATTGAATAATCGCAGCTTATTTGTACGGTATGGAGGTAACTTTGTAATTTTTTTCATCAACAAAAGTTTATTAATTTGTGTTTTCACTATACATTTGCAGTAGCATTAGTCCTGAACTTTACCATATATTAATTTCAAAGTCATTGTTGCAATATTGTTGACAGGACACTGCCTCATGCTAAGCCATTTTAAGCATTTTGGCGTTGTATAGGCTCTTAAGGTTGTTGTGGTAATGGTATCCTTCAATATTGACAGCACATACAAATGTAATTATATCACGACGTAAAAAATAGCCTAAACTTTGGGCCTTAAACTATAAAATTTAATTAATACTGGTCTCATGATAAAGTTAATATTTGGTACAAAAGAACAATTTCTTTCACACTCATAAAAATGATGGAGTCTCCCAGTGGATCCAAGTTAGGGAAGCCAAGTGGACGGAGAGGAAAAATGGTAAACTGATCAGACATTTTATAAAATTTATCCAGTTTAATTTGAATCATATTGGTAGAAACAACGCAGATTCTAATCAAAGCTTCAAAGAAAATCCGCCCAATTCCCGCCCAACTGTGTACAGTAGTTTTGTTTTGCCGCCCACGCCCGACCACGTATCCTACTTTCGCAAACCGTGTCAATTGCCCGGCAAAAAACGCGTGTCTGTTGCCAAGATCGAGTTTACATTTTTTGCAGGCGTAATTTTTAGTTTCATAGTATTTTTATGCAATGTTTGGGGACTGACGCCGTCAGCTGAGAATTGTTTTGGTAAGAATGAACACAGAAATGCTTGAATGCTTGAGAAATGTTTTGTTACTTTATGCAGCTTTCATAATGTCTTATTACTATGTTTGATTATGAGATTATTTTATCATTCTTCTAGGAGCTTTACCATCGGCATTGTATTTTTATTATGCAATGACCATAAAATAAAAACAATGAAATACACCTTCGACCGCATCATCACTTCCCATCAGGTGAGATTGTGGTCAAACGCTAGCCTAGTCAAATATAAAAAAAAAACATTTAGTGCCTATTATCGCATTGAGCTATGGAGAGAACTTTGCTTGGAGTTACCTTGCGAGATAATATCCGATATAAGGAGATCCGCAAGAGAACTAAAGTCACCGATATGCTTATAGAATTAACAAGTTGAAGTGGCAGTAGGCAGGCCAATCGCTGGCAGAACTGACAACTGACGGGGTAGAAAGGTTCTCGAGTGGCAACCACTAACCGGAAGACGCAGCGTAGGCCAGTCCCCCACTAGGTGGACTGACGACGTGGGGGTCTAGCAAACTCAAAATGTATAGTAATGGCATTACTATGACATTAGCTGTGGAAAAAAAGTCCGCAGGTAATGTCATTCTCATACATTTTGAGTTATCGTTTGGCGTTAATGCTAATGCAAAGGTATCTTTGCTAGACCCCCTGGTCAGAACCGCGAGGAGCCGATGGATACAGGAGGCAAGCAGCCGCTCAAAGTAGCGCTCTTTGGAGGAGGCCTATGCAGCAGTGGACGTCTTCAGGCGTTGATGAGGAGTGCCTATTACGCTTTAACTTTATTGGATTAGCAACACGACAATAATAATATCATTCAGACGTTCTATTATTACTAGTAGGTACACTATAATTTTATTTTTTTGTCGTTTCGTCACGAAAACATTATTTTTCTAGCGATTCATAATCTCTTGTTCCTAGAAAGGTCAACGAGGCGTGGTACTTTTATATGCCTAATTAATTGGTCTGGGCCTCAGAGTAAAACATATGGGTACTTGTGTTTTTAATACGGAGTTACATGTTATATATTATATGTATAGGACTATAGGTAATGCAGTTTAGACACCATGAAAAAAATTGTTTATTGAATACATGAAATATTATTTAATCTATGACGAAGCCAAATCGTTTGACATAGACTAAAAACAACTTAAAAGGTCCTACAAGTACAAGTCTCCATTCTAAAAGTACGAGCGGTACATTGTTCTCAAAAAGGTTTCACGTGTTCTGCGAGCTTTACTTTGATCACGTAACGTGATCTGTAACTTAGTACCTAGATACAAGTGGTAACTATAGGTATTCAAAACAGTACATGCCTTATGTACTGAACTCTTAGAAATTTCCTCAGTAATGCGGTTTAAATAAGAACGAAGTATTTTGATGAATTGAAATTTTATCTTAAACTTTTAACTTTTCTCTATAATTGACATTATGAATACGAAATAGAATCGGGGAAAGGTTATCTCCCTGAGTTACGCCAACTTCTAAGCTGGAGTTAATCTGTGAACCAATCTTCAGTATTTTTTCCTGAGTTTTGAGAGATACTAGTGAGAAGCGAGTTCAGACATGATGAGAAAAATATCACGATAATAGATTGCTATATTAGATTAACTTCATGCTCGACCCAATCGAAAGCGTACTGCCTGTATTTGATTTAAGAAAGTTGAGAACATACATACAATTCTAAGTACTCACCTAGTACATCAAAGGTAGAGCAGTCCCGTTCAAATCTGAAAAAAATAGGGATTTTATTAATTAAATTACAAAATCTACCATATTTATTTTATAACAACGTTAAAAGAACAATACGCTTTGCTTTAAAAACTGCATTGTGAAAAGTTTACGCAGTGTTTGGAAAAAAATTCTTTGTTTTACCATTCACAATAAAAGAAATAGCATAGCCTGATGTAGATATAAAAGGCAACTCTAATTCAGTTTTATAATAAAGTAGTGTTTGACTATGCATGCATATATTGTAGTTTGCAGTAAGTGTGATTGTAGTGGGAGTATCCGTAGGGGGAGGTGAAACTTAATTTATGTAGACAAATAAAAAAAAATTAATATTGTTTGGAGTTACGTCGAATATTAAGACGAGGTTAAAATGCTGACAGAACCCAATGCAAGCACGTTTATTACAGCTGTCGAACACAGAACGTATATTGTATTAATATACAAAAATATGGCGATTACGTTGCCTTGCGCGTCGACTTTCCCATTTAATGGCACAAATAAAATGATGAAAGAAATACATATTGTTATAATAAAATAAGCTTACAGTTGGATGCATTGAAACATAACTTATCACTATGATTTATTTCAATGGGGTGTCTTGTTATAATCTAACATTTTTTGCATTTGAATAATTTTACAGAGGTCACTTCACGGTTTGTTTCTATCGAAAAAACTTTTTGTGAGCGTGTTTTGAATTGAACAATTGGAAAGAAGATATGACCAGTATTAACATGCATTTTTCAATTCTGTAAATAATATACATTTTGAGAAAATTACATTCAAGTTAGGTCGATTGAGAGCCTTCAGCACCTTAACGCCGTGTATTCACCGTGCAATTGAAACTAACGCAAGTTTAGCGTAGCTAGTTGCATTATGCGCCTCGTACCTAGTTGATATGATAGTAGTTTGTTGTATCAACACGTAGGATCCGCAAAGACAGATACAAGAATCATTTTACGCAGGGTTTTCCTCGAATCTAATAAACAAACGTTACATCATAATAATCTAAATATGAAACCTCAAGGGAGGGCAGGCTCTCCATATATTAACCGTAATTAATAACCCGTTACCAGAAACCGTTATAGCATTATGTTTGTATTAGTGAATCGTACTTGCAGTAAACCAATATGACCAACCACCATAGGTTTCTTCACTTAACATCAGGCGAAATGTGGTCTAAAGTATGCTTATAATTTAACCGCGGAGAGCCAATGGATGCAGGAGGCAAGTAGCCGCTCTAAGTGGCGCTCTATGGAGCTTTATGTTCAGCAGTGGGTGCCCTCAAGCTGTTGATGGTGATGATGATGATGTTGCAAGCTTATTTTTTAAGACCACGGCCCACGATCATCATCATTACTAACAGAGACCAAAGCTATTTGCGGAGTCTGTACCTGGTCACACTACGCTGGAAGAAAAAATCGCAAGGAAACGCAATAATTATGTTCGTTACGTTCAAAAACCTCAAAGATTCAGGACGTAACTGTTACTTGGTCAGTGTGGTGAGTTATATACTATACTAGCTTATGGCCGCGGCTTCGCCCACGTGCACTATCCGTTTCACTCAGGAACCGTTTATTTTTCCGGGATAAAAGTTCCGTTTAAGCGCACCCCTACACTATGTGATGATGTATAAGCGTCTTACGATGGGATCTATATTTTTAACCCTTTTGAAGGACGTAATTCAAAAACTGCCGAGACCAGTATGAGTTTAATTTGTATCTTCTCTACACATTTTCAAATGTCAGTTTAATACGCAGAAAACTGTTCAAATTTATATATAAACTTTACCTACAAGTTCACCCCTTTTAGGGTTGATTTTCAAAAAAGTAATTAATATCATAATTTATTTATTTATGAACTTGTTTGTGTTGAAAACTATACGTTACGACATGTAGGTTTTTCATACAAATGTTTCCCCCTTTTCACCCCTTTAGGGGTTGAGTTTTTGTAACTCCTTTCTTTGCATGAGCTCACGTCATAAAAGAAAGCCATTCAAGTCTCTACGTCTAGCTGTTTGGGCTATACGTTGTCTGTTGAGTCAGTCAGGACAAAGCCTTTTATTTAATAGATATTGTGGATTATTATGGATTCTCTTGACTCACTTTTCACTTGATCCCTGTGAAAGCAGGCTTATGTACCAGCAGTGGGAACACATAAGCTGATGACATTACGAGTGCTGTTAAATTAGTTACATAGGTTCAATACAAATCAATATCATAATTTTTAAACGAGCATAACTCATAGTCATGCCAGTGTGGAAATTTTAATCAATTAATTTTAACAATAAAATGGCTACTTAATTATTTAAATACAACTTTACTTATTTCTGACCAAAAGTGTTAAAAACCAACTCCAACCCTGCATTTATAAATAAATATAGGTAAGTAAGACAAAGTTTCAAAACTTGACTTAAGGTACTGGTATGTTTTTATACGGAGGTTGTAGGAAAGAGTGATAGATTGAAAGATACGATGCTATTTTTTCTCGAAGCTGCATCTAACGAGAGATAATGGGAACTATACACGCGATGAGGTGCTTCCTTATGTAATAAATAACGGTCATAGATTAATGCTATTGCCTCAACTTGGTTCTTGGAGGGTTTGTTTAAAATAAATAAAATATTTTGAGAAAATTAAATAAATATAAGCCACAAACATCTAAAACTTAATATCTCTTACCATTTTCATAACTACACTATTTTTAAAGTTAATTGATATTAACCCGGCAATAGCAATTTATTTTTATCAGTCACGTTTCCTTCGTCATTAACCAAAATTTACCTACAGACGTTTTTTGGATGTGCTTTAAACTTTAGACTACCTAATTTTGAATTGATGACCCCAATGTGATGAAATAAAACTAATTATGAGTTGTTTAAAATATCCTTCTTTTCCGATTTTAAAAAAGGAGGTTCTGTTATGTTTGTCTGTAAGTATGTATTTTTAAATGTGATCATGTTAATCAATATTGTCACCGATGTGGATGTTTTTTATGCTGTAGAGCATTTTTTCGTAATAGGGTATTAGGTATCCAGGATGATCCAATATTTTGGTGAGAATCTCATGATAAAATATGAAATGAAAACCCCTCAATGGATCGGGAACTGGTTTTACTACAGAGAATCACTAGGGAATAGCTATTTATAAACCTAACGCCGGTGGTACATAGTCCTGTTATGTATTCTGTACCAGTTGTCAACTGCTCTGCCCAACTAGCCAAGTACCTACTCTTTAGATACCCTATGAAACTTCTCAGTGTGAAATTATAGGGAACTGTAGTTTTTCTACCATCTCTTCCTGTGGGTGCCGTAAGAGCCGGCTAAGGGAATATCCAGGGAATGGGCCGCAGAATTCTCCTTGGTACATTCAAAACTTCTGCAATCACCAAGCCGCCTGCCAAGCGTGGTGATTATGCCAAACCCCCTCTATTGATAAGCGTCCAAAGTGGCGTTTTACAAGGGGGGCCTGTGTTTAGCAGTGGATGTCTTTGTAGTTGTAGATGTAGTTTTGTTAACCTGCTTTTTAAAGGATTATACTAGTTTCAACTTTTGAATATTCAGCGTCGTCTTGTAAGGAGAATTCTCGTGCATTGTCAAGTCTCAGTAGCCTTCCCGTCGTCGTAAAACACGAGCGTATATCTCATTTACGGCTACTCGAGCTTCATATCAACGGTTACACCTTACACAGAAGGTAAGACAAAATAAAACAAATAAAATTCAGAGTTGACGATAAAAAAATATATGAAAAGCAGAGTGAAACTATTATAGAACGACTGTTTGTTTGTGTGGCTTGAAAATTACCAATTATAATGTAAATTTTTACACAAATTGTTTACTAATGAAAGGATTAGCGAGAGACTGAGAAGAATGGAAAACCAAAGGTATATACGCAGCAGTAGGAATATGCGAGCTGATGACGATGGTGATGGTTGCTAAAGCTACCATGAGTCGAAACCAACATAAACAAAAACATCATCATCATCATCATCATTAACAGCCTGAAGACGTCCACTGCTGAACATAGGCCTCCCCCAGAGCACGCCACCTTGAGCGGCTGCTCGCCTCCTGCATCCATCGGCTCCCCGCGGCTTTCACCAGGTCGTCGGTCCACCGAGTGGGGGGGCGGCCTACGCTGCGTCTTCCGGTTCGTGGTCGCCACTCGAGAACCTTTCTTCCCCATCGGTTGTCAGTTCTACGAGCGATGTGGCCTGCCCATTGCAACTTCAACTTACTAACTCTAAGAGCTATATCGGTCACTTTAGTTCAACAAAAACATACAAACATAAAATTTCAGAAAAATCTTAAATAAATAAAATGTCTTTATGTCAGGCAAAAAACCCATATTGTGCTAAAATACAAAATAAAATGCTATAAACAAAATACTAAAAATTGAAATTGATATAAAAACATATCAACCAGTCCGATTGATTGATCCAAAGTTATTTTCGGTTCGCACTCTGGTGCATCGTCAACCAGTGCTTGATAATCGGGCTGTGGAGGTATTCCCCTAGTTCTTTAAGTATGCTGTTTTTTAAATTTCTCAGCTCATCCCAAAAGGAGGCAACTCTGGATCTAGTGATGATAAAGAAGTCTGGAACCGTTGCATCGGCAAACATGCCGGACGCGCTGCAGTACCGTGGTTTACGCATAAGGATGCGAATAGCGTCATTGTATTGCACCAATATTGCACCCTTATGGTATGCTAGGCTTTTCGCGGATATAAGTTCCCCATAATATGGCATGTAGGTACATTCTCGGTTTTCAATAACTACAAAGGTTGTGCATAAGTACAAAGTAAGTTGTGTAAGTGTTAAAAAGTGTGGACCAACGAACATTACAACGTTTCAGTAATCATCATCATCATCATCATCATTAATAGCCTGAAGACGTTCACTGCTGAACATAGGCCTCCACCAGAGCACGCCACCTTGAGCGGCTGCTCGCCTCCTGCATCCATCGGCTCCCCACGGCTTTCACCAGGTCGTCGGTCCACCGAGTGGGGGGCCGGCCTACGCTGCGTCTTCCGGTTCGTGGTCGCCACTCGAGAACCTTTCTTCCCCATCGGTTGTCAGTTCTACGAGCGATATGTATGGGCCTGCCCATTGCCACTTCAACTTACTAACTCTAAGAGCTATATCGGTCACTTTAGTTCTCCTGCGGATCTCCTCGTTCCGGAGCTTATCCCGTAGCTTATTATTATTCAGTAATTGCGTAAAGAAAATAAATACTTTATTTAAAAAGTAGACCATCGACCGCCTACTTTAAGTTTTCTTATTTTACTACTAAACCTCTTGTTCAATAACGCAACCACAACACCTACTTATTTTTCTATTAAAAGCCGGTCAAAGAAAATCAATTTTATGAAAAGCTACGCTTCGGTGTAACAGACATCTGCATATCGTAAAATAAGTGAAATCGGAACCGACCCTCCTCGCGGATTGTTATGGTCTCCCTGAATAAAGCGGCTCTTGTACTTCACTTCCACTTCAACTATAGTTACAGTATGGGACAGTTCCGAATGACATCACTTTTAAATAGCCGTGTCTCGCTTGTGCATGACTTTTCTGGCCTAAAGCCAGCTTGCTCGGGTATAAGGCTTGGATCAATTATGGGCACTAAGCAGTTTAATAATAGTCGTTCAAAAAGCTTGAACGTGTGGCACAGCAAAGATATGGGGCGGTAGCTTTTGGGATCTTTCGGGCATTTGCCAGGCTTAAGCAGAGCAACCACTTTGGCTCTCCTCCAGAGTTTTGGTATCATAGCATCTTTGAAGAAGAAGAAGATCCAACACGCTTTGATCGCGATCCAAAAGATATTCTACGGAATCGCTGCTACCGCGCGTGATTGGAGCGTTTTGGATCGCTCGTGTGGACATGGCTATTGTCAAATGACAAATTAGCTACAATAATAAGAACATAAAAATCTTTAGCAATCTGGTTTTTTCCTATCATTGTAGCCTTTCTCAAGAAACTTTAATACTGTTTTCTTACTTCCTTTCACTTAATTCAGCAGTCAAAATGTTCTGATCATTATAAAATAACAGATATATAATAGCTTCATCATCATCAACTCGAAGACATTCTTTGAACATTGAGCTCCCTCACAGAACGATACTTTGATTCAAAGTGTCATTCTGTGAGGGAGCCGTTGGATGCAATAGTATAGTTGGATGTTAGTTGTGGCCATTCAGTCTTTGAATGGCAACTTGATTGCATGCAACGGCTCCTTGCGATACCATAATCAGACCAGGGGGCGCACCGTGAGTTCTTAGCGCGATTCAAAACAGAGCCTATACTGGATCGCTTGTCAAAATCCCCATACAAAAAAAACAAAGTGATCCAATATAGGCTCTGTTTTGAATCGCGCTAAGAGCTCACGGTACGCCCCCAGATCGTCGTTCCATGTAGAGCTCAGCGCTCATTTATTATCAGTTCACCTTGCTAACATCATTCGTCAAAGTTAACAGACGGTACACGTCATGTAGTCCTTACTGCCGTTATAAAATAGTGAACTTATATACAGCTCTGCAGACTCAATTATTTTCAACTCGCAATGCGAAATGGTGACCCCTATTGAGGACTAAAGTTGAATACAGTTGAACTAGTTAGAAATGTTTGTTATAGTAATTAAAATGCGTTCATTTTAACATCAATGCTTTAAAAGGAGTTTGTTTTAAGATTAGTATTGCTTACTTTAGTATAGCAAATTGACGTCTTTAACCTGCTAAAAGGGTTTAGATATTGAAAATGGTTTTGATTGATTACATATTTAAAATTACTTTCAGATTATTCAAATATTCAGTAATTGATTTGCCTATAAACCATTAAAAAAATACCTAGTAGGTATTCAAATAATTCTTTTTTCTGATTTTGATAAGTATGTATAAAATAACATTAAAAGGTGATTGATTTAACACAAAGACGCTTCTTGATACTTATAATATATTCTCTAGTAATATGTTCATAAAATGAATATGATAAACGTTGTCTGTTTGTTTTATTTTGTGAAAATTTCCCGACAAAACCGTTGAATGATTACGTATTAGGTAACCATAGGTTACCTACCGATTTCTAACACTATTCAAATTAACATTGAGTAATTATCATCTCATAAAATTAAGACAATTGCCTGTAAAACCTTAAAGACAGTTCAGTCTAACACAAACATTACAAAGTTCTTTCTCAAGGGGCACATTACTAAGTGAGCTACCACACAGCACACACCCTAGCACAAACATTCCTTGGTCAATCCTACTGCGGTTAGTGCCAAACTTAGGGATTCCTCGGGAGCATTAACGAGAAGTTTTAATTAGGAACTAAGCTGAGTGTATAAACAATCATTAAAGCGGGTTGATCGTTCCGGGGTTTACTTACTCTAAAGCTTTTGTTGGCTGTACAAACTGTAGTTGGAAATCCATTGGGTTTGATTACAACTCTTGCACTTACTACACTGGCGATACCGATATAGCTCTAAGAATTAGCAAGTGTAAATGGCAGTGTGCAGGCCGCATCGCTCGTAGAACTGACAACCAATGGGGAAGAAAGGCTCTCGAGTGGTGACCACGAACTGAAAGACGCAGCGTAGGCCAGCAGCCCACTAGGTGGATCGACGGGGAGCCGATGGATGCAGGAGACAAGCAGCCGCTCAAAGTAGTGCTCTATGTGGGCGAGGCCTGTATTCAGCAGTGAACGTCTGTAGGTTGATTATGATGATGACTACACCGGCGAAGGGAAACCTGGTAACCGGCAATCAATAAATTCAAGAGCATGTATCGTACCAGTACAATAGATTGCTTAAAGATAAACGCCTTAAATTTTATTCTGATTTAATTCGAGTTAACTCAAATAAATCAAAATGTATGTGGAAGATAGTGAACACTGAGTTGGGTCGGGGAAGGCGCGAACGGGTTGACTACACAGACCTAGTCAAAGACAACGGCCAGCCTTTCGCTTCTAAGCAAGACCTAGTCGATGCGCTCAATCTCGAATTTGTCACGGCGGCGAGTTTGTGCGGAGCCCCCACAGCCGACGGCCTCCGCGCTGTGGCTGTGCTGGGCGCCCAAGCACCGCCTAGCGACGTCTCGATACGACTGCGTCCTTTTACATCGTTAGAAGTGTACATAATCGCCACAAACTTTGTCGCCCCCAAAAATAGCACCGACCGATACGGTTTGTCCGCGAACCTTCTAAAGACGGCAGTAGAGCCGTTGGCCGATGTTATTGGGTACATTTTTAATTTATGCATTCGCAAGGGTACTTACCCTGAGGCGCTTAAAAGGGTAAAAATCAGCCCGCTCTATAAGGGTAAAGGCAAGAAAGCCGATATCAAGTCGTACCGCCCCATATCCCTAGTCCCTGTGGTGAGCAAGTTGTTTGAGGTTGGGCTCAATAAAAGAGTGATACAATTCATAGTGAGCCGCGACATATTAACTGACAGACAATTTGCGTACAGAGCCGGGCGTGCTACAACTGACCTGGTGCGTGAAGTGGTGTGGAAGGTGCTGAGCGCGCGTGAGGCCGGTCACCGTGTAGCCCTGCTGTGCTGTGATCTCTCACGCGCGTTCGACACTGCGGATCATGCCTTGATCGCAGACAAGCTAAGCTTCTATGGAATTCGGGGGCCAGCTCTGTCTCTGCTTACTTCTTTCATGTCCAAAAGGACGCAAGTTGTGGTTGGCGACAGAGGTCGAGTGATGTCATCAGAAATGACAAGTATGATAGGAGTCCCCCAGGGTTCATGCCTTTCGAATACCCTATTCAGCTTGCTGCTCAATGACTTGCCCGGCACCATCGACGACGCAGAAGTATACATGTACGCTGACGACGTGGCCGCTGTTATTACTGGGGCCACGGAACGTCAGCTTGAGTGTAAGCTGAACTCGGTGGTGCAACAACTTGAGAATTGGTTTAGGTCAAACGGCCTAGCCCTAAATAAGGAAAAAACCTGCTTCCTGACTTTTAACCTGAACGGTAAAGCATCGCAGCCATGTAGGGTGGACGTAGGTGCAATCTCCCTTAAACAGGTGCAGTGCACAAGGCTTCTTGGCTTCCATATCGATAGTGCCCTCACATGGGAGACTCACATCGACCAGCTGTGCGGGAAGCTAGGTCGTACGAGCTTTGCACTGCGCCGACTCGCGAGTACCGCTACCCGTGCCGTGGTGCGGTCGTGTTACTTTGCGACCGTCCACAGCGCCTTAACATACGGTGTAGAACTGTGGGGCTGTGAGGCTGATAGACAGAGAGCTTTTGTTATGCAAAAACGAGCGGTGCGCGCAATTGTCGGCGTACCGAACGACGTCTCTTGCAGGGATTTGTTTAAAGAGCTCAAAATCCTCCCACTGCCCTGTGAACTCATCTACCAAATAGCCTTGTACACCCATACGCACCTTCATTTGTTCCGGCGTAGAGGCATTAACCCATCCCGAGCTTTGAGGAGCAATAAATACAAAGATTGCCTTGTGACTCCCAGCCATAAGCTGTCAAAGTCGGAAAGGTCCGTCTTTATAATGGGCCCTTCGATCTACAATAGATTACCAAAAAATGTACTGGATGCACCTTCCACAAGCTCTTTCAGGGCCCGTTTAAAAACGTTTCTTTTGGAGCACGTCTTTTACGGTTTGGAGGAGTATTATAAATTGCCAAAATGGACTATTAAATTTTAATGGACTATTAAATTTATGTGACATGTAACTTTGGGGTTATAAATAAATTATTTGTATTTGTATTTGACTATTGTGTCGTTCACCTATCCGCACTGGCCACAGCGTGGTACGATGGCTTACACTCTGTCCATGTAAGAGAAGATCCATGTCCCAGCCGTGGGAAAGTATTGGGCTATTTGCGTATCTTCTAACTGTATTATATAAAGGCTTTACTGACTGGGTGACAGACAATGTACAACCCAAACCAGTGGATGTAGGGACTTGTTTGGAAGGTAGCTTTCTTTTATAGCGTAGGCGCGTGCTAAGGAAGGAATTTTGAAAATTTCAACCCCTAATTGGGTGAAAAGAGTAAAAAATGTTTGTATGAAAAAACATATTATGTTTCATGACGTATCGTCTTCCAACTTAACACGTACAAACAAGTATAAAAATAAATGAAATGATACTTTTTAGCTTTTTGAAATTCAACTTTTAAGGGGGTGAAAGATTTATGGAAATTAAAAAAAAACCGTATCAGACATATATAATTAAAGTATAAACAAAATAAATAAATACGGGTCTCAGAAATTTGTCAATTTTATCTCCCGTTTCCTGAGGCATAGTCTACGCGGGCGAATCCGCACGGACAGAAGCTAGTATTACATAAAATATTTGACTTATTTTTTATGTAGGTAATAATTATACTATATTATTATTATAGTGTTATTACTGATTTAGTAAACTCGGTACATATGTCATAACTAAGCCGCTAATCTCGCTTTTATCACGTACCTAATTAATTATATTTTTCGGGTTGGGACTAAATGAGGGGACCTTAAGCTCCCGTTTTCTGTGAAGGTCTAATTTCTGTTAATAACTTATTACTGACTCAATAACGGGCTAAATGGGTTACTAGGTGGTAGGACTTATCTGCAAAGTTCGTCTAGGTAGGTACCACCGCTTTGCCAGTATTCTGCCAACAAATAGTAGTGTGCAAGCTCTACTGTGTTCCGGTTTTATGGACATTGTGGCTAGTGAAATTACTGGGCAAATGAGACTTTACGACCTAGTTTCACAGTCTAGTAATCTGATTACTAGACTGTGTGATATCTCAGGGTGACGTGCGCAGTGCAGTGTCACGCAAAACTTTATTATTATAAAGTTCCGACTGACATTGAAACTGGCCGTGTCGCTTAACATCAGGTGAACGACTAGCTCGTCACATCATTCATTCTCATAAAAAAATGTCACATTGCGTTTCAGGGCCTTCTTTACTGGTGCTTTTTTATAATATAGGTAGCAAACAAGCATGAACGGCCTTCCTGTCATAGGAAGAGGTCACCCAAGTGTATTAGACATAATGACGTACTACTAATGTGTTGCTTAAACTGTGATAAAATATTTTTAACCTCCCTTTTAAAATGCGACATGTAGCTCTGCGGAAAGACTGTTGGTAGAAGCTCTTTCCACATCTTTCAGGTCTATAGTATGCATACACAATGTTGTATGTGATTTCTGCGACTCAATAATATGTGGATGAGATTTTTCACGGTGAGTGATGAGAGGTGCAATAGTGGTATGGATGACCATGATCCTCGTCAAGACGTCCACTGTTGAACATAGCCTCCTCCATTGAGCACCATTTTGAGCAACTGCTTGCCTCTTGCATCCTTGGGCTCACCACGATTTTGACCAGCTCGTCGGTCCACTTGCAGGTTTGCTCATTTTGGATCTTATCTCGCAGGGAAACCCTGAGCATAGCGTCTCTCATCTTGCTGTGACATTATTTTTATAACAGACTAGCTGCGCCCCGGTGTTTCACCAAAGGTTAAAAGCCTATGTGTTAATCCAGTATATAAGCTATCTCTATTCCAAATTTCATACAAATCTGTCCCGCCGTTTGAGCGTGAATGAGTAACAAACATACACACATACAAACTTTCACCGTTATAATATTAGTGTGATAAGTCCTAGTTATAATGTGTATAAGTTATAAATGAATCTCGGAGAGAACTAGCACTAGCGCACACACACTCAGAGTATATCTTACAGTGGGAGCTAGCTATGTTTGTAATATTTTGTTGAACAAATAAATACCTTTTAAACTATCATGGTCACCAACACTCTACTCACTACTAAAATATTGACAAATTGATTTACACACATGACATTGATTTTATTAGTGATACTGTGAGTGTTGTGTGTCGATATCGAGTGTATAGTGAGAATAGGGACATTGGTACTAGTGCGACGCGTAATAAACGTGTACGAAGGAGGGTAGACCGCTACGTTTGCGCATAACTTATTATCATCTACCCGCAATTTCTTCAGTCCGTCCGTGATCGTCCGTCATGCTTGCAACAGCATCGAAATATCGGCAACTCAGAACAAATAATTTACATTGTAAATATCACGTTAATAAACAATATTTTAGCAAATAAATACCTTCTCTTTGTTTACTTTAAATTCTAGTGTATAATAAATGAACCTTGGAGAGAACTAGCACTATCTCCTACAGACGCAGAGTATAAATATCTTACCGTGGGAGCTAGCTATGTTTGTAATATTTCTTTGTTTTTTATTTATTTACGGTAAAAATATCAAGATCTCGTTTCAAAGCCATATCATAATAATGCCATTGGTAGCATACTTCTGCGTAACATCTTCATTTCCCCCAGGGCGTCTATAAAAAATATTCTACGCGCCACCTTATCCAATTACACGCACCGTCTGATTAACTGTTTTGTCGTATTGCTCACAATTCCGAGGGTCTTTTGCAGAAGAAGTATTACTTATTTATGAATGACGTACGGTTTAGTAAGGAAGAGGATAAAATAAGAGAGAATAGAGGTTGAAGTTTGGTTGCAAAAAAAAGATGAATATGTGTTGATGTTTTTTAAAAACGGTACCTACTTCAAACACCTCCATTTCATACTGAAAAGGACTTCGATGATACTTTTTCAGTTATTTTGATTTAAAACTACAAAACCCCCGATCCGACCGATTTCTAAACCACTGGACTTTATTTTTGAGGATTTTTAATTTTATGGCATGGGGGTGTAGGTAGTAGGTTTTTGAAAATTCAATCCCTAGAGCGAGGGAGGTGTTAAATTTTTATGAGGAAACGCGGATGAAACTGCTGGCTACCTCTGATTTGGATGTTTTGCACAGAGGTTGCTTATACAACAACGGTACATAGAATACACACAAAAATTAAGGGTCCCCCAAGACAAGGGAATGCGAGCCTTATTGCCGTCACCTCTAGTATAATAGAACTGCAAGAATAGAATAAATAAATGACGATAAAATGATGATGAGAAGATGTCCACTGCTGAACATAGGCCTCCCCAATAGGGGCTCATCATCATCATCAACAACAGCCTGAAGACGTCCACTGCTGAACATAGGCCCCCATAGCACCACTTTGAGCGGCTGCTCGTCTTCTGAATCCATCGGCTCCCCGCCGACATTGTAATTGGCAAAGATTATTTATACCTCTAAAAGACTATTTATATTTAGGGTTCATCCTCATTTCCCTATGTGGCTTGCCAATCTCCGTTAGCGCAGCCATCAAAGTGTGAATACACGTGGTCTTTCCCGACCCCGTCGGCCCCATAGTCATCTACCCGTGGCGTACTAGGGACTTTTCAAACAACTGAATGATCTTTAGGTTCCAGTCTGGGTGGTTGACTAATCCTGTTCGATCTGTCACCAGAGCGATAGCTCATTGCATTTCTATCGATCATCTAGAATAGAAAAAACATTGACAGAAATGATACGGTAACTTTTTTTTTTTTTTTATGTGATTAAATGACGTGACGAGCTAGTCGTTCACCTGATGTTAAGCGACACGGCCGCCCATAACAGTTGCAGTGTCACTCGGAACTTTAAAACAATAAAACTTCGCGTGACACTGCACTGCGCACGTCATCCTGAGACTACACACAGTCTAGTAATAAGATTACTAGACTGAGTGATCAGATCATAAAGTCTCACGTATACTAATTACGAAAAAAACAACATTCAGAAAATGAATAGCCAGATTAAGAGACTATAAAAGCATCGCTTCTTCTACAAATTATGCAAAAACAATTTTTAGCCCTTCCGTGCCGGGCGCGCAGTTTTCATTCAAAAATATATTTTTCAACACATTTGCTCAAAAAATGCATTTACAAAGCCTGTGTACATTGTTCGAAAGTTAAACATTACGCACCATAACAACGGAGCGTGCGGTAAAATAGGTACTCTCACCTAAGCACCTATTTTACCGCATCGTTCCTTGTATGGCGCCGTGCGTAACCTTTACGGTTATTTTTTAATTTCCATAAAAAATATATAAGGATTCCACCAAAGAGTTTCACATAACGAGAATAAATAAGCTGAATGATCGAAACTTTTTAGAAGCGTTTTTACTCAATATGTTTGTCTCACTTTAATACTAAAGAGAAAATGAAACTAGAGATGTAGTTCTAATTTTCACCACACGCACGTGGCGCCATTTGAATTGTAAATGCGCGCCATTTTAGTCCATTTTCATATTAGATTAGAAACATCAAAGATTGTTTGTTGCGATTTTCCCACTAATAAACAAAAGTTTGTTTCATTACCTATTGTTCTGTTTTCTCGCGAATGTGTTGAAAAACGTTGTATGATACACGTGCGGAAATTGGTTTCTACAAACTCGTGACTATGGTAAGCCCTCGACTTCGTCTCGGGCTTACATTTGTCTACTCGTTTATAAAAACCAACTTATCGCCCTAATATCATAAATAACTAATACATACATTCACGGAACTAGTAAAATTAAAAAAAAATGGTTATCACCGTTTGCCCCCACGCGGCAAAACTTATGCCTATTCACCCCTACGTATGCTAATTATGAACTAAATATAATTCAGAATAATTAATTCTTCTTCTATAAAAGTTAAGGAGCTAAGCAATTTACAAAAATCACTGCTAAAGATTAGTTACTGGTCCTTTTTACATAAATCGCATAGGTACGCTTTTTTCAATTTTTCTTTCAGCTTATAATAATTTATTCCCCTTCTCGCTTTTGATTATATTTGCCTTTACGAGACGGAAGTAGGGAGAATGTGGAAATAACTCTGAGAAATTACTCGACTGACACGCAATTTTTCTTACAACCCTTTTGGATTTGTTTCGTTCGTGGAACGATGTATGTTTGGAACGAGTAAGGGAGTTTGATGTTAGATTTTTTTAATGATATCGGGTAAACAAGTATACGGTCCTTCTGACGGAAAGAGGTCACCATAGGGTATGGAAAACTGTAACACTAGAATGTGATTCTAATGCATTGCTGACCTGAAAAAGCGCTCAGTAGATCAGGAGCTTACTTTCAATGTTAGTTAGGTTTAATCAATGATAAAAATGTCCTCTTAACTTCTCACCAACGTAACACTTTTAGAAGTGTTTTGTGAAGTCTTTTGTTTTTTTATTAAAGCATTTATTGATTTGAGGCCACATCACTCGTAGAACTGACAACCGATGGGGAAGAAAAGTTCTCGAGTGGTGACCACATAAAAGTTAATGCCACTATGTTCACCTGGTTAACAAAGTGGAAATCAATGTGCTCTCATTTTATCTGGAATCAGGAGCAGTAAGAATCAAAATTTTCGAGAACATTACTGACAAATCTCCTGGATCAATTTGATCTTGCATAAAAGTACCCATCTCATCCTAATATAATATCTTGATAACACCGTTAAATTAACCGCAGTTGAAATGCTTTAGGTATTATTGCATACCTCTCAAGTTTGCCGACATTATTGGCACAGAATGAAGTGTTTAATTTAGCCTTTGAACAACGGCAGTCGGCACTGTGTTCCAATATTGATATTTAACCTATCTACAGAGCGCAGATGACTTGATAATCAAACGAAGTTACAAGTGCAGATTAAAATAGGAACGGTTTCATTCGATGCGTTTTTCGTGGAATGCCGGTCGTTTGGGAGAGTTACTTCACTATGTCACAGAACAGATATACAAGTACTACGTAATGTAAACATTGTACCTTAATCGAGAGAATGAAACCGTGAAATATAATTGCTTGCAACTGATATCAAAAAGCCTATAATAAGAAGAATCTCAGAAATCAATCTTATAGTATTCAGAACTATCATAGTATCCGCACATTTATAACAAAATATCTAAAATGTGTGATATAAAAAATTAAAGGATTTATGCAGTCAAGCAATCGGTAAGAAATTTGTTATACACATTATCCTATGACGAACCAGAGAATGTAATTTCATTGTGAGCAAAACACACATCAATATCATACATACAACACACCATGCATACACAATCACACTTCACACTTATGTAGGTACACAATCAGACACACCCTTACACTTACGTATTATCGCAAAAGTAAACCAGCTGAACCCTAGTAGAAGTTGGTATATAATGTTTATGTAAATACTGAGAAAGCCTCCACATATAAAATTTTATATTTTTGGAAATATCGTAATTTCTGGCTTCCACGACACGGGCCCTGAGCCTAGTGGGGGGCCATAGTTTTCGTATAGGGGTGGCTATAATGTACAAGATAGTAATGAACAAAAATTGTATTTAGTTATAAGCTGCCCGTGTTTATATATTGGAAAACAAACTTTTATTATTATTATTTATTATTATCTCTACCCCTACCAGGGCTATTCCGGCAAAAATCATCCCGTGACAAATGGACAAAACGGACATTTAAAAATAATTTGTAACATTTTAATACTATCATCCGACGTAGCACATATTAAAGTTCTAGGGATTATCTACACTTCACATAAATAATATTGTTAATTTATATTTTTTAAATCTATTTTTGGGCCTTTATAGCGTGGACAGCAAGGGCTGCAATGACGACTAAGCTTGAAGGCCGGGCCATTTTGATTCATTTTGATCCATTCTGATCCATTTTGAGCCATTTTGATACAATTTGATCCTTTTTGATCCATTTAGATCAAGATTGATTCATTCAGATTGAATTCATCTCACGAAACAAAAATCGTAAATATGGATTTTCAAAGGAAAATTGCAGATGGCAAGACTCACCAGCAATGAAATTCCATACAACTTGCTGGCGTCTTTTCGAGTAGCATAGCAACGTGGCCTTTGCCCAAGGAAGGCTGTCAAAATAGAGACCACATTACGAGCATTTTTGAGTAAAAATACTTACATTAATACTAATTTGGCAACTATTCTAATGAAAATGTGCTTAACTATTTTCAAATAGAAATGAAGTATATATCTAATTAATTTCGACATTTACTGTTAATTACATTTCAAAGTCACAGTGACTTTTGGTATCTTTCTGTGAACTTCACGCTTGAACAATTTAACCAACACTCGCTTGTTCGTTGTGCGCATGAGTGGATACTTATTTAATTACTTAGGTACTTTATTTAATTCAAGGAATGTCAGACGAATGGATGGCGAATCTACTTTTAATAAGACCGACGATCTGGTAAAAGCCGCGGGGAGCCGATGGATGCAGGAGGCGAGCAGCCACTCAAAGTGGCGTTCTCTGGGGGAGGCCTATGTTCAGCAGTGGACGGCTTCGGGCTGTTGATGATGATGTGACATGTGACGAATATTAAGTCAAAATCGAAACGTTGTACCTACATGTCACTTTGCCCAATTGTTGTTAAAATCTACTACAAGTTACGACCTCAAGCCATATCGTTTCAGCGGCGATTCTCAAAATGTTTACGGCATAAAACACCACTTGAAATCATTAAAACAATAAAGGAAATTCATAAATCAACGTTTGGCATTCGTTTACAAACTGCTAGTACCTTACCAACCAAAACTACGTGAATATAACGCTGTTAGTTGCGGCGTCGATAAAACGAGCACTAAAGCCACAGTAGGTATAAAAAGTTAGTAGGACTAGTAGGACTTCTGCCCGCCTAGCATGTGCACCGCGAGAAAGCTTGTCGGTGCTGTAGAGTGAGACACACTTAGACGCTACTATAGTCTTTTCACGATCTTTCACGATAAAAAGTGTCAAGTAAATTATGTCGCGGAGCGCATGCTAGGAGTCTGGACACAGAATCACACTAATCATACTAATCAGCTAATCACACATAAAATTATCTAATCTCTGGCTCAGTGCAATGTTAAATATATCATGTATTTAAATAGCAGGTTGACAGGTGTGGTTTCATCAAGTCTGGCACATGTACAAGCAGATCGGCGTATTTAAACAGCTTTAGGTAATTACATCGCAGAGCCTGAAAACAAAGGTTTTCAATCAGTGTGTGTTGCCAGTGATGACTTATGGAAGTATGGGACGTGGTCTCTTACTGTTGAACTCATTAGCTCAAAGCCGCACAACGAGCTATTGAGCGAGCTGTGATCGGTGTTTTCCTGCGTGATAAGATCCGTAATGAGGAGAACTAAAGCGACCGATATAGCTCTTGGAATTAGCAAGTTGAAATGGCAATGGGCAGGCCATATCGCTCGTAGAACTGACGATGGGGAAGAAAGGTTCTCGAGTGGCGATCACGAGCCGGAAGACGTAGCAGCGTAGGCCAACCTCCCACTAGGTGGACCGATAATCTGATGAAAATCGCAGGGAGTCGATGCATGCAGGAAACGAGCAGCCGCTCAAAGTGGCGCTTTCTGTGGGAGGTCTATATTCAGCAGTGGACGTCTACAGGCTGTCGATGATGATGATGATGAGATACTTATAAAGATGATTTTTTAATTAATCCTTACTATGCCTGTCAACTTCTCGCTGATGTGAATTGCACGAGTGAAAACGAGACATGGGGACATTATAAGTTTCATTGATTAAAAGAACGTTTACAAGTGAGCCCTTATGTGTTTTAGTGTATTTATTGTATATTGGCCTCCATCATCTATCTCTTTCTCCGTAGTTAATTTAGATTAGCTAGAACTAGACAATGACTGCAAAACATGTACTTACAACACTTTTTATACTTTTAAACCGTTTTCTACGGCGTGCTCGTACATTTCCTACTGCAATAGCGCCCGTGCTGTGACTAAAGTGTATTGTTCATCTCACCTGCTCTTTGTGAGATGTTTTTAGAAGTTAGGAGTTGCCGGTAGTTTATGGGACAGTGTTTATGTTCCCCGGAATTGAAATTCATTGTTTGTGTATTCGATATTTTCAACGTAAAAGGTTGTACTTTTGCTTACTGTTATTGTCATAATAATAAGACCTTGTATCTTTTTACCAATTTTTACAGGAGGTAGATAGATGGCAGACCGTAATAATATTTTTTAGTATAATATCTTAATGGAAGTTTTGGCGGGAACGCGGAAAAGTTTACGTCGGTGCATTGTATTATTTTACAAAACTTATGCTTTTTCCAGTGTTAATGTTTAAAATTGGTGGTGTTTTACGCATTAAGTGCTGAATTACGAGCATGAGTGTGGGCAAGTGATATAATGTAGAGAAACGTGGTTTTTCGTGTTGCTTCCAAAATTCCATAGAAGCCTCTAGTAAAGTTGCCACCACTTTACTAGGGCATGCCTTAGACTGAATTATGACTTAGACTAGACTATGACTACTCTGACTGTGACTATGACTTGACTTTAAGTGAAAATTTCCATAATACGATGAAAAATTACAAAACTTGACACTGGCTAAATACACTATGTGTGGAGCCAAAATAGAAGAAAAAAAAAAAAATTCTTAATGGGGGCCCAATAAGATATTATAGTTTTTAAAGTTTTAGCAACTAGCGGGATTTGAACCCGCGGCTTCCAACTCACCGGATTAGACGCTCTACCAATTGAGCTATGGTCACATGACCGCTGACTGCGAAAATACTTACCTGCCTAAACACCCGAAGTGTGGTTTACACTTTAAAAAATCAATACTTTGGGTTAGATAACCATAATTACCGTAGTTTGCTGTTCCTGAAAATTTCCATAATTTATGCATACTATTATGTTTTAATGGTCGTAGGCTAGTAGTACAATCTAGAGCTCCTCAACTCACGAGTGAATAGGTAGGTATCTTCTAGGCAGGCTTGTACCATCGTAGACCGCGGCGTCACTCTCCATCAGGTGAGATTGCGGTCAAATAAAAAAATAAAAGGCTATGTGGTGTATGTGTATTATGTTGTCCTTATCCTAGTTTATAGATTATATTGTACATTAATATTAAAAATCCAATTTTTCACGTTTTGCAAAACAATGAATTACGTTACATAAACCGTTAAATTAAAATGTTTCACAATTCTCATTGCACAATTTTTTTTTTTTTTTTATGTGATTGAATGACGTGACGAGCTAGTCGTTCACCTGATGTTAAGTGACACGGCCGTCCATAACAGTTACAGTGTCACACAGAACTTTATAACAATAAAGTTTCGGGTGACACTGCACTGCGCACGTCATCCTGAGACATCACCCAGTTTAGTAATCAGATTACTAGACTGAGTGATCAGATCATAAAGTCTCATTTGCCCAGTAATTTCACTAGCTACAATGCCCTTCAAACCGGAACACAGTAGTGCTTGCACACTACTGCTTGGCGGCAGAATAACTGGCAAAGCGGTGGTACCTACCTAGACGAACTTTGCAGAAAAGTCCTACCACCTAGTATGGTCAAAGAGTAGCAACCGACTATACATTTTTGTGGGTTTCAAAGTAAGTGGCATCTGTCAGCACAACATGCGGCACGGTGGAATGGCCGAGACAGCCGAGTGGATTTTTTGAATATTCCCCGTTGCGCTGAGACTTTGATTATTTTAGGGGACTAGATTAAAAATAGCTTTCTTTTTAATGTTAAAGGGTGCAAAATGCATACGGCCTTCTGATGGGAAGCGGTCGCTGTAACCTATGGACATCTCGTAAAACCGGAGGCGTAAGCAATGCATTGCCTACCCTAATACGACAATATACAACAAAGATATTATAAGTTCCTAAAAAGTTTAGCAACTCGCGACACTTTCCAGAACTATAATACCTTCATGTGTGTGGCTTACATTAAAATCCATTCAACGATAGCTAATACAAGTACCTAGTACTTAACAAAAAAGTAAGAAACGCACGTGAACTTCACTTTTACTTCTTCTTCTTCTTCTTCTTCTTCTTTTGTTAAGTGTTGTTGACAATGTCTTACCTTCACGCAAAGATTTTGGTGTGCTTTACTTGGAAAAATTAATTTGGAATCGTGTTAAATTTTAGGATTCAAAGTATTCTAAGTCCTACCTCATAGTACGAACTCAAATTATGCCAAATTTCATTGGAATTCATTCAGTAGTTCGTGATGCTCAGCCTATAGATACAAACAACCGCCGCGTAGACGCTAAATGGCGGTGGTAGGCTTTTACTTGGCAAAATTTAATTAAGAATTTGGTTACCTTAATTTTTATGTAAGATTTAAACACAAATTTAACGTTAAATTATTAACCATGAAGTCGAAATTAAATGTAAAGTGCAAAAAGTCCAACACCTTAGGTAATTTTTAGTTTATATATATTTATCCTGCATCGCGCAAATTTTTCCCGCTTTTCGTATATAAGGAGCAGCAAATACTAAAGATCTTCCATGGCACATATAATCTTGGTGTTTTTAAAACAAGAGTTAAGATTAGATACCTTATGGCAAGCGTTATTCATCGTTGACCTTATCTTCACTTTCTATCGGGTGTAGTGTAACGTATTTAGTCAAATGCAAAATCCATAGGTAGTTAAGGTAACCAATGGTTAAAATCTCTAACAAATTCTAACCAATGGTCACCATTTTTTGTAGTTGTAATAATCGCTATAATCATAGAAGTTTTCAAGGGGAGACTGAATATGCTACACCTATCAAAATGTGCTGTTCAAACGTAATTGATATTATAAAAAAACGTCGCGCTTGGCAATAGGCATTACTTAAGTAGGTGTTACGGTGTTGGTGGTGTTAGTACGTAAAACGCATTATTATTGTGGTTTGTATGAGAAATACTACGACAATCGTAAAAGTACCAAAATCAAAACCAAAGTATGCCAGTAAAATCGTAAATCTAACCATTTTCACACGTATCTCAGACTTTAGCGACTTCACGAGCAGAAGCTGCATTTCATTTCTAGAGCAATGCCCCAAATTAGAAACCGGAATTAACCTCAGAGACAAAGATTAACTTTAGAAGCTGTGTCACAGTGAAAGAAGCAGTACGAGAAGTAAGTGCTTCATAAAGTTTGATACTCTCTCTTCTTTTCCACCAAGAAGTGACGGTGGTCTTTTTTAGAGCGGCAACCAGCAGAGAGCGCATAGAGAAGGAGCTAGAGAGATTTTATTTTTATTTTTAGCATTTGACCACTGTCTCGCCTGATGAAAAGTGATGACGTAGTCTACGATGAGATAGAGATATCTCTTTCTCTCTATTTCTCTGTCTCTCTCTAGATGCGCTCTCTGAGAGACTGGTACCTTCGTCTCATAGAATGCTTTTTTAAATATTATATTGTACCTTGAAAGTGACGTATAGCCATCCCTAATTAGTATATTCTTTATCAAGGGTGCCTTTTAGGATTATAGTAAGAAAAAAAATGCCATTAATTGGCAGGAGCTTTTTCCTTCTTCTTCATCTTCTCGTGTAGGCAAGTGGTCAGCCCTGGTGTCAGAATTTTTAGGCCGCCCAAAGCAGTAGCAACCGCAACGAACGTTGCTTAACTTTACCGATCGGTTAGAAACGGCTAGTCGTGCTTCGCTTTTTCCTAAATGTTTACTTACATTTTTTTGGATCGAAAGTTAGAGTAAGTGATTTGTTCATGATTCAACTTTTGACAATATTTTTAAGATTGCTTCTGAAAATTACGTACAAAATCGAAGCAAACCAATTTGAACTTTAAAGCTTGGTAATAAGATTCATCAATTGAGACATGCCTACGATACAATGTAACTGGAAAGCAGTGATTAAACTTCACAAATTAGTCTATGTACTACAGACTAAACGCTATCGAACGGTTAGATAGTTTTTTTGTAACATTGACTGTATACGGTTTTTAACATAAAGACCGACGATCTAGTGAAAGCCGTGGGGTGCCGATTTATGCAGGAGGCGAGCTGCCGCTCAAAGTGGCGCTCTCTGGGGGAGGGCTCGGATGATGATGATGACTGAACCAGCGGGTCACTTTATTTGCCAACTCATTCCCCATCTCATCAGTCATCTTTTGTTTTCAAAGAAAATATCGAGTCTTTCGTTGCTAGTGAAATTACTGGGCAAATGAGACTTTATGACCTGATTTCACAGCCTAGTAATCTGATTACTAGACTGTGTCATCACACAATCTCAAGATGACGTGCGCAGTGCAGTGTCACGCGAAACTTTATTATTTTAAAGTTCCGAGTGACACTGCAACTGTTATCGGTGGCCGTGTCACTTAACATCAGGTGAACGACTAGCTCGTCACGTCATTCGTTCTCATAAAAAAAGAAAAAGTAGAGTACCCACATAGGGAACAACCAAACATCTAATTAGATTATGGCATTTTTTCCACTTTTATGTTCTTTAATTCTTTTTCAAGCATGCTCCATCGTCGACCGCGTCGTCACTTGCCATCAGGTGAGACTGTGGTCAAATGTTAGCCTATCGTTAATAAAAAAATATTGAGTACTACGTTTTTCTGGTCTAATCATCATCTCCTAAGTACATATCACCTGTTGACCACGTGGTCTCGGTGTAAAGACAGGACAACCCTATCTTCCCGTATGTGCTGTAAGAGCCCATTCAGAGAATATCCAGGGAATGGGCAGCAGCACTCTCCTCTTTCTGTATAATAATCTACTGCAATTACGAATAGGCCTATGGCCAAGTGATTACGGCAACGTCCTCAATAGTGGAGGCCTATGTTCACGTTCAGGCCCCTAATTCTGTATGAAAACATAGATTCTCATCATCATCAACAGCCTGAAGACGTCCACTGAACATAGGCCTCCCCCACAGAGCGCCACTTTGAGCGGCTGCTTGCCTCTTGCATCCATCGGGTCCTCGCGGTTTTCACCAGGTCGTCAGTCCACCGAGTGGGGGGCCGGCCTACGCTGCGTCTTCCGGTTCATGGTCGCCACTCGAGAACTTTTCTTTCTTCTTCTTCTTCTTTTCTTCGGTTGTCAGTTCTACGAGCGATGTGGCCTGCTCGTTGCCATTTTAACTTGCCAATTGTAAGAGCTATATCGGTCACTTTAGTTCTCCTGCGGATCTCCTCGTTTCGGAACTTATCACTGATTCCACACGATACGAAACCACGTCATTATTGTGTTATGTTCAAATCGTGTCACAGCATTAGAAACACCTTCACTTTACATTAAAGTTACTTTTATTTTGAATAAATATTGACCTAAGTGGTGATAACTTTTACGTGTCGATGTTTCGGAACGCGTCCCAATGAAACATTATGATTTTAGACAATTCAAATCGCGCCAATGAGGCTTTTTATTAAAAAAAAGAAATTGCATTTTATGTATGACACACTACCAGTAACCGGTTGCTGCTACCTGTTACCTGCAACTGCCTTAATAAATGAAATTTCCCAACGAACGGACGGTCACACGATAAATGAAATAACATTGTCGGTAGTTTCCGAGAAGTTTGCGGGAAATACGGCGCGCAAGTTTCGTGAACTTTACCCCACACTTTTTGTCATCGGAACAGTTTTATATGCTCCGATGTCCTTCAAAATTTAAGACGACATTTATTGCGATGCTTAGTTTATATTATAGTATACCTATTGATTTATGATTATTTATTTTTATTTTATTTATATTTATTTTATTTGGCACACAAAACAGAATATAACCAAATGAAAGAACAATAATTGTATAATTGTGAACAATATTTGTTTTATTTTCTTCTTAATCTTAACATACTAATAATATATGTAACAATTTCATGTAATTTTAATCTCTTCCGCACCGCACTCCCTCCTAGCTTCGTTCGTCGTTAAGCTTCACTCACTCACCTGTCATTCAGCTGTCAATGTCACCTTTCATTCGACTATCGTTAATCACTGTCGTGCCTCAATCGCTTGTCACTGTCATGCATCACCACAGACTACACAGACATTACGTTTCGTTCCATACTTTACGTTCCTACATTTATTCTACGTCGTAAGGTTATTTTCGTTGAGCCAAGTAAAAAGGTTTCTTCTTGAAGGTTTTTCATGAGCTGTAGAAATCAACATCTCTTCTCTCAAGAAAAAGTTTGACCAATGAACGCAACAAGCAGGCTTATGACGTGATCCGCGTGATCGGCCATTGGTCAAACGTTTCTCGAGAGAAGATATAATATTATGTCGATTTCTACAGTTCATGCTACTGATGCTGTTGGAGCACGAAGTGTCGCAGGTGGCACGAAGTGTGACATCTGCTATGGATTGGTCAAACGTTTCTCGAGAGAAGATATAATATTATGTCGATTTCTACAGTTCATGCTACTGATGCTGTTGGAGCACGAAGTGTCGCAGGTGGCACGAAGTGTGATATCTGCTATGGACCTGCCACTAAGTCGTAGACTCTAAAGAGAACCTTTCTCAGTTTTTGCGTCATAACTCTTGAGTGGAAGAAGTTTCTCTTGACAAACGAGGCTGCGGTGTAAGTTCTGCTGTCACAGGTGTCGCACCCTGTCAGGAGCAACGAGAACTGCTCTATCGGAAATATTTACTTAGTTACTTTCATAGTCTTTCATAGGAAAATAATATACACACTCGCTTGGTTTGTCACACGATAAACTTTTTTCAATAGAAAAATATTATAAAATTAACTCCAAACCGTACAAATAAACAGCGATTATTCAATAAATACTTTAAATAAGATCATGAAACTTTGCGTAGTAGTTGAACTAAATATAATGGACAACTAATGTACCTATGGTGGATTTTTAAATTACCCATTATATTCAGTGTAATAATAAATTACTAAACTATTGCTTTAGAACCATTCTAATATAGACCGTCCCTGCCGCTCGGCCCCTCCGACTCATCCCAGCTTTGGCCTGGTACTATATATCTATTCTGTGGCTTTGGCTTGGCCTAGCATAAGCCCTTAATTATCCAGGAGCAGTCATCAAATACTTTAAACATATATAATAGCTCCATGCCTTGCCTATTTATCACCCGTATGTTTACAAGCACAATGTAAATATTTATGAATTTACAGGAACGACGAGCTTATCGCTGTCATCAGGAACATTTGGTAGGTTCCTACTTGCAACTTTAATTAAGCTTTTATTGGGAATTGGCACATTTGGGAGCATTTACAGTGAATGCAGAGTACCGCTTTTAGCGCCTAAAGAGGATTAATAATTGCTATGTTGATTTGCTTACACGGATTGGTTTGTAAGTTAAAAATAAATGCTTCAATACATTATAACTTCGATGGTCGTAATATCTGAGCAAAAACGAATTACTTAAATTGCCTTTATAGAAAGTTAAATCACAAAATAATCACAAAAGTGCCTAAAGCAAAAAATGTAGTGAAATAGGTATGCCTGAAGTTTCCAGCTCGCAATGGAAAATAAATTCATTTCTTTAGTCTTAATTCGTGTAAAACCTCTAGTTTTTTTGAAGCGATGATAGATTAGTTGGAAGTCTATCCTAGCTGGTGGAACCACGCTAGATAAAAGGGAACTTTCTAGTGAACGGGCTAGTTTACACCTCTTGAATTTACGCCCAAGTTTGGCGAGTTGAAATGGCAATGGGCAGGCCACACCGCTCGTAGAACTGACAACTGATGGAGAAGAAAGGTTCTCGAGTGGCGACTACGAACCGGAAGACGCAGTTTAGGCCGGCCCCAACTAAGTGGACCGACGATCTGGTGAAAACCGTGGGGAGCCGATAGATGCAAGAGGCGAGCAGCCGCTCAAAGTGGCGCTCTGTAGGGCAGGCCTATGTTCAGCAGTGGACGTCTTCAAGCTGTTGATGATGATGACAATGACCTCAGCTTAGAGCCTGTACCCAATTCATGCGTAACGTGGTTCTATACCGTTAGCCATATTGTCTAAAAGTTACCGCATACCGGATTAAAAAAACCTAGAGGTCAGTTTTTTTAAATGACAGTCTATCGTACTTACGTCTCTCCTGATGGGAAGAGGTCACTGTACCCTATGGACATCTGTAACAATAGACGTACCACTAATGCGTTGTTTACCCTAAGATACCCTACCCTTACCCCCCCTACCCTACCCCCTACCCTTACCCTACCCCTACCCACACCTACCCCCTAACCCCACCCCCCCCCCCTTACCCTACCCCTACCCCTACCCTTTACCCCCTAGCCCCCCCCTCTAGATACCCTTTTGATCCTCCATTTTAAAGTACTGAATGTTGTAGCTCTGGTGAAATACTGCTGGTGGAAACTCACGCGTCTTACAGGTAAAATTCAGTTGGAGTCCACGCAGGAAAGTTTATAAAACATTCAAGAATTACAGAAACAAAAAATTTAGAGCAATGACTGAGAACGCGTGACGTAGTTACCAAGAATAGTTTTTTTATTAGACGCTGATCGCCATTGATGTAGGTCAAGGGGAATCATTCAGAAAAAGTGTGGGTACGTCTAGTACCACAACATCTGGAAAACTTGTCATGTCTGTGTTACATTTGCTTGTTTGCTTATGTAGCAGATGTTGTATTGTACTCATTTAATAATTTCCTTGTAAAAAAGGGTTAAATCAAAGTTAATCGCTTTAAGCTGGAACGTTTTACTAGATAGATAGACAGATAGATAGATAGAAAATGCTTTATTGCACAAACAACAAATGTAGGTACATAGGCGAACTTAATTCACTAGCGCGGCAAATTCAAATTTTCTTGCATTCTTTTGCCCATAATAGCTTAATTACTCAACGTGATTACATGAAAACTAATTTTGCGCAAATAAATAATATAAAATGTATCAATAAATTAGAATTAAAAGTATCTCCTACTTATCATTGATTTAGCGACAAATGGCAATAGACTGAAAAACTAAGACGAAATTTGTTTATTGCCATGTGTCGCTAAACCAATGATATCTAGGAGATACTTTTAATCGTAATTTGTTGATACATTCTATTTTTTCCGCAAAATTAGTTTTCATGTAATCACGTTGAGTAATTAAGCTGTAATTGGCAAAAGAACGCAAGAAAATTTGAATTTGCCGCGGTAGTAAAATGTTCCACCCACAGATTAGAGAAAAAAACAAAGTGGTTCCACCATAACTTGATCCTGATAAATACTTTTTTTCTCTTATATTTTGGCTCCACACCACACATAAATTGTATTTAGCCAGTGTCAAGAGTTTTGTAATTTTCATTATGTTAAAAAATATTTCGTTTTTGTCGTTTTTTGGTTAGAGTGGCGACCACGAACTGGAAGACGCAGCGTAGGCCGGCTCCTTACCCGGTGGACCGATGATCTGGTGAAAGCCGCGGGGAGCCGATGGATGCAGGAGGTGAGCAGCCGTTTAAAGTGGCCCTCTCTGGGGGAGGCCTATGTTCAGCAGTGGACGCTTAGGCTGTTGATGATGATGATGATATATTTTTAATTTTATCCCCTCTCCTGAGACAACCGTGCTGAATTTCAGGATCAAAAGTATCCTATAGCCTACCTCGTAATATAAACAGACAGACAGACAAAAATGAAAAAATTATAGTTTTGGCTTCAGCCCTCCAAAAGACACAGTATAATACAAACAACTCAATAGATATTGCGGCAACGCGACCTAGTATATCCAAAAAGAAAATTGTAGAGTTATTTGCTTAGCACTACCACCTATCGCATCATGTACCTTTTTCAGTATATTTCAATACTCTGTGGTAAACAGTGCTGGTGTCACATTGATTTTTTTTTTTTTATGCTATTGAATGGCGTGACGAGCTAGTCGTTCACCTGATGTTAAGCAACACGGCCGCTCATAACAGTTGCAGTGTCACTCGGAACTTTAAAACAATAAAGTTTCGCATGACACTGCACTGCGCACGTCATCCTGAGACATCACACAGTCTAGTAATCAGATTACTAGACTGAGTGATCAGATCATAAAGTCTCATTTGCCCAGTAATTTCACTAGCTACAATGCCCTTAAAACCGAAACACAGTAGTGCTTGCACACTACTGCTTGGCGGCAGAATAACTGGCAAAGCGGTGGTACCTACCTAGACGAACTTTGCAGAAAAGTCCTACCACCTAGTACCTAGTAGTAGATTACTATATAAAAAAAAACAATACATTTTGAATGTACAAAATTGGACCTGTTACAGTTTTGTTACACGTTTATATAGGTTCAAACTTCAAACCCCGCTTTTCCATACTAAGCTTACCTACATCACAACACACAGCTACCCTCAAAAACCACGAAAAATCGCGATGATAAAAGTTTCGCCGCAGATTTGTTTTTTTAATATTTCACGCCTGTCAGCAGTGCGTTAACCTTTCGGTCGAGTTTTTGGAGTTACGAGCCGTCGACCACTCGACCGCGTCGACGAGTTTGAGGTAACCGAGAATATATTTTCGTCTGTAAACTCAGATATTTTAACACAGTTTGCGGAACGTAACATATAGCATATCGCTATAAAGAGTAGGTAATAATTACTAAATTTTACTAGATGGTAGAACTTTTCTGAAAAGTTCGTCTAGGTAGATTTTGTTTTTATTGGTTGATATTCTTGCACTTGACCACTATCTCACCTGATGTTAAGTGACGATGCTAGGATGTAACGCGCTTGCCTAGAAGATACCTGTTCACTCTCGATTTGAAGACTCCAAGATTATAGTTCTCGGGAAACACAGACGCCGCCAAAGCGTTCCACTCTTTGGCTGTTCGCATGATAAATGTGGAAAGCAAATCGCTTACCAGGTACCACCGCTTTGCCAGTTATTCTGCCGCCAAGCAGTAGTGTGCAAGCACTACTGTGTTCCGATTTGAAGAACACTGTAGCTAGTGAAATTACTGAGCAAACGAGACTTTATGACCTGTGTTGACAGTCTAGTAATCTGATTGTGTGATGTCTCAGGACGACGTACGCAGTGCAGTGTCACGCGAAGCTTTATTATTTTAAAGTTACGAGTGGACACTGAAACTGTTATGGGCGGCCGTGCCACTTAACATCAGGTGAACGACTAGCTTGTCACGTCATTCAATTCATAAAGAAAAATTATAAGCGTCCAAAGTGGCGTTTTATGGGGGAAGCCTATGTTCAGGAGACGTTTTACGGCTGTTCATGTGCGTGTGTTTGAACCAAAACAAACAAGGTAATTTTTACAAAGTAAATGATTAAAAATGAAGCTAAATCCCTCCATTTCAATAGCTATAGACACAAATACGGCATATATATATACGATAAATACGACTGGTCTGAGAGCTCAGTTGGTAGTAACCCTGCCTTCTGATCTGTAGGTAGTGGGTTCGATTCCCACTCGGGACAAACATTTGTGTAATGAATATCGATGTTTGTTCTGTGTCTGGCTGTTATATTGTATTCTATGTATGTATTTACAAAACAAAAAGTATCTAAGTATTGTATCAGTTGTCTGGTTCCGATAGTACATGCTATGCTTAGTTTGGGGCTAGATGGCGCTGTGTGACTGTCCATATTTATTTATATTATTTACGTCTGAGAACTTAGTAACATTTTTGGTTATTTTGTACCAAGAGAAGAACGAAAATAGGATGATGGATGATATTATATGAAAAGTAAAGACAGTGTCTCTTCTATACTAATCTAAACTTTTCTATGCCATCGGTTAAGAGGAAAAACCTACCTATAAGTTCCGGCTGCGTTCATGAAAAACTACGGAAATAATCCACTTTTAACGACTACGGGCTTCCCCACTGAAATACAGTTTCGTTTTTTTAAATTACGATTCCGAGCCGAGAAGTAATAGCAGGTGAGAAAATTCCCGGTCGAGTATTGAAAGCTGTGAGGTTTCACGTTTTGTTTTTCCGCGTTGTACCTTATCCGGGAGGTGTATTTAATTTGGAAAGTAGTTTTGTGTTTTTTTAAATTATTTTGTTTCAAGTAAAAATAAATTTAGAAGTCTATAACCAGAAGTATTGTAATCGAAGGTGCAATGGGCGTCAACATCATCATCGTAAGCCTGAAGCCGTCCACTGCTGAACATAGGCCTCCCCAAGAGCATCACTTTGAGCGGCTGCTTGCCTCCTGCATCCATCGGCTCCCCACGGTTCTGATCAGTTCGTCGGTCCACCTAGTGGGGGGCTGGCCTACGCTGCGTCTTCCGATTCGTGGTCGTCACTCGAGAACCTTTCTTCCCCACCGGTTGTCAGTTTTACGAGCGATGCGCTGCGCGACTTTGAGCTTACTCTTAAGGTTAACAGTAAGAGACTAAGCTTTTGGGCGAGTAGCCCACTAAGTAATAATTATAACTATTTCAAGAAGGACTTTATAGACTCTTTGTCTTTCACTTCGAGTGGGCCAGTTAGATACCACCTACGCCATCCTAACGATGTTTAGTGGACTGTTTCAATCATGAAATTAATTTCAAAACTAGTGTAACAAGAAACTTTTTGTCGTAGATGACAGTAATATTCCTTAGATACGAAATTCATAGCTATGATCTTATTAGGTACTAGCTGATCCGCCCCGGCTTTGCACGGGTTATATAGTTATACGTCAAACCCTGTGTGCAATGCAACAGGAGAAATTCTATTCATAATGTAAAAAAATCCATGGAAACTAAGCACATAAACTACGTCATCCGGTCTCGCACACTGTGTGCAGCCATCCTTCTCGAAGATTGCATAATATGACTTTCCCTATGTAAATAATGTATGAAACAAACAACGAAACCGGAAGATAAGGGCAAATTTCATTTTCGCGCTCCGCTCCCTTTCCGCGTGGGGTAATAGAATGGAAATGACTGAGAACTGAGGGGTTACACGATTCTGCGGTTCTAATCAGGCAAAAACGGGATAACGATAAATTATTATGTAAGTATATTTTATATAGGTAACTACTAAACCAATATAAAGCTAAAATAATGTTTGTAGAGCGTGAAATATCGTTTTTATTATCTTCTTAAGAATAAAAACGATATACGATAACGATAACTGGTATATTTATTGTAATTTTTGTGGTATAAAGAAACCAGCGTATGACCCGTTTAATGTCCACAGTTATTTATTCTTATTATTTATTTTATTATTTTTTAATGGTAAGGGTGGAACAGGCCGCGTGGTTTACCGCGTTAGTTTGAAAACTACCGTAATTATGATTGGTATTTGTGAATAGAACGGCGAAACTCGAAGCGTGCGATTGGAGTAATTTTCACGGTAAATAGACGTGCGTGATCTTAGCTGTGTTATCTATTATATATCTAGCACGGTTCCACGGGGGAGGGGATGAAAGTTAAAATATGTACTTAGTTGTAACTCATTAACGCGTGGTCCGATTTCATTAATTTTTTTAATTGTTAGTAAGGGGAAGGGGGTATTTTAAATATTGTCCTGTAAATTTAAGATCGTCGGTTTGTGGTTCAGAAATTACAGACATCCAACCTTCAGTATTAGGTCCAAAGCCACTCCTATTCTGTACTATGGGAAAGAGATAAGGGAGGGGGAAAGATAAAGGAAAAGGATGAATGGACGAAACCCTGCCTCCATTCTCCGTTTCATCATTTTCCCTTATCTTTTCCCCCCTTCCCTCTTCCTTCAGACTGCGATAAGGTGTAAAACTAATAAACTCGTGCGAAAAGGCGTCAACTGTTTCACAAAAAAAAAAAAAAAACATTAGCAACACTACGGGGTTCACGAAGCAGAGCGTAGTTTTAGTACATTAATAACAAGACAAGTATCTTAAAAAATACAGTTTGCTTTATCAGCTTCTCTACCCGATTCGGTTCCACAAGTGACGATAAATGGTACGTTTACCTCACATTAACTATTTTTGTTCGCGATTTATTGTAGCCATAAATTTTTCTGCGGTAGGTACCAATTGATTTTCCTTTTCCAGAGAGTATCTTTGTGACTATGAAGTTTTTTTTATGTTATTAGAAAATGTTTATTTATATATCTATATTTTGATATCTGACTATTTTATTTTATTATCTGATTATTTTAGCTTCTGTCGCTTATAACGAAGTACGATTAGCCGTTTCTAACCGATCAGTAAAGTTAAGCAACGTTCGCTGCAGTCATTACTTTGATGGGTGAGTGACCGCTTCAGCAAAATGTGGTGTTTACAACTGAGCGCTACCGTGCTTTGGAGGGCATATTAAGCCGTCGGCTCCGGCTGTTATCCTGAGACAATAGTCGTTAAGCAGAAGCCTTTGGGCGGCCTGAAAAATTTGACACCAGGGCTGACCGCTTGCTTACACGAGAAGAACAAGAACAGGCTACTGTACTTTATTAACTCCTAAAATGTGAGTTAGTTCACTTAAAAACCACTAAGTATAAACCATTTTTTAGGAAAAAAAAACTTACTTAGGTCATATGTGTAATAAATACTAATAGTGAGTCAACTCGGCGGCTAGACGGAGCAACGATGGGGTGCGGTAAGAAGGAGAGCGGAGGTCCCCCGCTGCCCGCGACGTCTGCGGTAGTACCGACCGGCTTCGCTTGCGTATCGGTACGCCCGTTCAGGCGTGCCGCGTACGCAAAGCAAGTTGCAATTTGATAAAAATACATAATATTTACTAAGAGAGTATTTACCTCTTACCTACCTTCAATTTATTTATTCATGAAAATGTGTATGTAGTTATGTACCGATTTTAGCTGCATAAAAACTCTTTGTTAGTACAATACTGAATCTATAAATTAAGAATTCTTCTATTACACTTATATTGAATGTACTACTAGTTACGTGTATAGAAGAAGAATTCTTCGACCTATATTTTCGTCCAAAGTATGAATACGTATATAACGAAGGTTTTCAATCAGTGAGTGTTGCCACTTGCCAGTGATGACTTATGGAACTGAGACGTGGTCTCTTACTCATCTTTACTCTTCGTGGCTCATTAGTACCTAAGCTCGATGTCGCGCAGCGAGCTATGGAGAGAGCTGTGTTTGGGGTTTCCCTGCGCAATAAGATTAAGGAAGAGGAGAACCAAAGTGACCGATATAGCTGTTAGAATTATCAAGTAGAAATGGCATTAAGCAAGCCACATCGCTCGTAGAATCTGGTGAAAACCGCGGGGAGCCGATAGATGCAGGCGAGCAGCCGCTCAAAGTAGCGCTCTGTGGAGGAGTCTTATGTTCAGCAGTGGGCGTCTTCAGACTGATGATGATGATGATAATACGTAGTCTACGTATAACTTGCAGTGAGATACTGAGAACTTAACTGAATGGAGATATCATCATAAAACACTAGTGCGGTAATGTAAAGTAAAAAGCACGCGTCCGTAATATCTTGGATTATGAACCTAAAGCGGTGTGATAAGAGCCACTGGACGAGCAACTGCGACAAAAATAAATTATTACAACACAAAATTATCTAAGAAAATGTTTTTCTGACAACCCTTGCTTATTTTTAGGGACTAGACGTCGAGACGATCTTGTAGGTATTTTGCGATATAACAAAAGAGTTGACCCACTATTAGTATTTATTACACATATGCTTAGGTAATGAAGATTACGCACATTCACACCAATAATAGCGTCCACACTACAGAGTAACTTGTTTTTTCTCTAATCTGTGGTTCACGCGCGCTTGTATAAGGAAAACGAAGAAGAAATAAGGGTGTGTACAGATCTGGCGAAACCGCCGCTCGCGGGCCAACCGCGCCCGTGTGGCGTCCGCGACCCGTTCGCGCGCAAGCTACGCACCTCTCATCTCATGCGAGCAGCACGCGCGTACAATGAGTTGCAGTAGTAGCATGCGTGCAGTACGCGCGCAGTTCGGGACGCATTCGCCAGATCTGTACACACCCTAATAGAAGCACCATTCTACACACATTATATTGTGCCCCATTCAAATAAATCCACAACATAGCATTCACGTTCTTTTAACACTGACTCGTAAAACCCAGCCCCGTAAATAAAAACAAAACATTAATAAAACTTTTTACCCGAGTCCGATGCGGGGCAATGTTCAACAACCAAACCTGTGTCGAACTTCAAGTCCACATTAGAAACTTGTTCAAAAAAAGGCCGACGGTGACACAAAACAATCATGAAACTAAGTTTTTGCACTTGTTCACTTATTCGAGTTTACCACCAGCCGGAAAACGTCCACTGCTGAACACAAGCCTCCCCATGTCACTTTGGAAGCTTATCATAGGGTTACCTATAATCACCACGCTTGGCAGGCGGCTTGATGATCGCAGTAGATTATAACGAAGACTGAAGAGAATGCTGCTACCCGTTCCCTGGATATTCCCTTAGCCGGCTGACGTCATCCACGGGAACAGATTGGGTGATCCTATTCGCAAAACGAGACCATACGGCCAACACTTTTGGCGGTTTTAAGCTTACCAACTCCTCATTCGTCAACCCTGCGACACCGATACTGGAGCAGTTGTGCCAGCAACCTAAAGTTGCGCTCGGAGCTGGGGCTGCTTGGGTAGATGCTGGCGAGGCAAATGCATAATATACCCCACCCCAAAAAAGACTTTATTGCAGGCTTTACCGCCTCCATGTCAAATTAGAATTAGACTTATTAGAACCATGAAATTCATGAAGTATATTAGAAATCCTGTCATTGAGCCATCTGTTTCTACTGCTAGGGTACGGGTCTTCTCATATCACGGATACAGAGTGTAATCCATAAGCCACCACGCTGTCCATGTGCGGGTTGGTGGAAGACCCATATCCTCGAATTTTGTGATTCTTAAACATGCTGGTTTCCTTATAGGTACTTGTACTTATAAGGAAACCAGCTGCGACTGTTTTTATAACACTTTAGACAAAACAGGTTATGTTACAAACTTTGAAATAAATTGAATTTGAATTGAACTTTTGATTAAATTGAAATTTATATGAATATAGCGGAGTGCCCTTAGCGCCAGAACTTCCATCTTTCATAGAATAGCAGTCTTGAAAGCCTTCAAATAAACTAATAAATATTATAATGCCTACCTCATCTGTACCTCAGACTTTACACTTTCGTTCCTAATCAAATACACCTTATCCTAATTATAAACGCACCACATTAAGGTAAATATATGCTATTTCAAACGTTCCAACGTAACAATGTAAGGCAAACAAGACAATTTTCCCATTAAATTCATCTCAAACAGTCATTTACCTTTTGTGTACCTGAAATGTTAGTCTTTACCTAACCGCAATTTATACGTCAAAACAAGAGAAAGGAATTCCTCGAATTTCATCCTGAATAGAGATGTGGTATGATGCCGTTTCTAAATCCGATTTTTCAATCGATTGCAAAAAATAAAAAATTTAAAAATTGTTTTGTTGTCTATGACACGCAATATAACAAATAATTAATTGTGATGATTTTTTATGTTGATGAATGACTTGACGAGCTATTCGGTCGCCTGATGTTAAGCGACACGACCACCCATAACATTTGAAGTGTTTTAAAATTATAAAGTTTCATGTGACACTGATGCCCTTCGCACGTCATCCTGAGACATCATCACAGTCTAGGAATTAAATTTCTAGACTGTAAGATCAGATCACAAAGTCTCATTTGCGCAGTCATTTCACTAGCTACAATACCCTTTAAACCAGAACACAGTAGCGCTTACATACTACTGCTTGGCAGCAGAATAACTGGCAACGTGGTGGATTGATTGAATCTAATCTGTGTCATAATACGTAGCCAGTTTCACAGCTTTGGCATTAAGATTGATTAAGTATAACAACTCATTCATTAATCGATATAATATTTAATTCAAGTCGCAGCCTGTGGAACCAACTATTTATTTGCAAACGAATAGTAACTTATCGTTGCATAAAATCATCAAACCACAACGATAGTTCATTGTCTTGAACCGATTAAATCGAATTTAACTGAATCGATTCTGCGTTACATCCCTTATCCAAAGGGTTAAGGTAAAATGTATTGCCACATTTATTGTGCCTCCGTAATGCGTAGTTATATTTTATTATATCGCGGACAAAGGGTTAAGTAATTAGAGACGGTAATTTAACTCGCTGTGGAATTTCTTGATCCTATAATCGGGTTTAAAGTTATATGTAACAGTTATTTGTGCCAGATTTGGTTTTCATGAGATTGGTGTCATAAAAGTTCATGATTAAGACGTACTACCCATTGTGACAATTAGTTTTAATTTAAGTTTTTTTTATGGGAATGAATGACATGACGAGCTAGTCGTTCACCTGATGTTAAGTTACAGGGCCGCCCATAACAGTTGCAGTGTCACTAAGAACTTCAAAATAATAAAGTTTCGCGTGACACTGCACTGCGCACGTCATCCTGAGACAATCACACAGTCTAGTACTCAGATCATTAGACTGTGAAATCAGGTCACAAAGTCTCATTTGCCCAGTAATTTTACTAGCTACAATGCCCTACAAACTGGAACACAGTAGTGCTTGCACACTACTGCTTGGCGGCAGAATAACTGGCAAAGCGGTGGTACCTACCTAGACGAACTTTGCAGAAAAGTCCTACCTCCTAGCTAGCTAGTTTGTGTATTTAGCGATTGTTCTTCTAACGTGGTGTTCCAATAAAGAGTTTTATCTATCTACTGCTTAGTATCGACTCGGTGAGTTTCTTTCCGCAAGCGGGCTCTATAATAAAATGAATCCTTCGGTAATTTATTTTACATAGCAGCTCGCACATAAGAAATTATTCATCATCAGCCCGAAGACGTCCTCTTCTGAACACAGGCCTCACCCATAAAACGCCACTTTGGACGCTTATCATAGGGAGGATTTGCCTTATTCACCACGCTTGGCAGACGGCTTGGTGACCGCAGAAGATTTTAATGTATAGAGGAAAACACTGCTGCTCATCCCCTCAATTTTCCGTTAGCCGGTTCTTACGGCACCCATGGGAAGAGATGGGGTGGTTCTATTCGCAAACCGGGATCACACGGCCTAAAAAAATTATTACTAATGCTATAATTTTTATAAATAACACATAACTATGTGTATTAATTTGTTGCTCTATTGTAGTTTCAATTGCGAAGCCTATTGCAGTGGGTTTTCATTAACTACGTTGTCATCATTAACCACAGAGTACGAAAACTATCCTATGTTTAATGCTCTGTGTCAATAACTCTCTAGTGGCCTGAATCTATGGTCTCATCATCATCAACAGCCTGAAGACGTCCACTGCTGAACATAGGCTTCCCCTTAGAGCACGCCACCTTGAGCGGCTGCTCGCCTCCTGCATCCATCGGCTCCCCGCGGCCTTTACCAGATCGTCGGTCGACTGAGTGGGGGGCCAGCCTACGCGCCGTCTTCCGGTTCGTGGTCGCCACTCGAGAACCTTTCTTCCCCATCGGTTGTCAGTTCTACGAGCGATGTGGCCTGCCATTGCTATTTCAACTTACTAATTTTAAGAGCTATATTGGTCACTTTAGTTCTGCGGATCTCATTCCGGAGCTTACCGGAATCTATGGTCTATCGTTTCCTAAAAAATGTAGACACCAGCGGAAATTTCAGTAAGTTTTAGTGAATGAACACGCCCGACCTATATAGTATAGCCGACGTAGCATAAGTTAGTATTAAGCTAAATGAGTCACCATGTAGATGCCGAACAATAAATTATACACTTGTGCACCGCAATACCGTCTTTCCTTGCCAACATGGCTCACCATCTACCATAGAAGTTCCTACCTGCTCAGCAAGAACCTGCAACCTTTATGTGGCAAAACCATGCCACATTACATGGCGACCCAACCAGCGGTTCTTCACACATTACAAAGTATTATACTGTGGTTTACACATAAAATCCGTTCTGTGGGATGGTAATGTACCATTATAATTACTAGCGTATCTTAAGATAAGAGAACCTTTTTATTTTAACATTCTATTGCTTCTATACACGTTCCCAAATCGAACCATTAATTAAGTAACAAATATACTAGTCGTAATGAAAAGAAAATACGAGTAACAAAAACCCAATTAATGCAAACAACAATCGTCAATACAAAGAACATTTTAATTAAGCCTCAGTAATATTCTTGTTTCTCCAAGAAAATAAATAAAATTGTTATAAAAAGTTAGTAGGTATCATCTATCAAAACATCAGTTATCAACTCAATTAAAAGCGTAATTATTCATCTGTCCTTCCAATTAGTGACTGCGAAATAAATTTGGCTGGCGGAGGCGAGTTTCCACCAATCATGTAGGTAACAATAATTTTGATTTATCAATATTTTTTCCTGAAACAGAGCACCATTTCAATTTTTACTGCTACACATATTTTCTGGCAAACTTCGACAGTGTGTAAGTATTTGTTCAATCATGAAAGTTGCTTCAAAATCCATCTCTTTTCATGACAGCTCAGCCATCTGAGCTGTCATGAAAAGGGATGGAACCCACAACCCAGGGATCGCACCGACCTCACTACCAATAGTGAAGTCGGTCCGAACTCTGGGTTGTGGGTTTGAATTCTGAACTTGAGCTTTTGGTGAAGGACACATCGTGATAAGAGCATAGAATAGGTAGTAGCCGGTCAAAGTCACCCTGGTGAGAGGGGGTGGGGGGGGGGGGGGGGGGGGGGGGGAAATGCCTTGCGACCCGTACGTCCAGAGAGGTTGTAATTAAAAATGATACTTATTGACTAAAAACTAAATACTTCTTTCAAGTTTATACTCAGAACTTCCTTCTACTCCTATAACTGTTTCAAGCTCCTATAATATAATCAAGCAATTGCAATACCAGATTACGGATATAGCGTACGTATCGTGATTCACGGAACCAAAACGTAGGTAACAGAGTTGAATACCATCCGGGTAACGTTTTATGTACATACGCTGCTCGAATTTAATACTGTGAGGTCAATAATCAGTATGAATAGTATGTGAGATGATCTATTAGACATATTAGGTAGGCAACTTAACTAAAAATGCGTGTTCTGATAATGAAGCAGGTGGGTTTGGTCGTTCAGGTTATTAATCAAATAAACGGTTATGACTTTTTTTTTAAATAAATTATAGGCGTGGCATTTGACCACTGTCTCACCTGATGGTAAATGATGACGCGGCCTACCGTAGTGCATGCTTGCCTAGAAGATACCTATTCACTCTTGACTTGAAAGTTAGCTGAAAACAAGAACGACGGCAAGGTATTCCACTCATTTGCTGTACGCACTACAAAGTTTGTATGCTAGCTGGTTACTGCTATAATAGTAATGTACCGACAAAGGTAGACATGGAGTAATAAAACTATGTAATAGACCTGCGAGATGATGTTTCAAGCATCACTCCAAGCAGTTGGCAGTTGAACTATTTTCCCAATGGTACCGTGTTTCATTCGCCAACAGTCCTTGAGTAATGTACGGTTACACAAACAAACAGATTTAGGAAAAGCAGTTTCTAACAATGACCTAGAAATACCACTATCCATCAGTTTAGACCTCAGTGTTAGACTAGAAGAACAATAACAGACATAGCGCTCAGAACTATGAAATTGAAAAGACCTTCCAGGGGCGTGTGAGCTCTTAGCGCGATTCAAAACAGCGCCTTTATTGAATCGCTTTGTTTTTTTTTGTATGAGGATTTTGACAAGCGACATATAGTGTCTATTTTGAATCGTGCTAAGAGTTCACAGTATGGCCCCAGGTATTTGAAAATGTTATTGCCGTCGATCTGCTATCTGATGCACTTGCATTGCAATAGAGATAATACGGTCCATGAGTGAATTCACCTTCATTTAGGCGTTTCAGGGGGAAATTAACGGTTTTCACTTCACTCGAACAAGAAACGTACGTTCACAAATAAAGATGGTATGATTTCCATAATATATTTTGTATTCCATATTTTGACTTCAACTTCCATTTCTGAGGACTGCATCCATAATGTTATTTTCCTATAGTCTAAGATCTTACCTACACAGAAATCTACATGAAGGTCTAAATTACACAATACACAGGATGTTTCGTCGGATGCACTCACAGTATTCGCATACTTACACTGGTACATTTGAGATACACATCCGGACCTTGGCCATTGTGTTATCACAATGTGGACAAAGCTTTATGTCTACGAACCTTTGTCATAATAACATGAAATGTGTTGGGTAAAAGGTAATCTGTTGTAGTCTAGATGTAAATACTAAACTTCTAGTAGAAAATGTAGTACTTATTTACACAGTCTAGGCAATAATTTTGAATATTGCTCAATTTGAGTGAAATCAATTTGAAAAGGTTCAAAACCTGCAATGAGCTTTTCGGTGAAGGAAAATGCGATAAAACCATAACTGCATTATCGTAAGACATTTTATAATGGTTGTCTGGCTAGCTACCACCCAAGTTATATGTCGTCAACATTGACATCACAGGCCTAATGACTGATGACAGATTAAAACGTCGCTTCAAAGTGGGAGCCAAATTTACAAATTAGCCTACACTAGCGCTTAGACTGTAATGTAAGTTAGAAAAGATCAGTCGAGCGCTACAGAGAAAATATACCCAGTTGTGCTGTGAAAGGTTGTACGAATTACTCCCGTAACATCAGGTCTTCTCCTCGTAAAATTAGGGCAACTGTGGTAAAACTACCCTGTCTGACATAAAGATAATATAATAATTATACCGCAAAATCTATAACAGTTGGGGATAAGTTTTAGGTGCTGGATATAAGTAAGGAGCCGAGCTTATGCTAACGGTCCAACTATAGTCTAGACCAATTTACATTTAATCAATTTAGTGTTACTCCGTAAGCTAAATGGAAAGAGCATCTCTTTTAGAGCGAGTTATCTCTGAAGGATTGAATCTGAAATCAGGTATATCTGAGAAAGAATTAAGAGAACGCAGTTGGCTGGTCACAGTATCCATAGAACAAACAATAGAGACGTGCTCTTGAATGGAGACCTCGGCTGGAAAAACCTAGTGTACGATCCTGCCATATTAGTAAAGCTATCAATTTCAATAATTATAATAACCTAATAAGGAGATACTTATAGACTAATATAGGCTGATGATGGAAAATAAAATATTCCATCCGAATTAGTAATGAGCCGTTTAACTCCAACGCGTCGATATCAACACCTCGAAACTAAACCGTAGTTTCATCACGTAAACTAAAACGTGCAAATATTTGTTTATATTATCGGCCAACGCATAAATATACAGCGCTTTTCCTTATATCTGTACGTACATAGGTACCTATAACTCCTATATATGTCTGCCCTAGAAATCAACGTACCTAATTACCTTTAAGTAGATTCTCAAAGCTAGTTTGTTTCTGTTTTAAAGTATTTTAAATGCTTTAATATCTGATCGTTTCTTTTAGGCCTGTTTTCAACTGACTTCAAAATAAGGTGGAGGTTTTCAATTCAGTTGTATTTCTTTCATCTTTTTTGTGCTCGTGACTTCACGACCCCGTGCGCTATGTACCCAGTTCATAAAAAAATGTATCTTACCAAAACAAAATAAATATTCCTAGTTTATCCGACCACTGTGCTTTTTTAATTATTTTTTTTTTAAAACCCTTCAGTTCTAGTAGATAAAGCAATCGCCATCACTCTCTTTTTTAAGCCAATGCTTTGACTTCCCAATTCCTATTGATGATGATGACATTTATCTTCTAAGTCTGCCCATCCTTTCTTCTTCTCATTCTACTTTTCTTTCTATGATGGTTTTATGAAGTGGTCTTGTTGTATAAGGTATCTGTGAGTTATTATATCGGTGACAAAAAGTTTTATTTGTCCCGTTATTTTGACGAAGCAATAATCAATGAAAATTTTTATCCCGGTTTGTCCTCCAATGAGGATATAGAGCGGTGGGACTGACGGAAATATTCCAAAAGAATCTGCCTATAGGTCATGGGACTCTAGACGCATAAAGAATGGACGTATATTATTTTAGATCTTATTTCCTTACAAATAGAGTAGCAATTTATAAAATTAGATGCGTATCATACAAAGCTTAAACTGGTAGACCGTATGTCGGTTGACCTCTTTTAAATATATTCGAGCTGAAATTATTAACATTGCCAAAACTAGGTCGGTTGCTGACCGCCATTTTATATTAATTCCGTGCTAAATGGCCAGCACATAATGTTTCATAATGATGTGCAATGAAGTTTTAAATAGGCAAAGAGACAATACAACAACTTGATATGGAAATGCATAACCAAATGGAATTGTATTTTCTGTATTAGTTTCTTTTTATTTTACACAAATCAAAACCTGTCTGTCTGTCTGTTTTGTTTCTCTTTGTTTTTTTCCGAGCTGCCAAGGAATGGAATACTTTACCAGCGTCTTTGATTCCAGATAAGTACAATCTGGAGCTCTTCAAGTCGCGAGTGAATAGGTATCTTCTAGGCAAGCATGTACCATCGTAGATCACATCGTCACTTCCCATCAGGTAAGATTGCGGCCAATGCGGGCCCTATTTAGTTGTAAAAGAAATTGTATTTTCAATTTTGGGCATGTTCCGAATCTAGGCTTCAACATGCCGATGCCGTTTACTCACGATGTTTTCCTTTGCAGTCGTGAGAGCGTGAGCAAGTTCCACACATAACTTGAAAAGCTCTAAAATGAGTAACTTACCTAGTCAAAGATTATAAAACCCGTTGATAGCTCGTGAACATAATTTCACGTATAAACACCACTCACCTGCGCGGGCAGGGGGCGAGGTAACAAAACGAGACAAAGTTATACGAAATTACAAGGAACAGAGCAGAATGGAACAAAAGACATTAACGGGTTCCCGTGATTTATTAGAAATTCATAGTATTTATTAGAAGTTAGTGGTTTAAATACACCACTATTTTTCGTATGAGGGGAAGTTGTATCATTGGTCTACTGGATTTAAAGTCAATGGCTGAAGTGGAGGCCAGCATTTTGATCAGGTGTTGCCTCGACCAGACGTTTGAGCACGTTGCCTACTGGTAGTGGTTTGTTGGATTAAGTTTTATTTATATATTATGCAGTGTATTTTAGATTTATTACATGTATATATAATTTTTTAGGTCTGAAATAATTAAAAAATAAAACTTACCTAGTACTTAAAATATTTTAAAACTTAGAGAGATTTTAATATATATCAATTTACAATAGCACAACCTGAAAACTAGAATAATAGAATGATTTTTCTCGTCACTCAAGGACGATCTCTAGATCTGATAATTGTTGACCTAGGTCATTAGTACAATCTGAAGCTATACCTACCTAACTCTACCATAAGCAATTTTAATGCAACTGTAAGAAAAGTGCGTAATGCGAGGGGTTTTCAATCATTAACTATCTTAATAACCTACCTATCGAATGTAAATAATGTGAAATGGTTCATGGTCCGAATAAACGTTAATAATATAGAGACATGACTTTTTGGACAATACCTACTTACATTTTGAAATTTATTTTAAAAACTTATGCAATTGCTACATACTGTAATGAATTAGCTTAGTTTAGCTTAGTTTAGTTTAGTTTAGTTTAGTTTTTATTATTGTAGTAGTTAGCTTGAGTAATAAAGGCAATTTGCCCGTTAAAAAAAAACTGTAATGAATGTTGGTGTTCACATTTCAATAATTGATACCTACCTACAACTCTACCTGTACGTTGTAATAGAGCCTGAAAAGTTTCCATCCACGCAGAGTAATCACGTGTGTGGAAATAGTTATAAATTACCTCTCAAACCTCTTAAACCTATAAATAAAACCAATTTAAGCAAATAAAACAATAGACATACCAAACCAAATATTTCCTAGGCACGAGTCGTAACAAAGCACAGAAATTATCACTCTCACATCCGCCACGGAATACTAAAAATGACAGAACAGTTACACTCCACACTTCAGAGAAAACGGACCAATTTGAAAACGGAATTCGGAATTCAAATAGGATTCGTCACTTCCGCTGCGGAAGAGACGCACGCGCCGGCGCGCTAACCGCCACTGACTCACGCGCATCCCGAAACACCCTTCGGACAGTTTCGGTTCTATTTTTTGAATTTCAAAATAGGAACAAAAGAAGGGGGGAGCTGGCCGCCCTCCGTCGGTATCTCGGTTTAAATTTAGAACGGCGCATGCTACGACATGTCTCGGTCTTTAGGTTCGTTCACTCTGGAAGTGTTGGGTGACGTTTGTTGCCCTTCTACAATTTACTAGGGTTCCGAGGTTCATTGAACTGAGTTTTGCTATTAATATACATCGGTAAAATCATTGAGCAATCTTTGGTGGCCTCTTCCATAATTATCTACTAAGAAAGCTATTATATTTCGTTTATTTTAAAATTTCTACTAGCACGTACTAGAAATGACCTGACACCTCCGTGACACTGATCCTATCCGCGCTGCATAATATAAAGGTAGGCAGTGATCAACACTGGTACGTTTTTCAGGATTCCGTACTCAAAAGGTAAAAACGGGATTTTTTATTATTACGATTCCGCCAGTGTCTAACTGTCTGTCTGTGTAAAATAAAGTACGTAACGTGGTTCTTACATATCTACAAGCTACATCCAATACCCCGTCGAAATGTCACTTGTCAAAATAATGCTGCCAACTTCTAAATGGATCTAATTCATAGTGTGAGAGTAGGACTCCAATTTTTTTTAAATATTAATGTTAATATGATAAAAGAAAAAATAACGAAACATTATTTTAAAATATTTTTTGTTATGTAACCATTACTCTCGGCAGCACTAAGAAAATTTTCATATTCAAAGAAACTATGGTCATACTAGTTGCACCCCGCGGTGTTACCGCGTGGTTGTAATCCTATGCGTTAATCCAGCGTAAAAGCTATCTGAATTCCAAATTTCATCAAAATTGGTTTAGTAGTTACGGTGATATAAGGTAACAAACATTCACACACACACACACACCCCCACACACAAACTTTCGCATTATTATAATATTAGTAGGAAGGATTGCAATTTCTCCAGCATCTCAAGTGCAAGCCACTTATTTACCGTTCCTCCTTCATCTTGAAACTGAAATGACTAACATCAGATTCAAATGAGCTTTACCACTCAGACTCCAGAAATTCTTCACCGCGCAGTCAGCTGATGCCGCATTTCATTTCGAGCAAAGATTCTCAACTTGTAGGCTGGTAAACTAAATCAAAATAAGTGGCCTGCTTTTTGGGAAGTGAATGTTATTTATTCCTGTTTGGAAACACGCTGGCTGAATAGTTATTGTTTATCGCAAGACGTTTAAAATATTAAACAATACTTAAATTTTGCTTTAAAAATAATTTGTTGATTAGGCTAAGTAGGAGATGTTGCTAAACAACATACAATCATACATATTTAATTTTATTAATACAGTTATTGTTTTTAGTTTTCAGGACTAAATTAAAACTTGTTGTAGATGATTATAAACTTCTGTTTAAAGTGATAACAAATCAACAGACTACACAAAAACCGCTAATTCGTAAACTATAATCGTTATTACAAAAAAACGTTATTAATAGCTTCCAAAAATAGTGATTTCAGAAAAAAACGTATAAATATTATTTTTAGCTATGAAACATGGTGGTAACCAGATCATTAACTGTAGCTACATCATGGAAAATAAAAAAAAGTAGCCAATATCCTCGAACAATTACTTAGGTACCATATAATATAATGCAAATTGTGAATTTTATAATGCAGCCCACTCATTTCAAACGTCTTGCGAAATTGAGGCCCAAATTGAAAAAGCTTGAGTATGGCTGGTCTACATAGTCTAGACTCGATCTAAATCTGAACCATACGTCTATTTGACTAACACCATTCTGAGAATAGGTTAAATTCGAAATGGGATTGGATTACCGTAGCCACAGAATATATATATTATGGCGTAGCTTACGTTCTATAGAACTGAATTAACAAAGACAAGAAGAACAATACAGGACTCACTGCTCAGAAATAAAATTTGAAGCCAAAAAAATGATAACTATGTAATCTGATAATAATTTACTTAGTCTTCTTTATTTTTGATTTATTCTTAGGGGCGCAGTCCAAATCTTATCGTTGGATTGTTTATAATGAATGCGCAAGCACACATTTAAATTTTTTTGAAATATATGAAAAGATGTGGAAACTTCATTACATACCAACTATCGGAGATAGTAGCAGCCAAAGCAAATGCCTAATCTAGGCAAGCTATCGTAGACTGCGTCATCACTTTCCATCAGGTGAGGCAGTGGTCAAATGCTTTGCCTATAAAGTACAAAAAAGGTAAAATTTAATATATTGTGTAAAGTTACATAATATACCAAAAACACCGCCTAATTCAAGCCTAATTGAACCCCATCTCCTTTAATTTGTGAAGTGGTATAAAACACTGACCGACCGACGACCTGGTGAAAGCCGCGGGGAGCCGATGGATGCAGGAGGCGAGCAGCCGCTCAAGGTGGCGTGCTCTGGGGGAGGCCTATGTTCAGCAGTGGACGTCTTCAGGCTGTTAATGATGATGATGATGATGATAAAACACTGATCTACCGTGCCGTGAGTAGTCTATTGCAAACGGTCACCTTTTGTTTCCAAGACAAATCGCCAACAAACTAGCCTACCTCCTAGTTAGCGGTTACTTCAAACAAGTTAAACACAAAACTCTTCAAATCTCACCCAAGTCCAAAAATAAACGCACACTAATTAGTTCCAAGCGGAACTTCATTCCTTATTCAATTACTGAAAGAAAGTTTAATTCCCCAAAAGAAGGAAACAGACTTAAACAGAAATCCAAAATTACTAATCAAAGGTTCGGGGTGTCAAAGTAAGGAGAAGGGGAGAGTGGGACGGATTTAGAAGTCAGGATATGGAGGGGAGTACTTTTTTGCCGACGCTATGTTACGAGTTGCGCGACTGATGGCTAGGTTACAAAGATGTAGGATGCGGATTTGTTTTTGGATGTGGCATCAACTTTTGGTTTTAAATCACTGCTGAACGTAGATCTTCCATAGATCCCCCATTAATGAAGGGTTTGCCATAATCACGCTCGGCAAGAACGCGTCTTGGTGGACGCATGTAAATTTTAATTATTTCAAACCATAGAGAATGCTGCTGCCAATTCCCTGGATATTCCTTATACCCGGCTTTTATAGCACCCATGGAAAGAGATGTGGTGGTTCTATTCTTACGTTGGGACCACATGGCATAAATGATGTCAGGAATTGAGAAAATTTCATTTTTTGAAAGATACCGAAATTCGAAAACCATTTCGATTTTATCCTATAAATAGCTCATATATAAATATCTAAATATTGGCTTTTTCACGGTGGCGAGAGGTGCAATAGTAGAAACGCGATGCCAGTATTAGATCGAATAGTTCTTCACAGCTTTCCCCATTGTAAATATAGTAGAATATACAACGAGACCATCCTATCAAGAATAAGAGATTATTCTATTTTATATCTATGCGTATTTTGAAAGGCTAGATGTTTGACAGCTCGACGTTGTATTGAGTCAAGAGGCTTAACTTGATACTTGGGTACTCCGTTCCAACGGTGAGAGCAGTACTCCACGTGATGTGAACTTACATGTACTATTTTTAGATGGCAGTTTTTTTATCATACCACATCCATGCAACTTTAGAGCATGGATACATGATAGGTAGTAGGTATCACCATCCCTATTTCTTTTTTAGGCACGCCTCATGTATTAGAGTGTTTAATTTGTTCCCTACAATGGCCTCAAGATAAATGATCTGCCTTAGCTGTTGATACATACCTCCTTGTTTGAATTGATGGATTGCTTTTGAGCAGATTGAATGACATGGATGAGTGATGGAGTTAAAAATAGATGGGCGGATTTTGTTGGGATTTTTTTGTAGTTAGCCGGAATTTGTGATACATTCTAATTTAAAAAGCGTATTACGTGTTTGTTTGTGTGATTTTAACGCCACTGAACCCAAGGTGGGTTTTTTGGATGCAATTTTGCAGTTTAGCTTCATGTTTTTTTCTTTTTTTTTTTTTTTAATGCTATTGAATGACGTGACGAGCCAGTAATTCGCCTGATGTTAAGCGACATGGCCGCCCATAACAGTTGGTGTCAATCAGAACTTTAAAACATTAAAGTTTCGCGTGAACCTGCACTGCGCACGTCATCCTGAGACATCGCACAGTCTAGTAATCAGATTACTAGACTGAGTAATCAGATCATAAAGTCTCATTTGCCCAGTAATTTCACTAGCTACAATGCCCTTCAAACCGGAACACAGTAGTGCTTGCACACTACTGCTTGGCGGCAGAATAACTGGCAAAGCGGTGGTACCTACCTAGACGAACTTTGCAGAAAAGTCCTACCACCTAGTAAATGCTACACATGGAGTGGATTTTAAAAATGATCTGCCTACCCAAGGTAACTTTATATGTCGCCATGGCTGCTTAGGCGGTACGGTTAGTTGGGAGAGCGTCTAATAATATTTAATAAATAAAAATTTGAATTTGAAATCCGGTGTTTATAGAACTTTGATTTAGTAGTAAACGTAGAAACAGAAACCTTATTGCACTCGTTCAAAAAAATGTAGACTTTTTTATTCGCGATAGATTTGACCACTGTATTAATCTGATGATGAGTGGCGACGCGGTCTATGGTGCAGCATGTTTGCTTAGAAGAACCGGTTCACTCTTTGTCTTGAAAACTCCCAGATTATATGTTTCAGGTAACGAAGACGCTGGCAAGTTGTTTCATTTCCACCTTTACTAGGTGGTAGGTCTAATTTTCTGCAAATACCACCGCTTTGCCTGTAATTCTGCCGCCGAGCAGTAGTGTGCAAGCACTACTGTGTTCCGATTTGAAGGGCATTATAGCTGGTAAAATTACTGGGAAAATGAGACTTTATGATCTGATCACACAGTCTAGTAATCTTATTACTATACTGTGCGAAGTCTCAGGATGACGTGCGCAGTGCAGTGTCACGCACAACTATGTGTGGATTCCAGTAGCTGCTAAAAACGCCAAGAACGCTACGAAATTATGCCACTTTTTACCCAGACAAGGCCAAATCACATATAATCGTTCGAAAAAAACGAAAATAACGATAATTTTGTTCAACTGGAACCCGCTATATATTAGTTTAACGTTCCGAGTGGTATCTGCAATCAGTTATAGGCAGCCGTGACGCTTAACATCAGGCGAATGACTAGCTCGTCACGTCATTAATTTTCATTAAAAAAAGAACAATATATTGTTACAAACCATTGTATTTCCCAAGTGCATTGATTTTTTTTAGTACCTATGTACTCTCTTCCTAATTAACATTACTTTAGCTCCCTTTCCTTCTACAGTGTATTTAATATGCACAGCTTTTCCTCAAACATTTTAAGGCGAGCTTTAATTAAAATGACTAAAGAAGCATGGTATAAATAATTTCCTTTTAGCGGCTCTAATATCAATATACCTACTTACCTTAGACTAGGACAAAAAATAGAGCAAACTGCCAGAACAAAAATTCAAGCTATACTACTATAACTTAACTATAATATACCTTATAACTAACACGATGATAACTTTCGACTCTTGACTCACATTTCATGCAAATAAAACTTTCTGATTCTGTTTCTGATACCTTCTCATAACACTGAAACCTGACCAAACCTGATGACCTTCAAACACGTTCAATAAACTCAAAAAAAAAAACAAAATTCGGTTTTTCGCATTTTGTCGCGGAGCTACGATGCCAAGGGTTACACAAACTTATACCACCTCTCTCTTTGGTTGGGGGCTAAAAAAAAGATACTAAATCAGAATAATATACCTAAATTAATTTTTGATCGAGAGCATACATAATTGTTAGACTAACCAAAAAGACAGTGATGCGCTATGAAATCGATGCTAGTAAAATGGCAAGATTTTGCAATTTCAAATTCTGAACTGTCAACGCTGAGTCTATTTTTATTCTTTAAGTCTGAGCATTATACTTAAAATGAATTTCGTTGATACAGCGTCTTTCTTTAATTGAACAGCTATTTATGCCTTTACAGGCATAAATAGAAAACTGTATGACTTGTATGGCGTTTTAGGAGTAAATAGATAGATACCTACGTACCAAAAGATAATATATTAAAGCTTACATAATTTAAATTTTTATTAAATCTTTAAGGTTCTGGCTTGTGGATTTAAAAATAAAGCCATTTTTTCATTCCTATGCAATGCAGATAGGAAATATACTATGCAGAACAAAGACTACGCTGACACACGTAACCTATTCAGAAGCATGAGACTGCACAGCATAAGATGTGGCAGCTTCCAAATACCGGTGGCTGTCGCGCGTATATAAACGTTACTGCTGCGAAAGTACCATAACGTTACCATATGTCTGGACAAACCTAACCTAGGTTTAAGGCATATTTTTACCGAATGTAAGTTGCGGTGGTGCGTGACAGCCATCGGTGGTTGTGGACGGTGGCCGGTCTGCATCGGGGCTAAGTACCTATAACTATTACCATAGGTAATGTAGTCCACGCGTGGCAACGCCGCGGGCAGCAGCTAGTTGTTAAATAATATAGGTACATCAGGGGACAGCTTACGGTGAGCGGTCTGTAGTACATCCGTACTACACACCTATAATCACACCTGTGATCATAGACGTAGTAAAAGTAGGTAGGTGCCGAAATAGGTGTAGGTCTGTGTGTGTGACATGTTTACACTTTTCGTATGCACAAAAATCGACTCTCGTGTTTTTAGCTTTGAAATACATGATCATTCTACAAACCGCACATTCTAACTATTGAGGCCATTTTTTTATATTTTTTTATTGATTGATAGGCTTGCGTTTGACCACTATCTCACCTGATGGGAAGTGACGATGCGGTCTAGGATGTAACACGCTTGCCTAGAAGATACCCGTTCACTCTCGATTTGAAGATCCCAAGGTTGTAGTTCTCGGGAAACACAGACGCCGGCAAAGCGTTCCACTCTTTGGCTGTTCGCATGATGAACGTGGAAGCAAATCGCTTTGTCCGCACATGTGGGATGTTAACCATGTATCGGTGGCGTTTTTTCGTACATCTGGTTGTCTTATGGTGGAATGGTGATGACGGAATCAGGTTATGCAACTCCAGTGCGCACTCTCCAAAATGATGAAATAATCATTTATGGTATAATAGGCTTTTTTCATCAGATTTGACTTGACAAACGATTTAAATTTACGCATTGACGAATGTTCAACACCGTCAGGCAACTTGTTAAAAAAGCGTATACAGTTTCCCATGAATGAACCATTAACTTTCTGCAGTCTGAATCTTGGCACTTTTAGTTTGTTTTTGTTCCTAGTATTGAAATTATTAATGTCGCAATATCTGGGAAACGAGGTCATGTTTTTGCGAGTGTATATCAAGTTTTCGTAAATGTATTGAATATTTTTAAGCTAGTTGCCTGAATTAAATGAATTATGAATGATTATGAATTATGAATTATTATGCAATGAGGCATAGAGGATCAATAGATACCGGCAAAAACAAAAGTAGGCTCTAAAATTTACTTGATTTACTGGACGTTAGCAAAAAGACCTTATTAGTTATAAATATTTTATTCTATTTAATTACAGTAACCTGTTTTATAAATAGCAACGTTAATCTCATTTTTAAGACGATATCGTATCGGATATTGTTACACTGGTTTATGCATGGTATCTATAACAGCGCTTTTTAAAGCACCTGTACATCCATGATAGATTGCTTTAAAGCGCTTAAAAATTTATGACAGCTTTTATGGCACTAACACCAACGTGGATGTCAGGGCTGATGCTTTGTTTTAGCTTCCATTTTATTAATGGATGCATAAAATGGTTTTGCTAGCTGCAGCACATATTTTGCGTTGGAGATTACTGAGGGTTGTCTGATCGGTACTGAAGTTGAGACTCACGACAGAACTCCTCTATAATCATTATCAACATAATCAATAGCCTGAACATAGGCCTCCCCCAGAAAGCGCCATTTTGAGCGCCTGCTCGGCTCCTGCGTCCATCGGCTCCCCGCGGCTTTCACCAGATCTTCAGTCCACCGATTAAGCTTCTCTATTTTCGGGGCCCTTATCCACCGCATATTTTGTAATGAAATAAAAAAACAGAAAGAGTTTTGGCTGGAACGCGGAAATTTCACGTCGTTGTATTATATTATTTTTCAAAACCTGTGCTTTTTCCAGTGTTAATGTTTAAAATTGGTGGCCTTTTACGTATTAAGTGCTGAATTACGAGCATGAGTGTAAGCAAGTGGTATAATAAGGTAGAACATGGTTTTTCGTGTTGCTTCCAAAATTCTATAGAAGCTGTAGTACAGTTGCCACCACTTTACTAGGGCATGACTTAGACGGACTATGACTACCCAGACTGTGACTAAGACTTGACTTCACGTGAAATATCACGATGAAAAATTACAATACTTGACACTGGGTAAATATACTTGGGTGGGCTTTTTAACAAGTAGTTAAGGTAACCAATGGTTAAAAACTCTAACAAATTATGACCATTGGTTAGAATTTGTTAGAGTTTTTAATCATAATGGATCAAAAAACCCATCCTAAATGTGAAGCCAAAATATAAGAAAAAAAAAAAAAGTAAACAGAACCAAAGCCAGCTCTTTCAGTTCCATTTAATAACTCTACTTATTCATCCTCGAGCTCTAATTCAGAAAACCAACAGCGGCGGAGGGATTGCTATTCAAGATCAAGTTACTGCGAGAGGGCGTTAGCTTTAGACTTGATTCAGAACTTCTTGGAGAAAGAAAAATATTACATGAACTGATTTTCCAATTTCTAGGTTCATATACTGTACCAAAAACCATGTTATTTAAAGGTTTCTGGATTTGTTGTGAAACATATACATGATGATGAGTTGTAATAACAACTCATCATCATCAGCTTAAAGACGCCCACTGCTGATTATAGGCCACCCCCATAGAGCGCCACCTTGAGCGGCTACTTGCCTCCTGCATCCATCGGCTCCCAACGGTTCTGACCAGCCTTGACCGAACGCACATAAATGAGTTTGACGACCTGTGTCTGGAAATGAATTTGTTTATTTATTTTAGTATCTTTTTAACTCTCGTAGCGATCGCACGTGCAATTTTGTGAGTGGATTTATTTTTTGATTATGTATGGAGGTTTGGAAACACGCAGTTTCAAGTAAGGCTCTCACAAGTTGTGGACTATCGTGGTCCCAGTCCCCCACCCTTTTCGGGATAACATTCCACTTTGATAGTCGTTGAGCAATGCATTATAGAAACAAATTTTCTATGAAACTTGATGGTCTATGTAATATCACCTTATCCTTAAATCTCATAGAAAAGTTTCACTAAAACCTAGTAGAGTAGAACCTTGCGCGAAGCCTTCATGAATTACGTATTCACGGCGTACAACTCACTTCACGAAATAACGGACAGTATTACGTGTGGTGTAAGTTACGGGAGATAGGTCTGGTGTAAAAACAAATAACAATGAAATTAAATACAATTGATCTGACACCAAACAAGCTTTAACTACAAATCAAAAAGGGTAGAGCCGGAAAGATTACGTATTTAAAATGAATTTTATTTATGAAATAGTTATTTTAAATTAAAACAGCTTTTATCGTGTTTTTCACTTATCATCATCATCAACAGCCTGAAGACGTTCACTGCAGAATATAAGCCTCCCCCACAGAGCTTGCTCGCCTCCGGCATCCATCGACTCTCCGCGGTATTCACCAGATTGTCGGTCCACTGCGTGGGGGCCAGCCTACGCTGTTTTTACTATGATGATGCAAAGGACTGAATGAAAATAAGCATCGCCCAATGTAAGGGTATCTGAATACAACCCATTTTTTCTATTACACCTAACCAATTAGTGAATTCTCTAAGCATAAAATAAACGTGTCGCTGTGTACTTAGTAACGTCAACTTACCTGTTTACATGAAGGTTGGAACCAACTGGCGTGGTAGGCTGCAAAAAGCAAGAAAACGGTCTCATATTAACTTGACGAGCTAGTCGTTCACCTGATGTTAAGCGTCACGGCTGCCCATAACAAATTGCAGTATCACTCGGAACTCTAAATTAATATAGTTTTACGTGATACTGCACTGCGCTCGTTATCTTGAGACTACATACAGTCTAGTAATAAGATTACTAGGCTGATAAATTCGGATCATAAAGTCTCATTTGCCCAGTAATTTCACTAGCTACAATGTCCTTCAAACCAGAATACAGTAGTGCTTGCACACTACTGCTTAGTGGCAGAATAACTGGCAAAGCGATGGTACCTACCTTTTCTAGGCAAGCATGAACCATCGTAGACTGCATCATCACTTTCCATCAGGTGAGACAGTGGTCAAATGCTTTGCCTATCAACAATAAAAAAACCTACTTAGACGAACTTTGTAGAAAAGTCCTACCGTTCTTTTTCGTGGTTTCAGGAAAGAGAATGCCACAAACTTGATTTCCGTTCGGCTATTCGTTCTTATCTTGAGCCAAACAAGAAGGGCACCTCAACAACTGTAGACAGATTTCAATTTAGAATGTACATGTAACAAAACCTGCCCCTAATTTTTCGCACGATTGAACACAGAACTAAATGTACCGACACACCGTATAATAATATTGTAATGCTCAAATTGAAAGGGTTTTGCGAAAGGTCGGGTGAAAAATGTTCCCTTTCGGTATTTGGTGCTGTAATGGTCAATTTGATATTTTCGTTTGTCTTTTGTATAGTGCAGGAGATTTTTTACCTTTGACTGGATTTTATTTGACCACTATCTCACCTGATGGTAAGTGACGACACGGTCGACGATGGAACATGCTTGACCAGAAGATACCGGTTCACACTTGCCTTGAAAACTCCCAGATTATATTTATAAGCAAACCGAGACACTATACTTTGTCCATTTTATGAATGGTTTTTTGACAGCTCACGCCCATAAAGTTTCGTATTGTTTACGTTAAAAGTTCATACAAATAATATTGTACTTCATGGAATTCATAAAAACTAAATCAAAATGTACATTTATCGTAACGAGTATTACGTTTACGTACCTAATTCAATTAATGATAATAGTACAATCGGCATGGCATATTACATTCGAAAATTTTTAGAACATATTCTTATTATTTAGAGAACCTAACTTTTCAGTCGTCGAGCTGTCAAAAAAGCATTAATAAAATGGACAAGGTTATAGTAAGCTGTTCCATTCCTTTGATTAGATATTTCATTATATCCGTAGTGGCTTACCTACACTGCGACAAGATGCATACTATAGAAATATACTGCTGTGGTCTCTTTCACACGCTGATATCGATGTGATAAGCTAGTCCTATGTACGGTGTTAAGCGTCGCAACTGCCTCTATCATTTGTGGGTAGACTTAACGTAGGTGCTCCGACTAGGAGGAACAACGATTAGTGGTTGGTAGCAGAACAGAAAAGCCAAAGATCGAGGTCAGTAGTATGCATTTTACACAATGATTACAGCACTCTCAATAAAAAATAATACAGTAATACAGGCATTGAATTTCAAGAGCAGGTAACTAAAAGCACCCGCTGCCCGCTTCCCACATTGATGTGGCTTCCAACTTTCGACGAAAATAAACCACCTTCGACTTCTAAAAGATATCTATTTACACAATGGACGTCATATATCATAACTACTGAAGCCTACCTGACTTGAGACCAGGGTCGTAGCTAGGATGTAATTTGGGGTATTTTAAGCATGTTTTAGGGGCCTTAGAGTTACGTCTTACAATTAGTCCTGTGATTAGTCCTATCTCGAATTCTACTTTAAGGAATGGTGAGAACATCAACTTTGATGCTTATCATCTAGATCTAGATTGTAGTTAAAGACAAAGAGATTAGTACTAATAGCTCTACTGCAAATGACAGTAATATTTTGATGATGAATTAAGTAAAGTTATTCATATGTCTTTTAACCAAAATATATAAAAACAGAAGAAAGCATCGTACTGAAAGAATCATGTTTAAGAACCACAATAATCCTACTATCTTACTAATATTATAAATGCGAAACTTTGTGTGTGTGAATGTTTGTCACCTTATATCTCCGTAACTACTGAACCGATTTTGATGAAATTTGGAATGCAGATAGCTTATACGCTGGACTAACACACAGGGCAACAGGGCTTTTTATCCCCAGGTCGCAACTTGTCCTTATACAATAAAAATACTTTTGTGTTTACTTGCTTATAAAAAGCACACAGTAGAGTAATAGACTTCATTATCCCATGACTTTACCACATAAAGAAAAAAAAAACTTTTTATAATAGTTCGGAAAACTTAAAGGGCAATTACTCCAATCGTTTCCTATCAGCGTATCTGCTTCTGACCTCCCATAAAAAGTATCAGGTAAAATGTTATAAATCAAAGGTCTTCTGAAATGGGACCTCTGAATTCGATAGCGGATCTTCAGCATTTTTAGGGTTCCTGAATAATGAAACTGGATCGCGGGATGTTTTGTCATGTTTGGGTTGAGTTCCGTGTGGTTAAGGGAATCAGTTGCTATGACAGCTACTCTGTGTATGTAGCCAGAGTAAGAAAAAGCACTGCACTGGCTACATTCAGTGGCTCACGTTGCATCGATACATGCATTGTAATTGATACTTGCATTTCTTTACATGGTACTCTTACAAGTATTTATATTCTCAAGTGTCATGACATCAAGGAAAACCAAATTAATCGTTGACCCGTTAATGGATCTACCCATGGGTCTATGGCTGAAGGCCGTATATAAACTGCGCAAGTAACTCATGTTGGCCGCATCGGCTACGGTCGTCCTTGATAAAGTATTATGTAAAAATAATCATCATCATCCTCTTTGCCTTTTCCCATTTGTTATTGGGGTCGGCTCCCAATCTAACCTTTAGCGGCGAGCTACCAGAATTACACGAGCGACTGCCATCTGACCTCGCAACCCATATAAGGGACCAGTAACAGGGATGATTAGACCAGGTGTCAGATTTTATCAGACGTCTGACAAAATAAAAAATGTAAAAATAATATCAATCGAATTTATTACCTAATCCAGCTCCGGCTCGTTCCTGGCCACAGGTATAAAGAGTATTATACTGGGTTCTTGGCCCACTTCCGCTCATTCCTGACCCCACTCTGGCGAGTTCCTGGCCCGCTCTAGCCCATTCCTGGCTCGTTCTAGCACGTTCTTGGCCCGCTCTGGATTGTTCCTGTTCCACTCTTGTTCGTTCTTGGCACGATCTGGCTCGTTCCTGGCCCGCTCTGGCTCGTTCCTGGTCCGCTATGGCTCGTTCCTGGGCCGCTTCTGGCTTGTTCCTGGTGTAAAAATAAAGGTCAGACTATTTCCATTCAGCGAGGTAATACTGCTTCTAAAATGGGCTTGCACCACGGATACTGAGAGTCGGATTATTGAAAAAAAAAAATTAGTTACGTTGTTTTAAACTAGAGTTAATTTTGAAAGATTGAAATACATTCCCGAAGTTTAAAATAATATTCTTAATTAAAATTTAAAAACTTAATTTAATATTCCATAGTAACTAGACTAGGAGGAAATTTTGCTTCTACCGTAACTATGGTTACGAACCTCCAGTTTCACATTGTTTTTTTCTCTAATCTGTGAGTTTCACACACGGCCGGTTAAAGGGGTAACTGATTGTTAATTTTGATGTCTATCCATAAATAAACCGCTATGACACCAGAATAAGGACTGACTTACTTACACAAAAGAAACTTCTCTCAGCGACCGATACGAATATGTGTGCCATTGTCAATAATTTACACAACTAGCGCCCGTTTTCTGTCAACCTTTGTCAACTGCCGTTTTACTGTGACTCTGACACTTTCTGAAATATTTTATTGCAGACATTTTTGGCGTAATAAATATATCTGAAATAGTTTTGCGTAGAGTTTTTGAGCATGTATTGTTTTAGGCACTTTTAAAGAAGTGGGAAGGTATAAGATAACAGGAGGAAATTTTGCAGCCCCAGTCTATCTACTTGAAATTTACAAATAAATAGGTGGCAGGACTTTTCTGCAAAGTTCGTCTAGGTAGGTACCACCGCTTTGCCAGTTATTATGCCTCCAATCAGTACTGTGTTCCGATTTGAAGCTAGTGAAATTCTTGGGCAAATGAGACTATGATCTGATCACACACAATCTTATTACTATACTGTATGAAGTCTCAGGATGACGCGCAGTGCACAGTGTCACGCAAAACTATATTAATTTAGAGTTCCGAGTGTTACTGAAACTGTTATGGGCAGCAGTGACGCTTAACATCAGGCAAACGACAAGCTCGTCACGTCACTCATTTAAATAAAAAAAGAGAAATTTACAAATACCAATTAAACCACAACATAAAAATTAAACTCTAAAATAACAAAAAGGTTTTAGTTCACTCTACAATATTATTTCAAGCTCAGACCCACAAAGAGCTCTAAAGCATCAATGGTATTTAACTAGCTGTTGAAATCTCGATTAAATTATTAAATCAACCGTGTTCAGTGTTTATTCGCTTCGGTGTAAACGGCCCTTAATTGCTGTATAGTTTGAGTACGGTTCAATTCAATGATGATTAAAACAATTGACTGCGCATATGGGTTTCCTTCAGCTGAAATTATTATGTTGCTACAATAGGCATACCAGGCCATTGGATGCATAAGGCAAGTAACGGTTTAGCAGTGGATGCTTTCCGGCTGATGATAATAATTATACATACATCATCAACAGCCTGAAGACGTCAACTGCTGAACATAGGCCTCCCCCAGGGAGCGCATTTTGAGCGGCTGCTTGCCGTCTGCATCCATCGGCTCCCCGTGGTTTTCACCAGAACGTCGGTCCACCTAGTGGGGGGGCTGGCCTACGCTAAATCTACCGGTTCGTGGTCGCCACCCGAGAACCATCCCCATCGGTTGTCGTGTCAGTTCTACGCGCGATGTAGCCTGCCCATTGCCATTTCAACTTGCTAATTCTAAGAGCCTACATCAGTCACTTTAGCTCTTCTTCGGATCCCCTCATTGTGGATCTTTATCTCGCAGGGCAACACCGAGCATAGCTCTGTCCATAGCTCGTCGAGCAACTTTGAGCTTAATAATGAGGCCAACAGTTAGAGACCACGTTTCAGTTCCATAAGTGATCACTGACAACACACACACACACACTGATTGAAAATCTTTGTGTTCAGGCTCTGCGACCATATATACTATACAATACAATATAGGACAATACAATACGATAGCCATACAATTGTGTGTATTTATTATAGTCAATTTGTGTATATAGTAAAGCTATTTCTTGTAATCATGCACTTGAAGTAAAGCTCCAGATAACTAAATTAATATCTTCATAGTACTTTAAGCACTGACGCAACAATCAAAAGCAAAAACCAAACCCCAAGGTTAGGGTCACAGTTGCTTATATTCTCAATAACATATCCGCAATCAAGTGGGTGTCTATGTTAGCATAATTACGTACTCCATTAGATTTTTACTTTGTGGCTCTACTGAAGACTGGGTGACATTGTAATCTAAATTGTGGCAATTTTCTGAGACAGTTCAGTTGACGTTTACTATTGAATTTGGGGTTTATTTATTAACCTACTATATATTGCCTGCAACTCTAGTTATTATACGCAACGAGCTGTGAAGAGAGCTACAGTTGGGGTTTCCGGGAGGCTTATTTTCAGCAGTGGACTTATTCAGGCTGATAATGATGATAGTGATGGAGTGCGTTTGTTAAATTTCATATTGTAAAAAATATTATACAGTGAAGAAATTTTTTCAAAGATGATAGTGTTTTTAGCTGTAAGCAGTTTGATTTAGTCAAACAAAAGTACTTTTTCTGTATTGATTTTGATCTTTGACTAATAGTCAAAAAATTTACTTAGTTTTTTCTATTAGTACCTATTATCACAACAGCCGGAGCACTACCACTGCTGACACGCTTCCTCCCCAAAACACTAGATTAGAATAATGTACATTAAAATCTTTACACTCATCAAATGCTATCACCAACAACTTCTTTTTATTTCGCCAATATCTTAAATTCATTAACCTATTAAGATCAGCCAAGAGTTGTATAGATAAGCTATTTGAGCATGATAAGCTCTTTAAGCAAAACTTGTACGAAAGGTACATTCGTCTGAAATGTAAAGGAGGCAAACATAATTCACTCTCCATTGCGTGTATCGGAGTGCTCTTTATAAATCCGCCTATTATTCTAAGAGCCTGATTTTGTACTTTATCTAGTTTGTACAGATGTACTTTTGCACTGGTGTCATATAGGAATGAGCCAAAGTCTAGTCTACTCCTTATTAGGGAAATATGTATATAAGGTACGTAGATATTTAGGGTGTATTCCCCACGAAGATCCAGCTAAAACTTTTAATAGATTTAAATACTTAAATGTTTTTCGTGATCACCATAACGCCTGCCAAGGGTGATGATTATAAAAAACCGTCTCTAAGATAAGCGTCCAAAGTCACTTATCGCGCTTACCTTAGAGACGGTTTTTTATAATCATCACCCTTGGCAGGCGTTATGGTGATCGCAGAAAATTTTAATGTAGCGAGGGGAATACTGCTGCTCATTTCCTGAATATTCCTTTAGCCAGCTCTTACACCACGGCACGCGACGGGAACAGATGGTGTGGTCTTATTCTCACTAATGTAGTCTAATTATTGTTAGACGATTTTATTTTATTAGGCAAGTATCTTAGCGTTAATTTTTTTTTATGTAAATGAATGTCGTGACGAGCCAGTCGTTCGTCTGGTGTTAAGCGATACGGTCGCCCATAACAGATTGCAGTGTCACTCGGAACTTTAAATCAAAGTTTCGCGTGACACTACGCACTGCGCACGACACAGTCTAAAAAAGTTTTATAGACTGTGAGGTCAGTTCGTAAAGTCTCATTTGCCCAGTAATTTCACTAGCTACAGTGCCCTTCAAACCGGAACACAGTAGTGCTTGCAGACAACGACTTGGCGGCAGAATAACTGGCAAAGTGGTGGTACCTACCTAGACGAACTTTGCAGAAAAGTACTACCACTTATATTTTAATATCGTCATAATTATATTCTTACAATTTTCCTTTGATGAAAAAGTGACCAAACAATATAATAATAAAACATCATATAATGGACACAACAACCCCAATAATCCCCATAGGATCTAAGCATCCACTAACATGCTTATAATCCAACACACGTTTTCTATTTTACCCGGGCGAACAATTTTAAGTCTACCCTGCAGTGATGTGTATAAAGTTCGTACGTGCGCTCAGAAAATTCAAGAATTTATATCTCGATGCACTTTCTAAGTGTTAGCACGCTTTCAGTCGAACTCGCTACTTTGAACCTGAAGGACTTTGTCGAAGTAATTGAAAATCGTACCAGTTATTAACACTGGAATTCATATAATCAAGATGCGGGCTCCTCTAGGGGATTCCTCAATTTGATAATAATATGGACAATGCTAAAACATGGAAAATTAATAATTCGGAAAGAAACGCTGACATTGTCAGAGGCTGGATGCTGAATGTCCGAAATTCGTCAACGCACGCACGGGGACCATTTTGGTCCCCGTGCTTTGAAAACGTGTTATTTTTATTATTTTGTGAGTTTTGTGTTGTGATTTTTTAATTCAAATTAGGTATAGGTTGTAATACCTACTACAGATATTATGTAACATTAATTAAGTACTTTGTGGTATACAATAAGGAATTTTTGTAATGTATTGTATTGTATTTGTTTTTGTATAAGCTCCGGAACGAGGAGAACTAAAGTGACCGATATAGCTCTTAGAGTTAGTAAGTTGAAGTGGCAATGTGCAGGCCACATCGCTCGTAGAACTGACAACCGATGGTGAAGAAAGGTTCTCGAGTGGCGACCACGAACCGGAAGACGCAGCGTAGGCCGGCCCCCCACTCGGTGGACCGATGACCTTGTGAAAGCCGCGGGGAGCCGATGGATGCAGGAGGCGAGCAGCCGCTCAAGGTGGCGTGCTCTGCGGGAGGCCTATGTTCAGCAGTGGACGTCTTCAGGCTGTTAATGATGATGATTGTATTGTATTGTATATCGGTGGCAATAATCGTCGATTTGCTTATCTTGAGCGATTTTTTTGTTATGTAATAAGGACTAATAAATAGTTCCTTTTCTTCTGCAGCAAATTATAATTATATTTGTCGCCAAAAGGTTCTTTAGACAATTGAATCCATTTTTGGTATTTCTTCAATTATTTACCAGTTAAAATAATATATTTACTTAACGCAAACAACACAAAATATAGAAAAATAATTAATTAATTATTGTTAGTAATTGAACTGAAATGTCAAAAGTTGCGCCAAAATGACACCAGAGAGAATTTTTTATAGATAACGTAATTAAAATGCTGTTAAGTTAGGGGTTTTTCCAGCGATTGTTTATGAAAGTTAAAGATTTTGGGAATTTTTTCACCCCTTGACTATTAGCTATATGTGTTTGGTGATTCAGTCATAGTTTTAATTTTCAAGTATACGTTATATACTTATCTATAAATGTATTTTATCTAAATATTGTCAACTGAAACCGTCTTATTGCGACATGGTGCTACATTTTACTCGTCTCTATTTAAATGTACGCCTTTTTAAAGAACGCGACAGACTGCTGCCGTGCAAAATTAATATGTCAATTTGATTTGTAGCGTCGAGTAGAATTTCTGCTGAGTGATCAGATCACGTATAACTTTGACAGGAGTGCAATATTTTATCGTGAGTGCAGATCATCTCCTGCATATTGAAATGGTCAAATCGATACATATTTGATTACTACCATATGTCCCTTCCCTGAATGTTGGCTTTGACAATACCCACGGGAAGAAATGGCGTGGTCCTATTCTTACTCCGGGACTAGACGGCAAACAGCAGTATTTCAGATGGGTACTATGGGTAGCAGCATTCTCCTCAGGCTGCTTTTTTATAGCTAAATAGGCCCGCATTTAACCACAATCTCACTTGATGGAAAGTGACGACGCGGTCTACGATGGCACAATATGGATGCTTATAATCCTAGTAAATATTACATATAGTTATCTGTGTTATAATCTACAAGCCTGCCAAGCTTGGTGATTATGGCAAACCCTCCTGACGGGAGAAGCCTTTGTTATTTACAAGCAGTAGACGTTTCCAGGTTATTGATGTTTTATTTTATAACATGGATGTGATTTAATGTGATACATCTTTCGTTTACCAGTTGGTACGGCTTTTCTGCGAAAGTTCGTTAGGGTAGGTAGGCCACCGGCCACCTTTGCCATTTATTCTGCCGCCAAGGAGTGTAAGCACTACTGTGTTCCAGTTTAAAGGACATTGTAGCTAGTGAAATTACTGGGCAAATGATACTTTATGATCTGACTGACTGTGTTCTGACTGTGTGAAGTCTCAGGATGACGTGCGCAGTGCAGTGTCACGCAAAACTATATTCATTTTTAGTTCTGAGTGATACTGCAAAGTGTTATGGGCATCCGTGACGCTTAACAATAGGCGAACGACTAGCTCGTCACGTGGATCATTTACATTTAAAAAAAAACTCTATTAATGCGTATAAGTGAAACTTTGCCTATTTGTTTTTTAAGTTTTTGTTTGTGTGACTTTCACCCCGAAGTGATTGAACCGAAATTTAACTGTTTTGCACAAATATTGCTACCACTGTAGATATCAACACAGGATATGAGTACCTACCCTCATACCCTGTGTTGACCTCAATAGTGATCCCGAAAAATTAAATTTCCGAACAAAAATAGTTAAAACTGCGAGTGAAACCACGGGGCACAACTCTAGCTTTTACATATATTTTAACAGTTTTAACAACATTTTAATTTTATTTCCTAATATTTTCATATATTTTTACACGACGTGGAGTTATTGCCATTTCAATATTTTAGGCGCTTACCACCATCTAGACATGTTCTTATAATTGCAAAACTATAAGACTTATTCCTTTTACTTCGACCCATGTCAGCCTTTGTCTTCAACTTCAGGCATTGTAATTTCTCGTCAACGTATCCCAAATATCTCTAGAAACTTATTCATAGATTTTCCCAGAAAACCCAAAAGTAATTGAAAACATTATGAAAGGTAAGCTCAGACGAGAAAAAAATAAATAGAAATCACGCTCGAAACTAGAAGACTAAAAATATATATCTAAATTTGTTAAATCGGTACCTACGACGATCTTTATTTTTTACAATTATCGCGAGCGTAATTCCATTATTACTTTTTGGGTACGGAACCCTAAAAACGAGTGTTTAAATTTTAAATGTATTTTTAATATTTCCGTATCTCAAAAACGATACATAGGCACCCACAAGTCTTAAACTTGATTTGGATTTATTTATTGCATTATGTAATAAGGTGATACATCACACAAGTTACACAACCCTGCTAGGGTATAGTAAAACAATACTACTAACTTTGAATACACAATAAAATTTAGACTATGAAAATACCGAGGAAATAATTAAATCTAAGTATAGGTACCTACCTAAAATCATAGTAACTATGTGGTATCAATATCATCGTGAGTTTGTTACGTTTTTGTCTTCCATGTAGGTATTCTTTCACTGTATAGTAACATTTTTGAGATAGGAATTGTTTGAGTATTCTTTGAAATATTATTTCTTTGTATTCGCGTCTTATGTGAACCGGTATGCGTGATATGATTATAGTAAATATTTTTACTGTACATTAACATCATCCGCTTTGCCTTTTCCCATTTGTTATTGAGATCGGCTCCCAATGTAACCTGTAGCGGCAAGCTACCAGAATTACACGAGCGACTGCCATCTGACCTTACGACCGCGTAACGTGCTCTCTGAGGCACGGAGCGATGGCATCGAAAACTGCACATAACTTACTAGATGAGTCATTGATGCAGGGCTGAGGATCGAACCCGGTGCCGTAACATTGCCAAGCGCACTTGTTATACCGCTCATCACTCATGTCATCTTACAGTAATTAACAAATACTAAAAACCGGCCAATTGCTTGTTGGACTTGCGATAAAGTTTTTCGACTATTCAATTTAGGGAGCTATTTTATTTGATCGTATAACATTATTGTAAGTGTATGTGTATACAGAACCCTCGGTGTGCGAGTCTGACTCGCACATGGCTAATTTTTTTTTGCTTCAGGCTGGGGGCGACTTCTATAACTTTTTTTCTGGCTAGTCTGTGAAGGTAATAACTATTATACCAACAAGTTCTCCGAAACAATACCAAAACTATATGAACAAAGTCTATTTCTCTTGATACAACTTTTTATATCAAATTAATTTATATTATAATTGAAATACTAGATTCAGAACGTATTATTTTGTCTTTAATATTTTTCCAACAGCTCTATTCGTTTCACAATTACAAAAAGTATCACGTGAAATATACGATTTTTAATGAAAAACAAAGGCAGAACTAGAACTTACTTAAGATTTGTAACTGTTGAGGTTTTGAAAGTAATGAGAAAAGTTAAAAATGTAATGAAAATGTTTTTACACAAAGCCAACAATTTGAATAGAAATTTATATTAAATGTATTGTTTTGTTATGACCTAAATTCTTCTTCTTCGTTTAAGGCCAGTATATTCGTGCCTCCGCTATCTCGCTCACTCATTGCGACATTTTTAAAGTTATTAGGTAAATGGTAGAATTTACATACGAAAAATCTATCCGTAGAAAACCTTAAAAATAACATCACAAATGTTCAACAATAAATCACATAAATACAAACAAGTTTTCATACATAAAAACAGGACAGCACGAATAAACCTTTTGATTCGCATTTTAGCGATATTTCTGCCAATGTTGAGTAAAAAATGTCGCCGCGATAGAGGCAAGCATAGCCGCTCAAAATGGCGCTCAGTGGCCTATGTTTAGCAGTGGACGTCTTCAGGCTGTTATTGATGATGATGATTGGGAAAGTAAAGATTCTAAGTTCAACCGGACGGATACATATGTTGTTCGTGTTATAAACAAGTCTTGGTTTCTGGATAGTTGTAAGCCACTTTTTAAAGCATGCAATATTCTTCCTCTGCCTTGCACGTATTTTAGGGACATTTGCCTTTTCACCAAGACTCATCCCGAATTATTCAAAAAACGAAGTGATGTCACTACTAGACAAAAAAGATCTAAGTTTACGAACCTGCTGTACCAACCTCCTTGCCGCAAAGACATTTATAAGAAAAACGTATATAACATGTGTATGTTTTTTTAATATTTTACCTAATGAACTCAAATCTTTAGAAGGAAATATGTTTAAAAACATTTAAGTGACTGGTTTTTAAGCAAACGCTTCTATAGTGTCAGGGAATATGTAACATGTAGAGACAAAAATATGGCGTGGAGCAGCAACGGCGACATTAAATGAACACACGGGTATGGCTAGTGGTCAGCAATAATTAAAAAAAAAACCTAGTAAAGTAATCCATAATTGAAAGATTAACATTCCTGAACAAACTAAATAATAAATAACGAAACAAAATTTGTAGCACCCTGACAAAAGATTCATTCATGCAGCTGCTTACCACTTTTACTACTCGTTCGTAAAAACGGCAACGCCGCTCTCGCACACATAGGTACAGTACTACAGTGCGGTCCTAGGGGGGCGGGCGGCGGCGGAATCTTTTGATGATGACGCGGGAAGGGCAGCATTTCAAACAAAACCGAATGACATGGGTCCGACTTGTCGAAAATTCGTCATCCACAATCACTGGATCACTCCTTATCCTCATCAATAATTCATGACAACAAAACCGAATTTATTAAATTTTTAAGTTTTCATTATGACCGCTATGCTTTTGAATGCAAACATGTAAACGACGTTTAATGTTCACCCTCACTTTTGTCAATTTTCTATTGGAAGCCGTTGCCCTAAGTTTGTCAATAATCACAAACAGGTAGTACAAATATCAATAAAGAAGCGTCTTTTTCACAAAACACAGAGCACACAAAGAAAAGCGTCCTTGTCGCAGTATCTAAACCTACTTAATTACTAAAAACTAAAAGTAAGTAGGTATTATGTAAAGTACCTAAAATGGGTAAGCGTCTTTTTTGCAAAACAGAGAGAGAGCACACAAACAAAAGCATCCTTGTCGCAGAACGAAACTAATCACTAAATCGGTAGGTAACCTAGTGTTTAGCGAAAACTGACTGTTTGTTTTGAATTACTAGGGAGTTTAGGCGCGTCATTACGATATGTGTGTCAAAGACTCTAGCCCACAGACTACTAGCAGTACTACGGGAAATTAGTTGCGCTTGCGCTGCTCCCGATCCTGACAAAGGACGAACGGGCGGAGCATTAGCTATCTTTTTCATGCACCTGTCAGGGCAGCACGCCTTAAACACGCTTTTGTCTTTGTTTTTGCAACGTCGTAATTTTACAACCCGCGGTTTCTCGTAGTGTCTTATTCTAACAGTATTTTTTTGTCGTTTTCCTTTCATTGACAGAATGTTGTTATTATTATACCTGGCTAACGACCTCTGCGCTACTGATTTTTACGTAACAAAACAAAACAAACAATCATACAAAATTTTAAAACGCGATATCGGACACGTGTGTTCATTTAATGTCGCCATTGCAGCTTCACGCTGTATATTTTAAAATTTGCACGCCGGTTTGCAGGCTGAATGCACGACGCACGTATGCACTATTTACTCTGTGATCTTGTACCCAAATTTGTAGTGTATTCTTGCAAATAAACAAATGATTTGATTTGATTTATATTCGCAAAATAGGTACAAATAGATAAGACAGACAGAAAGATGGACGGACAAAAAGCAATCGAATCAGGATTCCGCTTTTTTGTTGAGGTACGGAACCTTTAAAAATGTCTCCGAACAAAGAGAAACAATATCTTACAAGAACCATTTATGTCGCCAGATTAATTTAAATAACAAAAGGCAGACAGGGTAAGACGGAAATCTCTATCTTTGGACGCTGTGGTTTTACAAAATGTAGTACCAAAAAGTATGGATATAACAAAATTGCTAGAGAACATTTCTTTATCTGTTCTTTTTTATGTCAGACATGCCTTTGAGCTCATTAAGGTCTTACAGAGTTCAAACCTTATTAGCGACACTTTTGAATGGTGTACTTATTATAAAGCTGTTTTTTTATAACAGCGACTCCTTGAGCGATGGTGGCCGAGCGGTAACATGTGCGCTTCGCAATCTTAAAGCACCGGGTTCGATCCTCGGTCCTGCACCAATGACTTATCTAGTAAGTCATGTACAGTTTTCGATGCCATCGCTCCGTGCCTCGGAGAGCACGCTAAGCCATCGGTTCCGGTTGTCATAAGAACATCTATGGCAATCGTCACAGGCAGTCAGATGCCTGATAGAATCCAACGCCTGGTCTAACCATCCCTGTTACTGGTTCTTTATGGGTTGCGAGGTCAGATGGCAGTCGCTTGTGTAATTTTGGTAGCTCGCCGCTACACGTTAGACTGGAAGCCGACCCCAATAACAAATGGGAAAAAGCAAAGAGGATGATGATGAACGGGTGCGACTCCTTGCAAGGGCTATTGATTTTTCAAAAATCTAATGATGCAGTTTAGTTTTTATCTAAATCAGGGCTTCGACTTCTTTGAGTACTTTTCGCTATTCCTCATAGTTTTGGACTTGGCCACGCCGCACTACCACGCCTTTTTGACAAATTTACCTTGTATAGCATTTACAGCATGCGTATAGCATCAGATTAACTGTAACGTTTGTAAAGGAAAATTTGAATTATGAACGGGAATGGACCCTCATCCAGCCGTCTCTAAAGCCGGGATATGCTTTTCTTAAGCTACCGTGACATGTGACCTCATGCTCAAAATCCTTTACCTTTTACAACTAACTTACGGGGTTTGCAATGGCATATATTTGTATATAGATAGCATGTGTAATGTAATAAGGTTGTCGACTAGTCGAGTGGCGACCACGCACCGGATGATGCAGCGTAGGTCAGCTCCACACTAGGTGGACCGACGACCAGGGGCGTACCGTGAGCTCTTAGCGCGATTCAAAACTGAGCCTATATTGGATCGTTTTGTTTTTTTTGTATGGGGATTTTGACAAGCGAGCCAGTATAGGCTCTGTTTTGAATCGCGCTAAGAGCTCACGGTACGCCCCCTGGTTAGAACCGTGGGGAGCCAATAGATGCAAGAGGCGAGCAGCCGCTCAAAGTAGCGCTCTGTGGGGCCCATGTTGAGTAGACGTCTTCAGGCTTTTGATGATGATGATGATGATGATGATGGTGATGATGAATAATTATCATATTTATTGATTAATTTTATGAAAAACCAATGCCCAATGTAACGACCGGGAACATAAAATGAACACATAAAAAACCCAGCCCTAAAAGAAAGGCTTATCCGAAATCTGTCACCTAAGATTACCCAAGCAGTAGAAGACGTTAAAGTAAAAATTTATCACTGTTAGGCAAAATTTATCGTCTAGATTCCTTTTGCTATGTAAAATGAGAAATAACAATGGAAAAAAGTAATAATTACTTCATAGCTGGCAACAAAGTTGTTATTAAAAGGGGAGTAGGATTCCAGTGTTGTTTTTTTACTGTCGTTTATCATGTTTCCATTGTGAGACCGGTGTTTCTTTCAAGTTGCTGTTGAGTTTATAATCACTTTGGATTAAAAAGTAACTAAACGTAATGCTTTTTTAAATATTTAGGGTGGGTTTTTTAGCCGTAGTTAAGGTAACCAATGGTTAAAACAGCTAACAAGTTGTAACCAATGGTCAAAATTTGCAGAGTTTTTAAGAGCCAATACAACGCCAAAATGCTTAAAATGGCTTAGCATGAGGCAGTGTCCTGTCAACAATATTGCAACAATGACTTTGAAATTAATATATGGTAAAGTTCAGGACTAATGCTACTGCAAATGTATAGTGAAAACACGAATTATAAACTTTTATCGATAGAATAAAATTACAAAGCTACCTCCAAACCGCACAAATAAACAGCGATTATTCAATGAATACGTTAAATATGATGATGAAACTTTGTGTAGTTATTAAACTAAATATAATGGAGGGCTTATGTATAGTGGATTTTTAAAATACCCAATATATTCAGTGTAATAATAAATTACCTAAACTATTGCGCGTTGGAACCATTTTAACTAAGACTGCCCTGCCGCTTGGCCCCCCGACTCATCCCCGCTTTGGCCTAGTACTATATATCTATTCTGTGGCTTTGGCTTGAATTCGCGTTGGTTACAACTACGGATCAAAAACTCCACCCTTAGGGGAGTTGAAACGGTTTCAATCTTCTTAATTTCATGCTTAAAAGTGTCTTAGATGACACATTTATCTTTTACAGATATTATTTTCAAAAACTAAAAAACCGATGTTTCTATATGAGACCAATATATCGGTTTAAACAAAGAAAAAAACTAGAAATGAAAAGAAAACAAAAAAACTCAACCGAAATGAGAACATGGTCCTTCTAATACTTGGAATAAACGTTGATGAAGTCGGGCCAAGTCTGTTAAAATAGCAACATTGTTTTACGTGAATCAAATTATTATTAAATACCGTCTAAATGCTGGGATTTAGAATGGACAGATAATTTCTACGTCTGACATTATTAAAGTTATTTAATTATCAACGTATTCCCCTGCCTCTAATAGATATGAATAAAATCGTGCAATAAATTACCTATCTCAGTCAAACAAAACAGATCGATTTCAATAATTTATTAGATGCCGGTCAAAACGGTCTCTCTACAGACCTGTTAATAGTTTACGAGATTCTGTGGTCAAACCAAATTGATGGAGGTAGTTGGACGTTTGATTAGATAATTTGTAGGGAGCGTCAGAATAATATTCGGCCGAAATGTTTTAAATCCGGCCAAATTTAGCTCATAGGTGACGATACAATGGTGAGGGCTAGGCTCCAGAGCTTAGAGCACCGTCATAAATTCAGCCTAACAGTGTTCTATACAGGTTCTATTCATTTCGGTGAGTGTGCTGCGGAGCTACACAATCTAATTCCACCATCTCAGTTTCACCATCGGATGACAAGACGTACAGCTACACGCGATCCATTTATGGTTGATATTCCTTCAAAGTGGTTTGACTTGACATTTATAATCCGAGCAGCCAAGGAATTGAATACTTTACCAGCTTTGTTTCCCGGTAAGTACAATCTGGAGCTCTTCAAGTCGCGAGTGAATAGGTATCTTCTAGGTAAGTATGTACCATCGTATATCGCATCGTCACTTCCCATCAGGTGAAAATGCGGTGAAATGCGGGCCCCTATTCAGTAATAAAAAAAAATTTTTTTAGATCAAATAAGTTGAGTCAACATACAAAAACATTGACTATTCATCTTGGGTTGAATAATAGTTTCTGTTTTGACTATTCAACCTATAGGTTGAATCAACAAAGCCAGGGCTGGATGAACCCTCTCGGGGCTCATAGGCAAGTGCAATTCTTGGGGCCCCTTTCTAGCCGTTTGAAGATCATCGATGGTTCTTTTCAAGTTAAAGGGATGTCAGTAACACAGTGGCGTATTTAAAGATTCAGCGCCCTAAGCCTTTGACACAAAGCAGAAACACGAACAAATGAGATGTCATAATTACAACATATCTGCTCCTTCTAGCCTCAGCATTGATATAGTATTGTGCTCTAGATGTGCATTTAGAGGAAATAGTTATGCCTCTTAGCGGAAAGACAAGAAGCAACACTTTATAATTATGTTTATAGGAGATAGTAATTATGAGCTAAAATGGGGCAGTACCCCAGTACCCCAGTACATTCACGAAATGATCCGTATAATTGGTGCCATATATGGCACCGTACGATGTTCGCGCGGTCAGTGCTCTCTGTGAAGAGTTCCCAGAAAATTATTGAGAATGACAATTGTGCGGTGAAATCATGCCACAACACATCAGAGAAGTGGTAAGCTTTCACAAAAAGCGGCGTGCGTTTTGAGAAGGTGTTGTCTGGAAACTCACCTTCTATATACACACACTTACTTTAAGGGCAAATCTTATCGTTTTCAATTTTTATTGCTCAATGTCTTCGTATTATATTATCTGTGGTACTTATAGTAGACAACATTGAACAAACGACATTTTGCGCACATAACTGGAAAATCATACTACACCAAGTTCCTTTTTCAGGAGGGCCGTATGATTGTTTGCTACCTATAGCATAAAAAAAAAGTTATTGGTAAATCCTTAGCACAGATTAGAGAAATAAACAATTACTCTGTGATCCTTACAGTAAAGACTATGTCAGCCACAGAATTCCAAGATGTCAGCGTATCTGTAATATGTTGGCAGCATTGCACCGCTGAATTATTTATAGGTACCAACATCGTAAACTAAAACAAACGAAAAAGAGATAATAATAGTTTCCGGATTCGTAAAACCACTAACATGCATCTCTAGTCGTCCAAGTTGGCAACCTAGTAAATTATTTACGTGAGCCAGTAGTACGGTAAAAGTTTTCTTATGTTGTTTGTCTGTGGCTAAGGTACCTAATGCTTAGGTCTAATGACCTAAGCAGACCCCTGCCCAGCTGTGTGCCGTAGGGGATGGCTATGTTTTATCTGTACTAGCAATAAATTTATATTACAGACGGTTAATAGACTTGGTAGACTTAGAATTTGTTGGCACAACTATTATTTTAACAATATCCTTTGTAAAAAAGGAGTTAAACCAACTTCAATGCCGTTTATTTCATACTGATAAATACTTAAATGATCCAACATGCAAAAAAATATCTGCACCAAAACTCTGCGCACGCCACGGAGTGCGCAGAGTTTTTAAGTGCGGCCTTGATAGCGTGTCTCTTTCACACGTTAATCAAATGTGTAAGAGTAAAAGAGACACATATTCTTGCGCTTCAAAGGTTACGAGAGAGTGACGGGCAAAGTTATTAAAGCTATGTCGGAAACATTTTTAATATTTTTACCTATTTAGGAACTTTAAAATATATATTACCAGAGTTTTCTATTATTGTTTTTTTTTTGTATCAGATAAATCAATAGATAATTTTTTTATTTAGACTCCAGAAATTAAATAGATTCAATTTTCCCAACAAAAAGTTGTAAAGTAGATCTGTACAATATTTTTGGATGATTATAGTTTCAAAAATAGTGAAACAATGTTCTTAATGTTAATTTGATGAACATAATGTTAATTTGATATTGTATCATCGATATACTTATTCCAGTTATTCTTTGCAATGGCAAATAATAATGGTAACGAAATGTCTTAGCCACAGATTAGAGAAAAAAAACAATTGACTACAGTCTTTGCCTAAAAATTCTTACACCAAGTCTGACCACACTTGCCTACACGAGAAGAAGAAGAAGTTATTCTTTATTTAAAAACCAAACTACAGCTGACAGTTTTTGATTACTATGTAACCGTCACATAAACGTACTAATTTTGATGAAATTTCGTGCCATAGGCGGTTGCCATAATCACCACGCTTGGCAGGCGGGTTGGTGATCGTAGAAGATTTTAATGTAAAGAGAATGCTGCTGCCCATTTCTTGGATATTCTCTTAGCCGGCTCTTACGGCATCCACGGAAAGAGATGGGGTGGTCCTACTCGCACACGGCGGGGACGATACGATCAAAAAAAAATGCAATATATTTTTACTACATACAAAATATTCAATACATTTTTAATTATACTTACTTAGTACATTAATAAATCAATTTCCTCCTGTCATTACCATACCTGAAACATAGATAATTAAAATTCTACCATTTATATTAGCCGTTTATTTGATCAAAGCCAATAATAGGGGATCATTTTACGTGAGTTTGAGTCTACTCGTGACCACGGCCAATGCAACTTGGTTGAAACGTCGAGGTAAATAAATAATGTTTTTAGCGTGATTAAGTCCTGTATTAAACCATAAATATGTGTTCAAATCGCGAGAATTTAAGAAATACCATTTTACGTGGTTTAATTAATTAACCTGGAATAAGGTTTAAATTAATTTTGAATTCAATGTTGAGATGATTTTGCCGTTATTAGTTTTAATTATTGATATTTAATATCTAGTAAGGGAGGCCATTTAATAGATATTTGGAATAATGTAAATTAATTATGACTGACAGTCTTACAAAAGTGTTCTAGGCTTGTGTCACTGACACTCATATTATATTTTATATCGATGTAAAGGCTGATTAGATCCATACAAGACTGGTGCCTGAAAAGATAATTATTGGACGGAGTTGAAACCATTTTTAGGACCCTAACTAGGATTCCCTGTATCTAGGGCCCCAGGAACTGGCCCCAGGAACTACGTGGACCATGGACCCACAACACCTAGGAACAGAACAAGTATTTGCGCATTTTTTTCTGTGCACAAATACTTGTCCTGTCGCGGGAATCGAACCCGCCGCCTCCAGGCTATGAGCCGACCTGCTCATCCACCACACCACAGAGGCTGTCATCTTGTGTCTATACGCATAGTACCTAAGCACAACTATTTATTTTACAGTGGCATCGAGGAAATTTTTACTGGTAACACTTGAAACTAAAACTGTTGGATTCCAGGGGGCGTACCGTGAGCTCATAGCGCGATTCAAAACTGAGCCTATATTGGATCGCTTTATTTTTTTTGTATGGGGATTTTGACAAGCGATCCAGTGTAGGCTCTGTTTTGAATCGCGCTAAGAGCTCACGGTACGGCCCCAGGAGGCGTAAATCCTTGTAATAATTAGATTTCTGTTATAAAACTGTCGAAGTTTTAGGGTCCACGCTCTTATTACGTTGTAAGATGGTGCAAGTTATGGAAAATTAGATTTCTAGTACTATTTTTTCATGACTGTAACGTGGTTATTATCATACATATTATGTTTGTGGGCAATAGACCACGTCATCACTTACCATCTGGTGAGACAGTGGTCAAATGCTATGCCTATAAATTATATTAAAATAAATTATTTGCATGGATTTTGGATTTAAAAGAAACATTATTGTTAATTAATCTGTCTGTATGTTGATTGCAGTATATAAATAATGCAGACTGGGGAAGATGCTGGTGCCCATTCCCTTTTAATACTTTTAATTTGGATTTTTTTATTTTGGATTATTGGATACTTTTAATTGTAATTTATTGATACATTATGTTTATTTTTGCGCAAAATTATTTTTCATGTACCTAATCACGTTGAGTAACTAAAGCTATTATTGGCAAAAGAACGCAAGAAAATTTGAACTTGCCGCGTTAGTGTAACGTTCCACCTTAAGCAACGTTTCCAAGTAAGGCCGTAGAATCTTATGAATTAAGCCACATAAAAATAAAGAAATCCGTCAAAAAGTTAAAGTAACACTCAAGGCGCGGAGCGAAAGCGGACTTCTGGCGTTAATTACCTAACTCTTGATTAAATGATTAATTTTCATTAATTCGTCTCAATCCTGGAGAAGGGTGAAGGAATGTCAATTTGTATCCTTTATTAGGTAAAGTTTGATTAGTAATCTACCGGAGAATATTTCACTATGAATGAAACTGCTTAAACTAAACACAGGGGGGCTAACCTGTACCTCTATACCTACATAGCATCATCATCATCACCATCATCATCATAATCATCATCATCATCATCATCGTCATCATCATCAGCCTGAAGACGTCCACTGCTGAACATAGGCCTCCCCCAAAGAGCGCCACTTTGAGCAGCTGCTTGCCTCCTGCATCCATCGGCTCCCTTCGGTTCTGACAGCGTAGGCCGCCCACCACTCGGTAGACCGACGATCTGGTGAAAGCCGCGGGGAGCCGATGGATGCAGGAGGCAAGCAGCTGCATAAAGTGGCGCTCTGCCGAACATAGGCCTCCGCCTATGTTCAGCAGTGGACGTCTTCAGGCTGTTGATAATGATGATGATGAAAGAAGACACATATAAAGCTAACAAATTGCTCTAGAATCAAGATGTTTAAAATATATATGTTTTTATTGCATTTAAGAGCTTGAAGTTAATACGCTACGGCTAATATTTTTTAGAGTTCTTAATGAAAATACTCGTCCAGTTTTTCTTTTGCTATAGCAATGACTTCAGAATTGTAATTAATGTAGTTTTTCATCCACTTCGGTTGTTCGTGCGAACTTTGTGTTTGTTTCTTTTACAGACTTTCTGGTAAAACGGCTTTATTACTAAACTTCTGAAGTGCTTTATTGTAGTACAAGTAGGTACTTTACTAATAAAGATAGGATTAAAACTATTACTATATTTATCAACATAAAATGCTCTCTTATGAGACTTTATCTTATTCTTCTTCTTCGTTTAATGTCTTTCCATTGCTTTATAACGTTTTGTTCAATCAGTTTAAAGCTGCTGGGAAAATGAGACCTATCAAATCCTGTAGTCTAGTAATCTTTTTTTAGACTTTGATGTCTCAGGATGACGACCGCAGTGCGTGTCACGCGAAACTAATTAGAGTTCAGAGTGACACTGGAATCTGTCGGGCGGCCGTGACGCTTAACACCAGGTGAACAACTAGCACGACAAGTATTGACATTCGCCCACATAAAAAAATTATGTTTATGACGATTCAAAAATTTAATCATATGGTGGAATGGCAGATGTATGTTGGTAACGAGAAGCGCTCACAGCAAAAATTGAGGCTTGACGGGTTTTTTTCCTACCCACGGCTTACTAACCGAACCTAACTAGAAACCTAGAAATAATTTTTGGAGTGCCTGTTATCAATTTTGAAGCCAAAACTGTATTTTTTTATTTTTGTCTGTCTGTCTGTCGTTCTGTCTGGATCTTAGCTGAGCATCACGCCGAAACTGCTGAATGGATTCAAATGAAACTCGGTATAATTTGAGTTCATACTACGAGGTAGGCTATAGGATACTTATAATCCCGAAATTCAGCACGGTTCTCTCAGGAGAGGGGATGACATTAAAAATATGTACTTAGCTGTAATTCATTAACGCGTAGTCCGATTTCATTCATTCTTTTTTTGTTAGAATAGGAGTTATTTAAGTATTGCTCCGTAAATATTTCAAGATCATCGCTTTTGTGGTTCAGAAGTTACAGACATCCAACCTTCAGTATTAAGTCCAATGCTACTCCTATCTTGTACTATGGGAAAGAGAGAAGGGAGGGGGAAAAATAAGAGAAAAGGATGAATGGATGAAGGTGAAAAGGGGCAGGTGCGCCAGCACCTGTCTCCATTCACCCTTTCATTCATTCATCCTTTTCCCTTATCTTTTTCCCTCTCACATCTCTCTTCCTTTAGACTGAGATAAGATGTAAAACTAATAAACCCGTGCGAAGCCGGGGCGGTTTAGCTGGTTCTACATAAAAAAAGGAGAATTACAGAAAGTACGACATTAGATAGATAGATAGATAAACTCTTTATTGAAACACACAAATCATTAAAAACTAAGTGAACAAAATTTAACAAAAGTGTAACAATGGGCGGTCTTATCGCTCAAAGCGATCTCTTCCAGACAACCTTGCACGGAAAGGAATAAAGTAAAAAAAAAATATGGACGGTGGTTTCCCCAAAAAGCTATTCATAAACGTACATACTATACATATAATATACAATAAACATCATAATAAAAACTACATAAACGTAATACATACATATTCATAATAGACATACCTACTATATACTTACATCAATGTAAATAAATAAATATTATATTTCTAAATTATTTAGATAATTATAGGAATAAAAGGAGCAAGTAGTCAATAGTATCTGATAGCTAGAGCGAAAGATAGAACTGCTTAACACGACACGACACGACATTCGTAATCTAGGTCTCATAATCCCTCCGGTCGACTTGCGCCACGTCTTAACTTGTCCATTTCTAAAATTGTCCATCTTCCTAATTAGTCCACTCCTACAACGTCTTTTTGTCTATTTTTTTATTCATATTAAATATATAACATACTGATTCAAACTCACCTTGTATAATGATCCACGATTTATCGATGACGGAAAATTACACTTTCGTGGGCAAGTCGAGTATACCTACACTATGGAAGCAATAAAATATCTGAATCTGAGTTTCTCAGATTGTTTTCCTGAAAATGAATATTCGTTAGTAATAATTTTAAACCCGATTTGATATATTAAAATAATCAACCTTAACAACGTTCTAAATAAAACACATTACACGCTTCAAATCATCGAATATTTATTTCATCTAACAAATACACCCTCATACCCTCATTTACCCTAATTTTTCATCATAACGAATTTGCAGCCATTATTTTTACGCTTCCCTAAATCCAAACAAAGATAATACGCATTATATATGGATACACACCACTCTACCATACTGTAGCGAATTTAATAAAAAAAAAATCAAATGAAAAAAAAGTTGGTCTAAAAAAATCACAATTAACATACTGCGGTAGGTATATTATTTGTATAATTATGTACAAAGATCACATGTCTTAAATTTAGTTAAGTTGCTATTTAAGACCTTAAGTAGTTAGCTTGAGTAATAAAGGCAATTTGCCCGTTTAAAAAAAAAAGACCTGTGATCTTTGTACTGGGTGGCGCAAAAGTAAAGACCCTATTTGGTTCAGCTATAACATTTTTTCTAAATTAGAAAACTAGATTTAGGTTTTTTTAAATGTATATTTGTGCCATTAAATTTCGTACCATTAGGATTTAAAGATGATGTCTTTTAAATGGTGACCTCCAGAGTTGATACACATTTGAGCCCTATTTATGACATTTTGCAAGATGATTTTCCTTCAAAATTGGTTATGAGTGACGAAGCGCATTTCCATCTCTCAGGGCATGTCAATAAGCAGAATACTCGGTTCTGGGGCACTGATAATCCGCGCATTATTCAAGAAACACCTCTACACCCACTAAAAGTTACTGTATGGTGTGGCATCTGTGTTGACAGAGTGATCGGACCCTATTTTTTCGAAGACGCTGGAGGCAATGCGATAACTGTCACTGGAGAACGCTACAGAACCATGTTACGTGAGTTTTTGATACCCAGTTTGGACGAATTGGGGCTGGAGCACATCTGGTTTCAACAAGACGGCGCTACGGCACACACAGCGCGCGACACTATGGACTTAGTGAGGGACGCTTTTCCAAGCCGAGTTATCTCTCGTTTTGGCGATTTGCCTTGGCCTGCAAGATCACCCGATCTGACCAGTCCAGACTTCTTTCTTTGGGGTTTTTTGAAATCTCGGGTGTATGTGAACAAGCCACAGACTCTCGCAGCTCTAAAAGAAAACATTCGTCAAGAAATAACGAACATATCGCAGGAAGTGTTACGGCAAGTTATGCAAAATGTCATAAATAGGGCTCAAATGTGTATCAACTCTGGAGGTCACCATTTAAAAGACATCATCTTTAAATCCTAATGGTACGAAATTTAATGGCACAAATATACATTTAAAAAAACCTAAATCTAGTTTTCTAATTTAGAAAAAATGTTATAGCTGAACCAAATAGGGTCTTTACTTTTGCGCCACCCAGTACATATGTATAACAAGCTAACGTCGCAATCCCAAGTAGCTATAAAAAAGTTATTAATTTAATACCATCTAAGCATCTATAGCGACATTTATAATCAAACTATAAATAAAATAATATTATGAAATAAATATTATATTATTATCTTTATTTTCCATTAAGCCGAGGATTGGGTTTACGGTTTTATTGCATAGGAAATAATATAAAAAGGCATCACACACATCAACAGCTATCAAAAACCACCAAAAGCATCCGCACTAGAATTCCACTGCTGAACATAGGTCTTATCCATAAAACGCCACTTTGAACGCATATCATAGAGCCTCCCCCTGTGATAAGCGTTCAAAGTGGCGTTTTATGGGGGTTTACCATAATCGCCATGCTGGGCAGGAGGGTTGGTGATCACAGTAGATTATAATGAAGATCTAGGAAAATGCTGCTGGCCCCTTCCCTAGATATTTCTTTAGCCAGCTCTTACGGCACCCACGGGAAGAGGTAGGGTGATTCTATTCGTACACCACCGGAACCACATGGCCCATTTTCTTCTATTTACTTAACATGTTTAAACCCTGAACTAGTGACACAGATTCTAAGTTACCATTCCCGTTGAACTGATTAACTCTAAAAATAAATACTCCAACCCGACGAAGGCATATTTCCCAATGGGAAAATACATTTTCCTACGCTACACGGATTCCGTAATTCAATTTAATGCATCACAGCAATGAAAGGGGCGAAAAATACAAAAGCGCCTCAAGCGGTACATGTTGTATTTGATCCTAATTTGATTGGATCGAATGAGAAAGTGACGAATTGGCCCCCGGGTCCAAGCGGATGATTCCATTTGGGCCGAAAAAGGATTATGCTCTTTGAGTGATGAAAAGGGGATCGCCTTTAAACCTTCGCCGTTTAGCGTAATCTATAAAGTGGTTGAGTATTGAAATTGGTTTCCTAAAAAGTTATGTGGTCTGAATTGTGTTTTGGAATAAATGATTGATTACCTATTGATTAATTATTAATTTTGAATTAGCAGGAAAAAAATATAATGTAGGTATTGGCGTTACATCAGCAGCCTGAAGACGTCCACTGCTGAACATAAGCCTCCACCATAGAGCGCCACTTTGAGCGGCTTCTCTTCTTGTTCTTATTTTAATTTGCCCTATAATAATTATACCCTATAATAACTGTACCCATTTTACGTTATACAATTTCCAATACTATATCCATGTAGCGACCGTTTCTAAAACTCGATCCTTGTTACCAGTACCGAAACTAAATTGGCCCGACGAAATGCGACATCGGTGCACGGGCTAGAAAAAATTGCATTTCACGGAGCGCGTTCGAAGCGCACGGCACAAAACTTTGCTCACTACGTTTTACATTCGAACGGACTTTTCGCTTGAGTTGAGAGGCAGGTTTCGGAACGTGTCGGCATTTCCGACTAATGGTCGGTGGATTATATTGTTTGTTTGATAAATTAGCAGTTGTGAAAATTGTGGCAGTATTCAATTTTTGGGTGTTTTTGTTGATTGTAGTTTCCGTTGATTTCGTTTATTGCATTTGACGTGTATTTATATTACTGCCAGAGCAAGCGTAGTGCGTATCGCTCGTAGAACTGACAACCGATGGAGAAGAAAGGTTCTCGAGTGGTGGCACCGAAAGACGCAGCATATGCCGGCTCTCCACTAGGTGGACCGACGACTTGCCCCGTGGTGCGAGAGCCCACTGCACAAATACCTACGTCATCGGGTACCCCAACAGGCTATCATTAGATCGTTAACCGACATCTAAATATGTAAAAAAAATCAGGTCTGCCAGTTCCGATCCTGCCGGGTCATGGAAATAATTGAAATTTTTTGACGTATTTTTTTTCGTCAAAATTTACCCGAATGAAAGTTCTGGCAATAGTTAACCATTGATTAATTATGTAAAAAAAAATTGGTCTGCCATTGCGCACCCTGCTGGAAGAACCTGGCAGACCCCTAAGAATGTGCCCCTCACACCCTTTACCTACCTCAGCAAATACCCCGATGAAACCTACGCCTAATAATAGCCAAGGTGACCCTGATAATAGATTAAAAGGTCTGCCAGATCTAAACTTGACGAAACTTAGTATTCAAGGCATTTGAAGTTGGTGGAGGTGGATTATTTCCATGACCCAGCAGGATTGGAACTGGCAGACCTGGTTTTTTTACATGTTTAAGGGTCGGTTAACGATCTAAAGATAGCCTATTGGGGTATCCGATGACGTAGGTATTTTTGCAGTGGGCTCTCGCACCACCATATTGTGTAACTCAATCGTAATCGACGAATGGGCTTGTGTAAGATCCTCATCCATCGGTTTTAATTATGGTCCCTTAAGCGGAGAACTAAATAGACAAAAGATTGATTAACTATAAAAATGAGAAATAGTGAAAAAATACTGTTGGATGGAGATGTTACACAATGCCAAATTGCCGGAAATTACAAGATGAAGCCCATTCATTGATTACGATTGGCTTAGACGGTAGCCCCGCTGGCCAGAGCCGATGGATGCAGGAAGCAAGCAGCCACTCAAAGTGGCGCTCTTTGGGGGAGGCCTATGTTCAGCAGTGGATGTCGTCAGGCTGATGATGATGATGGCCCTTTGTGAATGAATTTGAATTATTGTTCATACTATATATATTATATTACTATCTAAAACTCTTCTTCTTTCTTCTCTTTTTCTCTTTTCTCTCTTTCTTTTTTTTATCTTTTCCCATGGATGCCATAAAAGTCGGCTAAGGAAATAACCTGGGAATAGGTAGCAGCTTTCTCCCCGGTCTCCATTATACTCCACTGCAATCACGAGACGCCTGCCAAGGGTGGTGATTATGGCAACGCCCCTTTTAATGGGGTAGGCCTAATGTCTTCCCGCTTATGTTTTTTTTAACAAATGACGTGTCGAGCTAGTCGTTCGCGTGGTGTTAAGCGTCACAGCCGCCCACAACAGATGCAGTGTCACTCGGAACTCTAAGTTTAGCGTGCAAAACTCACTGCGCACGTCATCCTGAGACATCACACAGTCTACTAATAAGATTTCTAGACTGCGAGATCAGATCATATAGTCTCATTTGCCCAGCAATTTCACTAGCTACAGATAAGCTAATAATAATAATTTATCAAATAAGCTTTCGTTTGATGCAATATGCATGCGATGCTAAATCATAACTTATATTACTAAAGGTGGGTTTTTTAATCCTTAGTTAAGGTAACCAATGGTTAAAAATGCCAACAAATTCTAACCAATGGTCAAAATTTGTTAGTTTTTTAACCATTGGTTACCTTAACTACGATTGAAAAACCCACGCGTAGTTGAGAGTACGTTAGCCCTATACTAGTGCTTCCGAAACCCGTGATTACTAAATCCTTCATAGCCACCTGAACACTAGCCACCTACTGCACACCTTACACACATACTGCACTAACGCACACCCCCGGAGGTAATTGGACCGTACATCAACACACACTACATACACAAACATATCCCACATACACTAACACACGCCCCATACACTATCACACACCCCATACACTAACACACACCCCATACACTTTCACACACCCCATACACTAACACACACCCCATACAATAACACTCACTTCATCTATCACCCTCATTCATCATCATTTCACGTGTCAAATATCCACACTTACACTTAAGTTAGATTATATTTTTAAATTTTAAATACATATTAAATTTATTATTTGCAATATATAGGCGTATAAAGTGTATCTCCGACGAAAGAGTCCTGGCTTCTACAGCACGGGTTTCGAGCCTAGTGTAGGAACCAGAGGGCGTACCGTGAGCTCTTAGCGCGATTCAAAGCTGAGCCTATATTGGATCGTTTTGTTTTTTTTGTATGGGGTTTTTGACAAGCGAGCCAGTATAGGCTCTGTTTTGAATCGCGCTAAGAGCTCACGGTACGCCCCCTGGTGTTCTACTAACCACAATGTAATGTTTGCCTTTTTATCAAATAAATGTTTTTCATTTCATTTTCATTTTCAACAGGCACAAGATTGCTGTTTGTCGACACATCTAATTTACCTCTGGCTGAGCTATTAGCAGATGCATTACTGTTGTACATTAGGTGCTACAGCACTGGACAGTCAACAACAAAAGATCTCGGCCATTCCATACATAATTAAAAAGTTTTTGTCATCATCATCATCATTAACAGCCTGAAGACGTCTACTGCTGAACAGAGGCCTCCCCCAGAGCACGCCACCTTGAGCGGCTGCTCGCCTCCTGCATCCATCGGCTCCCCGCGGCTTTCACCAGGTCGTCGGTGCACCGAGTGGGGGGCCGGCCTACGCTGCGTCTTCCAGTTCGTGGTCGCCACTCGAGAACCTTTCTTTGTAACTTTAGGATAAATTCGAAGATATTATAATTAGCGCGTCCGGAATGTTCGCCGACGCGCACACGGATGACTTTTTTGCAAACATGCGTGCGCGCGCGGCGTCCCTGAGGCAGCGCGTGTGGGGCACAACCAACAGCCTCCTGGCCCTAGCAGCTGGAGACTGCACGAGTGGCTTTCTGAAGCGGTGGGTCGCGCTGCACAAACCTGCAGCTCAATTCGTGGCTCAGTAAGCCCCTAAATAAATAAATGTGATGTTTTTTGCTAATGTGTTTACTAATATAGCTATAAGTTTTATGTTACTAACTCTATGGGTGAACAACCTGAAATAAAAGTTTTATTCATTATTTATTATTTATAAAAACTTAAAAAACTTTTACTGGGTAGACACCATATAAAAACGAAACATCAAAATCGGATAGCATTTAGAGGTGGAAAAGCATTAGCACTTTTTGGATGGACATTGGCCAAGCAGGGGTATATGCTTCTCTTAACGCCTACCGTAATCATCGTGGCAGGCACATAGAGTTCCCATAGAATTTCTACAAACTATTATTTCAAATAACGGTGATCATTGCGATAGGCGTTAATGAAATGCTACTTCGTGACCTATAACAACTCTACCAGACATAGAGCTGAAAGTTATATGCGGTATTCATCATCATCATCAACAGCCTGAAGACGTCTACTGTTGAACATAGGCCTCCCCTACAGAGCGCTACTTTGAACAGCTGCTTGCTTCTTGGATCCACTGGCTCCCCGTGGGTTTAACCATGCACCATTAAAATCACTTAAAATTATTAAATTACCATATACCACCATACACTCCGCCACCATATACTTATTATAATATATTAACTGTTCGTATCTTTGTAAAATTATGTGATTATACAATATGAGTCCTTCAGTTGGTATTAAGCCTTATTGATAACCCCGTACACAAGTTATTCCAAGAAATATGTATGAAAAAAAATTGGATGTAGAGGATTCTCGGAAGTCGGAAATGTCATATATCATCATCATCAACAGCCTGAAGACGTCCACTGCTAAACATAGGCCTTCCCCATAGAGCGCTACTTTGAGTGGCTGGTTGTTGCTTCCATCCATCAGCTCCAGCTTTACGCAGTTCACCTAGAGGCTTACGCTGACTTCCATAATACCTCAATAGCCCTAGCCACCCTATAGCCTTGTGATTTCAATAGCCCTTAAGGGTCTTCTGCCTCCAGATTTGTTAGGATCTTGGTACACCCCCATTTATATTGCTACTGTAAAACAAAACAAGTTCTCGTTACTTAAAATAGATTAACAGTGGTATTCATAGTCAACGGGTGAACAAACCCCCAAAATCCATCATTCAACTTTCACGTAGAGGTTAAATGTTGAATCGTTCTTCTTACACTTTCATAAACAATCGCTGGAGAGACCCCTAACTAAATGGCAGTTCAACACATATTTTTTCTCTAAATTGTGCATTTCAATCATGTTGTCTATGAAAATTTTCTCGGGTGTCATTTTGACATGATTTTGACGCGGCTTTTGAATTTTGATAGATAATAAAACGCGGGAACGGGCCTCTCGTAACCATGGTCCGAGGTGGGACGATCGGTTGCCATGGTTACGAGAGGCCCGTTCCCGCGTTATATCCATATACATTAACTTTCATTATCTTACACTATAATTATTATTTATAGAAAAGTTAATATGATAAAAAAACTTTATTAATTCACACAGGTTGTAAGGGGGGTACATCAACTTGTAGTGTAGTAAAAAAAATTGGTTTGTATTAAGTTAAAGTTATTGTGTATTTACATTACGAATATATCGCTTCGGCACTGATATAATTCGCATTTCATTCAAGCCTCCATCGGCCATTCATCATTTATGAGATCCAAGTCACCATCTACTTCCATATTTATGTAAATCACAACACAACACTCAAACAATAATAAAAAATAGCACGTTATCAAAGCAAGGGGACCGTTTGGTTGACGAAATTCGGACAATCAGCATCCAGCCCCTGATAATGTCAAATTAGGGGTTACTTTTGTTTATGAAATGCATAAAACTAGAATTCGCTACACAGCGCCTGAATCATCCCCTAGAGGAGCCCCCAACTTGACTATGAATTCCAGTGTAAATCTCTCTCAAGTACGTCTATAGCCGATGTTACAGTCATGATGCAGCGCATAGTACATATTGCCTAATCTGTTAGTGTGTGCTAGTGCTTTGACTCCCTAGTCATTAGATTATACAAGGATGTTAATCCGAACATGAATTCGGCACTCCAAGATTATATTTGTCAGGAAACAATGACGCTGGTCAGGTGACTGGCCGCTGAACTGAGGCGTCCCCCATGAATTAGGCAAAAACATGCACTCACTGCGATACTATCAATTCAATAAAATTACTTACGTAAGTAAAATTTAACCTTACACCAAAGCTAATAGTTTCCATTCTCATTATTACAACTAAAACGTCTCTATACAGGATGCAATTTAATTACTTAGCATAAATTGAGTGCACGATAGAACATAATTTATTGATGATTATTAAAAGGTAAAAAAATGCAAATGAAAATATTTTTTATTAAAAATTATCAAGATTGCCGCAGTGCCTAACGTATTTAGTTGGCACGAACGATTTTGATACTGGTAAATTTTTATCTAGTAGATATGCAATATTTAAGAACAGTTATTTTTTATTTTAATTTAATTTTGTACAGTTGATTAAAGTTATTCAACTTTTTTGGTGTTATTATCAATAAAAATCGAAGCTTTAGATTTTAAAAATTTTGGTCTACACGTGACCGACGTCATGTGTAGGTAGCTAGCTTCAAAGGATGCTAATGAATCAAATTACACCCAGTATATTATACTGGGTATTTTAGCTTGATAATTAAATTGCTCTAAGTTTTTAAAACTCGTAATGCAAATAGAGTTCCATTCAATGCGCGTTTCCAATGCGCTCCAAGGCTTAAAGTGGCAAACTTCAGCGCACTTCGGCATACTTCGGAGTTCTTCGGCAAGTCATTTCAGTGCTGTGTTTCAGTGGCACGCTGGTTCTTTCATTACCTACTAAGTACTACTAGGCATTAGCATGACAAAAGCGTATATATAAGGCTAAAACTACAGTATGTGTTGTTCATTCAAAATGTCTCACGTCACTATTTTTAATCAGTTGTCCGAGACGCCATTCCCAATTTTTCATCAATATCATTGTTACTTTGTTTTTAGGGTTCCGTTCCCCAAGAGTGTGCATGGACGAGGTCCTGTAAGTTTGCTATACTTGTCTCGCCGTCCGTCTGGCCTTTAGAGTGCAATGTGCTATAATTGTCTAGATAGAGTATACTTTAAAATATAATAACAAAATATTAATGAAAACAAGTGCGAATCGGGCATACTTAAGTTAAAAAATGAACTCAATTTGTTTTAAAATAATATTGAAGTCTTTTCGTATAATTACTTTTTATCTGTTCACGCACTATTGTTTACTGCCACGGAACCTTCCGTACGTAACGACGCAATCCAATTGGCTGAAAATTCTTCATATCTTTTTTAACTTTTTTTTGATACGTATTTTATTTATCACATTTTTTCATTGTTATAGTCCCATTCCTAATTTGAAAATTTCCTTAGTAACTATGCACATAAACTCCATAATGTTTCTATCGGTAATCAAGTTCCGTGTATAGCAGATAGTTATAACTATAAACGCATCTCTTAAATAAAAATGTACCTAGTGTATTTCCAATAAAACACAAAATTCACCGGCAGAAAGTCCAATATGCATAATGATAATGGATTCAGTGATGCAAGACTGTGAACTGCAGAACTGAGTAGATTGAATCGCCGTGTTTCAAATATGTAAATTTCAATTTATTCAAGCCAAAAGAAAAAAAAACATTATTCGAACGTGTAATTACTTGGTTATTTTTAATTGGGATTGGAACTTACTTCCCGGCTTACTTATTTCCTGATAATAATTATAATTTGGGACGCTGTGAGTAGGCTACTCATAGGTCGTCGTTATACTTTCGACTGCATCGTCACTGAACGTCAGGTGAGTTGCGGTCAATCTTTGGCCTATTCATACTTAAAAAGAAAGTTCTATTCAGATTAGAAAGTAGCAAAGTTGTATCCTATTACTCTACTATTAGTGCACTATGGTACAAGTGCACGTCATGCAATGTTTTTCATCACAGTTGCGAGGAAAAAACACACTCGTATTGTTATTAAGTTTTGTGAAAAATGTGCAGCTAGGCGACCACGTAACTTGACTGCAACCAATAGAAACACAAAAATGTATGGATTTGACAGTTTCAATACGCAGTTTATGTGCATAGTTACTATGGAAATTGTGATGTGGTTTAATGTAACCACATTCACTCACGATCATCACGTCAGTAAACAGCTTTTAAATTCAACATCAAAAATAAATTATTATACCGAGATTAAATTGAATCTCCAGCAGGCTTATTCCTGCCTTCTTTCTTGCCAATGAATAAATTAGCATTTTATCTAAACGGCGTATCTCCTTAAAAAGTGCTTTCGGGACATAAAGGAAATTGCGCTCGCGACGAAGCCTTTTCAATATTACGTCCGAGGAATATTTCGGTCAATAAATCAGGGTTTTTCGTAACAAAAAGACCACCTAAAGCCTCCCCCTTAAATGTTCTATTCATTATGTCGAGTTTCATCTTTTACGGGATCAAACAAAGTGAATTGAACGGAATGTAGAATATTTTCATAAAACAAACACTGGCGGTGTTCAATGTTCATGTCAAACTTTTAGGTTGTGTTTTTTATAAATAAACATTCAAGCCAATAGAAAAGTTTTAGTTCATTAAAATATATTTTTGTAACTATAAATTATAGATACAGGTTGAGCCGATATAGCTCTTAGAATTAGCAAGTTGAAATGGCAATGGGCAGGCCACATCGCTCGTAGAACTGACAACCGATGGGGAAGAAAGGTTCTCGAGTGGCGACCACGAACCGGAAGACGCAGCGTAGACCGGCCCCCTACTCTGTGGACCGACGATCTGGTGAAAGCCGCGGGGAGCCGATGGATGCAGGAGGCGAGCAGCTACTCAAGGTTGCACGCTCTGGGGGAGGCCTATGTTCAGCAGTGGACGTCTTCAGGCTGTTAATGATGATGATGATGATGATGAAAAGTTGAGCAACTTTGATTTGAGTTTTGAACTTTGTCTTATATTTCCAAACAATGGTATGTTCCGTGACATACTTTGAGAAGCAAACATTTACTCGCCACACGTTAAAATAGAATGCATATTTTTGTGACATACTTGGAAGGATAGATGGATAGATAGAGATCTAATGTTACGATACAGCAAAGTAATGGAATACTATCTCGATACAATCTGGAGGTCAGAAAGTACCGTTTCGTAATTCATTACACATTTCCTTTGTGGAAACCAGTGTATCGTGTAAAGAAAAAAACGTATTCCATAGTAACTAGTATCGTATTACGAAGAATTTTTCTTCTACCGCAACTGGTTACGAAACTCTGGCTTCGTACGCGGCCGAAGGGGTACATAGGTGGTATCTTCTAGACAAGCATGCACCATCGTAGACCGCGTCATCATTGTCCATTAGGAGAGACCGTGGTCGTGCTGGCCTATTCAGTAACAAAATTGTAAATGAAATATTTATACTTATACGTAGTAGGTACCTCATCATCATTATCAGCCAAAAGATGTCTACTGCTGTAAATAGGCCTCCCAATAAATAGGCACGTAGAAAGTACCTAATAGAGATAAATTGGACAATATTTAGATGTAAATTTAAATATCCTAAGATCTTCAAGCTAATAATCTATCACGTGCAGACGACCTAAACGAAACAAGTGCACTTAACGTCTGCCGAACGTTGATATTCTCGACATTGAACGATAAAAAATCAAGATGCACGCCCCTGGTAGTATAGGATCTGGTAGTGATATAATTATAACCACTTCTTTAAATGTTTTTTTTTGTAACGAAGAACAGTAAAAAAAATCTTCATTTGAATTACAATCACGCTTACAAACGATTAAAATGAGTAATATGAATTTAACCTAACCTGCTATGTAAGTAGAATAAATTATTGATTGAAATAAATCTAATGTTTGGTTAATTAAACAAGAATAATATTTGTCACAGAATAAAAATGAAGTATTGAAGTTTATAAGATAAACGTAAATTGAATTAATTGTATTTTATACGTAATTTAAAAATACAATCTTCAATACTAGAGGTGCCTTCAGTTGTACAAAAAATCTCTATGCAAAATTTCAGCCAAATCGAATGGGCCGTATTGACGTGAGAGCCGAAAGCCCAAATAATTTTTCACTTTTTAAATTAGTAGGTAAAAAGAAATTTTATCAAAACTATCGCGTGGTCAAATATTGAATTTATTCTAACCTTACACTACGGCTGGCCTGATGTATTAAAGTGAGATGCATTCCGTTGCTGCTAGCTCCTAGCCCATAATCTCGATCCAATCTCTGTTCGATTTACGTATCGTTACGTACCGTATTCGATTCGGGAGGTATTCGAAAGAGGCGTCACCTAAACGTCTTCGTATCAAGTGATCGGATCCTTAACAGATTCTCGATCCCAGCGGCGGATTGCGGGGACCTAATGTGTATTTCTGTGCTTTCTAGTGGGGGTTATATTGATGCAAAGTTTTAGGAACATCAGCAAAACCAAAAAAAAAAATTTTTTATATTAATATTATTCATATCAATTGATCGTGGGTAAAATTTTGGAATAAACATTCATTTTAACAAACATTCCGTACCCAAAAGGTAAAACGGACCCTATTACTAAGGCTCCGCTGTCGGTCCATCTGTCTGTCTGTCTGTCTGTCTGCCAACAGGCTATAGCCTGTTGGCAGACAGACAGACAGACGGACAGACTGCCTGACTGGCTGACTGACTGAGCCGTGATAGTTAGACAGTTGAAATTTTCACAGATGATATAACAACAAATACTAAAAAACAGAATAAAATAAATATTAAAGGGGGCTCCCATACAACAACCGAGATTTTTTTGCTCGTTTTTATAGAGAATTCCCTTCTTGCGCGAGTCCGGATCGCACTTGTCCGGTTTTATTTATGATTATTATTGATATTATGTAGTTCTGGCCACAGGACCCAGTTCTTGGGAAAATGTAGATAGAACATAAGTTAACGTGAAATGTGAGACGAAAGATACTAAAATTGACTTTTGAATTTACTTGGACAATGAGATTTAGCCAGAAGATACTTGAAAAGACAGTTTATTATTTGATGCAAATGAGACTTTTAAGTAGGTACAAAATAGCACGTAAACTGCTCTAATTCAAGAGTTGCCTACGGTACGTAAGACATTTTGACGCGGTTTTGTTTTTGGTGACGATACAGTGGTGAGGGCTAGGCTCACCGTCGTAAAGTTGCCAGCCTATCAGTGTTCTACAGGTTACATTTCGCTGAGTGTGCTGCGGAGCTATTCAATCTAATTCCATCATCTCCATTTCACCATCGGACGACAAGACGTACAGCTACACGTCATCCATTTATGGTTGATATTCCTTCGATTCGCACAAAGCGGTTTGACTCGACATTTCTAATCCGAGCAGCGAAGGAATGGAACACCTTATCAGCGTCTTTGTTTCCCGATAAGTACAATCTGGAGTTCTTCAAGTCGCAATCTTCTAGGCAAGCATGTACCATCATAGACCGCATCGTCACTTCCCATCAGGTGAGATTGTGGTCAAATGCGGGCCTACTTAGCTATAAAAAAAAGAAAAAAAAGAAGATAATTATGTTGTATTCCAAAAAATTTGGAGTTCCTACGGAAAAACGTGTAATTTACAGGTAAAATCGCAGTACCATATCTACATTAAAGCATTTCACACTGACGACTTTAATTTACAAACAAACAACACTGCAATATAGTGTATAATAGTTGTTCAACTATTTGAACCGTGCGGCACGCTAGGGTCTACCGTAAATATTTGAATACCGCGGAAGGCGAGGCGTGGCGGCGCCCGAGAAATATACCACCAACATTTGGAAAAGATTTTAAATCGCGTCATATTTTATTAAACGGGGAGTGTAATATTCAATTTTGTGGTGATTCTCGTTATTTATTTAGGTTTGGGTGTCGATTGTGTATCAAAGAAAAACTAAACTTAAAGTATGGTGATAGGTACTCTAGGGGAAATGATAAAGATGAAGATAAAATACTTTAATTTCATTCAATGCCCTTTCATGCCCTGGAACTATAAGAGCATGAATGCTCTTAAAGTTCCAGGGCATAATGTACCATCAGTTGATCTACGTAAACAATCTAATGGAAAATTTGGCTTATTCCATCTAGTCCGACTAATAGTCCGACGATCAGATTGTTTGGAAGAAAATGTTCCAAATTGTCCGACTGGATATTCGGACAGGTTGGAAATGCAGGTCTTATTCCAAATAGCTACTGGTAGCCAAGTACACTTATAACAAAAATGTTTTTTTTATCTCCCAGTGGTCGGTTGAGTCGTTGCAGCGTGCCACACATCCAAACATACAAACTAAAAGACATAAAATAAAATAAATAAATAAATATGTGTGGACATTTCACACAGCGCCGTCTAGCCTCAAACTAAGCAAAGCTTGTACTATGGGAACCAGATAACTGATAGAATACTTAGATACTTTTTTGTTTGTAAATACATACATAGAATACAATATAACACCCACACAGAACAAACATCGAAGTTAATCACACAAATGTTTGTCCCTGGTGGGAATCGAACCCACAACCTACAAGTTAAGAAGGCAGAGCTACTACCAACTGAGCTATCAGGCCAGTCGAGTAAGAAAGTGGGAATTAGAGCGGGCATTCAAATAATATTCAATCAGATTTAAGGAGCTTACTTTTCTTGTTGAAAAAAAAACATCTGAATGCTATAGCCATAAAGGTGTACTAAGAAAAAGCTTTTAAGGTGGAATGTTTCACTCGCGCGGGACATTCAAATTTTCTTGCGTTCTTTTGCCAATAATAGCTTAATTACTCAACGTGATTACATGAAAACTAATTTTGCGGAAATACATAGAATGTATCAACAAATTACGATTAAAAGTATCTCTTAGATATCATTGGTTTAGCGACAAATGGCAATAAACAAACTTCGTCTTAGTTTTTTAGTGTATTGCCATTTGTCACTAAACCAATGATATGTAGGTGATACTTTTAATTTATTGTAATTTATTGGTACATTCTATTTATTTGCGCAAAATTAGCTTTCATGTAATCACGTTGAGTAATTAAGCTGTTATTAGCAAAAGAACGCAAAAAAATTTGAATTTGCCGCGCTAGTGTAACGGTCCACCTTAACAATGCAATCTCTAAAAGTGGTGGGGAATGGGGTGTTAAAAATTATATGAAGATTGGGCATGAGTATTTTGATGAGCGGTCGCGGGCGAAAGCCATATGGTTTAAACTATACAATGCGAGCTTCCTCGTTACCCATGGTTTCATGTGACTCCGATAAATGGAAAATATTATGTTCTTTCCACCTTCAGACTTCGTTCGGGATATATTCCGTCAAACAGGTTTCGATTTTTAATGGGTATCTCAAACACACCGAATTGTGAGGATTGTGGTTATAGTACAGGATGTTCAACATGTGTTGATGGAGAGTGTCCGTAACGACGCATTGCGACAGGAGTTTTTACTCCCTGAGGGGGTACATTTGTAACAGTTTCTTTGCTTCCCCGTCATCAGAAGAGGCCCATAAGACTTTATTTGGTCCTCTATGAAGGAACATAGTATATTATGAGATTAAATTTGTAATCAGTACGGGAGTAGCATTGTCAACTTTGACCAACCTGCCATGGAAAACATTAAAAAATATAAAAATACTACAGATAAAAATCATGGGCTTCCTCTATTAGTTTCCTCATACAACCTAAAAGCTTTATGGCTATTTAGACGTATGTACCAAAAGTACTCTTTAATAAGATATCTCGACCAGAAGTTGGACGCAGCTTCTTGGCAGCATTTCTGCTCACTTAGCGATTTCGTTGTGGCCCATAAATTATGCAATCATGGCGTCAATAAGATGAATTCTCCGCTAAAAGGTTGGATAAATGTTCTTAATGGAACCGATGGAAAACTGCAATTTCGGATTTGAAAACTAAATTCTTTCCTTGGACCTATGCATGCACTCAAGTACGTTAGATTTAAGTACGCAAAGCTTTATCTTCTTATGTAGATATAATTATTTATATCACTTATTTCAATATTACGTCTAAAAGTTAAGACTGACAGCCTAGGAGAATCTTTCATTGTTATTTATTTCTATTTATGTATGATCTGTACGCCAGATCACGCCCCATCAAGGAGCTACTCAAAATGGCGCTCTATTGGGGAGGCCTATATTCAGCAGTGAACATCTTCAGGCTGTTGATGATGATGATGACGCCACGATCAGTTGTAGTTGGTGATTAATAGGCATCGGTTTAGGGAAACAAAGGTTTGCAATCAGTGTGTGTTGCCAGCATTGACTATATATCCAGTTGACCAATGATACGGCTTTCCCTCATACGAAAATTAGTAGTGTATTTCAACTACTATTTTCATACAAATCACGGGAACCCGTTGATGTCTTTTGTTCCATCCTGCTCTGTCCTTTGTAGTTTCGTATAGCTTTGTCTCGTTTTGTTACCTCGTCCCCTGCCCGCGCAGGTGAGTCGTGTTTGTATGAGAAATTATGTTCACGAGCTATCAACGGGCTTTATAATCTTTGGTTGCCAGTGATGACTTATGGAACCGAAACGTGATCTCTTACTGTTTGGCCTTATTAGTAAGCTCAAAGTCGCGCAACAAGCTATGGAGTGAGCTATGCTCGGTGCTTCCCTGCGAGATAAGAACCGGATCCGCAGATCCGGAGATCCGCAGGAGAAATAAATTGACCGATATAGCTCTTAGAATCAGCAAGTTGAAATAGCAATGGGCAGGCCACACTCGTATTGCTCCTAGAACTGACAACCGATGGGGAAGAAAGGTTCTTGAGTAGCGACCACGAACCGGAAGACGCAGCGTAGGCTGGCCCCCCACTAGGTAGACCGACGATCTGGTGACAACCGCGGGAGCCGATGGATGCAGGAGGCGAGCAGCCACTCAAAGTGGCGCTCTCTGCGGGAGGCCTATGTTTAGCAATGGGCGTTTTCAGGCTGTTGATGATGATGATGAGGTATCAGTTTAATTTGTATTATAATTTTAAATTTTCTGATTGATCGGGTAAGTCAACATATATTTGCAGTTTATTTGCTTAACTACGACAATAATAAAAACATTAATTTGGACTTTATAATAATTATGTATTCTAGCCGCAATGACCAATGGCAGTCCACATGCTCCAGCCCAGTTACCTATTGTATCCTACTGATATTATATAAATGCAAAAGTTTCTATATATGTGTGTGAATTTTGTTTAGCTGTTTGCACATAATTTTGAATTATAATCCAGACCTAAATGATGTTTTGTACCTTACATATTTTTTTACGATTTTGTAAGTATTTAATAAACAAAAGTCTAAACTACTACCACACTAGTACTATAAAATTAACAATATAATACAAAACTACCCTAATAAGCTAAATAATATAAAAACAAAAACCTAATCTAACAAACCACTACCAGTAGGCAACGTGCCCAATATGCTGGCAGCATTGCCATGTTGAATGGCAATGCTCAACCTTTGGCCGAAGTAGAGGCCAGCATTTCACTAGGTGGTAGGACTTTTCTGCAAAGTTCGTCTAGGTAGGTACCACCGCTTTGCCAGTTATTCTGCCGCCAAGCAGTAGTATACAAGCACTACTGTGTTCCGGTTTGAAGGGCATTGTAGCTAGTGAAATTACTGGGCAAATGAGACTTTATGATCTGATCACTCAGTCTAGTAATCTGATTATTAGACTGGGTGATGTCTCAGGATGACGTGCGCAGTGCAGTGTCGCGCGAAACTATTATTTTAAAGTTCCGGGTGACACTGCAACTGTTATGGGCGGCCGTGTCACTTAACATCAGGTGAACGACTAGCTCGTCACGTAATTCAATCACATAAAAAAAAAAAAAAAAAAAAAGCATTTTGGTCACGTGTTGCCTTGACCAGACGTTTGGAAAGGTCTTTGAAAATTTGGTGAGCACTCGGTCCCCAAGGCCCAAGCGTCTCAACCCCAAAAGGCGCAAATATAAAACCGCTATCAAGTTTACTGTATTTGCGCCTTTTTAGTTGCTCAGCAGAATCCGCCGCCGCACCAGCCGATTTTACGATTGTAAATAATAATATGGCCGGATCCAAATAAATGTATTTTTTTTGTATTTGTTACCTTATATCTCCGTAACTACTGAATCGATTTTGGTGAAGTTTGGAATGCAGATAGCTTATACGCTGGATTAACACATAGGGCAATTTTTATCCGCGTCGAAACCGCAGAGCACAACTAGTTTGATACTAAAAAAACGTGGAAAGCAGAGATTATTCTTTACGTAATCTTACAAAAACTTTTTGCAATAATACTTTAAAAATTACTAAAAGGAACTAAATTGGTAAATACAGACCCACGTACATTTATAATGAATACGTATTAACACGTATAAGAGTGAAGTTATAACTTCGGTAGGATTACTCGCGACGCTACAAAAGAACTCAATCCATCATAATATATCCCATTTCTTCCCCATCGAGGGGAAGTCGTCGCTACCAAAGAGCTTCATATCTCAGATTATGATAGTTACAAATGGTTCAAGTAAGTTACGCTTTGTAAAGGTTGATATTTTTGCACTGGATAAGACTACACTAGACTTGATAATCCTGGATACTGAGTAAAAATTTGTACCAAGTTGGTACAAAGGTTTATTGGTACTACCAATGGAAACGTTCAATATAATCGGCGTGGTGGCGCGTCATCTCTGTCACTCAGAGGGAGATAGACGGCTTTGTAGAGCGTTATATATATATGTCTCTCGAATCTTAGGCATAAAATTATGGAGCAGTCATTTCACGCTATGCCCAACCTCTATTTGATTACACTGGATCATAGAAGTCAGCCGCAGCGCTGTCGTGTAGTTAATTTGTGTTTTGTCTCTGTTTACAGAGTTGTCAAAAAGAGTGACAAAAAAATAAAATTGGGCGTGGTAGCGTGAAATAATTAAGGGCAATAATCAATACGCTTAGCTGGTGTCTTAGTAATCGCAGTAGAATACTTAATAGCAGATAGAGGAGAACTCTGCTGCCCATACCCTGGATATTCACTAGCTGGCTCATGCGGCATCCACGAAAAGATATAGAGTGATCTTAATCTTACGCCAAGACAACCCGGCAAAAATAAAAGAGTTTCAAATAAAGATAAAATAAGAAAAAACACTGAGCACCGGTCTATTTCAATGACATATAACAGATTTAATTTTAGTACATTTTTAATCTTTTATTTATTCCAAATTTTTTTTATGTGAATAAATGACGTGACGAACGAGTCGTTCGCCTGAGGTTAAGCGTCACGTCTGCCCATAACAGATTGCAGTCTCACTCAGAACTCTAATGTATAAAGTTTTGCGTGACACTGCCCTGCGCACGTCATCCTGAGGCATCACACGGTCCAGTAATATGATTACTACACCGTAAGGTCAGATCGTAAGGTCTCATTTGCCCAGTAATTTCACTAGCTACAATGCCTTTCAAACCGGAACACAGTAGTGCTTGCACACTACTGCTTGGCGGCAGAATAACTGGCAAAGCGGTGGTACCTACCTAGACGAACTTTGCAGAAAAGTCCTACCACCTAGTAAAACGTAGACGTAGTATTAGTTTACATTTAGGCATAACATCCTTCACCTAATACCACAGTTTGTGAGAAAGTTGGAGTTGAAACGGCAAAGCCTCGAGATTCCGACCCTCAGTAAGTATCATTTCACAAAGATTGAGGTGGATATTCCGAAGACGTATGGACGTGTCAAGAGAAACCGCGGACAGACGGTTTGAAATAGCTGAATAGTTTTGTTGTTCAGTTGAAGGCTTTAAGTGACAGGTGATAGCGATACAAAATGAGATGTTCTATGAGCCTGATGGATTCCTTGTGTGATGAAATCTGAAATAAGGAGATCCACGGGAAAAATAAGGCACTGACATAGCTTCCAAAATTATCAAGTTGAAATGGCAATAGGCAGGCAATAATCTGCGCTTGCAGAACCGCGATCGCGAAGAATGGTTCTCGAGGAGCGACCACAAACAAGACGCAGCGTAGGCTGGCCTCCATAAGTGGACTGACGAAGATGCAAGAGACAAGTAGCCGGTCAAAGTGGCGTTCAATAGGGGAGACCTATATGTCGGCCTTCAGCTGATGATGACTGTGATTTAATTACAAACAAAAAGCATAATATTTATAAGTATTCTATCAGTTTCAGGTACACCCATCATAGTATACAAGCTTTGCTTCGTTTTGTCTACCTTGTATGATGAATGTGCAATTAATTTACCGTATTACTCGAAGAAATGAAGGATTTCGTTAATTAGACGGAAAAGTTAAACTCCCTAAGGATAATATGGTCTAATAAGACCGTCCGTATTTTCGGGCGTTATAATTATAACATGAAAATAAGGACGTAACTTTGTAGAATGAAATTGAAGTCTAATCTAATGAATTTTAAACACATTGGCTTTTAAAACATTCTAGCCATATATTTTATTTTAAAACTACAATTTAGAGTATCGACATACATTTATAGATAAATTCTTTATTGTAACTATAAGTACTTAAAAGAAACAAACAAAAATCTTGTAACAATGCTCACAGTTAGACTGGCCAGTTGGTAGTAGCCCTGGTTTCTGTACTATAGGTTGTGGGTTCGATTCCCACCCAGGACAAACATTTGTGTGATGAACATCGATGTTTGTTCTGTGTCTGGGTGTGATATTGTATTCTATGTATGTATTTACAAACTGGCGTACGGGGAAGTCAAAGCATTGGCTGAAAATAGGGAATGATGGCGATTACTCCACCGACATGAGCAAGCCTCTTAAAAAAGAAGAAGAACAAGATTTACAAACAAAAGAGTATCAGTTGTGTGGTTCCCATATAGTACAAGCTATGCTTAGTTTGAGGCTAAATAGCGCTGTGTGAAATGTCCGCACATTTAAAAAAAAATATTTAAAAGATGCCACTCAAAAAAACCTTCGCATACTCTACCATGCCGCATTTTATATATACCAATAGATAATCCTCTATAACTGGCATTATCTCGCTCTATCTTACCCCATAGAGTCATTCCTAAAACGATATGCCGTGTACATTCTCTGATAAATAGCTGCGATACCCCAGGGGTACTGTAAACTACTCTACAATAATGATACAATTTCTATGTAATAACCAACCTGTCTCTACATAACTCTACAAGTCTACATATTTATAAAGTAGATATCAACATCAACAGCCTGAAGACGTTAGACGAAAATAGAAATTGAAATTGAAATTGACGTACCTCCTACCTGTACCTCTATACATCTCATCATCATCATCAGCCTGAAAACACCAACTGTTGAACATAGGCCTCCCCCAGTGAGCACCACTTTGAGTGGCTGCTCGCCTCTGCATCCATCGGCTCACCGCAGTTTTCACCAGATCGTCGGGCCACCGAGTGGGGGGCCGGCCTACAAAGTGACAGATTTAGACAACAAAGTGATTATAACGCGTTTCGTTTTTTATAACTTATACGGAACCCTAGATCATCTAAGTAAAGGAGCACTAGAAACGCTCAAAGTAGAAGTCAGGCAGACAGATCGATAAAGTATCGGAGAAACCCATCTAAAACTATAAGAACTATAATAGCTAAAGTAACAGAATACGTAGACATTCTCGAGTTCAGTAATGACTCAATTTCTCCTGCAATATGTCCCTTGCTGGCCCATTACGTGCAAGTGCAAGACGTTGTCGCCTCTGTCTCTTGGAGATTCTACGTGAGAAATGGTAAAGATAATGTAGTTTAGAGCATTAATAGGACAAATGTATGTAACAATATGCGAAAGAAGTATCTGTAACTTTTAGCTTCGTTTAGTCATTTGTTTTTTCTCTAATCTGTGCTTTGTTTGCACAGTCTGTGTTCGTTTGTAATATTATTGCGCGGCTTTCGTTTTCATCCACAGAGTAACATTGTTTTTTATCTGAAAGAACTGAGTACTCCATAAAAGCTGGGTCTATTACACGCCCTGTAATGACCTCTTTTTAATTGATATAATCCTGGTTTACTAAATATAATCATCAGTATACAGCATCACAACAAGCCTCCTTTTCCGGTGCATCACTTTTTGTGATGCACCAGAAAAGGAGGCACTTAATGTGGAATTTGACTTCTGGTTATAGCAGTTTCAGCTGAACTCGAATATAAAATAATATTTTTGTAAAACTTGCAGGTTCAAAAAATATGTATCTAGGTACATGATTTTGTATAAATATACTTACCTTAAAAACAGCCACAAACAAATTTAAAGAATAACTATAAAAGCATGTTTTATATCAGCGCTCAAAAACAATGGCAGCCTTATTTAATTAAAAGAAACAACACATCACATAAAAACAATACTCGGACCATGTCAACACAGGTTATAAAACTCCAAACCGTGCACCAGGGTGGTGTCTTTTTTAATTAATTCTGCAAATGAATCCATTCAAAACAAACGTCGGGTCCCTAATGATCGTCAAGGGAGAAGTTCCATAAACAAAATAGCTCTTAAGCGTTAGGCCCAATAAAAGAAATTGCGCAAATCCATAATGTTGGTAACTTCATTTTTACAGATTATGAGCAAAATACCTAGTTTGCAGAGATATCAGGCATGTTCACTCCTAAAACTCGCCAACCAGGTATTAGTCCCTTATCTATTATGTACCTTTTCATTACAAATAATACCTTACAAAACCATACGTTGATTTTAGACCGGTGCAGAATATTTAACACCTCTATCTACCTATCAAATCAACCTAAATACGTCCTTTGCTGAACATAGGCCTCATCAGTATAGTGCCGCATTGAGCGGCTACTTGCTCTTACATCCAATGGCACCTCGCGGTGTGGTGGTCGTCGGTCCACCTAGTGGGAGGCCACCTACGCTGCGTCTTCTGGTACGTGGTTGACCTTTCTACCTTATCGGAGGTCAGTTTGAAAATCCACATATTTCACTTTCTGAAAACCGTTCCTGAGCCAAAATAGCCATACAAAAAGAACCAAATGACCAATGATAACGATTTTCCGTAAAGAGCTTATAGAACCATCTTGAAAAGTAACTCAAATACTGATTATATTTTAGATTACATCATGTAAAGCCGTTTACCTCAACTCCTTATAACTCTCGCCAAAGCAAGAAATTTTACCTCTTCCTTTATAAAAAGCGTGTAAGCCAAAACATCTTTCCACCACATCACGTCTTTGACACATTTCTGAGATTAATCATCTCAGAACTCGCAGATTATCTTCAAACAGGTCTTTCTTCGCAAATTATGTATGAAACACCCACAGATTAGGGAATTGTTACTCAACACACAGAAAACGTGTTTTGAGTAGGAAAAGTTTTGATGTTCTTTCGCTTTAGTTTGCGTTTACATTATAGTTATTCATTAACCGTCACACACATCACATAATTCATTGTTTATTCAACAAGACTTTCACCATTACAATTATATAGAAAAAAGTAGATTTTAAATTCATCTGAAAAAATCGTGTCATCAGTGAGACCTTGGCATTGCAAAAGTCGTTTCTTTGCTCATAGAGCATGCTAGACTAGAAAATACTTTGTTATAAGTTGGCCACCCATTTTTTCTCTACTAACGTACCTCTTCAATCGTTATCTCTACGATCACTAGAGAGCTTCACCCTTCCACAAATCCTAACCATGCCTTTTAAGATCTTTTACTTTTTGTATTGATCAATTTCCGTAAATAGCCGTAACTATTGTACATAGAGGGATGATGAAGTAATACTCGTCTTCAAAACATATGTATATCAAAGGCACTGTGTGCTTCGCGCTCTTTTTGTCGCTCGAGACCCATCTCAAGACAGTTCTTGTAAACTGTGTGTGTTGTACATATTTTAAGCGGCCCACTATAACGAAGAAGTTACCTTATTTCTTTTATCCTACTAATATTATAAATGCAAAAGTTTGTGTGTGTGTGAATGTTTTTAACCATTAATCTCCGTAACTACTGAGCCAATTTCGATGAAATTTGGAATGCAGATAGCTTACACGCTGAATTAATACATAGGATACTTTTTATCCGCGGGTGAAACCGCGGGGCGTTACTAGCTTACTATAATTAACAATTTCTAATTTTTTACTGATGCATCTAAAACATAAGTTATTCTACTGTGAATAACATTAAACTGTGGTAGGTCTCGTCTAGATATTCCGTTCTAGGTTCGAACATTAATAAAGCTAAAGACGTCGTTACGGGTACTTGAATATTTTTACATACATCATTTAAAACATGGTCGACGTCCGCTCTTAGTGGGGTTTTTTCATCGCTTGCATTTTCATAAGCACAGTTTGATGACCTATTTATTTTCTTGTTAAGACTTAAATTTGCATGTTTCTTTTGAAATGCATTGTTGGATTTTTTTCGAGTAGAACAAGAGTTTTCTTTACAGGAAGAAATAAATTTGTGTTAGTGGTTAAACTCTTTAGTATTCAAACTACTTATTTAGTGTTCTGAAAGAAGTACGTCAGTCTAAGTCTGAGCGTTAATACCTATATGTATACATAGAACTATTTTTCATTTTATTTTTTATTATAATGGTATATACCAATGATATAAGTAACTTCCTACAAGCTTTCACATTGTGATTATCGCTTTCGTATTAGGTCCTTAGGTGGTTTTCTTTTTCTATTATTTTAACAGTTCTATGCTGGTAATTGATACTTCCATCGTTATAATGTGGTGTCCTATGTTAATTCTACCACACTAGCCATTACTATAATTTTCGTTCACTCACTTTTCAGAATTCAGGCAGTTGATTAATACGATGGCTGAAATCATCAATGCCACTAAGAAGAAAGAGAGAAGACCACCTAGTGGGGGACCGCTCTACGCTGCTTCTTCCGGTTTGTGGTTGCCACTCCAGAACGTTTCTTCGCCAGCAGCTTTAATATTAGGTTTATCCCTTCTAATTAGGTATATATATAATCGCTTTTGGTATCTGTTTGTGTAGCTTTCACTTTATTTTGCATACAGGTTTATTACACCACCGAGATATCATCCCCATCAGTCTGAAGACGTCCACTGCTGAACATAGGCCTCCCAGATAGAGCGCTACTTTGAGTGTCTGCTCGCCTCCTGCTTCCCCGCAGTTCTGACCAGGTCGTCAGTTCACCTAGTTGGGGGCCGGCCTACGCTCCGTCTTCCAGTTCGTTGTCGCCGCTCGAGAACGTTTATTCCCCATCGGCTGATATAAAATTCCTAATATTTTTTTATTCCTGCGTGAATACGGGCACGGGAAAAACCAGGGAGTGGTTCTAGTCATTTAATAAAAATAAGGAAAGTCTAAAACCAGTGGAAATTAAAACAAATGTCGTTACTTAAGACTGATCGAGGTCAGATTCGTCAGAGACAAATTGGTTGCTCTCAACAATCGCCGGTCATTTCGTTAAGCTTTGTTTCTGATGACATTTATTATTTGTCGTGGCGAACCCTCGAGCTGATATTCTTAGAGAACGGATATTAATATTGTGGACACACGGGGTCGGAATTATGGGAGCAATCTTCTAGGAATTTAATAGATGAAGATAGGCATTTTCATTTAGAATCAAGTTACGAGACTGGTATTTTCCCTCACACTCATCCCTAATACCTATAAAAGTGAAACATTGTTTGTTTGTTTATGTGGACTTCAACACAAAATGGCTTAACAGATTTGCATAAAATTTTCATACGGATTGTTAATACTACTGGAACGAACATACATTTTTTTATATTTAATTCAAAAAATTAACAGTCTCCGCATGATGTCGTGTTTATCGGGTGAAACCGCGGTATGTTGAAGCTCTATCTTTTCACACTAACACAAAAGTCACAAAAATATTTTAGGTAGGTAAGGTCCAGTGGGGTAAGTGAAACGGAGAGGTAAATGAAACAAAACCGTCGTCTGCTTTTGATTTGATAATTTTATCGCTAAACGCACTACTATGGAGTTACAAACTCTTGTTATAGATAGCTGATTTCAGAAAGAATGCTTGGCACCAGTCGCTATTATAAATGTGAGTCCTATTACAGTGCTAGAGCCGTTTACGTAAAATCAAAAGTAAAATATGTTTTACTTACCCCACTGGACCTTACTTATAGTTTTTTATATGTTCAAGCATAGATCCTATATTCAACAAAAAGGCTGATGATGATGATGATGATGATGATGATGACTTAATATTATTTTCCCAGATAGTCTTCGAGTACTTCATCGTCAACAACTGTGTGTCACTTAAAAGCGTTACGCTGTTTGTGTTCCCTTTATTATATCTTCCATTGTAAGCGGAATTGACGTCGATTATAACAAAATATTATCCGGCGTTCCGTTAATTAAGCTTCAGTATATAAAATTTGTTTCGTATAATGGCAGCCGTTTCGCCGTATTTGCCATTTTATTAAACTTCCTTTTATGCGCTCTGAAATAGAAATTAGCACGCTTTTGGAAAATGTTTTAACGTTATTTGTATTGAAATACGGTTTATCTTTGTGACCGTATTTTGTTTTTTTTTAAATTTTATTAACTGTTTCTGTTTTCCACTTCAACTTGCTAATATTAAGGCTATGTTGCTATGCTATATATATAAGATATCTGACTTTACAGAACTTTCATTACAGACTTTATCACGCAAATAAACCCCGAGGTTATTACTTCACCATTAGCTTATTGCTGAGCTTAACCAGTAAATAAATATGAGTATAAGGATTATAGATATTGATAAAAACTAAAGCTCTTTACCACATCGACTAGGTTACAATACGATGCCACAGAATATGTAGTTTAAAACCAACATAACTCAGCAAACCCCCAGTTAAAAGTCCCCAATTAATTACACACATCCTTCGTAACCCGCTAATCAACATAACAATTTACATACATCTACATTGTAACATTTGTTACGGTCTTAAACGATGCTATTTACATCGAAACTGTTAATAAAGCCACTTTGAGGGTGTTTGTTGGATGACAATGTTATGGTACGGTTATGTGATGTGAATTTGGTAAGCTTAACAGGTGTGTGATTATTAATGTATTATGCCTGGTAAATAGGTTAGAAGCTTCTTATGCTGGTAACATAAGCTATTCATGGTTTGGATGGCTAAATATCTAAATAAATTTTTATGGTGCTAATAAAACTTGCCATGCAGCTATAGAATAAGGCAGCTCCATCTGTACCTGTAGATTGTCGTGAGGACTTACTAAAGGAAAGAGACTTGGACCAAAAGTTGGTCCCTGTGAAACACCGCTAATTATAATATGATATTTGAAAGATCCTATCAAGGATTTATAGTTCAACTTTTAGTATCGTTGTTAGGAATTTATTCATTCTATCTAAACATATAAACATTTTGTACACAAAGATTATTGTATTATACTCTGTCGATACCTTTTGAAATGTCTTTTAATATGGTCAGAGCATATTGGAACAATATTTTCCAGCAAACTATTTAAAAATTCTTTGCTAAAATTTGCAACCAAAGACATAATAATATACGATCAAAATAAGCGTGAAAATAAAACGCCTAAAGCATAGAAAGTTCTTTAAGCACAAACGATTATTTAAATTTTCTAATTTTTGAAACCAATTGAAAGAGGTAACTTCGAACCGCATCTATGAATAGAACCAAGTAGTTCTCAAATCAAAATAATATACAATCTTTAAGTATCACAAATCCTCCGTTTACACGAACTGATAGAAAAATAAAACGTGGGTTGTTATCCTACCTCCCCACATTTCACGATTGCTTTGATACCCGACGCGAACATAAAATCCCTACGGACGGATACGAATATGTAAAAGATTTTTCGAGATTTAATTCATTTATAGGCTTTCTACTTTATTTATGGAAAGCATTAGATATATTTAAGCATACATTATGCAAAAGGCAGGGGTTATGTTGATATTATAATTATGCAAAGCAATATTCACCACATAGCCAGTTAGATTTCTATTGTTATATCATCTTCTTTGCCTTTTCCCATTTGTTATTGGGGTCGGCTCCCAATCTAACCTGTAGCGGCAAGCTACCAGAATTACACGAGCGACTGCCATCTGACCTCGCAACCCATAAGTAACCAATAATAGGTGTCAGATTTTATCAGGCGTCTGACTACCCGTAATGATTGCCATAGATGTTCTTATGACAATCGGGACCGACAGCTTAACGTGCTTTCCGAGGCACAGAGCGATGGCATCGAAAACTGCACATAACTTTCTAGATAAGTCATTGGTGCCAATTATCATAACTAAGCATGTCAAAGGTTACACAAACATATTGAATATATTTGTGCACCTTCCCTAATCCATTGTGTATAAAACCTCTAGGGATGCAAGCACTATCTAGGGTAAATAAAGTTAGATTTAGGAACAACATAGTAGGTATAGTTCACTTAATGTTAAAAAATATGTAATGTATATATGTATAATTATATTATATCCAATATAAACAAAATTATATTACTTGTAAATCTGTTATTACTGATAATGTATAGTAATAATTGTTGAGATTAAGTAGGTATTTTGAAGATCGTAAAAATTATGTAGAATAAAAGACGGATCTAAGTTGTCCAGTCTGATCAATAATAAAAAATCAAACCGCATAAGCAACATGTTCGGCCTGAAAATGTCTCCGACCAATGTCGGAGGAATAACAGGGGGAACAAAAAATATATATCATAACTTTAGGAGGACAATTTAATGTCATAATTATCACTTTCGTTTTACAGATTCTAAAACTAAACGTTTGTCTCTTGAGATCTTCATAAAGTTTTCTAAGATCAACAAAAATCACACCTTGAATCATTTTGCTATTACATCGGTGCCCTGTTTTTGCTAAAACTTTGAACAATTTTATGTTGAATTACGTAGTAGAGTTACTTATTTTCCTCATGAAAGAGATGTACTAGGTGGTAGAACTTTTCTGCAAAGTTCGTCTAGGTAGGTACCACCGCTTTGCCAGTTATTCTGCCGCCAAGCAGTAGTGTGCAAGCACTGCTGTGTTCCGGTTTGAAGGGCATTGTAGCTAGTGAAATTACTGGGCAAATGAGACTTTATGATCTGATACTCAGTCTAGTAATCTGATTACTAGACTGGGTGATGTCTCAGGATGACGTGCGCAGTGCAGTGTCACGCGAAACTTTATTGTTTTAAAGTTCCGGGTGACACTGCAACTGTTATGGGCGGCCGTGTCACTTAACATCAGGTGAACGACTTGCTCGTCACGTTATTCAATCACATAAAAAAAAAAAAAAGATTGTCCTCCGTCATAAATTAAGTTAGTAAAATCTTATAAAGTGAAACATTCAGAAAATAAACCATATGAGAGATTTGCATTACATTTCGTAGAATATAACAAAACGTCCTATTTAGTTCTGTATAATTATGAATAAGCTTTACGTTAATATCTTTCATCTATTCTGCTCATCTGCGTTCATTAGCTTTTGATGCTATATCATGTGTGTCTAATGTATCTAATAATCATGTTTAATTAGGTTTAATGATGATAAACGAGCTCTTTCAGACGTAGGTTTCTGAAGAATCTAGTGTTAATTTATTTTAAACCACATTAACCAACTCTGACGTCTAATACCTATCTTTGATAATATGTGGTCTTCTGCCGGCTTTTCTATTCTACTTTATAAATCCTCTTATTCACTATCTATCCAGCGATATTACGACCGTCTAATGTGCTACTGTTAAATCATTTTAATCGTCATATTAATTAACGGTAAACACCAGTAGTTTTAAATATAAGTAAATTATTTATCTACTGTGAAGGAAACATATCTCTGCAGACGTGTATAAAAACGCTATTAAAGCGTTCTAAGAGAATCTAAAACCAAACACCTCTATGTGTATTGTGATTGTGTGTAAACAGCACAACGGTCAATGTTCGCAACAGATATCCAAAAAATAACACGAAATAAAACATCTGACATTATCAGTCGTTAACCCTTCACCGCCGCCCGTATTATTTGACGCTAGGTCCCTATTCATGAGCGATTCCAGTTAACGTCCCGGTCACGTCCCGCCATTCATGGCCCCTGATACGCGATTCGACTGCTGATATCCCTCTGTGATATATTGAGGAATCGCGATGATAGCCCAGATGGATGATTAAGACGAAGACGGGACAAATATGGCACATCGGTGAATAGGGGTTATAAATGGTTTTTCAGTTTGGCCTAACTTCTGAATAGAGGCACATGACGATGAAAATGGTTGTTTATGTTTGGCGACTAACAGTATACTAAGAAATCTGGTATAACATTTGTAAATATTTTTATATTTCAGTAAATATGTCTGATATTTATGATTTTTATAGCAGTATCGCCTGCTCAGCATAATTTTTCCTTTACAAATTAATCTGAAGATGTCTGATAGCTTCCAAAGCACACTGCAAGCAAAAAACTATTGACTTTATTTTTGTTCAATGCTATTTAAGCTGCACTGTTAATACAGTGTAGTTTAAATAGCAAACATAGTGTTACAATCTTGCGAACTCTCTTTGGTAAACGCGTCTTTTCGTTGTAAAGTTTTGATATAGTAATGCTCTAAATCTCTTCCACCTTCCCAATAACAATACCAAAAACCTCCCTTTTTAGAAATCTATTCCCTTCAAATTTAAATTTCACTTTATTGAAGGGCTCTCCGCAATAAAGGGTCCCGAAATATCAGCAGCTTATTTTTAATACCGTAACGTGCACCTTTTCAAGCCTAGGATCGCACAGGATCGCACGGGATTGCAAGGGATCGCTCTTTTAATTGAGGATCACTATCAATGTTTCGTTACTTCAAGCTTCTGATGAGTTTTTAAGCTCACCTTTGTTGTGCCTAAATGAGGGGTAAGTTTTGTGAATGTCCCAAACATTCGCAAAGCCCTTCCTTTATTTCGACGCAGGACACACATAAGGGTGACATGGGTGAAGTGTAGATATATTATAACCCTTTGAGTTTAATATAATAAGTTGGGGATCGTCCCATATGCTGTCTGTATGGCTGATACCGAATGAATGGTTGCTAGCCCTTGGCATTTAATGGCTTAGCGCTACTTTACTACAGTAAATTCGTAATTGTACCATATTCACCACGTTTTACGTCCAAAATGTGTGTTTAGTCTGGTCGTTCGTCGTGAACATTTCTTTTCAAACGGTCATCAATTCTACATGTTAAGTGGCTATGTTAATAGGTATAATAAGTATTCCCAATCTGAAAAATTAGGAAGACTAGTAGCAACCAAGAATCTATCCTATCCTCTGGTGCGAATGCTTGATTGGATGATTAGACCTAATTGGGCTTACCATTGGTGAAAATGTTTAGTTGGATTTGGAATGTTGGTTTGAGATGTGCTGCCAAAATACTGACCAGACCATAGACCTAAGGATGTAACAAAAATATTCTGGGTCTGTGGACCAGACCGTAGTAACGAAAAGAATTTCAACTTCAAAGACTAATACTAACTAATATTTTACCAGTTTTTTAATAGTTAGAGGTTGCATCATGTTTAAAGTCGTTCCCTCGGTCGCAATAACAAGGACCTGGCTCCACCGGTGCCTGGACAGAGGACGGTGGAGGCCATCCGCCCGGTCCTCCGGGAGTGGGTGCGGCGGCCATTCGGGTCGCTAACCTTCCGATTGGTGCAGGTGCTTTCCGGACATGGATGTTTCGGAAAGTACCTGCACCAGATCGCGAGACGGGAGGCGACCCCGGCCTGCCACGAATGTGGGGCGCCGGAGGATACGGCGCCCCACACGCTGGAGGTGTGCGCTGCTTGGGATTCTGAGCGGCGCACGCTTTCAGCGGTCGTTGGCCGGGATCTCTCGTTGCCGAGCGTGGTGAATGCCATGCTCGGCAGCGAGAGAGCGTGGCAGGCCTTGGTCTCCTTCTGCGAGGCTTCTCCTCCGGCGCAGATGGACCGTGGGACGGAGGAGGCGTTTTGCGCGCCTTCTCCATCCTCCGTAGTGGGGTCGGTGTTGGATAGTCGGGGGATTCTCTGCCGCACCCACACGGCCCCACACGTCTGGTGGGTAACCGAGGTGTAAGGTTGCCCACCCACTGGCGCAGAGGCCCGAAAGGGCCTACCGTCGGGGCGGGATAGTGAATGCTAGCGCGACCCTATCTCGCCCCATTCCGGCGGCGGATGGATCACGGGGGGTTTTAGTGGGTTCGAGTCCCACATACCCCCTGCCATCACCCCCGTGGTGGCAGGGAAGTGCGAGGGCATTTCCACCCCTGGAAAAAAAATGTTGAAAGTCTTTGATAGCTAGGTACCTAACTATTTTTCCTATTCTATATTTAATTATGAATAAGAAAATGTTCAATTCATTTGCATAATAAACAGGTTTATTTGTTAAAGTGTTGTTAGAACAAAATGGTCAGTTATCACGTCAAGATAGCAAGAAAATACGTAGCACCAAAAAAGTTTATGAAAAACGAAATCGAACAAAAAATATTACGCCAACGGAATGCCTACTTTTTACAACGACAATAAGACAACTTTTCATTACCGAAATGAAAAAATATTGCGGACGTTCGAAATAAATTGTCAATTTTATTCAAAGTTGGTTATAATTCCCGGCCGGCGAGAACCAGCTGACTCGGAAACGGTTTTTTTACTTTTTGTTTGAAGGACATGCTCAATTTAGTAGCCAGTAGCAAAAAATATCGACCAAATACAATAAACGTAATTAATTGTTTAAAGTACACGTTAATTAATAAAGGATGATGATCATTATTATTTTATTAAAGTTTTACTAGGTACAGGACTTTTCTGATAGAATAGGGAAGTAGGTACCACTGGTTTTCACTTTAAGACATTTTTGGCTTATGGCGTTTTGGGTTTTAGGCGTTACATTTGAGGTATTATGAGACAAAGATTTTTGGCATCGGGTGTTTTGAGATTGTGTCCTGACGAACCGGACGCAACTGTAGTTAGTGAAATTACTGAGCAAACTCAAACTCAAACTCAAATTATTTATTGCAAATAGGCTATTTTTAGTACTTTTACAAGTCAAAACTAGATAATGTATGTAATGTAGCATTTTAGATGTCAGTCTAGAAATATAATAGGTACTTTAGACTGTGCTGATCTCCCACAGCACAGATGACAGATGTGTGCAGGGTGTCGTATGAAGTGCAGTGTTTCGTTACGCTATTAAATTTATAATGTACAGTTTCGAGTGGCACTGCAACTGTTATGGACGGCCATACTGTACGACTAGCTGTTCATGTCATACGCTACATAAAAAAGTACGAAAAATGGTTAAAACCTACTATACTTTTTTCTCTCATTTATACTCAGTAACATTGCAATAATTGAACATTTTAGGTACCTACCTACCCATAATAATAAATTATGATATACAGGCTGTTGCTGTGCATTGTCTTCTTATTTGTAGGATGCATTGTAATGCATACTCTGATTCACCTGATAATGTAATTCAAATTCCACACTTAATTAGTAGCCGAACATTTAATAAATCATTTTTGTGATGGAACACAAGTAGCCCCGTAGGAGGTCTTTGTGTAGGTGTGTGTGGCGTGGAAAGGATCGCCTTAGACAGGTGATTTCACAATTTTGTGTTTTAAATGTGGTGAGCATACGTTTTTCGGTTTCTATTTATAAACAATTATTTTTAACTAGCTTTTGCCCGCGGCTTCGCACGCTTGAATTGTGTTATTTCTACGTTTAGGTACTCTAATAATAGATCATGCATTTTCTATGTACCAAACAACAAATCCACTAAATCTTTTCGGAGCTGAGCACGTATTAGCACACGTGTAAAATGCATTTACCTATACGACGCGTACATAATTAATTTTGTTAATACTATTTAGAAATTACAAATACTTAAGTACACCACTGTAAAAGGAGTCGACATTTATATGTCCACTATTTTCCACGTTGTCTCATTTCACTGCACTTTCAACATAGTGGAGGGAGTGAGGAAATAACATGTGTACAAAGCTCAAATCAGAATCGCTTTTGCAAAGAATATTTCATTTTTAGGGTTCCGTAACAGTTTTGAAATAAAGAAACCCTTTGTGGCGAAGTTGGGCATGACATGACAAGTACGTCTCCACACTATCATGCCTGCCTAAGGTTCCATTATAGGTTAGGTGTAATGTACGCCACAAATGAAATGTTACAGAGCATCATTGAAAGGAATAGAGGAAACAGTTCTTATTTTTACTTATTAGGTGAGAGTCGCCTTTGATACCATGAAAACACCAAGAGCCACAGCTAAGTGGTAGGATCCTCTCACCAATGAGTGAAGTCATTATCAGATGCGAACTTACTTCTCCTCACCTTACCTTCAGGACCCGAAGGTCCCGAAGGAGGGTCTACCAGCCTTCCCCATTTGACCCGCCCTTACCACCGTGCATAACTCTTTCTAATTCCTCTTTATTTCCCTTTCAATAAGACTCACATCAAAAGTTAAACTATCATCACAAGGGAACTCTTTGATCACAAGTAATCTTAGTTTTTAGGTCTAGTTTAGTTTAGTATACTTATTATTATATGTTATCTAAGTTTTTAAATGAATCGTGTTATAAGTTTGGAATATAAAAAGTAATCTTTGAACCACTTACCCAGCCTAGCCAGGATTATTAACAATTACCTCTCGTAATTGTTTCGTTGAGGTTATTCATTGCTACACCAAATTTTCTTAATATCGTTTTACTTCATACTCGCTTCGCTATCTTTTTCTAAATAAAACCAAGGCAAGGCACCACTCCCGCCTTTTTTCTCTCATACAATAGAATGTTACCAGCACAGATAACCTAAAACTCAGAATCGATTCACTTACTTACCTCTCGATTAAAATCGCATTTCGCGACACCCTTCATTTGGGTTTTATTTTTAGTGTTTTGTTTTATCTAATGAACAACTTTTATCTGATGATTGAAAAATCACGCCTTATAGTATCATACCTAATAATATTACTCTTTGGTCATATACATTCTTCACAGAGACTTTTTTCTTTAATCTGTGCCTCCAGATAAACATGTAGCACCACAGACCTGTGTGTGTGGCACAGAGTGTAGTCAATGGTTTTTTGCTCTCATCTGTGACATATCGTAACTTACCGTAAGTAGCCAAAAAAAATCACCAATCGGCCATGTTGTTTAAAACTCTGATTCGTTTCGTAATGAAATCTTAATAATTCCCATAAAAAAAATTAACGATATTTCAATTTTAATATATCCTATTTTTAAGCGCCGGCTATTTCTAAGCATATTAGTGAAAACCGCATGAAAATCCATTCAGTATTTTAGGGGTTATAACAAACAAACAAACAAACAAACAAACAGACAAAGTGTATAAAAAGTGGCTTAACGTGATCAGCGGATAATTTTAAGCCAACCTGTGTGATTATTTTTTTGATATCTTGCAATTACAGATTTTTTTATCTCTACAGTTTTATTATATGTATAGATAGCGTGGGCACAAAATACGGTGTTGCCAACCGTAATAAAAATATTCGGCAAAAATTACCTGAAAAATCGGTTTTTAAAAGAAAAATCGATGGTTTGAAATTAAAAAAGATATCGTGAGATCGAATTTCCACAAATAAGCACTCATCCATTGCTAGTCTGGTTTCAACTCGCAACTTTTGCTTTCGTCTGTCCGGAATTGGATGTACGACTCGCGTACAGGTCATAGTTTTCAGCGAATCTTGAATCTTGTCATCGGAATTGTGTATCAAGTATCGACTTGATACACAATTCCGATGACAATACGTCAAGGGTTTGATTTCCTCAATAAATTCTTATCATCTAAATCGACACCTACGTTTTATACCCCACCCACGTGTACTTGTGTTTCCTCTAATTTCAACAATGGGAATAATATATTATTTACCATGCACTCTAAGGTAGGTAGGTCTACCTAAGATAGATATCATGATTATATGATATGTGTCTAAAAATAATCGTTAATCGGTATTATGTATCTAAAATAATCGTTAATTATCGAACCGAATATTGGCCTACACATCACTAAAATTGTTTTTTGACATGTGACAGATGACATTACATAAGCTTCACAGGTGCCTTCCAGTTTGAAAACAATTAAAAAATCAATCGGCCATGTTGTTTAAAACTCCGATTCGTTTCGTAATGAAATCTCAATAATTGTCATCAATTTTTTTTAACGATATATCAATTTTAGTATATCCTATGTTAAGCGCCGGTTATTTCTAAGCATATTAGTGAAAACCGCATGAAAATCCATTCAGTATTTTAGGAGTTCAGTCATAACAAACAAACAAACAAACAAACAAACAGACAAAGTGTTTAAAAAGTGGCTTAACGTGATCAGCGGCTAATTTTAAGCCAACCTGTGTCATTTTTTTCTTGATATCTTGCAATTACAGATTTTTTTATCTCTACAGTTTTATTATATGTATAGATATAGATAATGCACAATTTTTAGGTACTTATTTATATCTTCATTGGTTGATTCTTGTTCTATAAGTGCAGTAGATCAACTTCTGTAAATATTGCGGAGATGCAAATCAACACCCAGTATAATTATTATAGGTAGTAGGTATTCTAAAACCCCTTCATAGTCGAACTATCACGGGACAAATTACTATAATAATAGTTTCTACTTGGGCCAGAGGTTGAGCATTGGAATCAACGTGGCAATTCTACCAGCATTTTAGCACATTACTTAGTAGTGTTTTGTTAGATTAAGTTTGTATTATACTGTGCAGTTTAGTAGTTTTGGTTTGCATGTACGGATCTATGTCATAACCATCCGTTACATACATATAATACTGTAATCCTTTAACTATGAGCAATCTGCATCATAAATTCTGTCTACGAGCATGTTCGGGTTTCGGTTGTCCGGCCTAACCTACCGTTGACATGTAGAAATAAGACAGAAGTAGAAGTTTCTAAGGTGGACTGTCCTGAGGCAACTAAACCACTCTGAAGTGCAGTAGTTATATGTCAGTGTTTTAACAAAACACAGTTTGGACGAAAATATATCTAGTTTTAATTTAGTTAATTATGGCATATTAAAAATCTGAAAGCATTTAGTAAATTGGTTTTCTTTAGATAATCTGTGGTTTTATTGGCAAAAAAGACAACCGTGACTTATCAGTGCCACCTATCTATGATTTTAGAACTTTTTCAGCCAGCTGGTGGAAATCTTTCTATCATGACTTTGGCAATAATGTCACGCATTGTGGTCAAATGTTTAGTTTAACAAAAAACATCATCTGGTTTGTTCTAACATCCATGACATCGTTAGATATATATACGTATTACGTATACAATACTGAATACTGAAATCGGCGCGTCAACACGTAAATCACAATTGTTTGTGATGACAGTAGCAGAACTTGGGCGTATTCTGAATACCAAGCGTTTGTCAGAGCGAAAGTTACCTCGTCAATTTACGATGCCCATGAATTTGTTCGTGATCTGCGTTTCTGCGAAGGATGTAACCAATGACAGTTTGGTGGTTTTAGTCGCGGAAAGGGACAGAAGCCCTTTTTTCTTTTCTCTTTTTTGAACAATCTTAATGCTGTTTGTGTCTACCGACTTTTACAGCGTCACATCTAGCTGGACCTTCTGGGGTGCGAACCTTGGCTTGAGAATTTGATCCAACTGCATAAGGACTGCATTTCACACGTGCAGCTAGCCTGCAGTCACTATGCAGTTCTTAGAACTTCATGAAGACTGCAAGTAGACTGCGCAGTCGGTTGGCAGTTCTACGCAGCTATGTCACCTGCACAAAAACTGCATTCAAACTGCAATTTGGCAGCTGGCGTGCAGTTCAAAAGCAGCTCATCTGTCTCGGTTCTAAGGGAGGTAGTGTGGAAGTGGTATTACGTAACCGGATCAACTTGTGTAGGAGGCCCTTAAATAAAACAAGGTAACGATGTAAGTAAATAAAATCCACAGTCTATATTTCACACGTTTTAAATATAAATAAGGTACTGCTGCTGTACAAACTATACTACGCGCTATAAACTTGTGCGGTAAAATATCCTAACAACACTAAGCGATGTTGTACGAATGCCGAATCAAACTCAACTGCCGAATAAAAATGAAAAACCAGCAAACATTCCTCCTGAGCCGCCATTTTTACCGGACACCAATTCGGTCACCAATGGCAGCTCAGCAGGCCTCTCATTGGTTGAATTAATTCGTTCAGAAACCAAAACTTCAAAAGTACGTTCAGAAACACGAATTAACAAACCAACTTAACGTATACTTAAAACTCGCGTCTGTATTGAGGAGGCGCTAGCGTCGCCTGCAGTTTTCTACATCAAAAATAAAGCTGAAGTTGCCAGGCGACAACACTTGACAATTCAAACTAAATCATTTTATACGAATCTCAGTTACTGATTCATAATGAACAGTGCGTAAATCAAGTAGGCGCACGTAGCACAGGTTATTTGCATATTTGATTGGATACATTCCAAATATTGCAGTACATTCATTTACAAATGATATCATTTATATTAGGTACTGTATCATATTTAGGCGTTCTCTATTTATTTACTGTTTCACGAATTATTCAAATTTCATACAACTGCGTGTTAAATTACTAAATGCGTTATTGCTGAAATGCATTGTGTTATTCAATCCAATAATTATCTTCTAGCGTCATTAAAGCGGAATTCAATTTTTCAACCAGTTTGGTGAAATTCTTTCTGTGATCTTTGTCTTTCATCTGATTGGTGTAGGCCAGGCCTCTTGAGTACACGGAACACTTTTTCACACATTACATCATCAGCCTGTAGAAGTCACTGCTGAACACAGTAGGCCTTCCTTCTAAAACTCCAGTTTGGACGCTTATCATAGGGATGATTTGCAATAATCACCACGCTTGGCTAGCGGCTTTGTGATCGCAGGTTTAGGTAAATGTACCGAGTGGAGCGCTGCTGTTCCTTGGATATTCTCTTAGCCGGCTCTTACGGCACCCACGAATAGACACCAATAGACGGGTGGTCCTATTAGCACAGACCACATGACTCATTTGAACACCTTTTCATTTTTCTATAATTGTGTTGTAAGACATTTCTGCTGACCACCGGTTATAACTGACTGCTTTTAGACTGTTCTCATTCCACGCCCGCTTTACCCCCCAAACTAAAAATATTATTGTGACAGATTAAATATTCTACCGTAGTCAATATTATAACCTCTCAATTAAATAAATTAAAATAATATCTTGCCAATATCAATTTAACTTCTCAAAGTTTGAGTTGATATTAATACGTTTTAATTCTCATATATACCTGTTCCCTATGACTGCTTTTAGACCTTTCTTACTCCTCGCCCCTTTTACCCCCCAAACTCAATAAGTAAATATTATTGTGATAGATTTTACATCCTACTGTTGTCAACATAAACTCTCAATTACCAAAAAATAAGAATAAATTAATAAATTCATGACAATAGCAGATTTAACTTCTCATACATTTAATTCATATAATACCTACGTTTAAATTCTCATATACCTATTCTCTTCAGGTCGCTAATATAATAGCAGCCATAAATTCTTGCCACCGTTATTACACCTTTATATTTCACTCCAAGTCTCGACTTCATTAAAAAATAGTAGGTCAGACTGAAAATAAAGCCATCCAGTAGCGAAAAGCGTAGTTCCTACCCATTAATCTTATACCCTAACTTTATTAAGTTCAAGTCCATTGACCCTTCGAGAACTTTCGAGGGGTCCTTTTAAAAAATGACTCCGTCTCTTAGTAATTGCCGATAGATATCTGCAATATTGAATTAATGGTGGAAGAAATCGCCAACTCGCCATTCGATTTATCTTCCATCGATAAAGTTAACGAAGTCTTGAGAAAATTGATTCTAAAATTTCCAATGGATTACGTAGGCATGGCACTATGCAGATTTAAAAGCGACAATCTTATTTATTATCTTTTTGACAACAAGAGTGAATAAAGTCACCTCTATATAGTATTATTAGATCAGTGATTATGTAGGGAAATGGTAATTTTTGACAAGAGCTTATCTTTATAAATAATTTCTATAAAGTGGATTATCATTAAGGGCTTGTGATACTCCACTGTCCAGCGTGAATCCAAGTTTTGCCCAATATATTAGGCGATGTTTTAAAATATTGCTTGTCCGTGCAGTTCCGTGCTTCAATAAAATGTTAGAATAAGCGTTAGAATAAGCCCTTGCTGCATCTGCTTCACCTGACGCATCACTCGTAACATAAGAGTACTTATTATCTATTTTGTGACGTACAAAAACTCGCGTATCATAGAAACTTTCTCTCCTTTTGAGGGAAATACACTTCCAATCAAAAATCCCTGAACTCGTAGAGTGTGTAGGTACCTAGTTTCGCCAAGATTCGTTAAAAAATGCAACCTGTACCTACGCGAATACGTACATCCGGACAAAAGAAAACAAAAATGGCGAGTTGAAGCAGAGACTTTCGCTCAATTCGTTCGCTGGTTAATTAAGCCTACATTTTTTATGCCATATAAATATTTTACAATAATTTAAGTAAGTGGTATTTCATTCAAATGATCTCAATTATATGACCAAATAATTGAGGTCATACTTTAGTCGTAATCATAAGATAACTGTATAAATTGAATTAAATTTTTATCTTCATTACATTAGAACGATCCTTCTCAGAAAACCTATCGCACTAATGAAATGTCCCACATAGCTATGAACTGCAGCTCGCGATGGAATGGCGGAAGCTGAACGAAATATTTCCTGGAAACCATTTATGAACTTCTAGGAATGCTGTGGAATAGTGCAAAGGAATGTTCTTCACTCTTTTCCTCAGAGCCTGGAGTATTCATTTTACTTTGTTAAAGCGTGATTAAAGCTCTTAAAATTACCAAGTTGAAATGGCAATGGGCAGGTCACATGGCTCGTAGAACTGATAACCGATGGGGAATACAGGTTCTCTAGTGGTGACTATGTACCGGAAGACGCAACGTAGATCGCCGACCTGGCCAAAACCGCGGAGAGCCGGTGGATGCAGGAGGCAAGCAGCCGCTCAATGTGACGCTCTATAGTGGCGGCCTATGTTCAGAACTAGCCGTTTTCTAATGATGAATATTTCAGATCATTAAAACTTATATAAAAGCATCATTCCGTCAAAACCGCGAACAAAAGAAACAAAGTCCTGTTCCTTTTCCTTGTCCCCAAAGTAAAAATGTTAATGCAAATAGAATATTCATTCACAAACATCGCTGTCGGGTCTGTCCTGTCGTTTAAGCTCCAATCAGCTTCCCTAAGAGGTTTTTACCGTTCGCTCTATAAAAGGAAACTCAATTAGTAGGCAACGTTGTCCGTCTGTCGATCTGTGGGGTAACTTAACTGATGATTTTTGCCGTTTATTGAGTTATTGGAGTACAAATTAGAGTTGAAATAGTGATATTTTGTTGCTGGTAAGAAAGAATGATCAATACTTTCGGCTAAGCCATTTAGAATTAGACGAATTTGGCTGTCAAACATAATCAGCCATAGTAAACTATGGCTGATTATAAGGGACAAAATGCCTTTATTCCTCAAACTAGTCTTGTTGAATTCAAAAATTATGGCTTGAATATAAATATAATATATTTTTCATTAAATAACCTTTATCACAAACTAGACTAGACTGTCACTATTTGTTTGATTATTTGTTATTGCCAATGGGATAATGATCATAGGCTATGTCAGAAAGGATGCTGCTTCTTATTATATAATTTTGTAAATTGATGCTCCGGATTGCCGATTTCTTTTCTGTGTTGTGTCCACAGAGCACGAAAAAAAATACGCTTCGCCCCCTGCGATGCGTCATATTTTTTAATGCTCTGTGGTTGTGTCGGGTTTTTGCTAAGGGTTTTTGCACCAGTAATGACAAAAAGGATTTTTTATTTTGAAATTCGTTTATTATCATAGTCTACTTTAAGTACTTTTTTTTACACGCTAATAACCTTAATTTGAATTATATTTAGTGTTTTGATTTTGACTTGAAAAAATGCTGAAAGTAACCCATTTGCCATACCTACATATTTTTACTTTGAGCTCGGTCAATAAAATAATTCATACATATGGATAGAGCTTGTCTAAATGAAGAGGGAAGAACGACAAATGCAAAAATAGTGGTATGCAAATTAAGAATATGGCAAATCTTTAGCAAATATATCTTCCCTACACAAGTAAAGCATATTAACTGGCAAAAATGACAAAAATGTGTTAAATACACAGTCTTGTGTAATTTTTGATGCTCTATCTACTGGTAAAAACCGATATTTGATAGCTAATCAAACAAAGAAGTTACCCTGTGCATAAACCATAAACTATAAAGACGATTTACTACTAGTCAGGGTAAACAGTTTAGAACTTCGCGACGCACACGCATGCAAATTCGAACCTACCAACCCAAGCTGTTTCATAAAAGCCCGGGAAAGTCGTGAAACAATAGAACAAAACGAACATAACTTTAAAATCCCAGAAGACCCGAAGACAAATACAAAACTACTTATTTCGAAGATAAAACAAACGCTAAGAAGGGGATTAACGAACGGAATCGGAAAAATTTCCCATTCCTACACTTATCCGAGAATAGTTGGAAATCGGCTTGAGACGGCGATCTTAAAAGATGGCCGTTTGTTCTGGGATAAGAAACAAATCTTTTTGTTTTAAAGGAAACTTTTAAGAAAGTGGAGGAAGGAAGGCATTTATTGCACTAAAAGCTCGCGCGGACCTAGCTTTAAAATGGATTCAACTTTGTCCGTTGCATTTACCTTGGTCGCTTGTCACACGGTCGTGTAAGATTGGTTTTGTTAAAAATATCTCTGCTGTTGTTTAGCTCAATAATGACTAAATTGCCCGTGTGGTCCCGGTTTGCGTATAGGACCACCCTATCTTTTCCCGTGGGTGCCGTAAGAGCCGGCAAAGGGAATATCTAGGGAATGGGCAGTAGCATTTTCCAAGCGTGGTGATTAGTATGGCAAATCCCTATGATACTGATATTTCAAAGTTGAGATTGTGGTCAAATGCTTGTGTAGTATTTACTATAGACGTGATCACATCGTCGATTCCCTCAGGTGAGATTGTGGTCAACTGAATGATAATTGTGGTCCAGAAAACGCTGCGTAGGCCGGCCCAGGTGGACCGACGATCTGGTAAAAGCCGACGGGGAGCCGATGAATGCAAGAGGCGAGCAGCCGCTCAAAGCGGCGCTTTTTGGGTGAGGCCTAAGTTCAGCAGTGGCCGTTTTCAGGCGGTTGATGATGATGATGATGATGATGAAGATGTGTTCAAATGCTATAAAAAACTAAAAATATGTCAACGATCATAGCTTATATTATACCTACCTATATATCACCTGTGGGTATTATAATATAAGCTATAGACCCAGGTTTTTTTTCGATACCTGAAGTACTGAATACTCTTTATTTGCTTTTATACCAAAACTCTCTCCTACAGAAAAGCCATCTATATCGTATTCGTGAGTGTTAAAAAACAAAGGCTTGTTGAAAAATATTCATCGTTTGCTGGTCACGTAGTGGCACTCAGGGCGAGCGTTTGCCTGCGAGACATTTCCCAGGAGATTCCACAGTGGAAACTAGTAGAGAAAGTTTTGGAATATTGTCATAATAAATTAATGAGTTCAACAACTCACAATGTGAGAAAGGTCCTGATGAGATTATTTTAATTTTACCATGTGGGATACCTTTCTGATATTCGATAGTGTTAAATAAATAGATAAATTGTTATCAGCCCAATACATTCTCATGGACACACCATATTATTTCACATATGTCAAGTCTTTTAAACTGGCGGCCCTGAGATGTGGCTTATTTGGCTTCATTAGTAAGCCCAAGTTATGCAACGAGTTATGGACAGATCTCGGGTTTTCCTTGAGAGATAAGATCCGAAATGAAAAGACCCGCAGGACAACTAAAGTCACCGTTCTCAGAATTAGCAAGTTGAAATGGCAGGCCACATCGCTTACAAAATCGACAACAGAAAGAGGAGAAAAGTTTGCGAGTGGCAACTACACACCGAAAAACGCAGTGTAGGCTGGCCTCACTAGAACTAGAAGGACCGACGACCTGGGTAAACCGCGGAGAGCTGATGGATCCAAGGGGCAAGCAGCCGCTCAAAGTGGCGCATTATAGGGGAAACCTATGTTAAGCAGTGGACGTCTTCAGGCTGTTGATTATGAAAGTAAATAACAGAGAAAAGATAACGAAGGCAACACCCATATGGACGGATTCTTGAAAGCGGATGCAACGCATACAGTATGGCGTAGAAGGAGATAGCAATACGCATTTTGAGCGACAAGTAGAGCGTTTTTGGGCCAGCTTTTGATCAAACTATGTGAGGAAGCTATGTGAAAGCTATCCGATTGATCGTGAATTAGACTTTTGAGCATATATTATTCAAAATTTTTGTATGTATTTGTGCTCTACTAAACTTAAACTGAACTGAACTAAGCTGAAGCACTATTTATGTTTTGACTGTGGCTGCCCCAGATTCCTGTTATCCAAACGATGCTTGGACAACTTGATGACGACCAATGCTCTTTTATCACCGATATATCTATCACTATTGCTACTCAAACATGGTTTGTTTTGACTGTGTTTCACGAATAGATATACCTACAAATAAATTTGTTATAGGAGTGTTATCCACATCCACATCTGTATATTGATGAATGCTTGTCAAAAATGTTAAGTAGTATTCAACTGCTATTCATACAACAGTGGTGCGCTTTTAATTGTTTATCTGTTTTTAGGAAATTTAGTTGCATCTGAACGCTTAATTTTCTGTGAATAAACATTAGTATTTTGCAATATTTCAGGGTTTCCAGATTGTTTCGGTGTCATTTACCTAAATTACAAAATATGGTATTACCTAATAGTCATGTACTGCGTATTGGGTATTTCGTATTGATGTATTGGGTATTGATACCTAATTATGTTGTGTATTGGTGCATTGATTGTTTATTAATGAATTCTTGAATAAATCATAAAATGCGGATCTCGTATCCAAATAATTATAGCTTAGGGGTTATCTACAATGCATGCTACTGTACTCTATCTACTCTATATCTTTGCAATATGGCAATATCGTTCTCCAGATTTGTAAGCATTTGAATAAAATGAAACAAAAAGCGATTTGTTTGACCAATTCAAAGGATACATTTTACACCCAATTTATCAAGTCTTTTTCAAATTTCGCCAATTATTAGTCACCGTTGATTGAAATCCCGCACCCCTTTGTTTATTATATTCAGCCGCAAACGTGCCAAATGACTGATGAGAGTCGTTAAAATCGCTACCGGAGAATAATGCGCCCGTCGACATTCTAAACCGGTCCTATTAATGAGTAGCCAGTGTAAATACGGCTTTTGAATGGTAAAAATATTAGCATACTTGAAGCTTTCGTTCTATAAGAGTCCTAACATGGCCTAAAATCATCGTCAAGTTCTTTTAAACGTGAAATATTCAAAATAAAGTCTCGTGCATTTGATTTATTCTAAATCCTACCGACTGCGCCAGTTACAAAATAAGAATTCCAACTAAAAAAAGAATGATCTGTTACAAAGATTGATGCTTATAAGTCGTAAGTTTTCTAAACCCGCACCAGCCTTACCTATGTCCAAATACCTAACACAAAAGAAAATTAAAATGATTATTGATTGATAATTTGGTCTCGCTGCCATCGACTTCAATCAATTCAGTGGCACTAGGTATAATTCCGCTATAACACATTTAAATTTTATAATGTCCATGAAATTCTATGACATTACAACCTAAATAATTAAAGTACCTAGCCAAATTAGGGAAAGTGTCGTTCCGTTACTGAACCCCATTAAACCACCAAACGAGGGAAGATAGAAGGAAGAAGAGAAAGAGACGAACCTAGAAGGGCCTATATACACACACACACACACACACACACATACATACACACAGATCACACACAGGAGATAGAGATCAGATAAAAATTACTGTGTGATTTTGTGTGACTCTGTGTAGTTTTGTATGGATCTGAGTGATTCTGTCTGATTTTTCCCAGCATAATGTTAGTGATTTTGTTTATTGTTTTAAGCGGAATTAGACTAGTTATTTCTGTATCATTTCACGGATAAATGTCATGTCGTATGGGGAAGTCAAAGCATTGACTGAACGATAGAGAACAATGGCTAACCAATGGCTAATGACTCCACCGACCAGACCAAATCTCTAAAATTAGACAATGAAGATTTTGACTCATAATATATAAAATAGTAAAAGCCCCTTTCAAAATCTTACCCTAAGGCGTATGCTGAACAATTTTGATAGTGATACCGAGACACAGTAACCGCTCGGCGACACATCGAAAACACCCTGATTTATTGAAGCGTTAATACCACTTGGATAAATACTCAACATACAAAAGAAGAGATCGAACTTAACATAAATACAGAATATTCTGATCTTGGGTACAACCTCTACGGGTATAATCTATTTTAATAATATAGTTTCCTAGATTCTTGATGCTTTGTCAATGTTAATGTACCTACACACTAACCGATTATAAAATAAAAAATAATATTAAAATGCAGTAGATATTTTTTTATGATAATGAATGGCGTGACGAGCTTGTCGTTCACCTGATGTTAAGCAACATGGCCATCCATAATAGTTGCAGTGTCACTCGGAACTTTAAAATAATAAAGTTTCGCGTGCACTGCACGGCGCACGTCATCCTGAGACATCACACAGTCTAGTAATCAGATTACTAGACTGTGAAAACAGGTCATGAAGTCTCATTTGCCCAGTAATTTCACTACAGTGCTCTTCAAACCGGAACACAGTAGTCTTCTTCTTCTCGTGTAGACAAGTGGTCAGCCCTGGTGTCAGAATTTTCAGGCCGCCCAAAGGCTTCTGACTTGGCTTAACGACTATTGTCTTACGACAACAGCCGGGACCGACGGCTTAACGTGACCTCCAAAGCAACGGCAGCGCTCAGTTGTAAATACCACATTTTTTTGCTATAGCGGTCACCCATCAAAGTAGTGACCGCAGCGAACGTTACTTAACTTTACCGATCGGTTAGAAACGGCTAGTCATGCTTCGCTATGAGCGCTACACAGTAGTGCTTGCACACTACTGTTTGGCGGCAGAATAACTGACAAAGCGGTGGTACCTAATTAGACGAACTTTGCAGAGCCCTACCACCTAGTAAAATTTAATCTGAGAAGATTTATTTTTAGTAACACGTAAAAAACATGCACTTACATGCACTTACATGCATTTACATGCATTTACAAAATCAAATAAAATCCCACCTGCTACGAATAAGTAGTAAAATAAAATGTTCTTTGTTGGAGTGTATTTTTATGATTAAGGCTCTCGACAGTTTTGGACAAAACTTTTTCTACATAATTAATTTAATGATGTTTTGAAATAGAACAGAAAATTCCACAAACAAACCAAATATCGAATCTTGTTTTTGCATCCATCGGCTCCTGCGGTTTTAAGCAGATCGTCAGGGAGGTCGGTCTACGCTGCGTCTTTTCGTTCGTGGTCACCATTCTAGAACTTTTCTTCCCCATCGTTTATTAGTTCTACGAGCGATGTGGCCTGCTCGTTGCCATTTCAACTTGCTAATTCTAACAGCTTTAGATGATAGATTCTTGTGAATTGAGTGTATTATGTTGTATGAGGTTCCACGGAAAAACTTTAGATAATTCAAAGTCTCAGCTCATAAAACATGTGAAGTTTACCAAGTTATCAAGTAGATCATCTTCTTAGCTTCTTACCAGAATGTTGCATTATATAATAGTATCTAATAAACATAGTTTATTTCATAGTAAGTACAATACGTTGAGAAAGACCACATGAAATGGGGCACCATCTGGCAAGACGCGCTTCGTTAGTAGTTCTTTATGTTTAGGTTGAGTTAGGTTTGTGACACAGTGATACGTTTTATGGACAACAATTTCTATGCAGATTCTCTCAGATCTGTTTAAAAGTGGAATTTTTAAAAGCACTGTTTTTGCTGGAGTACTGAACCACGAGACTTTTAATAGGTATGCCTAAATTGAATAATAAGCAAGTATGGCACAGCAGTAACCCATGCGACATTCGAACCGACGAATACAGGCTCAGGTCCCTCCTGGCCTTGCAGCTATTTCATGTTACACTCATTTCACTAAGCACCTCGATGCTTCAGAGGGTTATACGTAAAACTGTAACTCTACATGCTAAAGGCTTCTTGAAGCGTGTATGGGGGTAGTAAAGATGCGATTCTGATATAACCATAAAAATCTATAATGTGACAGTTCTAAAACGTTTTAGGCAGAATTCTAAAAAATAATGTCCTTGTTCTTGCGATGCATAAGTAATGAAAAAGCCTATAAGAGTATAGGCTCTTTCATTATGCATCAAAATAACAAGGAAAACGATAGTTTCAGAGCTTTTGTTTTAGGATTTTGCCTACAACATTTGTAGAGCTTTCTTTGACAAATTAAGTTTAGGATTTTGTGTAAAAAAATCGACATCGACAAGACAAAAGACAACTAGCCTAAGAGGCTGATGGCTAATTCAGTGTTGAAACATTATGTTGTTGTTTATCTATCTATACTTATAACAAAACTGTAACTCAAAGGGTCAATTCTGTACATTAAAGATATTTTGATAAATTTTGTTGCCGGGCTCTCTATAATCGATACTAAATCCAAAACTATAACTTTTGTCATTTTTGTCTGTTTGTCTGTCTGTCTGTCGTTCTGTCTGTCTGTATCTTGGCTGAGCATCACGCCGAAACTACTGAATGGATTCAAATGAAACTTGGTATGATTTGAGTACATATTACGAGGTAGGCTATAGGATACTTTTAATCCCGAAACTCAGCACGTTTCCTGCGGGAGAGGGGATAAAATTAAAAATATGTACTTATTTGTAATTCATAAACGCGTGATCCGATTTCATTCATTTTATTTTTTTAAAGGGGGTTTTTTAAATACTGTCCCGTAAATATTTCAGGGTCATCGGTTTTATAGTTCAGTAATGACAGACATTCAACTTTCAGCATTAGGTCCAAAGTCACGCCTATCTTGTACTATGGGAAAGCGAGAAGAGGGGGGAAAAATAATGGATGAAGGTGAAAGGAGGCAGGTGTGCCAGCACTTACCTTCTTTCACCGTTTCATCCATTCATTATTTTCCCTTATCTTTTTCCCTCTTCCTTCTCTCTTCCTTTAGACTGAGATAAGGCGTAAAACTAATTAACCCATGCGAAGCCGGGGCGGGTCAACTAGTTAATAAATAAATATGTGTGGACATCTCACACAGCGTCACCCAGCCTGCAGCAAACTAAGCAAAGCTTGTACTATGGGTACCAGATAACTGATAGAAATTCTTACATATTTTTTTTGTTTGTAAATACATACATAGTAATACCCACACAAATATAAGTAAAAATTTATATTTATATATATATTTTATAAGTACTTACTAAACACAATATAATAACAAAACTACAACAATAAAACTAGGTATTCTATAAAACTAAACTAAATATTATATTATATAAAATTAACAATATAATACAAAAGTAATCTAACAAACCACTACCAGTGGGCAAAGTGCCCAAAATGCTGGCAGCATTGCCACGTTGAATGGCAATGCTCAACCTTTGGCTCAAATAGAGGCCAGCATTTTGGTCACGCGTTGCTTCAACCAGACGCTTACAAAGTTCTTTAAAGATTTTGTGTGCACTTGGTCCTCATGGCCCAAGAGTCTCGACCACAAAAGGCGCAACAATAAAACCGCTGTCTCGGTTACTATATTTTCAATTTCTCTGCGAATCCGCCGCCGCGCCAGCCTTATTTTGTGTCTCGGGAAGATGTGACGGCGCAAGGGTGTCTACACACGTAGCATCCCACACCAAGGGCCGCCGCTTCTTCCACGGGATCAAGGTCATTCCGTCGGGTCTTTTACCATCGTCACGTACGAGGCCATTTGGTTCCAAAATAGCTGCGCAATTGGCGCTGGTAAAAGCCCGACGAATTATATCGTTGAGGCTCGCGTGGCGAGGAATCCTCCCTGCACTTCGGACGCAGAAAAGGCCATGGTGACCGAGCTGGTCGACAGCACTACCACAGTGGCAGTGGTGTGGAGCAGAGCAAGATGCGCCCAAGCAGAGGGATGCTGCAATCCTGAACGAGGATGAATCCAACAGGGTACCAGTATTTTGCGATGGAAGAGCCTGTAGCCACAAACCTGATTCCCACACCGAAACGGCTAAGAGGCGGGCACGATCTGCGGAGCTTGAGCACGTATGGATAAGTAGATTCCGTACTTGCTCGTAGAGCGGCCCGTCCCAGAGCCTCTGTGAGGAAACAGATTTGGGGATCTCAGTGTTAGGGCAGGCTAACAACCACGCGTTCCTGGCCTCGCCAAAAAAGGTAACTTCTACATTGCCTAGAGATGTGGCAAGAATTTTTTCGGTTAAATTTTGAGTACTATGTACTGAGGATAGAAACGCAGGAAGAGTGACACCAGAGATCGACCGGATACCAAGCCCTCCCATTCGCACAGGAAGTGAAGCCTGTAACCACTCTCGTTCGTGTAAATTTATATTCAAAATAGTCGCCAAAGTGCTCTTTACGATGTTGTCCAGCCTGTGAAGAAGTTCGGTATGTTTCCAGAGTTGAGAACAACGTAAAGTATAAGTAAATTTAGGGACAAAAAGACAGTATCTAATAATGGTAAAAGCCATGTGGGTGTTAATTTTTGTTAAGCGTTCCGAACATTGCAAAAAATTTTGAACTTTTTCTTCAATGAATTGAGGAAAAGCTTCGTCGAGAATAGGGGAACCCAGTAAACGAAGTGAATACTTGTCTATAATTTTTATATTAGAGGCCAAACTATTAAATTTTTGTAAGACCAAATCTTTTGTCGGGATGTCATCTGAAATAAAAAGTTCGCATTTGGAAAAATTTAGTTCAAGGCCGATCACTCGGAATTCATCTACTAAAAAAAGTAGGTCGTTATATACGGTAGTTACGTCGCCACCTAAGGTCCCATCATCCAAGTACCAAACATTAAGCTTGGATTGCAGGCGTTGGATGATAGGATGAATGGTGAGACTGAAAATCGCTGGACCGAGCGGATCGCCTTGCTGACAGCCGACCGTTGAGAGAATTTCGTTGCCGTTATACGTTAATGTTGTAGAACCACCATAACACTGCCAAATAAAGTAGTACAAATTTGGAATTTTGTCTTTCACCTGCGTTAATAGAGCTCCTCTATCCACGGAATTGAAAGCATTTTTTACATCAACCTTCAGCAGCACATCTCCACAGCTGTTACTAAGAAATGTTCTGGTAGAATGGACAGCGGCTTCGCAACCACCTCGCGAGCCAAAACCTAACTGCACAGGCTGAAATAGGTTTGCCAAATGTGGCGCTGACTTTTTGCAGCAGATTTTAGCCGCGAGCCGGCGATATGTCGTTCCAACTTTTTTTTTAAAGCGCATAAATTTGCACCGTATAGGATGTGTATGACGTCACCGTTTACTTGCCCGGAAAGCATTAGGTTAATTAGGGCCGTCAGATCCTTTAAAAGAGCTTCACTAACTTCACCGCTCCCACCACACAAAAGGTCCTTCAGATGCTGTGGCGAGAGGGCATCTAAACCTCCTGCAGAGCCACTCTGAAAGGACGTGACGGCAGCTGACACGTCTAGGGCAGACACTTCTACGGCGACATCAGACTCCAAAGGTGCATCAGGCAGCTGGAGATTAGCTGCTGGAGGTGGATGCTTCCCCTCTAAAATTGAGAGGGTTTCAGGTGTGGCCGGTGCTAATGTGTCACTGGAAAAGAGAATGTGGGCGGCTCCTTTTATATCCCCGTCACTGAGTTTGCTCTCCACGAGTCTGTAGGGAGCAGACTCAGGACAGCTTTTTGATTTTTTTGAATTTTGATGCTGGATCGAATTAATATCTGAAAGTAAAAAAGGTTCCTCCATATTGCTGTTCTTTACACAGTTCTCCTTCACTCTGGCTGTAAGAGATTTCCTATTGGAAGGGTCCCGTCTGACAAAAAATACAGCATATGGGAAGAACAGCAAGTGTTCCAGGTATGCTTAGAATTTTGAGAAGTGACCGCTTTTATGGCCTGGGATAAAGCTGTGGCGACCGAGACTCGTACACCACGAGGTATGCGTTTTAAAACAGGGATATTTTTTTTTGAATGTGCTTAAGTTTTCGAAAACGTTTGAGAAGCAGAAAAAGCAGGGTGTATAGGGCTTGGACTTGAAAAAGATGCCGACTGTGGGCCGATCCTTAAGCCTCTCTGCCCCTTAAAAAAACGTACCTGGGTACACTCAGGACACTGTAACTGACTTTCCAGTGACACAGTATGATGGTCATTTCTGCAACTGTTATGGGCGGCCGTGTCACTTAACATCAGGTGAACGACTAGCTCGTCACGTCATTCAATCACATAAAAAAATTCCACTGTTGTGATCCATTTGGGCGCAATGTTGCATGGCCATACTAGACCGGGTATGTTTTGTGACAACCTTTAAAAAAACTAATAAAAAACAAACTATAAAAATTGTCCAAAGTAACATAAATAGGAATCATAAAATTTACACTGGCACTGGGGATCGCAAAGAGGATATAATCACACCGAGAGTTCAAGCCAACCACGCTAAGATTTAGGTAAATGGTCTAAGCTCACGGTAGAGAGTATTATAATCATATGTGTTCCTTGGGTCTAAGCAACCACGACTCGGAGTCATAACGACTGAGACCAGTCAATTTCTGAAACCCATAGACTTGACCTATGTAAATAGGGCAAATTCTGTGCTGATATCCAATTTTTCGACGGGGATAGGTTTATAACTAGGGGCGAAGACGAATTTCTGTGGTATTTTTTTGGGTATTAAATTCTTCGTGGTAACGGTTGGTTAGGCAACCGATAGCATCTTTCTTGTCAAATGGCTAAATGTAAATATTATGAGAATCAGCGGATCAGCTGATTTTAATTTGGGTCCTGTAGATCGCACTGCACAAAAACAGAATAATCGAAAGAAATCAGCGACGATGCAGATTAAAATGCAGGGAACTATGCCACCACTGCAAATATTTTTATTTTTATTTTATTTATAAAAAAATAATACACAGAACAAATATCGATGTTCATCACGCAAATGTTTGTCCTGGATGAATATCGACCCCACAACCTTATACTTCAAAAGGCGGAGCTACTACCAACTGAGCTAACAGGCCTGTCAAGAGAAGCTTGTTTGGCAAACATCACGGTAATGTGTATCCAATTTTCGCCTTCACACTTTGTGCGTATACCCAGTTGAGATATTTGGCTCGTATTCATTATGTCTTCTGAAGTGTGACATTTTTTTATATAAAAATTCCCAAGTGTCATATTTCTTTCACGCTAGGGGAGATCTTTTGGCTCTTGTTAGCCGTTTGGATATCTTTATTTTGGGTCCCAAATAGCTTATTTTACCATTGTTTTTAGTGTTCATTTTACTCTTTAGTTATTTAGTATTACATGTGCATGCGGCACAATGCTGAAGCCACCCCTTTTGCTTCAAACTTGATGGTTTTTAGTTTTATTTATATTTGTGCGCATGATAAAAAAAGGCAATAAAGTAACTTTCATTTCATTTCATTTCATTTCATTTTAATAATATTATTTGCCCCTGTTTTGATTTGCTCGTCTCAGAAAAGTTGAAACAAATTGTGATAGTGGAAACAGACAATGAAATAATGATATAGGTATACCTATCTCATTATTTCATTGTCTGTATCTATATACCTATCTATCCTCAGACTATCCTAAAGAAAATCTTTAGAAACTAAACTAATTATTTTGCCAGTATCTATAAATTCTTACTAAATAGTAAAACTTATGTTGACTGTTTATTTGTTGATTGGTAGAATGAATTTTAATTAACGCACAAGGGTTATTTCTACTAACTAACAAAACCATGCAAACATTTATTTTATCCTGGAATATTGATTATCATCATCATCAGCTTAAAGACGTCCACTGCTGAATAACCAATGGGCCTCCTCCATAGAGAGCCACTGTGAGCGGCTGCTTGCCTCTTGCATTAATCGGCTTCCTGCAGTGTTGACCAGGTCGTCGTTCCACCTAAGTAAGTGGGGAGGAATATTAGACTCCATGGAAAACGGGTCTTTATATAGGTACCTAATACAGTTGAAAATGTAATGCACCTCCAGTGACGTGTAAAGGGGACCCCTGTTTAATTTATCAAATTGCACCTCATGTTTTTTATGCATTTTCTCAAGTGCCTTGCAAATATTATGGTGGTATCTTGCAAGATTGTAGTCACATCTTCATAGAAAACATTTTTTTGCGCTTTGTTTTACCATTATTCTATCCCGAACGAGCCTAGCAAAATAATGCTTCTTCTAAATTAGCGTAGCCTGTCCGATAAATATACCGACGCAACGATATATTTGTACTTTGTTTAAACTTTGGTTTAAGTTATATTATTTAATTCTTCGTATTAAAAAAATGATTTAGTTGGCTTTTTTCTTATCTTTGCTCGTAGACTTTGTATTATTATATTATATTCACTTCATATTAACTCTGCCTAAAACTCTGACGGACTGGACTCATGGCCCAACTTAGAAGAGGCCTATATCCAGCAGTGGACATAGGTTGAAGATGATGACCATGACGAATACCTTTACAACAAGTTCTTATGATTGTATCTCTAATGAAAAAGTCCTTGAAATCATTTGGCCCTCAAATTATATCATCATCATCATCATTAACAGCCTGAAGACGTCCACTGCTGAACATAGGCCTCCCCCAGAGCACGCCACCTTGAGCGGCTGCTCGCCTCCTGCATCCATCGGCTCCCCGCGGCTTTCACCAGGTCGTCGGTCCACCGAGTGGGGGGCCGGCCCACGCTGCGTCTTCCGGTTCGTGGTCGCCACTCGAGAACCTTTCTTCCCCATCGGTTGTCAGTTCTACGAGCGATGTGGCCTGCCCATTGCCACTTCAACTTAGTAACTCTAAGAGCTATATCGGTCACTTTAGTTCTCCTGCGGATCTCCTCGTTCCGGAGCTTATCTCGCAGGGAAACACCGAGCATAGCTCGCTCCATAGCTCGCTGCGCGACTTTGAGCTTACTAATGAGGCCAACAGTAAGAGACCATGTCTCAGTTCCATAAGTCATCACTGGCAACACACACTGATTGAAAACTTTCGTTTTCAGGCTCTGCGGTATTTTGGACGAAAAGATAGGACGAAGCTTCCCGAACGCTGCCCAGCCGAGTTGGATTCTTCGCGCCACCTCTTTGTCGAAGTTGGACCTACCTAATTGGACAATCTGTCCTAGGTAGACATACTTGTCGACAACTTCGAGAGTATCGTTCCCAACAATTACCGGTATAGGTGGAACATGAGCATTAGACATGATCTTTGTCTTGTCCATATTCATCTTAAGACCAACCTGCTGGGAGACTACTGAGGTCGTTGAGCATGGTGCTAAGGTCCTCGAGCGATTCCGCCATTATGACTATATCATCGGCAAAACTAAGGTTAGTGATGTACTCGCCATTTATGTTGATGCCAGATCTTTTCCACTCCAAGAGCTTGAAAACATCCTCCAATGCGTTTGTGAACAGTTTCGGAGAAATAACGTCTCCCTGTCTCACGCCTCTTTGCAATGGAATTTGTTCCGTACTCTGGTCCTGTAGTCGGACTGACATAGTGGCCTTACTGTACAAACACTTCAAAACTTCGATATACCTATAGTCAATTTGGCATCGCTGCAAGGACTGCAGCACCGCCCAAGTCTCGATTGAATCGAAGGCTTTCTCATAGTCCACAAACGCTAGGCATAACGGCCGATTATACTCTTCGGTCTTCTGTATAATCTGGCGCAGCGTTTGGATGTGGTCTATGGTGCTAAAGCCTTTTCGGAAACCGGCTTGTTCGGGAGGCTGGAATTCATCAAACCTGCGTGCGAGACGATTCGTAATGACTCTCGAAAACAGCTTATACACATGACTCAAGAGCGAGATGGGCCTATAGTTCTTCAATAAGGTGTTATCGCCTTTTTTGAAGAAGAGCACCACCACGCTCTTGTGCCATGCCTCTGGCGTTGTACCTTCAAGGATGACAGAATTAAATAACTTCTGGAGGACTAAAAGTACCGGTCTACCACCCGCTCTCAGAAGTTCAGTCGTAATTCCATCTTCACCTGGTGCCTTGTTGTTTTTAAGCTGTTTGAGGGCCATTCTAATCTCGTACAGGCTGACGTCCGGGATATCTTCGGTATAGTGTCGGACTAACTTGGCTCTGATGTCCTGAGCTGTGTTAGTAGCGGGCTTACGTGTCGAGGTGTATAACTGTCCATAGAAGTTCTCGATCTCTCTCAGAATCTCAGGCTTGGATGAAATGATGCTACCATTTTCGGTCTTCAGTTTTGTCATTTGGTGTTGCCCAATAGACGAATCCTTTGCGAACACTTTAGAGCCTTGGTTCCGCTCAATTGCGGCCTCAATACGTGAAGTACTAAGAGCACGCAAGTCGTGTCGCAAGGAACTCCAGATTCGTCTATTGAGTTCACCGTAGGCTGACATATCAACTGAAGACTGCAGCTTCATTTCGCTCCGGTCGGCCATTAGCTCAAGAGTTTTTTCTGAGAGCTTTTGAGTCTTCTTTCGGCGTTGGGTCTTAAAGAATTTCGATCCAACAGCTTGGACAGTTTCCACCAACCCGTCGTTTAGCTCGTCCACTGTGTTACAGTCGGCTAGGCACTGGAAGCGATTTTGGAGTTCCAGCTGAAAGCCTTCGGGGTTTTGGATTTGGACAGGATTTGGACGGAGCGTAGACTTCACCAGACGTGACCTTTCGAGCTTAACATTGATATTCAATGTGCCTCTAACAATACGGTGATCGCTACCGGTTTTCACCTTGCTGATCACAGAGACATCATCGAATATGTGCTTCTGGGTCGTCATGATAAAGTCTATCTCATTTTTAGTGGAACCGTCGGGACTTATCCACGTCCACTTCCTGGATGGCCGCTTCTCGTAGAAGGAGTTCATCATAAAGAGTTCCTCCTTCTCCATGAAGTCAGCCAGCCTCTGTCCTCGAGGGTTCCGCTGCCCGTATCCAAATGGCCCCACTCTCAGCTCATCGCTATTCCTTGTGCCCAACTTCGCATTGAAGTCTCCCATCACAACGGTGAAGTATGTTTCGGAAGTATGCATGGCTTCGGATATGTCCTCATACATAGCTTCTACTTCATCGTCTGAGTGTGCCGACGTCGGCGCGTATACCTGTATAACCTTCAACGAATACCGTTTGGTTATTCGGAGTACCAGGTACGCTACCCTGGCCGACACACTGTCGACTTTGACCACGTTGTTGACGAGAGACTTGCGGACGAGAAACCCGACACCTCCTTGGGAGAGTTGGTCTCCCTCCCGGTAGAAGAATAAGTTACCGGAATTTAGGATTATCGTGTCCTGTCCCTGTCTTCGGACTTCAGACAATCCCATTACATCCCAGCGTAACTTACCCATCTCCGCCTCTAGCTCGACCATCCTTTCGTCAGCCTTCAGTGTGCGCACGTTATGTGTTGCCAGGGCCAGGGGTCGTCGTTGGGGTTGGTAGCCGGGCGTCTGCCGGGGATTCTTCGCACCCCTTGCCCTGCCGTTACCGTGGCCGCTACCGTAGCCACGGGATAGCAGAGCTGCCGGGGACTGGGGGCCGTTTTTATTTGTGCTTGTCATTAGGGGGGGGGGGGGGGGTTTGCCATAATCACCACGCTTGGCAGGCGGCTTGGTGATCGCAGTAGGTGAAGATTGATTGCCACCAAGACCGAGGGGAACGCTGCGACCCATTCCCTGGATATTCCCTTAGCCGCCTTCTACGGCACCCACGGGAAGAGATGGGGTGGTCCTATTCGTAACCGGGACCACACGGCATAACCGGGACCACACGGCTCAAATTATATATTGAGACTAAATGCCATATAAGTTAGAAAGAAAATTAGTGTCTTTTTATGTAAACGAATGACGTGACGAGCTAGTCGTTCGCCTGATGTTAAGTGTCACAGCCGCCCATAACAGATTTAGTGTCACTCTAAACTCTTAATTAAAGTTTTCCGTGACACTGCACCGTGCAGTGCGCACGTCATACTGATTATAATAATTAGATTTCTAAACTGCGAGATTAGCTCATAAAGTTTAATTTGCCCATTCACTGTTATATCCTCTAGGGAGAGCTATTTAATTTTAATTGCTTAACGGCTATATACTCAGTTGTCACATATAAAATAATATAAAATATTTTATTCTTGAGTCCAACACACCAACGCTAAAGCTCGTACTCGAGGCACCAAAAATGCAAATCAGCTGATACTTCAACCATGAAATCAGATCGCCTTGTTACAAGAACGTCGTCTCATCCCATTACGAAATAGAGGCATAATAAGGCCGCATACAATATTATTATATACCAGTAATAAGGCCCACTCAATGTAGGTTGACGTTTCGGACCGCCAAGATCCGGCCGGGCCTTGTTAAGATTTATACCTTTCCTTGATACAGAACTGAAAGCTGTCGCAACGGATTTATAAGGTAACCCTGTTCGGAAATAGAACACAGATGAGGTAACAGTTACTAAGGAAATAGGACAAGGAAAAGGAAAATTGCTGACGTGAAGTAATTTCATTTGGCGAATGAAGATGTCTGTTTTTTTTATTTTATGTATGATGTAAAAGGGATGGGTAAACGGATGGGTATACACTGTAATATTACGAATAACACACAATAATATAGTACTACAACTCTTTGTGGTCTAAACCAGTTTGAGCTGGTAGCAGAAAACTTTGGCATTCCTCAGAAATGTATTGCCAATAGGTAAACATATTTTGCGAATAATTTAATTATGAGAGGACATTATCAATCGGTTAATAAATTAACGAATATCTGAATGATGGAAGATCTTGATAATTATCTTGAAGGTTGATCGATAATAACCAATAAGTAACAATCGATAAAATATTTAATTTACTGTAGGTATCTACTAAAAACTTCATGAATTCAAATCTCATTAACATTTTTAAGTCATTTTCCAAACAATATTTTTGAATTATGCGGATAACTTTATTTTATGGTTAACTTTAAATCTTCATGCAACAGAAAAGCCGATACTGTAGAAAACATTCAATTTTCCTTGAATGCAGAACGTAAATATAACAAAAGCGAACATTTTGTCGTGCATTTTTCATCTTCATAAAAACGTGGGCTTTTGTTTTTTACGGTCAATACTTCTGATTAATAAGAGTCACTCGGAATGTTTTACGGATCATCAGACCTGCTGTAGCGTGTGCCAGTACATCCAGCAAAATGCCAATAAAGTTTGTTTCATTTCTGTTACGTCCAATCTTTCATTTACGATTCGTGGAACTAACCAATTTGTCGATATTTATGTAACCAAGTTGATTTGCGCTCGTACAGTATGTTGATTTACAGTGATCTAGTGACTGTATCCAGTAATGTTTCAATCAAAAATGAGAGTGGGCTTGTAATTTTACGTATAAGTAAATCAACGAGTAAGTAAATCTTTTCAGTAATGTCTCTTTGCAGCTGTCTCTTATTACTTCATGCTGCTAAAGAATTTTAGCGCAGCCTAGGAACTCTACATCAATATTGTTTCCTATTATCACCTAAGATATTTATTTAACTTGGTTTACGAGTATCTTTTTAGTCACTTAGTATTTTAGTGAAATAATTAAAATTCATTGCCTTTTAATAACTTTAGGATTGTAATAATCATCAAATCGCTAATTGCTGATAGTTCGATATCAACCAGTTTGATAAGGAAAGACCTTTACGTTCTACTATCGTGAGTTGATTGATTGTTTTGCAATAATTCATATTAGATAAATAATAAATGTTTATTTAATTGTCTTTCTGTACTTATTACGGAAGAACTGACTTGACTAGTGTTACCCAATTTTCAGAAGCACTCCACTCAATAATTTTTGACTTGATTGAATGCTAGACACCGTCTCAACGGACCATAGTATCTATGGTTTCCCCGGTACCAAAACCCGGTACTAATAAGTCATCTGTCAAAGCATCGAGCTCTAACGCACTCGTGTTATGTTGCTGTCAATAACACGAATCCTTATTATGCATTGTCTTTCATTCGGCTAAAATTCTTAAGAGGACACTCGATAGGTATTTGAAGAAACTATTGCCGTCGGACTGCACTACTTCTCCTTCGTAGTGTGATTGGGATAGCTACAAAAATCTTGACAAAACGATATTTCATATTCCTTTGTTTCCTCCTCCAAAATTTAACCGAATTAATTATATTTGGAGGTTGTCAAACAAACAAATTTGCAACAACTATACCAAATTTCAGCAACATCCGTTCCGTAGTTCCAGCGTGATGCATGTTCAAAGGCACAGACAGACAGTCAGACAAAACTTAAAAAAAATAAAGCTTCTATTTCTGTACCGATTAAAAAGTGTAAAGTTATTAAAATTTTCAAAAATATTCAATGTGTTTACTGATCAAGCAAAGTTACAGTTTTATTATATGTAATTTATATACTTAGATTGTTAACTTTTGTAGAGATTGATGGGTATATACTGCTGATAAAAAAAAAGCCCACGGCTTTGATAAAAACTTGATAAAAAGCCTAAAAAATACGAAGTACTACGTATTACGTAAGTATCGATTTAACATATTTATCAACATATTTCAGCTGTTGAATACTAGAGACGTACTTCGGCTTTACTTTATAATAGTAACCCGTGTACCCGTGAATACTCTTTAACTTTCAGAGATTAAGAGTATATATATGTTATTGTTGGTAGTGTAAGCTTTCTAAGTGCAAAGTTTCATTGAAAACAGTTTTCTAATTTTAGCCTGAAAGCCGTACAAATGAACAGACTCTAGAGTATTGTAATATATATGGGCGAGGATTATTATAATAGTCGTAGTTTGCACTATCAAAACTAATTACTTTAGAATTATCAGGTTGTAATCGATTCAAATTTTTCATTTTAAATCTCTATATATAGTGGTGCTAAGCAACACAAGAAGCGAGTAAGAGAAGTTTTCTTAGAGAAATTCCTTCATCATGAAGTTCTTTGTTGCGTTATCCGCCGTGATCCTAGCGGCCTCCGCTATGCCAACTGAGATCGGCAGAGAGGCCGCCACCCTCAACGGCACGCGGAACTCTTGGAGCGTGCAGACTGGTTTTTCTACAGTGCAGGGTGGCACCTACGGAGGTGCTGGTGGCGCAGTTTGGACTGTCTGGGATGCCTGGGCGCTCAGAGATGCCGTCTCTACCAATAATGCCAGGATTGTAAATGTTCGTGGCCGTATTGACCTCACACCGCTGTTTACTGGCTCCCCTGGTGTCATTCTTGTTGTTGGTAACTACAAAACTATCAGCGGTGGCGACCGCAACGCTGAGATCTTTGGAGGTGGGTTCAAGCTGTACTATGGCACTCAGGTTATTATCGAGAACATCAAATTTCACAATGCCTTATCGTACGCTCCTGGTGAACAGCCCAATGGCAACGGTGGAATTATAAACCAGGTCAACGGAGCCTGGTCACAAGTCGACGCCGTCGACATTGACGCCACTACCCACGTATGGGTTTCTCACTGCAACTTTGCTGACGACCCTTGGGTTGCGTTAAGCGTTCCCGAAAACCAGAGACGTCACAATGGTCTAGTCACTATCAAGCGTGGGGCCAACTTCGTCACGATTTCCAACAACATTTTCCGGAATCACAATATGAATTTATTAGTTGGTCACGATGACGGCAACGCTGCGGCGGACATTGGAAAGTTGAAGGTTACATTCGTCCTCAACTGGTTCCAGGGCACGATCCAGCGTAACCCTAGAGTCAGATACGGTGAGGTGCATGTTTTAAATAACCTGTATACTGATATATCCTCTTATGGTATTGGTGTTGGAGCCGGTGCTCGAATTTACGCTGAAAGGAACCATTTCATCAACACTCCTCGTGCATGGGGCTGGGCTTCGGGCGTTCCCAATCCTTTGGGTTTCTTTTACAACTTCAACAATCTGCTAACCAACAGCGGGTTTGACTCCGGCATCACAGGTGGCAATATTGGATTTACCCCGACCCAGTACTACCAGTACACTCCTATGGCCAACAGCCAAGTGGAAGCCCACTGCAGAACCTTTGCTGGTGTAATTTGAATACAACCTGGTATACAATATTTTACTCATATATTCTCAGTTTAGAGGTTCTCAGGTAAATTGTGATATGCAATGATGTACAGAATACATGTTTTACTTCTCTGTTATTATTTATTTTACTACTATAGATACTGTATAATAACTCCAGGTGTTAGGCAGCTTTTATTTTAAAGTGGCTATTCCTGCCCTGTGCACGGTCTGATTAGTTTTATGTCTTAAGTCCCATCCCTATTCTGCTTCCCCCATCCCACCCTATTCGTCCTTTCTCTACAATACCTCACCTCTTCTTTAGCTTGTCCTACCCCTCCCCCTCCTGCCCCCTCCTTTCGTCCTAATAGCCATTTCCCCTATCCAATCCCTAGCTAAAGAACCTAACTTAATTCAATCATATTCGCGAACGTCCGTGGCATAGTGCACGTGTATACGCTTATTTCGGATAAAACCGATTTTCATGAAACAAACGTAAGAACCTGTTCAGAAAACAGAGAAATGCAGTTTATTAAATGGCATCAAAATTCTTCCAGATGCTTATTTTTCATGAATTCCAGACAGACAGACAGGAATTCTAAAAAATGATATTTTTAGATTCTCAACTTCAATATAGGTACCTACCCTAAAAATAATCTTTCTGAATTATTTTCCAAGTACAATTACTGTTTTACTATAAGTAGGTAGGTTATAAAAGGTATTAATTTAAAAATATTTTCCAATCAATCAAAAAATCTACACTATACCTATTTATCTACGTACCAGAATTACAACAAATGTATATTATCTTATCCAACTAGTTAATTGTTTCCACTTTATTTCACTTTAACATTCATTATACCTTATCTATAGATTGATCATTGCCTTTGGCGTATCAACAATCTATATTGTTTTTAAGGAGCTTATAATTTTACTAGCTTCTATACGTGGATTTTCGCGCGTGGTGAATAATATATTTAGGTATAACTACTTACAGGTAACTTAGTACAATATTTTCCCATTATCCCCTTCATCAACAAGAAGACGCGCCAAATAAACAAAAATGATGGAATCACTTATCACAAATTCAGATTTTGAAATAAAACACACCTATAACACAGCAAATAAATAAATAAATCTCTCCTTTTTATCTGAATCTCTAAAGCAAGAATTCTAGGGAATAAACATTAATATTTTCGGACGCAATCCAAGCGTGTCGAAGTGTCATTTTGCAGTTTTCGTAATGGTTTTATCACAAACCCACTTAAACAAGTTTTACCTGTGCTCACTGAAATTCGCAAATTGATCACGCATACCCTTCAAACATTTTAAAATTCACTGATGAAAATATTTAAGCTCTAGAAACTGTATATAAAAGTTTCTTTGCATGGTTTTTTTATTATTTTAGAATTGAAAACTGATGTTAACAGTTCAGAGTCATGCAAATATTTGTGTAAAGGTTTTTTTTGCAAAAATATTGAAATTCATCTTGGGATATGCGAGTTCTTAATTTAAACAAAAAGTAGTTCTTCTTCATAACATGGATATCTTCAGAATATTTCATTACACTACATGTTCGAAGTTCAGATCGAAAACACTTATTTTTTTCTATTTTCTGTACTTAGCATATTCTTCTACACGAGATAAAAATAAAGCATAGAAAGTAGGTATACAAAACAAAAAAAGTGTAAAAAATTTTTTATGGTGTGGTTTCATACGACACATAACACACACCACTCGCTCTCACAGGCTCACATGCACACACACGCTCACCCTCTACATTTTTTACACATTATCGTTTTATGAAATTATTTTTGTCTTTGTTTGAAAGCAAAAAATATTTTCGAACATATCTACCTCTTTCATGTATGTATATGTGTTCTAGGCATGAGAAATTGCGAAAACACTTCTTTCTAAAATGACCATAAGAATTTTGCTACGGAAAGACGTTGCACCGTACAAATTACAGTAAAACACAAGGACCAATTAAACAAGAGCTCTAAAAAAACCGGTTGTTGGTTTTTATGAGCACTTTGGAGGAAAACGAAGAGGCGTCTAGCTCTGGATGCAATGGTACACGGGAGTACAGCGACATAGCCACGCGTACGTGGAAACATACGAAGGCTAAATTTGGCATGCCGAACGTGAAACCAAGCCAAGCAATGACGCTCCTAATCTAAAAATAGTTGCTTTGGATGATAATAAAAGTAAAATGCAGGTGACCATGAAGTCGAGTTTACGCCATTTAAGTATACAATGCTTCGTCTGATTAAACCACGAGTACGAGCAAAATGTTTACACTACACTAAGGGCATGCTCCCATCGACAGCCAGCGCTGGTTTTCAGCCTAAACCCAGAGCGAGGAAAACCAATCCGCTATACGAAAAAGAAGAACTTATTTATTTAGGTAATTATGATACTTATACATTTTAATGAGTAACTAAGAATACATAATAATATAATTATTGTATAATACTTATATATACACACATACATACATACATACATACAATTAATCATATTTGTGAAATGTTAAAGAATAGAACATTGTGCAGTGAACAATGCAGCTGCTATCTAACTCCTCCAGAGAATTTGCTAAATTTCCACCCGAAATGCTTCAAACAGCAATAAAACCTCGCACCTAATCCCGCCTCTGCACTTATTGCTTCACAAAAGCTTACAGTGCACGCCAAAAAAGCTACACATCAACCATTTTCATTCCTATCACAACCAAAATAAGGATACGATTCCGATAATCAAATGATCCCGCCTTCCCGGGATACTTATAATTTCTTGGTATGAGTAAATTAAACTTGTATTATGCAGAATAGACACTTTATTTGTAGGTACTTTAAACAGCGATATTGAAAATATAAGAAAGAATTGTAGGCGCGGCCGGTGTAGCGCGTGTGCGAGTGCCGATTGAGAGCTGGTTCGCCGGGTCTTCCTCCCCCGCACTCCGTGGCCCGCGGAAGCCAGCAGCTTCTCATATATAGCGTAAACATCAAATAAATGCAGTAGTTACTACATTTTAGTAGAGACATCTAACACTATACAGTTAGTAAGTACTTACTGTATAGTACTGTATAGTATAAAATGTCTGTGCAATAACCATACCAAATTTCAGCAACATCAGTTCCGTAGTTCCAGTGTAATGCATGTTCAAAGGCACGGACAGAAAAAAAAACTCAAAAAAAGATTCTATTTCTGTACCGATTAAGAAGTGTAAAGCAATCAAAATTTTCAAAAAATACTCATTGTACAGCTTTAGCCCAGTCACAGTTTTATTATAAATGTACATAGAAGATAGATTGTTAATTTTTGTAGAGATTGATAGTTGCTGATTAAAATAAAGTCCACGGCTTTGATAAAAATAAAAGGCTAAAAAATACAAAGTATATTACATAAGTACTGATTTTATCATATTTATCAACATCTTTCAGTTGTTAAATACTAGAGACGTACTTCGGCTTTACTTTTTAATAGTAACCCGTTTATCCGTGAATACTCTTTAACTTTCAGAGATTAATGCCCATTTTCACCAAAGATTCCTAAACTACACCCTAACTAAGATTCCCTTTGGACCCCTAAAGGGTCTAAGGCCTAAGGGCCTAAATTTTTGATCTAAACTCATTTTCACAGCGCTGAGTGACACTAAAATTGTAAGGTGACAGTTTATTCTTTTCTACGGTTTCCGAAAACCGTACGTTGCCGATTTTCGTTATTTTATTTATATATATTTTAGAGAATAATCGTCAAAAATGCAAGCAAAATGCTTTATTGATATTAATAGCATTAGAGTTTATATATTATGCATTAGAAAAATGAAAACAAATATCTACATTTTCTGGCGTTATGCGGGTAGAAACAGTTGCCAAATACAATTGAAAAAAACTGGCATTTTGATAATTTAACCTGCCACTTAACACTAAGGGGTCAAGCTTTGGCCTCGTAAACTTAAGGGATCCCTTAAGCTTTAGGTGTCCCTTAAAATGTAGGGATCTTTGGTGAAAACGGGAATAAGAGTACCTCTGTTAGTGTTGGTAGTGTAAGCTTTCTGTGTGCAAAGTTTCATTGCAAATGGTTTCTTCGCTTTGGCCTGCAAGCCGCACAAACGAACAGACGTTAGATTAATGTAATGTATATGGACGGGGATTATTATAATAGTCGTGGTATTTTACTTACTTATCTTTGCACTATCAAAACTAATTACTTTATAATTATCAGGTTATTATCGATTAGAATTTTGCATTTTAAATCTCTATATATATTGGTGCTAAGCAACCCAAGAAGCGAGTGCAGGAGAGGTTTTCTTAGGGAAATTTCTTCACCATGAAGTACTTTGTTGCGTTATCCGCCGTGATCCTAGCGGCCTCCGCTATGCCGACTGAGATCGGCAGAGAGGCCGCCACCCTCAACGGCACCCGGAACTCATGGAGCGTGCAGACTGGGTTCGCCACAGTGCAGGGTGGCACCTATGGAGGTGCTGGTGGCGCAGTTTGGACTGTCTGGGATGCCTGGGCGCTCAGAGATGCCGTCTCTACCAATAACGCCAGGATTGTAAATGTTCGTGGCCGCATTGACCTCACACCGCTGTTTACTGGCTCCCCTGGTGTCATTCTTGTTGTTGGTAACTACAAAACTATCAGCGGTGGCGACCGCAACGCTGAGATCTTTGGAGGTGGGTTCAAGCTGTACTATGGCACACAGGTTATTATCGAGAACATCAAGTTTCACAATGCCTTATCGTACGCTCCTGGTGAACAGCCCAATGGCAACGGTGGAATTATAAACCAGGTCAACGGAGCCTGGTCACAAGTCGACGCCGTCGACATCGACGCCACTACCCACGTATGGGTCTCTCACTGCAACTTTGCTGACGACCCTTGGGTTGCGTTAAGTATTCCCGAAAACCAGAGACGCCACAATGGTCTAGTCACTATCAAGCGCGGGGCCAACTTCGTCACGATTTCCAACAACATTTTCCGGAATCACAATATGAATATATTAGTTGGTCACGATGATGGCAACGCTGCGGCGGACATTGGAAAGTTGAAGGTTACATTCGTCCTCAACTGGTTCCAGGGCACGATCCAGCGTAACCCTAGAGTCAGATACGGTGAGGTGCATGTTTTAAATAACCTGTATACTGATATATCCTCTTATGGTGTTGGTGTTGGAGTCGGTGCTCGAATTTACGCTGAAAGGAACCACTTCATCAACACTCCTCGTGCCTGGATCTGGGCCGCGGGCATTCCCAACCCTATGGGCTACTTTTACAACTTCAACAATCTGCTGACCAACAGTTGGTTTGAATCCGGCATCACAGGTGGCAATATTGGATTTACCCCGACCCAGTACTACCGGTACACTCCTATGGCCAACAGCCAAGTGGAAGCCCACTGCAGAACCTTTGCTGGTGTAATTTGAGTACAACCTGGTATACAATATTTTACTCATATATTCTCAGTTTAGAGGTTCTCAGGTAAATTGTGATATGCAATGATGTACAGAATACATGTTTTACTTCTCTGTTATTATTTATTTTACTACTATAGATACTGTATAATAACTCCAGGTGTTAGGTAGCTTTTATTTTAAAGTGGCTATTCCAGCCCTGTGCACGGTCTGATTAGTGTTATGTCTTAAGTCCCATCCCTATTATGCTTCCCCCATCCTACCCTATTCGTCCTTTCTCTATAATACCTCACCTCTTCTTTAGCTTGTCCTACCTCCTTTCGTCCTAATAGCCATTTCCCCTATCCAATCCCTAGCTAAAGAACCTAACTTAATTCAATCGTATTCGCAGACGTCCGCGGCATAGTGCACGTTTTTTTTGGATAAAACGAATTTTCATAAAACAAACGTAAGAACCAGTCAGAACTATACAGTACATTAATAGGCATCAGAATTCTTCCGGTGACTTATTTTGCATGAATATTTATCCAAACAGACAGAAATGATATTTGTAGATTATACTACTTCAATATAGGTACTTCTCATTGGGGGGGGGGGGGAGTATGTATCTAAGTATACCAGAACTACAACAAATCTATATTTTTATCTTATCTTAACATTCATTATACCTAATCTATTAATTGATTAAATCATTGCCTTTGGCCTATCAACAATCTATATTGTTTTTAAGGAGCTTATAATTTTACTAGCTTCTGTACGTGGATTCTCACGCGTGGTAAAAAATATCATTATCAGCCTGAAGTCTGAAGACGTCCACTACTGAACATAGGCCTCCCTTCCTTCCGTTTTGTGAAATAATCACAAAACGGAAAATCTACCTCTTTCTTGTATGTATAATATGTGTCCTAGGCATGAGAAATTGCGAAAAAACTTCCTTCTAAAATGACCATGAAGATTTTGCTACGGAAAGACGTTGCACCGTACAAATTACAGTAAAACACAAGGACCAATTAAACAAGAGCTCTAAAAAAACCGGTTGTTGGTTTTTATGAGCACTTTGGAGGAAAACGAAGAGGCGTCTAGCTCTGGATGCAATGGTACACGGGAGTACAGCGACATAGCCACGCGTAGGTACGTGGAAACATACAGGCGCAGATACAGACATTTCTCAAGGGGGGGCGCATTGCCGTAAATAAATATAGCCTTTCCTCCTTTGGGGTGTTTCATCTTGACTGCTATTGTCAAAATACTCATTATGAAATCATTATAGTACGGGACCAAGAAGGGAATTTGGGGATGTGGTGGTGAAACACAATAGAAGTATACGATACAAGATCAATTTGTGCTCTTTTCTTTAAATGATGAATTTCATGCACCTATAACCTATATCTTCCTGGTAAATTGGATAAATACCGTGCTTGGTGCCGGATTGCTTGCGCCATGGGGGAGGAGCGCACGCCCCCTGCCCCCCCCCCCCCCTGTTCCGCGCCTGGAAACATACGAAGGCTACATTTGGCATGCCGAACGTGAAACCAAGCCAAGCAATGAGGCTCCTAATCTAAAAATCATTGCTTTGGACGATAATAAAACTAATAACAATTATTTTTAGGCAGGTGACCATGAAATCGAGTTTACGCTATTTACCTATATAATGCTATTAAGATTGTCGTCTGATTAAATCACGAGTACGAGCAAAATGTTCACACTACAATTAGTCTTATGCTCATAAGTAGGAAACACAATTTATTACGTCAGCAATATTGTAAATAACAAAAAATGATTTTTCTCAAAACCTATAGGACAGAATTTACTAGGTACAGGTACAGGCCCCCTTAAATATTTATTTTATTCTGTTTTTTAGTATCTGTTGTTATCGCGGCAACAGAAATACATCATCTGTGAAAATTTCAACTGTCTAGTTTTCACGGTTCATGAGATACAGCCTGGTAACAGCCGGACAGGCAGACAGGGGAGCCTTACAGAGTCTGCTTAACCTTTGGGTACGGAGCCCTAAAAAACTAACCATTTAGAACTTCTAAAGTGGATTCTCGTAAAAAATCCTACATCAATTTTATCATGGCTCGGCTTCTCACAAAATAGTCCCGTATGTACCCGCTATCCCGTAAATGTTAGTTTTAATCACATACCTCGAGGCGCGCACAATTATACCTTTGCCATATGAAAACATGTCCCCTGCTAAACAGCTACGACGACTAAGCGTGTATTGTGTGGTTAAACAGTTGTGCAGTGAAATTACCTTTGTTTCTGAGGACCATTTCATTCTGTCTTGTCGGCTTGGGTTGAGTTTTCGGTAGTGAAATAAAATGTTTTTGGGTGTGTTTAACAGAGATGTAGCAACATGATTTTAACAGTTCCGAGTTTTAGTATTTCGTTTTGTTTCAACAACCCTGTCGTATGAGTTTTAGTGGTGATTGTACATCATCATCATCAACAGCTTGAAGACGTCCACTGCTGAACATAGGCCTCCCCCAGAGCGCGCCACCTTGAGCGGCTGCTCGCCTCCTGCATCCATCGGCTCCCCGCAGCTATCACCAGATCGTCGGTCCACCGAGTTGGTGCATCTTCCGGTTCGTGGCTGCCACTCGAGAACCTTTCATTCCCATCGGTTGTCAGTTCTACGAGCGATGTGGCCTGCCCATTGCCATTTCAACTTGCTAATTGGTGATTGTACACATCACATCAATACAGAAGACAGGCACTGAACACAGGCCTGCTCCATAAAACGCCACTTTGACGTTTGTCATAGAGAGGGGAGGGAGGCCATAATCACTACGAATAGCAGGCGGCTTGGTAAAAATATCAAATGTAGATACCGAGAAGAATGCTGCTGCCCATTCCCTGGGAGATGGAGGGGTGGTCCTATTCGCACACCACAGGGACCCAGCATGTACCTATATACTTATAAGCATATACGTACAATACATTTTTTTTATGTGATTGAATGACGTGACGAGCTAGTCGTTCACCTGATGTTAAGTGACACGGTCGCCTATTACAGTTCCAGTGTCACCCGGAACTTTACAACAATAAAGTTTCGTGCGACACTGCACTGCGCACATCATCCTGAGACATAACCCAGTTTAGTAATCAGATTACTAGACTGAGTGATCAGATCATAAAGTCTCATTTGCCCAGTAATTTCACTAGCTACAATGCCCTTCAAACCGGAACACAGTAGTGCTTGCACACTACTGCTTGGTGGCAGAATAACTGGCAAAGCGGTGGTACCTACCTAGACGAACTTTGCAGAAAAGTCCTACCACCTAATGATTTAAACTTGAATAGGCCACGGTTGGATGGGACCAATAGCATATTAAATCCAGAAAATATGGTTGTATTGTGTTGCAAATACAAGCCGCTTTCAGCACCGCTCTTTAAATATAGCATACATTTCTGTTTTGTTTTACATAGTGTAGTGTAGTAGCCTACAGTTGAAATGAAAGACAACTTACAGATTCACAAATTTATTTATGTTGAGCCAGGCCTAAAAAACCTGACCCTATTGTACGACCTTTTTGCTCTAGGATATAACCTACTTAGTTATATGCCCTATATACTCTATGTTACCTACTTAACGGTTATCTATGATAACCGTTATGACCACGTTTTTTTCTCTAATCTGTGGTTATGACTTAATCTATACAAAAAACCTCTCTTCCTAATATCTGTGGTAAAATGGGATGAGCCACACTAAACATTTAATTATAGAAAAGAAGCACCAAGCACCAAGGGCGTAAAGGTAACCCTACAATAGCACGCACCACTTTCAGCGGTGCAGGTCATTGGTCCACTTACGCTGCGTCTTTCGGTTTATGAACGCCACTCGAGAACCTTTCTTCCCCATCGGTTCTGCAAGTGATGTGGCCTACTCATTACCATTTCAACTTGATAATTCTAACAGCTATAACGGTGACTTTATAGCTACCTTCATTTTGGATCCTTAAAAGTATATCATCACATCACATCACACTATCACATCACATCACACTAATATTATAAAGGCGAAAGTTTGTGTGTTTGTGTGTATGTGTGTATGTTTGTTACTCCTTCACGCTCAAATGGCTGGACGGATTTGGATGAAAATTGGAATATAGATAACTTATATACTGGATTAAAACATAGGCTACTTTTTATTCGCGGATGAATCCGCGGGGCGCAGCTAGTATCATATAATCAATCGGTAAGTTTTATTTGTGAAATGTTAAAGAATAGAACATTGTGCAGTGAACAATGCAGCTGCTATCTAACTCCTCCAGAGAATTTGCTAAATTTCCACCCAAAATGCTTCAAAGAGCAATAAAACCTCGCACCTAATCCCGCCTCTGCACTTATTGCTTCACAAAAGCTTACAGTGCACGCCAAAAAAGCTACACATCAACCATTTTCATTCTTATCAAAACCAAAATAAGGATATGATTCCGATTAATCAAATAAATGCAGCTGTTACTACGTTTTAGTAGAGACCGCTACTTAGGTTCTGAAATTCAATAATTTAAAAATTATTCATTTAAAATTACTAAGTGAATGGACTTTTACTCACAAGTTCGTCATTTCTTTTCAGGCATCGGATATGATTAAACCCAGAATTTTCACTTATTTACTCCATTTGCTTGTTTCTCATAAATTTTTTATTCAGTTTTAAGTTCTAGAATACCAGCATTTTTCATAACAATAGAATAACAATGTATGCCGATGCCCAGTGGCTCGATATCGAGCCACTGGGAGTCCAAGCGTTAAACAAATGTGCCATATTTCTTGACCGTGATTGTAGCTCAATTCTAGTTTGAGGACAGAATTTCACACAAATTCCCCAACTTTCTTTATAGCAGTTTCATAAACTGACAGATTTCAGAGTAATAATTCCGCAGTCCATCGGAATTTATGAAGTTTACTAACAATGAGAAACTGTATTTTTATTTATGAAACTTCTTATAAAACAATATAATAATTACATTATTTTTCTATAAATTAATAATCGACAATTTTCACATTAACAGTACAGTAATAAAATTGTCAAACATGTTCGATATCCAACTTGGAGATTAGCAATGTTTGTTAGTGGAGTTTTGGCGGGAACGTGAAATAGTTCACGTCGTTGCATTGTATTATTACACAAAACTTATGCTTTTTCTAGTGTTAATGTTTAAAATTAGTGGCATTTTACGCATTAAGTGCTGAATTATGAGTAAAAGTGTGGGCAAGTGATATAATGTAGTGAAACGTGGTTTTTCGTGTTGCTTCCAAAATTCCATAGAAGCCTCTAGTAAAGTTGCCACTACTTTACTAGGGCATGACTTAGACTGGATTATGACTACCTGACTTAGACTGGACTATGACTACCCTGACTGACTGTGACTAAGACTTGACTTTACATGAAATATTTCATAATACGACGAAAAACTACAATACTTGACACTGGCTAAATACACTATGTGTGGAGCCAAACTATAAGAAAAAAAAAAAATGTTTGTTAGTTTTTGTAGCTTCTAACGTAGCTGCTATAAAAATACTATACTGCTGCTATATTCTGTTTGGTAAAGTATTTCACACGAAGTGAGCTTCAGACACATGTGGTATTTTGGACGAAAAGATAGGACGAAGCTTCCCGATCGCTGCCCAGCCGAGTTGGATTCTTCGTGCCACCTCCTTGTCGAAGTTGGACCTACCTAATTGTCTGTCCTAGGTAGACATATTTGTCGACAACTTCGAGAGTATCGTTCCCAACAATTACCGGTATAGGTGGAATATGAGCATTTGACATGATCTTCGTCTTGTCCATATTCATCTTAAGACCAACCTGCTGGGAGACTCTACTGAGGTCGTTGAGCATGGTGCTAAGGTCCTTGAGCGATTCCGCCATTATGACTATATCATCGGCAAAACGAAGGTTAGTGATATACTCGCCATTAATGCTGATGCCAGATCCTTCCCACTCCAAGAGCTTGAAAACGTCCTCCAATGCGTTTGTGAACAGTTTCGGAGAAATAACGTCTCCCTGTCTCACGCCTCTTTGCAATGGGATTTGTTCCGTACTCTGGTTCTGTAGTCGGACTGACATAGTGGCCTTACTGTACAAACACTTCAACACTTCGATATAAGCGATGGGGAAGAAAGTTTCTCGAGTGGCAACCACGAACCGGAAGACGCAGCGTAAGCCGGCCCCCCACTCGGTGGACCGACGACCTGGTGAAAGCCGCGGGGAGCCGATGGATGCAGGAGGCGAGCAGCCACTCAAGGTAGCGCGCTCTGGGGGAGGCCTATGTTCAGCAGTGGACGTCTTCAGGCTGATAATGATGAGCTTCAGACACTATTATTGGTTCTGTAGCTTCAGGATTTTCAGGAGAGAAACAAGAGTACCCTACGTCATATTAATAATCTATTGTAAGAAGCGTATTTTTTTTACATAATAATGAGGCCACGGGTTTTAGTGACATCATCAGCTGGAAGACGTTCACTGCTGAACATAGGTATGCCTCCTCCGTGTTTGTATAAAAGTTCCTTGGTGTTATTTTTAAAGCACTTACACGTGCACGCCCACCATGGATAACCTGTACCCAGAGATAACGGATACGCCCCCCGAGATATCACCTAGGCTTCCTGACGATCCGTTGTATATATTATTATGTAATATGCTTCTTTCCTTTTTCTTTGTAGTGACAAAGTGAGATCTCAAAGATTATTTTTTCACCAATAAATCATATTATTTACTTATTGAAAATATTTTTATAATTTCTTTCATTGAACAAGCAGTACGGCTGTTGATGTGCTAAGATGGCATGAGAGATAAAGCCTCAGGACACTCCACTCTAGTGTATCTCTTGACCCAGCGAGGTCGAGAACTGAGGGTTTATGATACGACTTGCTTTTATATCTGACGCACTTCAGCCGAGATTTCATGAAAATATCCGCAGAATTTCACTTAAAATTGTTTAAAGCTTTGAGTTATATCTTCATGTGGTCTACATGACATTGTGATTCGATTTTTGTGTGAACATAATTTTCTGGAAAAAAGAATGTGTTGTTCTACGGTCTATTGAGAATAGTAGGGAGAATTTTTAATGATAGTTTTTGGGGTATTCCATTTTTTGGGGCTTACATTTGACGACAATGCGCCTGGTGTTTGTTTCATTTACAATTTCCTATTTTGGAAGGTTAATCGAATCGAACTGAAAGACGCAGCGTAGGTCAGCCCTACCACTAGGTGGACCGACCTGATCAGAACCGCGGGGATCCGATGGATTCAGGCAATCAGTCGCTCAAAGTGGCGCTCTTTAGGGGAGGCCTATGTTCAGCAGTAGACGTATTCAGGCTGATGATGATGATGAATCGAATCGATGTTCCTCAACAAAATCAATTAGAGAATTTGCCCCAATGTGTAATAAAAGGCATTAGAAATGAGAAAACTTGATAAGACAGAAAACGAATGACGTGAAATATTCTGATTCAAGAGTTGCCACCTCAACTCTCAACTCTTTACATTATGTCAAAAAAAAAAACGTACATCGAAGTGTTTTTACACCGTAAGTAGTTGGTCTCTCAGAAATCCAAGCCAGATTCTGAAATGAGAATAATTTTAATAGGGGTAAATTACCTCTATTCAAATTATTCAGATAATTTTTCCACCCTGACTATAAGAGTTGATCGCGGACTAGCAAAATTAGCCCGCAAATAAATCCATCTTAAGTTTATTTCACAAAAGTTTTAATTCAGTATTTGCACACAATTTTGTTGTTCTGTTACTTTTCTGTAACATGGGCGTGGTAGGTACATACCAGCAAAGCGATTCAGGTCACTTTCCAACTACACCAATTTGAACGAAATGTCAAAGACGAACTTGATATTTTGAAAAGAGAACAATTTCACCCGCAAAATGTATGGGCTAGGGGAGAGTGGGGTAATTGCGAACAATTAAGGGAAAGCGGTCTAACTGGTGTTCCAGTCTCTCCATAGTAAATGTAGCAAAACGGACCATATAATAATAAACTGTATTTTTTGTGATATACAAGAAGCCATATTTTTCGAGAATAATTCCTTCTAAAGACCCATTTTTGTTTCTAGAGATTTTGCCAAGACTGCCGACCAATATTTTAGGGCTTACGTTGCTAAGCATCCAGATGGTAAGAATATTACACAGACTTTTATTTCATTTTCATGTGTGCAGGCCTGGAAAATGATGTTGGCAAGAGACTGAAAAACTAAGAAGAAAATTGTTTATTGCCATTTGTCGCTAAACCAATGATATCTAGGAGATACTTTTAATCGTAATTTGTTGATACATTCTATTTATTTCCGCAAAATTAGTTTTCATGTAATCACGTTGAGTGATTAAGCTATTATTGGTAAAAGAACGCAAGACAATTTGAATTTGCCGCACGAGTGCAAAGTTCCACCTTAACTGAGTAGCACAGCTGAGTAGTTTCCTGTGGTAGTGGAGCCGTGGGGGAGGGGGACATGTGACGTAATAGAACTGTCGCACTCTACACGTAAATAATAATGAAAATATATCTTATGATATTTCTCTAAGATGGTCACTTTTGAAGTATTATTCCTCCATTTTATTTGCGTGATTGTCACATTTTTGGCATTTCACTACTGAATAATTAGAAAATAGATTAATTTTTAATGTCAAGGCAAAGTTTGAATCATGGGCGGCTATACTGCTATACAAATCATATCACAAGCAATTAGAAAAAGAGCTCAAGAGCGGGTTTGAGTTAATTTAATATATTTTCAGATTTTTTATTATTGACATTGTCAACTATATAATCAATCTTTTCGTTGTCGTTGTCAACCTAGACACATTTTTTTCTTATATTTTGGCTCCAGTACATAGTGTATTTAGCCAGTGTCAAGTAGTATAATTTTTCATCGTGTTATAGAATATTTTTCACGTAAAGTCAAGTCTTAGTCACAGTCTGGGTAGTCATAGTCAATCTAAGTCAAGCCAGTATATATCCACTAACTGGTCTGTGGTCATGCCCTAGTAATGTGGTGGCAACTTTAGTAGAAGCTTCTATGGAATTTTGAAAGCAACACTAAAATTCACGTTTCACCACATTATATATTATCACTTGCCCACTCATGCTCGTAATTCAGCACTTAATGCATAAAACGCCACCAACTTGAAATATTGACACTGGAAAAAGCACATGTTTTGAAAAACACTACAATGCAACGACGTGAACTTTTCCGCGTTCCCACTAAAAACCCTAGACATATTTTCGGTGATCATAATGAGGTGCCTTTGAGCTAGTAGCTTGGCCTTCCACTTTTGACGGTTTTGTGCTTTATGCTCCTGCCTCAGGAGGGTGACGCTATAAGACTCCAGATTAAAAAAAAACAATTGACTATACTCGAGACCAACAGCACTAGCCCGTTAAAAAACAATATTATACGGTAACCAATCATTTTAGAAGGCGATATAATACTTCGTCATTAAACGCCCATTTCCTCACAAATCCTTTAAATTGTGATTGATTAAAAGTAAAGCTGTTCCTATGATTGATCACTCCACAGTACCCGACAAATTGATGTGCAGATTTATTACTTAAAGGGCCAAAAAGGTCGACTTATGATCCGCTTTCTTCTCATAATGGTGCAGAAAAATCATTATTCTTCCCCTATAGGGGGTTTAGACGAATTGTTTTGTTAATAGTCTTCTATTGTTTAAACGAAATGATCACTTAAAAAAAAATGACCAACGATCACATACTTAGATCCTAGACCCTGACTAGGATTCCCTAGGAACTACGAGGAGCATGGTCACATAACGCCCAGACACAGAACAAGTTAGCGTGTTTGAGCGTTTGTACTTTTAAAAACCATTAGCGAATTGTACAAATCCTTTTTTATACATTACCAAATGCAGCCTATTTGTCTCTCTCACTCGCATCCCATAAAAGGAAACACTCTTCATTATAATAATAACAAGTATCTAATATCAAGTAGGTGCCTATATAGGTTCATCAGCGGTCTAGGTGTCAGTCGATCAGTCAGTCAATCAGGAAAAATAATTTTAAATTTCGTTTATGTTTAATACAAAAGAATATCGTATCGTGCTAAATGAGAATTTAGCCTTTTACTGTGTTTCCTGCGAATATTGAAACAAAAAATGACACAGTTTTCTAATCTACATCTTTATAAGTTCATATTTTTACCGATTTTCATGAATTTTGAAGGACACAATTTACAACACTTTTTGTGAAGGATTTTTCTTGTGGTAACTCTAATCCGTTTCCTTCTATAGAAATAATGTAATAAACAGCATTAAGTATCACTAAATATTTATGATTTTTATAGCAGTATCACCTGCTTAGCGTAATCTACAGATTAATAATTATTTTGTAACAAATTATATGTAAAGGAAAAATTTGAAACCCTCGCGTTCGTGATTCAAATTTTTCCTTTATACATAATCTATTATCAGTGTATATCAAAAAAATCAACATTTTTGATATCGCGTCACAAAACAAGCGTCGATGTTAAAGATCAGATAAGACAGGTATTATCTAAGGGCCGCGTCCCACTCACGGCGCAGCGTTAACGTGGATTATACGTGAGAGGTGAGCTTTAGCGTCAGCTGATTTTAAGAGTAGATAGTGACTTGCTGAAGTTGAGAATTAAAATTGTATTGAGTGGAGAGATGAAATTATAAGGGACTGAATCGGTTGCTGACCAGATACCGGAGTTTTAAGCTAAGCTCGGTGTTTACCGGCGAGATAAGATCCACAACGATGAGATCCGCAGAACTCAAGTGACCGATAACAACTCTTAGAATTAGCAAGTTGAAATGGCAATGAGCAGGCCAGATCGCTCGTAGAACTGACAACCGATGGGGAAGAAAGGTTCTCGAGTGGCGACTACGAACCGGAAGACGCAGCGTAGGCCAGCCCCCACTCGGTGGACCGACGATCTGGTGAATGCTGCGGGGGGCCGATGGATGCAGGAGGCGAGCAGCCACTCAAGGTGGCACGCTCTGGGGGAGGCCTATGTTCAGCAGTGGATGTCTTCAGGCTGTTGTTGATGATGATGATGATGATGATTACTATTTAGAAAAGCAAACAAAAGATGCTTTGTAACAAAATTCAGCAAGGAAATCTTAATCTTGAACTCACAGGTATCTCGTCAAAGAATCACATTAAACATCTGCCGACGTAAGATCGGATATAACAGGTAAGTAGTATTAAGGCGACGACGCACTCGGCGTTTGGAGCATTAACGCGGATTATACCGTCATCCTATCCGGAGTCGAGAAACTCGAGCGAATATGGCCTTATGTCGGCGCTAAATGTCACCTGGATGGAGTTGTACTTACTAAGGGTGGGTTTTTTAATCCTTAGTTAAGGTAACCAATGGTTAAAATCTCTAACTTTTGACCATTGGTTAGAATTTGTTAGAGATTTTAACCATTGGTTACCCTAACTATGGACCAAAAAATCCACCCTATATAAATAAATAACGCCCAACAACTACATACATAGATCCTAGACCCTATGTAGGATTCCCTGCATCTAGGGACCAAGGAACTACGAGGACCATGGTTCCACAACACCCAGACACAGAACAAGTATTTGCGCTTTTTTTTCCTGTGCACAAATACTTGTCCTGTCGCGGGAATCGAACCCGCCGACTTCAGTTTATGAGCCGACCTGCTCAACCACCACACCGTGGAGGCTGTCACTCCCTAAAAGAGACATTTGATCGCCACGGCTTTGCCTTAAAAAGATTTAAGTTTAATCCCACTTCTTAATCAAAATGTGAGAGATGTAGAATTACTTTTTTTTTTAAGGTGGAACGTTTCTATAGCGCGGCAAATTCAAATTTGCGTTCTTTTGCCAATAATAGCTTAATTACTAAACGTGATTACATGAAAACTAGTTTTGCGCAAATAAATTGAATGTCTCAACAATTTACGATTAAAAATATCTCCTAGATATCATTGGTTCAGCGACAAATGGCAATAAACAATTTTCTTCTTAGTTTTTCAGTCTATTGCCATTTGTCGCTAAACCAATGATAAGTAGGTGGTACTTTTAATTGTAATTTATTGATACATTCCATTTATTACCGCAGTTTTATTATTTTTTTGTAGTGTTGTAGGGTGTTGTTCGGTCAGTGTTCGTTCACTCTGCCAATATGGCTGCCGAAGCGCTCTGGCGCCATTATATTTCGACAAAATAATATTTTAAAATAATGTTTTGTTCCAAATTCTAAACCATTGTTTAAAAGTGATACCATCGCGTTTATTTATTTTACCCGACTGGTTTTTGTAGTATCTAAGCACGCACGATGGCATTTTCAGATCATAATTTTTATTGTATTACACGTGCAGTCGCTTTGAGTGCCGAGCTTCGTATGAGCGAGAAGACGCTGGCCGGCTTATATGCAGTGGTCGACAGTGCAAGTTAGAGATGTGCTGTCTAGTATATACATAGAAGTCTTTGCTTTATACTAGGGAAAGGCCGCTGATAGAAGCTCATTTCACACTGTTGCAGGACCTGTAAGTGATACAGGTGCACCGCAAGAAAGTGCAAAACAAATAAATCGAGACGTCTGTGATTTCTACGACTCAATAAAAGAAAGAGGTCATTTGAGGATGAAGAAAAATATGTTTATCAGAATTTTCTCCATCAACACTAAAAGCTCGACAATTATAGATATTAAAGGCCCGTAAAAATTATTAGGTCAATAACGTCCGAATAATTACGGCTTCCACCAACGTTCCTGAATATTGGAAAATATCTATAATTACATAAGCCGCTTATACCAAATCCCTTGATAAATTAAAAGGAAGATACGGCGCTACCTTTGTCGTGTCAGATTTTCAAGGAAAATTGTAGGTTACAAAATTATAAGTAGGCAAAATTGGTTTAGTAATGATGGCTCATAATAGGTATTCTGTGAAAGAAATTGGAGGGCCATGATGGGGATGGCTACTCTATTATACTTCAATGAAAATACATAATCAGTATCTCCATTTCTACTAAGTACCTACTATCCTACTAATAATTATAGGTAAGGGAAATGTTGCCCGTTAGTTAGATTGCTATTTTAACGCCAAAATGACTTTTATTCCGGATAATTTTAGTTTCCGCGGAAAAACTTATGAATAGCGAATTAAATTGGGCAAGGGGAGGGGGAAGGGGGCAAGTCTAGTATAGGTAGGTACTATGAAGATGATCTAAGAAAAGTTTGTTTCTTTTGTAATCGCAGAAGAAACGCAGTCAATACCAGTTTAATATATAAAAAAAACTTACAAAATAACACAACGATAGATTCATTATGTTTTTTTAAGATCAAAGCTTAATCTTTATTTATTTCTATCTATTCTAACATTATCAATTAAGTAATAAAGATTTACGTGTTGAAATAAGATTAAAATAATATTGAGAAGGTTTGCTAAGATGTTTTCAGAAATGCTATTTAATATTATTTTTTTTAATCTATTTTTTTAAGGGGCTTTTAAACAACGTTTATGCCAGCCTATTTAATACTTAATGTTAAGAATCTGGAACTTTTCAAGCCGCGAGTGAATAGGTATCTTCTAGGTAAGTATGTACCATCGTAGACCGCGTCGTCACTTTCCATCAGGTGAGATTGCGGTCAAATGCGGGCCTATTAGGTATATAAAAAAAACAATTATAACTATTTTCAAAGATAAGATAATTATTACGTCCATGATAGATAGGTAGGTAGATATTTATCTCAGGTATTGTCTTGACAAACGCAATTTGCGTAAACCACACATTAAAGTAGGCAAACAGTTTAGATGCTATAATTGAATGAAACAATTCTAGTGAATACCTTCTTCGAATTGTTTCTTACCAGTTTCTCGTTGCCAAGAGATATTCATTTAACAGGCAACACTACCGCCACTAGTATTAAATGAATGAATGAATGAATGAATGAATGGTTTATTTATGAATTTACAAACATAATTATACATAATATATATATATACGAATTGATAGATTCAGATGTTCTGTATAGTTTTTCGGTTGTACCTAAATTCAAGACAATAGTATTTCTATTGGAGTTTTGGCGGGAACGCGGAAAAGTTCACGTCGGTGCATTGTATTATTTTACAAAACTTATGCTTTTTCCAGTGTTAATGTTTAAAATTGGTGGTGTTTTACGCATTAAGTGCTGAATTACGAGCATGAGTGTGGGCAAGTGATATAATGTAGTGAAACGTGGTTTTTCGTGTTGCTTCCAAAATTCCATAGAAGCCTCTAGTAAAGTTGCCACCACTTTACTAGGGCATGCCTTAGACTGGATTATGACTTAGACTAGACTATGACTACTCTGACTGTGACTATGACTTGACTTTAAGTGAAAATTTCCATAATACGATGAAAAATTGCAAAACTTGACACTGGCTAAATACACTATGTGTGGAGCCAAAATAAGGAAAAAAAAAGTATTTCTATTGTTTTTAGATTTAGAACAAGCAAGCCAAGAATCTAAAAATCACCTTGCCCACTATAGTAGATCCGCGACTGAGAACTACTACCAAATGAGCTAACAGGCTAGTCTATATGTACATATATATGTATAATAGTAGTGGTAGTGTGTGTGTGTGTGTGTGTGTGTGTGTGTGTGTGTGTGTGTGAGTGTGTAGTCTAATATTTACATGCTACGAAGTCAATCGTAAAAATCTCCAAAATCAATCCATTCTAGGTCGTAAGTAAAATGTCATTTCCATGAAGCTTTCATCTTTTTTCATCAAAACGTCGATCTTGTTTGATTTCTTGAGCTAATATCCTATCGTTTCCAAAACAGAAAACCATTCTATCAAACAAGAATAAATTTCTCGAATGAGATAAAATGTTGATGTGTACATAATTCATAATAGACATCTTGGGTGGATTGCTATTTACAAATTTGACATTTTGCTACTTAGTCGATTTGCCTACTTCTTTATAGTCGTTTCGATACAGATTTTTATAAATGTAAATGAATGACGTGATGAGCTAGTCATTCGCCTGATGCTAAGCGGCACGGCTGCCCCTATCAGATTGCAGTATCACTTGGAACTCTAAATTAATATAGTTTTGCGTGACACTGCACTGCGCACGTCATTCTGAGACTGTCTGAGTCTAGTAATAAGATTGCTAGACTGTGTGATCAGATCATAAAGTCTCATCTGCTCAGTAATTTCACTAGTGATGACGCAGTCTACGATGGTGCATGCTTGCCTAGGAAATACTTGTTTACTGTCGACTTGAAGACACCCAGATCATAGTTAGCTGGAAACTAGGACGTTACATTTACATAATACAATTTAAACAATATCTATTATAGCTCTTAAGTCCGTACTTATCTCTCTAGAACTAGGACTTACTTACCTAAATGCATTAGGTAATCATAAAGTGCGCACTTAAGAGCTGTCAAACTTTAGTGCAGGCGTTAAAATTTCTTCCTTCATCATATCACTTTAACACACTATCAAAATTCAAAAGCACCAAGCGTATATAATTTAGTCATTAAGCTTTTAAATAGAATACAAAACTTTTATAAGTGCTTTAGCAAATTTCGCAACCTAGATAGTTTCATAAACGAAACTCCGTCTACTGGCTTTCGCGACGTGAAGAGACAATTCCATATTCTGGTATCATTTCACAGAGGAGTCAACAGCGGCTTTTCAAGTACACAGTGCATACAATTAGCACAGTAGGATAACTTTGTTTTTGAAAATGAGCATAATAGAAAAAAATACGTTTGCTTAGGAGTCATATTTTTGGTTTCATGATAATCAAAAAACGTAACTTCACGAAAGTCACTGAGAAGGTCAAGTGAGATAAATGTAGAAAGAGACAAACTGTACAATACTGCCAATTCACAATATTACTTGCCCATCGACAGCGCTAGGATTGTAGGACCAGGCTAGGCCTTCTGGCTCAGGTACCATTTTCGACAATATTAGGATACCAGCGTAACACAATCAGACACTGACCTCGCCGGCAAGGTCGAGGCCCCTGGAGGTTAGCTTGAACGACCTTCCGAACTACACTTCCAGCGGACGTAGTCTTCTTGATCATCTTTTCCTGGGGCAACGACCCAGGCCCTGGCCTGACGCCCGCAGAGCAGGGATACCCTCGAGATAGTAGCCTCCCATTTTTTATGGCTGATAGGTGCTTTATGAGACAGCCCTTGTGCCCGGTGATGCTGTAAAATTGAAAAGAATAACAGCATCCACCTTTTAAAAATAGAACGCTTGACCTATACAAAGGTGTTGTGTTGACCGTTCCAGCAATCGTCTATTTTTATTACACAATTTATCTACGAACTAATCGTTTGAGATTGTTGTCGTAACTTAACCTACCTACTAAACTACACGAACTGTGGCAAATATGTTGCTGGCAGTACGCCAGTCATGTTAGCGAGTCCTATGAGCGGGTATCTGGCATCTACACCGAATTTACGATGTTGTTACTTTGTCATTATACTGCAACATATGCTGCTGCTGCAGCTGCTTAAATGTCAAATGATAGGATGCATCTGCCCTAGAACTTGTGGTAATTTTCAGAGGACAATTTAAGAAATGGACCAAACGGAGCGGAGGGTAAACTAGTGGAACAGCAAAAACTTTTGAACAATTTTGTATGCGATCGGTAGCTAAAATATCTACCTCGTGTCCACCATTTTGAAAGACATCAGTGCTGGCAACCAGGGCAATTTAAGAAAAAAATGTATAGGTATAGCATTGAATAACTGTAGAATAGAATAAACAAACCACCAATAATAGAATACAGAATAATAAATAATAAATAATAAACTAAAACATGAAGCCTTTTATTTCTACGGTAGGTACAATTTAATATTTACCTGTACTTATGTATGTATATCAAACATAATGCCCCCACAAGGTGGACCAACGATCTGGTGAAAACCGCGGGAACCGATGGATGCAGGAGGCGAGTGGCCGCTCAAAGTGGCGCTTTGTGGGCTCCCCTCTCCCTTCCTTCCTACGTTCAGCAGTGGACGTCTTCAGGCTGTTGATGATGATGATAACGATTATGATGATACATTTTATACCATCGGATTGAAAAAAAACTTAAACACCCCGCTCCAAACCAATTAAGTAAATAAAATAAATAACGCTGAACGACCACTTACGATGCTGGATTTTAACTAAAGATTATCTATATCATAAGGGACCCAGGAACTACGAGGACCATGGTCCCACAACCCCCAGACACAGAACGTTTATTTGGGTATTTTGTCGAGGGAATCGAACCCGCCGCCTCCGGGCTATGAGTTGACCTGCTCGAACACCACACCACAGAGGCTGTCAAATTGACAGTCAAGCTACCAAAACATAAAGGAAACTTTATATATAAATAAAGGCGGCGTAAGTCCTGAGCTATTTGAAATATTACGAACCTCACCCTCCCCTAATACACCTGTCTCATTTCATTCCACATAATATTCGCGACACATCTGTCTCGGCGCAAACAAAACTCATAATAATTCGATGTCGTCGACTGTCTGCCGGTTGCCACTGAATATAGACACAGAACATACGCAGTAATGGAGAACTCTGCAAGTTTTTTGTATTGCGAGTAAATCAACAGTGTTATCTATTCACGTCTGCTTACTTCCTTACACAATACAACTTTTCACTACGTTAATAACCATACCCGACATCTAATTAATCTTATTACTCCTACGTAAAGTCGCAACGTGGCCGAGGAGGTTACGTGGGGTAAATTCCATGCGCTACGCTAGAGCATTCGACATCAAAACGATCCGCATTCAAGCACCGTACGTATATCATTGTAAGCTAAAATATCCAAATTGAAATACTAATTCTAGAAACAGCTTTCTTTGCATTGTAATCTAGAAAACGTTTGTCGGAAACAAAACACTGCGAGCGTTGGTTTAAAAAGCTCATAATCCTCCCACTGTACAAGGTAAACTCATTTATGAAGTAATGCTGTACCTCATACTTATGCACCTCAATTTGTTTTGTCATAGTTTGTGAGGAGTAATAAAGGCCAAGGGAGTCTAGCAAAGATCACTTTCCATCAGCCTTAACGCCAAACGATAACTCCAAAATGTATGGGAATGGTATTACCTGTGGATGTCGCTTTTCCGCAGGTGATGTCATTTCCATACATTTTGGAGTTATAACTTGGTGCTAACGCTAATGGAAAAGGATCTTTGCTAGACCCCAAGATTGCCTTGTGACTTGTGACTCACTATAATGTAGGTACTGTCTAAGTCAAAGAAGTTCGTCTAATAATATGAGTTCAAGAGATATTCATTTAACAGGCAACACTACCGCCACTAGTATTAAATGAATGAATGAATGAATGAATGAATGGTTTATTTATGAATTTACAAACATAATTATACATAATATATATATATACGAATTGATAGATTCAGATGTTCTGTATAGTTTTTCGGTTGTACCTAAATTCAAGACAATAGTATTTCTATTGGAGTTTTGGCGGGAACGCGGAAAAGTTCACGTCGGTGCATTGTATTATTTTACAAAACTTATGCTTTTTCCAGTGTTAATGTTTAAAATTGGTGGTGTTTTACGCATTAAGTGCTGAATTACGAGCATGAGTGTGGGCAAGTGATATAATGTAGTGAAACGTGGTTTTTCGTGTTGCTTCCAAAATTCCATAGAAGCCTCTAGTAAAGTTGCCACCACTTTACTAGGGCATGCCTTAGACTGGATTATGACTTAGACTAGACTATGACTACTCTGACTGTGACTATGACTTGACTTTAAGTGAAAATTTCCATAATACGATGAAAAATTGCAAAACTTGACACTGGCTAAATACACTATGTGTGGAGCCAAAATAAGGAAAAAAAAAGTATTTCTATTGTTTTTAGATTTAGAACAAGCAAGCCAAGAATCTAAAAATCACCTTGCCCACTATAGTAGATCCGCGACTGAGAACTACTACCAAATGAGCTAACAGGCTAGTCTATATGTACATATATATGTATAATAGTAGTGGTAGTGTGTGTGTGTGTGTGTGTGTGTGTGTGTGTGTGTGTGTGTGTGTGTGAGTGTAGTCTAATATTTACATGCTACGAAGTCAATCGTAAAAATCTCCAAAATCAATCCATTCTAGGTCGTAAGTAAAATGTCATTTCCATGAAGCTTTCATCTTTTTTCATCAAAACGTCGATCTTGTTTGATTTCTTGAGCTAATATCCTATCGTTTCCAAAACAGAAAACCATTCTATCAAACAAGAATAAATTTCTCGAATGAGATAAAATGTTGATGTGTACATAATTCATAATAGACATCTTGGGTGGATTGCTATTTACAAATTTGACATTTTGCTACTTAGTCGATTTGCCTACTTCTTTATAGTCGTTTCGATACAGATTTTTATAAATGTAAATGAATGACGTGATGAGCTAGTCATTCGCCTGATGCTAAGCGGCACGGCTGCCCCTATCAGATTGCAGTATCACTTGGAACTCTAAATTAATATAGTTTTGCGTGACACTGCACTGCGCACGTCATTCTGAGACTGTCTGAGTCTAGTAATAAGATTGCTAGACTGTGTGATCAGATCATAAAGTCTCATCTGCTCAGTAATTTCACTAGTGATGACGCAGTCTACGATGGTGCATGCTTGCCTAGGAAATACTTGTTTACTGTCGACTTGAAGACACCCAGATCATAGTTAGCTGGAAACTAGGACGTTACATTTACATAATACAATTTAAACAATATCTATTATAGCTCTTAAGTCCGTACTTATCTCTCTAGAACTAGGACTTACTTACCTAAATGCATTAGGTAATCATAAAGTGCGCACTTAAGAGCTGTCAAACTTTAGTGCAGGCGTTAAAATTTCTTCCTTCATCATATCACTTTAACACACTATCAAAATTCAAAAGCACCAAGCGTATATAATTTAGTCATTAAGCTTTTAAATAGAATACAAAACTTTTATAAGTGCTTTAGCAAATTTCGCAACCTAGATAGTTTCATAAACGAAACTCCGTCTACTGGCTTTCGCGACGTGAAGAGACAATTCCATATTCTGGTATCATTTCACAGAGGAGTCAACAGCGGCTTTTCAAGTACACAGTGCATACAATTAGCACAGTAGGATAACTTTGTTTTTGAAAATGAGCATAATAGAAAAAAATACGTTTGCTTAGGAGTCATATTTTTGGTTTCATGATAATCAAAAAACGTAACTTCACGAAAGTCACTGAGAAGGTCAAGTGAGATAAATGTAGAAAGAGACAAACTGTACAATACTGCCAATTCACAATATTACTTGCCCATCGACAGCGCTAGGATTGTAGGACCAGGCTAGGCCTTCTGGCTCAGGTACCATTTTCGACAATATTAGGATACCAGCGTAACACAATCAGACACTGACCTCGCCGGCAAGGTCGAGGCCCCTGGAGGTTAGCTTGAACGACCTTCCGAACTACACTTCCAGCGGACGTAGTCTTCTTGATCATCTTTTCCTGGGGCAACGACCCAGGCCCTGGCCTGACGCCCGCAGAGCAGGGATACCCTCGAGATAGTAGCCTCCCATTTTTTATGGCTGATAGGTGCTTTATGAGACAGCCCTTGTGCCCGGTGATGCTGTAAAATTGAAAAGAATAACAGCATCCACCTTTTAAAAATAGAACGCTTGACCTATACAAAGGTGTTGTGTTGACCGTTCCAGCAATCGTCTATTTTTATTACACAATTTATCTACGAACTAATCGTTTGAGATTGTTGTCGTAACTTAACCTACCTACTAAACTACACGAACTGTGGCAAATATGTTGCTGGCAGTACGCCAGTCATGTTAGCGAGTCCTATGAGCGGGTATCTGGCATCTACACCGAATTTACGATGTTGTTACTTTGTCATTATACTGCAACATATGCTGCTGCTGCAGCTGCTTAAATGTCAAATGATAGGATGCATCTGCCCTAGAACTTGTGGTAATTTTCAGAGGACAATTTAAGAAATGGACCAAACGGAGCGGAGGGTAAACTAGTGGAACAGCAAAAACTTTTGAACAATTTTGTATGCGATCGGTAGCTAAAATATCTACCTCGTGTCCACCATTTTGAAAGACATCAGTGCTGGCAACCAGGGCAATTTAAGAAAAAAATGTATAGGTATAGCATTGAATAACTGTAGAATAGAATAAACAAACCACCAATAATAGAATACAGAATAATAAATAATAAATAATAAACTAAAACATGAAGCCTTTTATTTCTACGGTAGGTACAATTTAATATTTACCTGTACTTATGTATGTATATCAAACATAATGCCCCCACAAGGTGGACCAACGATCTGGTGAAAACCGCGGGAACCGATGGATGCAGGAGGCGAGTGGCCGCTCAAAGTGGCGCTTTGTGGGCTCCCCTCTCCCTTCCTTCCTACGTTCAGCAGTGGACGTCTTCAGGCTGTTGATGATGATGATAACGATTATGATGATACATTTTATACCATCGGATTGAAAAAAAACTTAAACACCCCGCTCCAAACCAATTAAGTAAATAAAATAAATAACGCTGAACGACCACTTACGATGCTGGATTTTAACTAAAGATTATCTATATCATAAGGGACCCAGGAACTACGAGGACCATGGTCCCACAACCCCCAGACACAGAACGTTTATTTGGGTATTTTGTCGAGGGAATCGAACCCGCCGCCTCCGGGCTATGAGTTGACCTGCTCGAACACCACACCACAGAGGCTGTCAAATTGACAGTCAAGCTACCAAAACATAAAGGAAACTTTATATATAAATAAAGGCGGCGTAAGTCCTGAGCTATTTGAAATATTACGAACCTCACCCTCCCCTAATACACCTGTCTCATTTCATTCCACATAATATTCGCGACACATCTGTCTCGGCGCAAACAAAACTCATAATAATTCGATGTCGTCGACTGTCTGCCGGTTGCCACTGAATATAGACACAGAACATACGCAGTAATGGAGAACTCTGCAAGTTTTTTGTATTGCGAGTAAATCAACAGTGTTATCTATTCACGTCTGCTTACTTCCTTACACAATACAACTTTTCACTACGTTAATAACCATACCCGACATCTAATTAATCTTATTACTCCTACGTAAAGTCGCAACGTGGCCGAGGAGGTTACGTGGGGTAAATTCCATGCGCTACGCTAGAGCATTCGACATCAAAACGATCCGCATTCAAGCACCGTACGTATATCATTGTAAGCTAAAATATCCAAATTGAAATACTAATTCTAGAAACAGCTTTCTTTGCATTGTAATCTAGAAAACTTTTGTCGGAAACAAAACACTGCGAGCGTTGGTTTAAAAAGCTCATAATCCTCCCACTGTACAAGGTAAACTCATTTATGAAGTAATGCTGTACCTCATACTTATGCACCTCAATTTGTTTTGTCATAGTTTGTGAGGAGTAATAAAGGCCAAGGGAGTCTAGCAAAGATCACTTTCCATCAGCCTTAACGCCAAACGATAACTCCAAAATGTATGGGAATGGTATTACCTGTGGATGTCGCTTTTCCGCAGGTGATGTCATTTCCATACATTTTGGAGTTATAACTTGGTGCTAACGCTAATGGAAAAGGATCTTTGCTAGACCCCAAGATTGCCTTGTGACTTGTGACTCACTATAATGTAGGTACTGTCTAAGTCAAAGAAGTTCGTCTAATAATATGAGTTCAAGTCGCGAAAGTTTAAAAAGTGGAGCATGTTTGCAAGCAAGCAAAGCAAGTCTTAAGGGATATCTGTAAAGATATCCCTGAAGTGTGGCTTACACTTAAAAATCAATCCATCAAGTCTTAAGGTTTGTAAAATGACATAGTAACTTAAGAACGCTTGGTTGAGCTGACGCGAGACCATAAAGCTGGCACATACCTCGGCCAACGAACCTGCCTGGCCATTCAGCGCTGTCGTCAGTTTTTTCAGTACGCTCCTTGCCGAAGGTGATTTACTAAAAACCTTTGCAGTTTGTATGAAGTTTATCAACTGCCAGTTTAACAGAGTACTAGATGTGCGCCTCCGCCGGAAATGACGTCATATTTCAAGCTCCGAGGGAACGAGTGCATAACTTCATGAAACGTGGTTGTCTTTTTAAGTAACTCGTTAAAGTTTTCGGTTCAACCTCGGACGTTAAAAGTTCAAGTTACATCACTTAAGTTTATATGCTGCATTATTCTTTGGTTTCTCAATCACAAAGTTAATCAGAAAATAGAAGCATAAGATATTTTTTTTGTTTTGGAGGTAGGCTCATGGGCGAACTAAATAGATCAATAGACAGATTTTGTATATATAGAGCATTATCTATTGATATAATTATTGATATCTGGTCTATAAAGGGGAAGTTGTCCCGTGGTATTGCAGTCATCATCCTTTACCCTTATCCCATTTCAATAGGGTGGGTGCAGCATATTTTTATCTTCCACTTATTTCTGTAAGACGTCATCTCAACATTCGCTCCATTAGCACACATACCATTTTTCACACCACAAGCACACTTTTTCGGTTTTCCTCTAAATTTTTTGCCGTCAACATTCTATTCAATGCAATATTAGCAAAAAAAAAAGAACAGCTGCCTTAGATAAGTTATTTTCGTGTTGACATGGTTATAATTGAATTTTTGCCACATAAGTCCACAAAGCGTTATGTAGCAGAACACTTCCTTAATTCCATCAATGGTCGCAAAAACAAAATTATCCATCAAGATAATGGTATCCAGGGGCGAATTAAGAAGATTTACGGACACGATGCTATTAACAGAATAACGCTCTGGAATGCCATAAAACAGGTTGCCCTTAAATTCAATTGGCTATTAGGAAAGTACTTGAGTGTTAAAAGTCGGTGTTTTTGTTAATCGGGTAATAAGGAATCCAAGGGCAGGGTTGTTTTGATTCTCTTATTTCATCATCATCAGCCTGAAGACGTCCACTGCTGAACATAGGCCAGAGACCGCCACTTTGAGCGGCTGCTCGCCTCCTGCATCTATCGGCTCCCCGCGGCTTTCGCCAGATCTTTGGTCCACCGAGTGGGGGGCCGGCCTACGCTGCGTCTTCCGGCTCGTGGTCGCCACTCGAGAACCGTTCTTCCCCATCGGTTTTCAGTACTGCGAGCGATATGGCCTGCCCAAGTGCCCATTGCCATTTCAACTTGCTAATTCTAAGAGCAACCCACATCACCCGAATCCCGAATGTATATTTTGGCGCTGAAGTGACCCTATCTCGTTTTATGCAAGTTAAAAACTATAAAAATATTTCAACTGCTTGAAAAAGATCACAAAGAATCACTTTTCATCGACAACACAGAATTTATGGCAAAACTCAATACTTACACTGGACTAACAAAATTGGTCGGCTTAAGGCGACGATTATATTTATTTTTTTTCGCAGAAAATCTGAAAAATTCCGGGAAAGATACTATAATATTAATCTTGGTAATATAAGCGATCTGCGCAAATTTGAATATAAATACGTTCCGTGATTTTGTTGTCAAACCCTCACACAAACAAAGAAATAGCCAAAGTTTTACGTTTATTACACTGTGTTAACAAAATTTATGTTCAAACAACCAAACCATTTTCAAGAATACCATTACGAGAATTCTCATAATAATATCTCTCACGATCTTCAATCTCCGCAGATCTAGTTCATAATTTCGTCTATCTCGGTTATATTAATATTGCCAGATTTATTTCTCGGAGCACAATCTCCTGACCGACGATAAATCACGGCGCGGCCTCCGAGGACAACGCGTAAACGTGAGTTATAGCTTAGTTATAGTCATTGTTATCCGATATTTGCGGCGTGAGGTTGCACCGCAATTAGATGTTTATTTAGAAAAATGTGAGCAGAAATGGGACGGGACAACGATTTAATTGAATCATTTGTTGTGATCCAGCTCCACGGCAATACGGACATACTCGTGGTGAGAAGACTCAAAATGGTTTAAAGCCTTTTGAGTTGGTTTAGTGATAGTGATAGTGATAGTGAAGCAAAGTGTAGTGAGTGATACTCAAAAAGAACACGCCAACATTTTGTCTTCCCCTTAATAGAGACAAAGAATAGTGTTATGGACATATTCTTAGAATTACTCTATACTTAGCAGTTTAGGTTAAATTCATATTACTTATATTATATCCATTTATAGTCTAGATTCTAATTTTAATGAAGAAATTTCTAATGTTATTCATTACATAAAAAAAATGATTTACCATCAGCTTGCGAAAACGTCTAGTACCGCCTGCTTGCCACTTGCATCCAACGGCTCGCTATTTTGACCATATTGTCGGTCCGTATTTTGCTCGCCGACGCTGCGTCTTCTGGTACGTGACCGGTTCGCGGTTGCCGCTCGAGAACCTTTATTTCTTAAGTTGTCGTTAAAAAACAGTTTTATCAAACTCGGTATTCTAATGGGAATAAATGGTTTTGCGAGCGCTGATGTGACCCACTGCTATTTCAACTTTAATTTATTTTATAAGCGAGTTACATCCTACTTAAAATCATCAAACATTTGCGGCACCATTTAAAGATGTTTATTTAAAAAAATGTAATTTCAGAAGCCGGAAGCAACAATCCGACAATAATATAGTGGAGTTTGGATTTGGTTTAACTGAATCATTTGTTTTATAAATTATGTCATGACTGTCTTCAGCAACATGACAGACGGCCAGTTTTGGCAAGTGGTGTCATTTGTATCTTCCAACTAACTAAGAACCCACTCCCACTCCCCACCCACCACCACTAGGTCTATCTGGACGCCAGTATAATTTTTTTACTGCTCAATGATGTAATCGAACACGATGATGAGGTTTAATTGATGAACTTTGGCCCTTTCTTAGGAATGAAGGTAAGGTTACTAATAGACGTTCATATTTGACAGCCTGTGTGATGTGGTGGTTGAGCAGGTCAGCTCATAACCCGGAGGCAGCGGGTTCGGTTCCCGCGACAGGACAAGTATTTGTGTACAAAAAAGAAAAAAAGCGCAAATACTTGTTCTGTGTCTGGGTGTTGTGGGACCATGGTCCTCGTAGTTCCTGGCTCCCTAGATACAGGGATCCTAGTTAGGGTCCAGGATCTATGTATGTGATCGCTGGGCGTTTATTATTTTATTATATTTCCTCTAGAGCAAAAATATAGAGTTAAAAACAAAGTCCCTCGTATTCTTTTTTTTATTTTTACTGAGACATAGATAAATGGCCAAACCGTCTCAATCATTGAGTAAAAGTTCTAAAGAAGTACTTCCTTATATAACTTACTTATACCGTTGTTTTACTTCTCCGAAGTAAGCTAAGATAAGATAAGCTATATCCCCACAAAGGACACATCCAAAACAAGAATCTAAATCAAACAATAACTGATGCGAAAAACATGTGTCAATTTTCTCCACAGGGTAGTCGGCGCATAAAATCTCTGGCTGGGCTCCAACTATAGCAACCACAAGCGTTTAAAGGAGCAACCACACGGTGCGTATCATTGTAATATCAAGTTCGAGAAGCGTATCATAGATCTTTTGTTTTTATTGGATGTCACACATAGCATTAAAAAATATGACGTTTCGCACCGAGAGGCGAAGCGTATTTTTTTTCTTGTTCTGTGGGATGTCATAACAGTCAAACATAAGAAGGTCGATTAGGCGCCAGTACGCTTAATCTTCTTTTGTTTTTAATTGTAAGAACGTGTTCTTTTATCATTGGTATTCTGCTTCTTATTAGCTAGCTATAAAGGGCTTATAATCAAAATGCATTGTTGAGGAAAATCTGATTTTTAGTCATTCGGTGTTTTTTTTATGTAGAATGAGCCTGCCCTTGCCTAAATCTCACCTGATGGTAAGCGACGATGCAGCCGAAGGTATAGCATGCAGGTTCACGAGGTGTTATAGGCAATACGCTGCAGTGGCATGCGCTCATAACCCATTCATTTACCTACTCCAGATTATTTTTACTTCTTGACTTGTTTTTTTTTTTAATTTGATCATGCAATAGTTACTCATTTATTACATCACACCACACTAATTGACGGTATGTGACGATGCAGCCAAAATGGAGCTCACATATATATTATGCTTAATTTCATCTAGGTAAGTGACTTTGGCTTGCTCCATGAATGGCTTGTGATAGCCACCAAGTATGACACTTGTAAGCTAAACACGTAATTATAAGATTTATATAAATATAAATAAAAAACTTAAGGGACTCAAAATGTTACGATTTTCACTGAATTTAAACAGTACTTCAAGGTTCGCGTGAATCCACCATTATGCAGAAATTGGCACAGCTTATTGAGATCATAGCTCAAGTTCGTAACTCTCCAGGCTGGCTGGTGTGAAACTACTGGCTGTCCAGTACGTAAGATTGCAAGGTTAAAGCAAATGCGCCGTAAAATAATTTGCCCTTGGCCTATGCCGATTATTGTCACGGTGCGATTCAAATGTATCATCATCATCAACAACCTGAAGTCGTTCACTGCTGAACATAGGCCTCCCCCATAGAGCGCCACTTTGAGCGGCTGCTCGCCTCCTGCATCGGCTCCCTGCGGCTTTCACCAGATCATCGGTCCACCGGCCTACACTGAGTCTTCCGGTTCGCGGTCGCCACTCGAGAACCTTTCTTCCTTATCGGTTGTCAGTTCTACGAGCAATGTGGCCTGCCCATTGCCATTTTAACTTGCTGATTCCGTGAGCTATATCGGTCACTTCAGTTCTACTGCGGATCTCCTCATTCCGGAACTTATCTCGCAGGGAAACGCCGAGCAAAAGTATGAATCGCTACATTACATAATAATTATTGTATAGTAGCAATTATAAATGAACCTACTAACGATTCACTTCAGGTCTTCATAGCGTAGGGTTATATTATACCCTTTCAACTCTTTGGTCTTTAGTTGAATCACGCTAAGATCAGTAAAGCCACTGCTGTTTCATGAATTTTCGTTTCGAAAGTAGATACACTACACACCATACAATCTGCCACACGATTTGTCAAACCAATCAGTCAAATCGCATCGTGTAGAAACGGGTTGCGCTTGACGATTAAGCGAAATGCGTCGTGTGGAGGCGTGTTGCAGCTCCCATCCAGCAGATTGAGTCAACAAATCGCATGACAGATTGAATGGTGCGTAGAGGATTTAAGGCCCTGCCGTTTCATGAATTTTCGTTTCTAAAGTAGGTACTCTAGACAACATACAATCCACGACACGATTTGTCACCTCAATCAGTCAAATTGCATCGTGCGAATGCGTATTGCGCTTGACTATCCAGCGAATTGCATTGTGTGGAAGCGCGTTGCGGCTTCCATCCAGCAGATTGAGTCATCAAATCGCACGACGGATTGCGTAGAGTATTTAAAGCCCTGATGTTTCATGAATTTTCGTTTCTAAATAAGGTACTCTAGACACCATACAATCCACCACACGATTTGTCAACTCAATCAGTCAAATCTGATCGTGCGGAGGCGTGTTGCGGCTTCCATCCAGCAAATTGAGGCGACAAATTGAGTGACGGTGAGTTCAACATAAGTAGAGGCCTGCCGCCTGCTGTAGGTAAGTATGTACGCGGATCCACTAACTCCCTCGCACATTGCGACATTTTTGAAGATATTAAATCTGGCTAAACAATATTCTCATGAATAACTAGATAGATAGATAGATAGATAGATAAACTCTTTATTGAAACACACAAATCATTAAAAACTAAGTGAACAAAATTTAACAAAAGTGTAACAATGGGCGGTCTTATCGCTCAAAGCGATCTCTTCCAGACAACCTTGCACGGAAAGGAATAACGTAGAAATATATGGACGGTGGTTTCCCCAAAAAGCTATTCATAAACGTACATACTATACATATAATATACAATAAACATCATAATAAAAACTACATAAACGTAATACATACATATTCATAATAGACATACCTACTATATACTTACATCAATGTAAATAAAAAAAATAATTATATTTCTAAATTATTTAGATAATTATAGGAATAAAAGGAGCTGGAGAACTGTCATATACAAACTTCATTGAGTATCTATATAAAAAGAAAGAAATAACTAAAATGTCAGTTTGAGAAAATAAATACATGAATGCAATCGTATTTGTAATTTATTTAACAAATTGGCGAAGTAGACAATAGTATCTGATAGCTAGAGCGAAAGATAGAACTGCTTAACACAATCTTTAAAAATGTTCAACGAAGGTGCTTGCTTAATGTCTATTACTAATGCTCAACAAAAATATCATATTTAAAAAAAATCGTTTCGGTATAAGTAAGCATGAAAACTCGTTTGGACCTATTAGGTATTATGATATTTTTATAGAACATTTGTACGGATATATAGATAAATAAATAAATCCATAAAAAAATATAAAAAAAAAACAAATAAATAAGTATGGTAAAGAAATTTTCAAAACACCACAGACCATCTGTGCAAAACACCGATAATAATTCTCACGACACTGACGACAGTGAGTTAATGTTGAACTTGGAACTAGATGGCGCTGTACGTCCTTAAAACACGCAAGCGTTTCGTTTGGCAAGTACCTGATTCTGCAAGAATTTTCTAACAATTTCATCTAACTATCCTAGTATAGTGACTTCTCACAATATATTTTTTGATGAAACTAGTTCTACTTAGTTTCATTTTTAATAATTATAATATTATATAATATGTGATGATGACTTTATATAAACTTGAAAACCCTTGACTGACTGACTCACTGACTGACTGATTGACATAATTGATCTCAGCTCTCAGAAGTGGTCTGTCAAAACTGAGTATGAGGCTGTATAGGGATGGGTCACGTGACCCCGGGAAAAATCTGACATTACCAGAAAGTCGTCTCTGAGATGGAACAGGTCAACGGATCTCAAAAACGACAAGAGATATGGGGGTCCCGTTTGAACTAAAGTTGGAGTAGACCCTGGGATGTTTCCAGAGAAATGAAAAAAATGGGGGCCCCCGAACAACAAACGGTGGCCCCCATACAAGCTCGACCAAATGTCATAGAGGATGACGGGGGCTGTCAGATGGTTGTCTCAAAATCCAAGATGGCTGCTCAAAATGGCGGCCATTTTGAAAGTTGGTCCGATCGGGGTGATTTTTTGCATTGGGGAGTTTTCGGGGCCGCAGATTCGATATTTGAAAAAAAAATTTGCATTCCGCCATTTTTAAAGATGGCTGCCATTTTTTTTTTCATTTTTGACGCATTGTTTCTCGATACTTACGGAAAATTTTCAATGTCTGTGTTGACTTTTGTGTCCAGGTGGTCGAGCTTTCTTCAAAAAAAATCGCGACCTGGTCTTCCGACCTTCGGTCACTCGGACGGTCAACGGCCTGGCCAAACCATATAAGATAGGTCATGTGCGTTTTAAGGAATGTCATAGCGAACCCTGGGACGATTTTAAAGAGATCAAAAAAAAATCAAAATGGCGGAAAAAAAATCCGCCATACAAATTTTAACCGTAAATGACGGCGAAACCGCCGTGTGGTCCCGGTTACGAATAGGACCACCCCATCTCTTCCCGTGGGTGCCGTAGAAGGCGGCAAAGGGAATATCCAGGGAATGGGTCGCAGCGTTCTCCTCGGTCTTGGTGATAATCAATCCTCACCTACTGCGAATCACCAAGCCGCCTGCCAAGCGTGGTGATTATGGCAAATCCCCCCCCCCCCTCCCCTAATGACAAGCATAAATAAAAACGGCCCCCAGTCTCCGGCAGCTCTGCTATCCCGTGGCTACGGTAGCGGCCACGGTAACGGCAGGGCAAGGGGTGCGAAGAATCCCCGGCAGACGCCCGGCTACCAACCCCAACGACGACCCCTGGCCCTGGCAACACATAACGTGCGCACACTGAAGGCTGACGAAAGGATGGTCGAGCTAGAGGCGGAGATGGGTAAGTTACGCTGGGATGTAATGGGATTGTCAGAAGTCCGAAGACAGGGACAGGACACGATAATCCTAAATTCCGGTAACTTATTCTTCTACCGGGAGGGAGACCAACTCTCCCAAGGGGGTGTCGGGTTTCTCGTCCGCAAGTCTCTCGTCAACAACGTGGTCAAAGTCGACAGTGTGTCGGCCAGGGTAGCGTACCTGGTACTCCGAATAACCAAACGGTATTCGTTGAAGGTTATACAGGTATACGCGCCGACATCGGCACACTCAGACGATGAAGTAGAAGCTATGTATGAGGACATATCCGAAGCCATGCATACTTCCGAAACATACTTCACCGTTGTGATGGGAGACTTCAATGCGAAGTTGGGCACAAGGAATAGCGATGAGCTGAGAGTGGGGCCATTTGGATACGGGCAGCGGAACCCTCGAGGACAGAGGCTGGCTGACTTCATGGAGAAGGAGGGACTCTTTATGATGAACTCCTTCTACGAGAAGCGGCCATCCAGGAAGTGGACGTGGATAAGTCCCGACGGTTCCACTAAAAATGAGATAGACTTCATCATGACGACCAAGAAGCACATATTCGATGATGTCTCTGTGATCAGCAAGGTGAAAACCGGTAGCGATCACCGTATTGTTAGAGGCACATTGAATATCAATGTTAAGCTCGAAAGGTCACGTCTGGTGAAGTCTACGCTCCGTCCAAATCCAGTCCAAATCCAAAACCCCGAAGGCTTTCAGCTGGAACTCCAAAATCGCTTCCAGTGCCTAGCCGACTGTAACACAGTGGACGAGCTAAACGACGGGTTGGTGGAAACTGTCCAAGCAGTTGGATCGAAATTCTTTAAGACCCAACGCCGAAAGAAGACTCAAAAGCTCTCAGAAAAAACTCTTGAGCTAATGGCCGACCGGAGCGAAATGAAGCTGCAGTCTTCAGTTGATATGTCAGCCTACGGTGAACTCAATAGACGAATCTGGAGTTCCTTGCGACACGACTTGCGTGCTCTTAGTACTTCACGTATTGAGGCCGCAATTGAGCGGAACCAAGGCTCTAAAGTGTTCGCAAAGGATTCGTCTATTGGGCAACACCAAATGACAAAACTGAAAACCGAAAATGGTAGCGTCATTTCATCCAAGCCTGAGATTCTGAGAGAGATCGAGAACTTCTATGGACAGTTATACACCTCGACACGTAAGCCCGCTACTAACACAGCTCAGGACATCAGAGCCAAGTTAGTCCGACACTATACCGAAGATATCCCGGACGTCAGGCTGTACGAGATTAGAATGGCGCTCAAACAGCTTAAAAACAACAAGGCACCAGGTGAAGATGGAATTACGACCGAACTTCTGAGAGCGGGTGGTAGACCCGGTACTTTTAGTCCTCCAGAAGTTATTTAATTCTGTCATCCTTGAAGGTACAACGCCAGAGGCATGGCATAAGAGCGTGGTGGTGCTCTTCTTCAAAAAAGGCGATAACACCTTATTGAAGAACTATAGGCCCATCTCGCTCTTGAGTCATGTGTATAAGCTGTTTTCGAGAGTCATTACGAATCGTCTCGCACGCAGGTTTGATGAATTCCAGCCTCCCGAACAAGCCGGTTTCCGAAAAGGCTTTAGCACCATAGACCACATCCAAACGCTGCGCCAGATTATACAGAAGACCGAAGAGTATAATCGGCCGTTATGCCTAGCGTTTGTGGACTATGAGAAAGCCTTCGATTCAATCGAGACTTGGGCGGTGCTGCAGTCCTTGCAACGATGCCAAATTGACTATAGGTATATCGAAGTTTTGAAGTGTTTGTACAGTAAGGCCACTATGTCAGTCCGACTACAGGACCAGAGTACGGAACAAATTCCATTGCAAAGAGGCGTGAGACAGGGAGACGTTATTTGTCCGAAACTGTTCACAAACGCATTGGAGGATGTTTTCAAGCTCTTGGAGTGGAAAAGATCTGGCATCAACATAAATGGCGAGTACATCACTAACCTTCGTTTTGCCGATGATATAGTCATAATGGCGGAATCGCTCGAGGACCTTAGCACCATGCTCAACGACCTCAGTAGTCTCCCAGTAGGTTGGTCTTAAGATGAATATGGACAAAAGATCATGTCTAATGCTCATATTCCACCTATACCGGTAATTGTTGGGAACGATACTCTCGAAGTTGTCGACAAGTATGTCTACCTAGGACAGACTGTCCAATTAGGTAGGTCCAACTTCGACAAAGAGGTGGCACGAAGAATCCAACTCGGCTGGGCAGCGTTCGGGAAGCTTCGTCCTATCTTTTCGTCCAAAATATCGCAGAGCCTGAAAACGAAAGTTTTCAATCAGTGTGTGTTGCCAGTGAAGACTTATGGAACTGAGACATGGTCTCTTACTGTTGGCCTCATTAGTAAGCTCAAAGTCGCGCAGCGAGCTATGGAGCGAGCTATGCTCGGTGTTTCCCTGCGAGATAAGCTCCGGAACGAGGAGATCCGCAGGAGAACTAAAGTGACCGATATAGCTCTTAGAGTTAGTAAGTTGAAGTGGCAATGGGCAGGCCACATCGCTCGTAGAACTGACAACCGATGGGGAAGAAAGGTTCTCGAGTGGCGACCACGAACCGGAAGACGCAGCGCAGGCCGGCCCCCCACTCGGTGGACCGACGACCTGGTGAAAGCCGCGGGGAGCCGATGGATGCAGGAGGCGAGCAGCCGCTCAAGGTGGCGTGCTCTGGGGGAGGCCTATGTTCAGCAGTGGACGTCTTCAGGCTGTTAATGATGAATGATGATGACGGCGAAACTATGACACTTTAGTATAAAGAGCTCGAACTAATATTTTTTGGAAGCCAGAGAGGAAGATTGGCAAACATTTTTTTTTCAAAATGGCGGAAATTTCGGTTGCGGCGAGAAAAAAAGTTTCACCGATCCGGATGAAAATCGATGTCTGGGAGGCCCCAAAGATGCTGATCAACATTCTGTAATCAAATTTTGGCATGTGTCAACTTTCAATGGGGCTGCCATACAAAGGTGCTTTTATCGAAATATCAGCTTTGCTTTTTTGCGTCTTTGTTGCGAGCGCTTTAGAATCGTCGTTTCTAGGGGTCGAGTATAGAAGTTATAAGGGTCAAAATGCAATGTCAACAAAGAAAATTTTTTTCAAGATGGCGGTTGTAGACGTTTTGACTCATAGTAAAAGTTATCCGATCCGAATGAAAATCGATATCTGAAAATCTCACGGTACACTTGGTAGGAATGAGTAAAAATTTTTTTTGATTCCGCTATTTTGAAAAATTGCGAACATGCAATTTCACTTTTTAAGGTTTTTTAATTTGCAATTAACGTCGAAACTATAAGACTTTTGTAAGGAAGGTTTGTTCTAATGTTGTATAGTTTTGAGAGCGGCATACAGTGAAAAAGATTGTTTTTCAAAATGGCCGTATATTGGTCCGCGACCGAAAATAAAGATGCTCCGATCGGGATAAAAATCGATATCTGGGGGTCCCAAAGGATGCTGATCAACATGGTTGGGTCAAATTTTAACGTATGTCATTTTTTTATATGGCCGCCTTACGTACTGTTATCGAAATGGCTGTTTTCCGTTTTATCGCCTATGGTACTACAGTTTCGGTTCGAGATGGTGGTCATTTCGACAGATGTCAGTGTGACAGATCTCAAATATCAAACTTTTGACAGCTGTCAAATGTCTATTTTTTTTTCGAACTACCAAGTACGACGATGAGCGAAGCGAGTAGTATACTGTTATTTGGTTTAAGTGGACGGTCACGACCAACTCATGTACCTGCACACTTGCGACCTGCGCACTGTTCTAATACCGCTGTCAAGTGTAGACAGATGTCAGTTTGACAGATGTCAAATGTCAAACTTTTGACAGATGTCAAATGTTAAATTTTCTGACAGATGTCAAATTTATTGACAGATGTCAGACATCAATTTTTTTCAATCCTTTTTTTTTAACGGGCAAATTGCCTTTATTACTCAAGCTAACTACTACAATAATAAAAACTAAACTAAACTAAACTAAACTAAACTAAGCTAAACTAAGCTAAACTAAACTAAACTAGCTACACTACCTACTACAAAGAACACTTATGGACTGTATAATAGCCGCGATGGCCTATAGACAGTCCAAGTGCTCCAGCCCACTACCGGTAGGTAGCGTACCCAACATGCTGGCCGCATTGCCACGTTGAATTGCAATGCTGATGCGTTGGGCCAAATAAGTGCCAGCATTTTGGTCACGCGTCGCATCGACCAGGCGCTCTGATAGACTTTGGAAAACGCGATGAGCTCCCGGTCCCCACGGACAATTTCAATCCTACCAAATGTGACGTCACGAACAACACTTGCACCTGCACACTTGCACCGTATGCGGGCCGCATGTGGCCCGCACACGGGGCAAGTGTGCCGGTTGCGTCGTACTCATGGTGCAAATGACGTTGTCAAGTCAAACAAGATGGCCGCCATGCACAAGTCAGATCAATTATCATTTTCTATGATAAATACCGCTTTTGTACAAGTACTTGCAGCTCCAAGTATAGCGTTTTGAACAAATGGAACGCCACGAAAACACCCACGCGGGCCGCTCGCGGCCCGCGCACGGGGCACAATACTAGTTATATTATATTAATTTATTAATAAGCACGTACAAAATTAAATCTTGTTCCGTAAATGAATGTAATGTTACAAAACATAACACACCAACCCAACTAACTTGAACAATAACACGTATCAAAGCAAATTTATCAACATTTTATTGTATTATTAATTAATAATAATAATAATAATAATAATATTTATTCAAAAATTACATTATGCTAAAATACTATACAATATGAATCTTAGGAACTAAACATAAGTCTAACAAAGCACGGTGCCTGTACTAGGATAAACCTGTGTCACAGGCGGCATAAGTGCTAGCATTCAGCAATACGAGTATATATACGTGAAAAATTAAATTATTAACAATATTTTACATTAAAACTTAACCTCTATTTATAGACAAGCTTACAATAATTATTTAACAAACAAAAGTAGTATCTAAAAATATATTTACCATAATTTACGTATCAATTACTTAAGCAGAGTATATTAGAATTTACCAAAAGGAAAAAAAATAACTAATTTACTTATTTATCAATGTGTAACAGTAATTCGGTCTGATCATAGGTCAGACCTTGTAAATGCTTATACAGTATTAACTTAGTACTAAAATAATTGAGGTCATAGATAGATAATGCCTTATTAAGTTTATTGTACAGAAAAGGACCTAGGAAAAAGAAGAACCGGTTTGTGAAAACAAACTTAGACACAGAGAGTGAAGTACATACAATATCTTTCCGCCTCTTGGTGTTAGTAAGCAGTGCATTATGCATCAGAGTGGTGTGCTGTTTTAGGACAGTGTACATTATGAAAAGTTGTCGGACCGTTAAAACATTGCAACATTCATAAAGTAGGCGTGTAGGGAAAAGGAACGGTCTGGACGTGGCTACTTTCAGGATCGCTCTTTGGGCACGTTCGATAGATAACATAGTGGTTTTTGGAGCGCCGCCCCAAGACGTAATGCAGTATTGAATAACAGATTGACACAAAGCTTGATAGACTTGAATAATTATTTTTTTATCCGCAATATAGCGCAGCTTTTTGAAAACAAGTATTAAGTACTCTGTTAGCTAGAGTGGAAATGTGTTTTTTGAAAGAAAGGGTGTCGTCAATTATAATGCCAAGATATTTAATGGAAACAGTTTTATCAATAAATGGACAAGTGCAAACGTCAAGCAGGGTGTTATCACAGGAGTGTGCACATAATTGATTATTGTTAGAAAGGCTCTGGATTTTCCGCATGCAAAAACTCATAAATTTCGTCTTATCAGCATTAAGCGTTAGTAGGTTACGTTTAAGCCAGCTATTTACAACATTAAAGCCTCGTTGCGCGTAAATATGTACATCTGTGCTGGAGTCAGCGGAGAAAATTAAAGCAGTGTCATCAGCATATGAAATTATTTTCCCATGCTCTAGATTTAAATTACAGAGATCATTTATATAGACCAAGAAAAGTGTAGGTCCAAGGATGCTTCCTTGGGGAATCCCAAAAGGAGGAATTTTCATGTCGGTGCTGATAATATTACCTATTTTGACACATTGCGACCGATCCTTCAGATAGTCACCAAAAAGTTTCAACTGCAAGCCTCGAATTCCTAGTGCTTCTAGTTTGTTAAGAAGGATCGGAACAGAAATTGTGTCAAAAGCTTTGGCCAGATCGAGGAAAATCCCTGTTACTCTTTTACCTTTTCCTAGTTCCTCGGTGACGTAGTTAGTTAAGTGATGTACCGCGTCTGCTGTAGATAACATAGATCTAAAACCAAATTGCCAGGGGGAGAAGAGGGAATTATTTTCTAAAAACGTTACTAATCTGTTGTTAATTATTTTTTCCAAGACTTTAGAGAGTGATGGTAATAAAGAGATAGGTCTGTAGTTTGTAACGAGCTCTTTTCTACCAGCTTTATAAATCGGAATAACTCCAGCTTTCTTAAGAGATTTTGGAAAAATCCCATCATTGAGACATATTTGAAAAATGTGCGTTAAAGGGGGGACAAGAATACGTTTAAACCTTTTCAAAAAATCATTGCTGATATTATCCCACCCGGCTGATTGGTTATTTTTCAAACTAGAAATAACCCTATCCACTTCCGTTTCATCCAGACCTAACATAGCAAACGACTTTCCACTTTGTAGCTTGGTCAGGGTTAGTGGCGTTGCGGAATCGTTGGAAAAAGTCAAAGAAAATTAATAGTCATATTTTGTCAATCTTGGTATGGTATCTCGATATAAAACCTGTTTATTTTGTAGATTAGGGATGCTCCTTCCGATATATCGCAGTATTTAAGTGATTCAATTTTTTATTATTTCGCAATTTTACTCCAAAAGTTAGAAGGATCTTAGTAAATAAAATGACTGCTATTTAGACTGCATTCAAAATTATTGTCGAATTATATAGTAACCTAGACAGCGGTTTTATTTTTGCGCCTTTTGGGGTCGAGACTCTTGGGCCATGGGGACCAAGTGCACACAAAATCTTTAAAGAACTTTGTAAGCGTCTGGTTGAAGCAACGCGTGACCAAAATGCTGGCCTCCATTTGGGCCAAAGGTTGAGCATTGCCATTCAACGTGGAAATGCTGCCAGCATTTTGGGCACTTTGCCCACTGGTAGTGGTTTGTTAGATTAGTTTTGTATTATATTGTTAATTTTTTAGTTTTAGTTTAGTTTTATAGAATACCTAGTTTTATTGTTGTAGTTTTGTTATTATATTGTGTTTAAGATAGACATAGATTATAAAAAAGGGCGTAGTTTGATTTGATAAGATATATTATATTATTATCAGATTTATATCCTACATAAATAAAATAAATATATAAATTGTTGTCAAATACAATAATGATTTACATAAGAGTAATTTTTGTAATCTGCTATTTCATACTACATCTATACCTATAATAAAACTGTAACAGGGTCAATTCTGTACATTAAAGATATCTTGAAATTTTTTGTTGGAGGCATTAGTGTGATATATTAATGTGTCAATTTGTTAGACATGCACCTCTGTACATAAGAACTAAACACATTTATAAAAATATAAGACATACATGATATAAATACTAGATACAAGAATAGATTACATTTACCATATTCTACAATTAAGATCTTAAACCACAGCCCACATTACATGCCAGTAAAAATTGTAGTAACCTACCATCCGACAAAAAATGAAACAAAATTTACATCTTTTAAAAAAATAAAAAATATTGACGTCAAAGCAATACTTGTATTACGGGCTTTGCACTGATGTGTAGTTTTGAAAAAACTGATCAATTTTTAGCAATTTTAAAGACGGAGCAAAATTAACGTGTGTTTAGTCACGGACTTCCCCGCGCACTTTTCCTAGTAGAACGGTTTTCTTAGTAGTACGGTATGGTAGTTATAGTTTTGCAGATAAATGAATATGAATATGAACATGTGGGAGTATCCCACAACAGATAATATCATTTCTGCGTTACCGATGTTTAATTAAAACTTGATGGCGCTGTACGTTCTTAAGGGCTTGTGCAAGGCCAGCGTGAATTCAAGCCAAAGCCACAGAATAGATATATAGTACTAGGACAAAGCGGGCAAGAGCCGGGGGCCGAGCGGCAGGGGCGGTCTAAGTTAAAATGGTTCCAACGCGCAATAGTTTAGGTAATTTATTATTACACTGAATATAATGGGTATTTTAAAAATCCACTATACATAAGCCCTCCATTATATTTAGTTCAACTACTACACAAAGTTTAATGATCTTATTTAAAGTATTCATTGAATGATAGCTGTTTATTTGTACGGTTTGGAGGTAACTTTGTAATTTTTTTCTATCGAGAAAAATTTATTAATTCGTGTTTTTACTATACATTTGCAGTAGCATTAGTGCTGAACTTTACCATATATTCATTACAAAGTCATTGTTGCAATATTGTTGACATGACACTGCTTCAAGCTAAGCCATTTTAAGCATTTTGGCGTTGTATTGGCTCTTAAAACACGCAAGCGTTGCGTTTGCCAAGCGCCTGCACTTTCCAGGTTTTTCTAACGTTGCAATGTTATGCAAGTCAGTATTAGAGGGTTCTTATTATACATAAATTACATTTTTTGTTGGGAAACTGGACGTAACTGTTTCAGTTTCGTTTATAATAATAAAAAAACTGATATGATAATGTATTTACTAGAGGTTACAATAATTACCTAATATGTATTATTACTATTATATTCGGGAAGCTTCGACCTATCTTTTAGTCCAAAATACAGCAGAGCCTGAAAACAAAAGTTTTCAATCCGTGACGAAAGATCCCATTTTGTGACATCTTTTTACATCAAATTCGTATAGCTATTACTAATACAAAAGAACTCCCGCGCTTTTTAGATGCATATGTTTTTGAACTATGAATTTTTGAAACCGGATAAAAATTAGAACATGAAATCATCATCATCATCAGCCTGAAGGCTTCACTGAACATAGGCCTCCACGTGAACATGTAGAATTCATAATAATAATATGTGTGCCAACCAGTAGTGTAGTGTGCAAGCACTACTGTGTTCCGGTTTGAAGGGCATTGTAGCTAGTAAAATTACTGGGCAAACGGCACTTTATGAACTGATCTCACATTCTAGAAAACTTTTCTAGACTATGTGATGTCTCAGGATCACGCGCGCAGTGCTCATTAACGCGAAACTTTAATTTAGAGTTCCGACTAGTTCCGAGTGACACTGCAATCTGTTATGAGCGGCCGTGTCGCTTAACACCAGGCGAACGACTAGCTCGTCGCGTCATTCGATTACATAAAAAGAACCATCCACTTCATACAAGAAATTCAGTCACTGACAAGCCTAGGACCCATAAACCGGTTATTATATGTTTAATTTGATTTTTCCTGTACTCCACGGAATTATAGCGAGATATTTTTGGGGGACATAGAAGAGCTCATCAGCTACCTCTAGTGCAAAAATTCTTTTATGCCATAGTGGACTTTTCGAGAAAAAAAAAATAACAACGAATTTAATTGATGATCTCCGTCTATGATAAGCGTCCAAAGTGGCGTTTTATGGGAGAGGCCTATGTTCAGCAGTGGATGTCTTCCAGCTGATCTAAACTAAAATGGATATTAAAAAACTGCGAGTTTCTATTAAAATTTTCTTCCTTCCGCTGTACGATGACTAAGCAAAAGCGTTTAACAAACAATGAGTACAACTTGGATGTAGTTAGTAAGTTTTAATGAATGAACTTAACAACTTCTCACTAAGAAGATCCAACTTGTGGTTTTCTTATTAAAAAATATAGTCTCGGCGACTTGGAATTACTTCTGTCTTAATTATAAAAGTTTGTCGTTTGCCGTGTGATCCCGGCGGTGTGAGAATAGGACCTCCTCGCCATCTCTTCCCGTGGGTGCCGAGAGAGCCGGCTAAGGGAATATCCTGGGAATGGGCGGCAGTATTCTCTTCAGTACATGAAAATCTCACCAAGCCGCAATCACTAGCCACTCACTAGCCGCGATGGCCTATAGACAGTCCACGTGCTCCAGCCCACTACCGGGCAGGGTACCCAACATGCTGGCAGCATTGCCACGTTGAATTGCAATGCTGATGCGTTGAACCAAATAAGTGGACTGGAGCATTAAAAATTAATCTATTTAGCCCATGTAGAGATAACAAGCTACTTTATTTATAGACACAGAAAATACTCCATCAAATACCCCGCAAATGATGCCTCTTTCTCAAAGTTTCCTAGAACCACGTTTTTCACGTCACGTAAACATATTACGCAAATTGAATCCACGTATTCGATTCTCGCAAACGGCAGAATCCTCGGTACTCCGAAAGTGTATTCATTACTTTAAACGGCTCCCGACGCGTGATCTATATGAGGACTATCTGCCCTCATAAGATCGCAATCTCTTTGAGAATTCCAATTACAAAGATGCGTGATAAGAATACATTTGAACATATTTACAGGATTCGAAGAGGAGCCAATGTGCTCGACGCCGGATTGTGAGCTAAGTTAACGCGTGATAAAGACTGCGGTGAAAAATATTCTTCGTGATAGTTTTTTTTAAATGAAACCAATACAGTTTTAGCGTCTTCTAGGTTAATCACTCACATAAGTAATTAGCACACCGTATAACTTTATTGAGGCCAACAGTAAGAGACCATGTCTCTTACTGTTGGCCTCATTAGTAAGCTCAAAGTCGCGCAGCGAGCTATGGAGCGAGCTATGCTCGGTGTTTCCCTGCGAGATAAGCTCCGGAACGAGGAGATCCGCAGGAGAACTAAAGTGACCGATATAGCTCTTAGAGTTAGTAAGTTGAAGTGGCAATGGGCAGGCCACATCGCTCGTAGAACTGACAACCGATGGGGAAGAAAGGTTCTCGAGTGGCGACCACGAACCGGAAGACGCAGCGTAGGCCGGCCCCCCACTCGGTGGACCGACGACCTGGTGAAAGCCGCGGGGAGCCGATGGATGCAGGAGGTGAGCAGCGGCTCAAGGTGGCGTGCTCTGGGGGAGGCCTATGTTCAGCAGTGGACGTCTTCAGGCTGTTAATGATGATGATGATGATGATAACTTTATTATTTTTTATGGTAGCCTTTGCTACGCACTTCGGTTTTACCTGAGTAAACCGGAATTGTACAAATCGCTAAATTTTACTACGGACACACACACATAAGTCATCGTCTATTAATCACGTGAGGTTTGAAAGGGGAGGGGGTATGGAAAAAGAACACGAAACGTCACTAGGGGGGAGGGGGGGACTGTAGTGAGATATCACGTGTATTTAATTTTTCTTTGAACGCGCGTTTTCCAAACAAAACGTGGCGCGTGATTTGACTCGTCGGTAGTCAGGCAGCGATCTCCCCGTTTTATTTTCCAGAATTAAATTAGATTACTTATAGCTACATTTAAAGATGTTTAAAAAATATTAAAAAAAACCCTTAAAAAAGTGATTAAAGATAGGGGGAGTGGGGTTGGTCCAAAAACCTCACCATGTATCGCCAAAAGGGAGTAGGGGTTAAAAAATCGCTGAAAAAATCACGTGATTAATGAACGACCTCTAACATCCCAGTCATCAGCTTTTTTGCGTCCACTGCTGAACATTATTAAGCCCTTCCCCCATTAGGTGGGGGCATGGCCATAATCACCATAATGGCAAGTGTCTTGATGATTTCAGTGGACTTGAGGAGAATGCTGCTAACCATACCATGGATATTCCCTTAGCTGGCTCTTGAGGCACCCATGGGATGACAGGGTGGCCTATTCTCTTGCTGGGGCACTTCCTACGGCACTATCCCACTTGATGGTACCTGAAATGCTTGTATTTGCCTATACTACTACACCTGATGGTATAAGTGAAGAATTCTGATAGAGAAAGCATAGCTTCCTTTCTTCTGTTGTAGTGGTTAGCCCTAACCGGCTATCATGAGCACCACGAGAAAAGTTCTCGTCGCTGAAGTGAGATACACTTAGATGTTACGTCTTGTCATGGTCTCTGACGAGAAAAAGTAATTATGCAGTAAATGCCGCGGTGCGCATGCTAGGCCGGCTGGTGTCAGAATGAAAGACATTGGTCAATATGAAAATTAAAAGCATCTGCCGTTATCAAACATCAAGAACTACTTCATGTATAAACCAAAGGGTGTTCGTATCTTAATCATCATCAACAGCCTGAAGATGTCCACTGCTAGACATAGGCCTCCTCCAGAGAGCGCCACTTTGAGCGGCTGCTCGCCTCTTGCATCCATCGACTCCCCCATGGCTTTCACCAGATCGTCGGTCCACCAAGTGGCCTACGCTGCGTCTTCCGGTTCGCGGTCGCCACTCGAGAGTCAGTTCTACCGATTACCATTTTAACTTGCTAATTCTAAGAGCTATATCGGTCACTTTAGTTCTCCTGCGGATCTCCTCATTCCGGATTTATCTCACAGGGAAACACCGAGCATAGCTCTCTCCATAGCTCGTATCTTAATAGTACATACAAATCCATCTGCGATGCGATGGACCCTCCAGTGGACGCGTGGAACTTCGTGCCAACCATTTTAAATATTAATACACATGTTTTGAGTTCCGTGTTAAGTTGCGTAACATGGATCGGGAAAACTGAAAGGAAAAAGTGAAACATTTTTATAATGTAGACTGGATTAACTCGCCCTTTTTACCGAGGATCAAAGGTGCCGCGTCTAAGCCCCAGTAACAAAGTAGCAGTATGGAAGTTTGGCACAATTTTCTTGAAAGCAGAACTTCTAATTGTTGCGTTAATTGTAATATTACTGAGAAAATTAGGGCACTACATTGGCTTTTTATCTCGCTAAATGGGTTATCAGTAGATATCTAAATATTCCCGTATGCCCGTCATCAAACAGAGGTTAGATGGAAATAACAAGTTATATCAACGCCATCATCGTTTACAGGATGGATGACAGATTTTTTATAATTCTAACAAAGTTTCTGTCTCACTGTCTGTTATATCTACTGATAAATCATCATCATCATCGCCAGCTTGAAGGCCACTGCTGAACACAGACCTCTCCATAGAGTGTCACTTTGAGCAGCTGATTTGACTGCATCCTGCATTCAACGTTTAGGTATATTGAAAAATATATTTTTTTTATTCCCATCTGTGTCCTAATGTTTACCATAATATTAAAATTAACTACTTGCCTGTCATCAAAATATGACGAAGATGGCGCCATCTGTGATCAAGTACTTTGGCTGTGTCTCCTCCACAAATGTAGGTACGTACTACGTAAGTAGAAGAACTTGTGATCACACAGATACTTCGATGCAGGAGGCGAGCAGCCCCTCAAAGTGGCGCGCTCTAGGAGAGGCCTATGTTCAGCAGTGGACGTCTTCAGGCTGTTGTTGATGATGGTGGTTTTTTATTTTTCATATCTATACGCCGTGTAGTTTGCAATTCTTCCCATGGGTGCCGTAAAAGCTGGCTAAAAGAATATCCAAGGAATATCCTGGGAATTGATAGCAGTATTTTGCTCGGTACGTTAAAATCTTCTGCGATCACCAAGCCGCCTGCCAAGCGTGGTGATTACGGCAAATTCTATGATAAGGGTCAAAGATGGCGTTTTATGGGGGAGGCCTATGTTCAGCAGTGAATGCCTTCCGGCTGATAATTTGTGATGTGTGTGTGATGGACTATCGTAGCTGTAAGCTGTAAGCTTTTATCTAAACAAGAAAAACTAGCGATAGGTACAAAGGTACACAGAGGTACATTCACCGCCATTGGTTATAAATCCAGTTGACCAATGATACAATTTCGCCTCATACGAAAATTAGTGGTGTATTTCAATACACCAATTTCTAATAAATACTATGAATTTCTAATAAATCACGGGAACCCGTTGATGTCTTTAGTTCCATCCTGCTCTGTTCTTTGTAATTTCGTATGACTTTGTCTCGTTTTGTTACCTCGCCCTCTGCCCGCAAAGGTGAGTCGTGTTTGTACGAGAAATTATGTTCACAAGCTATCAACGGGCTTTATAATCTTTGTTTACCGCATAGCTAACAATCAAAAGCAATAGTGCGCAGTGATGTGCGTGTGTAATAGTCTGCAGCTGCAAGAAACGCGTATGTGTGCGTGCATACGAAAAACAGAATGATATTACCTTGGCTACTGTATTATAGGCCACAGGCAAAGCCGCAGCTTTCCGAAACAAAGATGGATGATGCACATAAAGAATTTACGTCAACTCAAACTTTTCCTCCAAACATGGTGATGGTAATGAGAATTGATGTCTGTATCAAAAATTCTCACGAACTCTTACATTTTGCTGGATCATAATTATTATTTTTATTAGCTACTAATACTATTTTTCTCTCGCTCGAGGACCTTAGCACCATGCTCAACGACCTCAGTAGAGTCTCCAAGCAGGTTGGTCTTAAGATGAATATGGACAAGACGAAGATCATACCTAATGCTCATGTTCCACCTATACCGGTAATTGTTAGGAACGATACCCTCGAAGTTGTCGACAAATATGTCTACCTAGGACAGACTGTCCAATTAGGTAGGTCCAACTTCGACAAAGAGGTGGCATGAAGAATCCAACTCGGTTGGATCGCTACGAAAGTTAACAAGATACTAAAATTAATAAACAAATTCATTTCTGAACACAGGTCGTCAAACTCATTGAAGTACATTCAGTCAAGGACGAAGTTCAAATACACCCAGCTGCGCTGGGGCTATCTTCGAATCGTTTCGGTAAAATTATAACGTAAACTTTACATGGCATTTCTTCAATGAAAAACTATTAATTTATAAAAGTCGTAGAAGATAAATTGTCTACCCTGCTGGGTTAGCACGGACGGTAGACAAAATTGTCTTTCCCCGTTTTACGTCACTTTCGTCATACTTGCTTGGAGCAAAACAGGGGAAAGACAGTTTTGTCTTTCGGCCGTGCTAACCCTACTGGGGTGTAGATTTACCCTCTTTCGGGGTAATATACCAATTCAAACTAAGATTGCATTATGTTCTTATTTAGGCCTCCATTTCCACCTACTATTTTTGTCAGTTTTTGTTACGTATTAGAAAATCTGTTTATTAATTCCCTCTATTCCCAGTACTTAGTTCTATTATTATCTAGTTTAATTACCTATAATAGTGGATTTTTTGGTCTCATTAGTTAAATTAATGTCGGTTAATTGTACTGCAGACACATGTGTTTCCAGAAACAAAAGTACCAGTTCAATAGACTGTAACTCCGGTGTCTTATTAAAATAACATAAAAATAAAATAAATATGTGTGGACATTTCACAAAGCGGCATTTATCCCCAAACTAAGCATAACTTGTATTACTTCAATTATTGGCGATGATTTTTCGTCTATTCCCAGTAGTTCAATAACTAGTTCCATTGACTGTAATACTTTATTATCTGTTAGGTATATAATCGAAGGTTTCTTGATCTAAATATACTTAAGTAAACTTTTCTATTCTGTACATTGCAGTAAATACTCTATGTAACAAGAGCTATGACTTATACACACTTATGACTTTTATACACAGATAACCCCCAATAGATACCGCATGAAAGACGACGACCGCGCACCACGCCTTGGCGTAAATGGGTCTATATAAATCGCCGCTTCGCAGCACGGCCTTAGTTTCGACCAATTATTAGAGTTCATTATTAAGGCGTCACTCGAAACAGCCAATAATAGCGCATTAGCTCCAGTCCCCGCAACCCGCGCCTTCCGCCAGGTTTGGTGAGCTAGGATCCGAACAAAAATCCCGTAATGCGGTATCTATTGGGGGTTATCTGTGCTTTTATACGACACTTTTTAAACTTTCGCGACTCGATAAAGTTAAAATGGGTCTCATCGCGTACAGATATTTATAAAAAAACAATTTACTTTTTTACTTTTATACCTACGACCGTCATACGTAGCAAAGGTATGACCACTCTAAGCTACTCTTATAATACCTCTGTGGTTTCATATCGAAGGATAAATATAAGCCGTAGGTGGATACAAAAGGTATTACATGTTGTAAGCCAGCATCAAACTCTGGTATATTAAATTCCATTTTTTCCCTACCGAGGGTATTAAATCCCTATTGTTATTGGGCTTACAAAATATATCTTTGTGACGGCAATAAAATAAAATCCAAAGTTAATGCGTTCTTTTTATCTTAATACTGTTATTTAAAGTACTTACAACCCTAAAAGTAAGTATAATGTATTCGCAGTTGTAATGCTATTATAAAACTGTAAGTATTTAATAAACAAAAGTCTAAACTACTACCACACTAGTACTATAAAATTAACAATATAATACAAAACTACCCTAATAAGCTAAATAATATAAAACCAAAAACCTAATCTAACAAACCACTACCAGTAGGCAACGTGCCCAATATGCTGGCAGCATTGCCACGTTGAATGGCAATGCTCAACCTTTGGCCGAAGTAGAGGCCAGCATTTTGGTCACGTGTTGCCTCGACCAGACGTTTGGAAAGGTCTTTGAAAATTTGGTGAGCACTCGGTCCCCAAGGCCCAAGCGTCTCAACCCCAAAAGGCGCAAATATAAAACCGCTATCAAGTTTACTGTATTTGCGCCTTTTTAGTTGCTCAGCAGAATCCTACGCCGCACCAGCCTTATTTTGTGTTCCAGGAAGGTGTGACGGCGCAAGAGTGTCCACACACGTAGCGTCCCACACCAACGGCCGCCCCATCTTCCATGGAAATGCTATTATTAGTATCAACCATGTGAATTATATTGGTATGTAAGGATGTATAATTTATGTATATATTTATTTACTATATTAGCTAGTATATATGTAGTATTTATTTATTATGTTGTATATGTATTATAATAATTATTATAAGTAATGCTTTGTTAATTTTTATTTAACTCAATTTACATAATTTGTTTACACCACCGACCTCTATCTATCCAATAATTTTTATCCATCCAAAGGTTGACTGGAAGAGATCGCTTTTAGCGATAAGTCCGCCCATTGTACTTTAGCTCTATGTATGTAACTTTCTGTATTTATATGTATCTGTTTTCATGTCTGGTGTACAATAAAGAATTTTGTATTGTATTGTATTGTATAAAGTAAAGTTTTACTAGGAGGTAGGACGTTTCTGCAAAGTTCATCTAAGTAGGTACCACCACATTGCTAATTATTCTGCCGCCAAGCAGTAGTGTGCAAGTACTACTGTGTTCCGGTTTAAAGGGCATTGTAGCTAGTGACATTAGTGGGCAAATGAGACTTTATGATCTGATCACACAGTCTAGTATACTTATTACTATAGACTGTGTGAAGTCCCAGGATAACGTGGACAGTGCAGTATCACGCAAAACTATATTAATTTAGAGTTCCCAGTTAGACTGCAATCTGTTATGGGCAGCTATGACGCTTGACAAAAGTCGAACGACTAGCTCGTCACGTCAATTATTTTCATAAAAAAACTTACAGTCCTTAGGCCTTAGGTTTGGGCCTTGTGTAGTTAGCTCATTCGATTTACAGCCGTAATAGACGGGGATAAGAGTTATTATAAGAATAACATACTTTATTATAATTAACAGGGTGATATTAAATAATAAAACCGTCAGTACAGTAATCTCCTTTATTCAATTAATCAAGTAAAATACAAAGAACAGTTCGTTTTAACATCTTATAGAGGTAAATTAATTAAATTTGATGGTTTCTACAAAGTATATCAGTTTTATATCAAATTATTATAGAAGATAAGTTTAATGTTTTGTTATAGTCTATTGCTTAAAACAATTTTTATAACATCAAAATAAACGCTAAAAAATTTATTAAAAAAATTACCACAGTCCAAAATAAAATTATTGAATAAAAACTTTTTAATCTAGGTACGTATATTACAGTAAATATTAGTATTAGTATCCACTATCATAGATATTTTATATACAGTTTTAGGCCATCTATATAATCGTAGGAAATACTACTTCTATTATAGTTAAACCTCAGATAGTAGTCTTATAAAATACACAAAAAAAAAACTTTTTTCGTCTTTATAATTTGCTTGTAATTTTATTAATGTAACATTACAAATACAGCCCTAAAAATATATAAACAGAGTTGTAATTCCGTTGATCAGATAAACCAATAAGGGTGACCGTGGATAGGTACTAATATTTGTATGGAAAAAAGAAAATTATCCAAATGACAAATATCATTTTGATACTTTAAATACTGAAACACAATATTATTATTGAAAGGTGTATAATTATATATTGCATTACATTGCGTTATTAATATATTGTAGCATAATTTAACATTCAACTTTCTATTTCTTTCAGTAAAAGAAATATTACCATCGTCATTATTAATTTATTATTAAACAGAAAACTGTTAGTATGAATATTCATACATTTTATTATATTATTATTTCAACAAAATCAAAATTTCCGTGTTAACTAAATATTGAAGACACTACCTATTTTATTTTCTACATTCATTTATAATTAAGCAAATTTTACAGCAGTTTTTCTTATATGAGGCTAATATTAACATTATTGTTCCAATTTACCTACAGTTTATACCAAATTAAATAAACGTTCAAAATTTTGTTTATATTTTACAATTTTATATATAACTAAATCATTAATACAGGAATAATGAAATGTTACTTTAAAAAATGATATGAACTTTAATATTTTTTGTGCGTACATATTTTATTTCCAATATTTTAAATAAATTATTGTAACATGCAAAAAGTAAAGTGTTATCTAAAATAAAATAAAAAACGAAAGAAGCACTCACAAAATTTTCCATACGCGCGCCGCCGCACTGATCAATATTTATAGATCCGTTTTTAATTTCTATTAAATATAAAAACATTTATTGAGTAGCTAGCTGCGCTTCAAAACTAATTGAATAATTAGAATATATACTAAATGAAAATTATGACCTCACACTTTATCAATCAGCTCACATAATTTTATGAGGGTAGATATCAATATTTTCTGTGTAGGCGCGCGTAAGGTGGCCATAGCATACAGCCAGAAGCCAAAGGTCATATCAACGCTAATCCTTGAATCTGTTAAACTGTCTCCTAAACCAGACTGGATAGTGAGCCACCTAATTCACACCTGCACTGAAAATTTTCATAATTTTATGTTCAACATTTTTACATACATGTCTTTTACGAAACTCCCCTACGTTACGTCACATTCATAGTAACTGATGGGTTTATAACTCCTGCGGATTGACTTGAGCATTGCTTTTGTGCTTGACCAGCTCTCGGCACCAACACTAGCTGTTCGAGATCGCCCTGAGAACAAAAGAAAGAGCTTAAGAGGGCCGTTCTGGTATTTGACAATGTTATTGCCATCGCTCTGATAACTGCACGTGTGATAGAGACAATAGAGATCGTGACTGGATTTACCTACATTTTAGCGTTTCGGGGGAAAATGGCTTTTACCCTCCAAATCTTAACAAAACTTTTTGTTTTGGGGAAAATCGTTTGAATAGTTTATAATCTATGACTAGCAAATTGTTTTTTTTTAAATAGGTTTTGTATTTTCATTATATAAAGTCTATACTGTAATTCGTTATAATTTTGACGCAAGAATCTTGTCACTTTAGGTGGCTATAACTACGATGATATTGCGAAAACTCAAAAAAAAGAAGACGATACGAATTTAACCTTTCACTGGGTAGACGACATTATAAAAAAATCATCGAAATAGGATAACTATTATAACTGGTAGAATATTTGGAACTCAAAAATTGTAATATCTTAAACACAATATTCTAACAAATAAATTAATTTGAATTGGACATTTTGGGCTAGAAAAACGTTGGTGCTTTTTATACGGATAATGGAGCCTTTTTCTTAAATACCAAAATCCTTTCAGACCTAATAAATACTCACACAGCTAAAAATAGACCATCAATGTAACCTTTTTATAACAGGTAAATATTTAAGTAAAATAATTGTATCCTTAGCCCGTTAGAAGTACCTTTAGGCCAAGTCTGCCAATATTTTCTGACTGAACAAAAGATCAAATAAACGTCGTTGAGTTTGACCAAAATAGAAAGTCAATGTAACCATTTTCCCGCGTAAGAATCACAAGTTCTCCGGGATAAAGTATAGCATAATGAAATGTAAGCAATCTCAAGATTTATGATTTTAATATCGCTTAACGTAACCAATGATTAATTGGTTCATTTTAATGTAATAGAAAAAAATAACTTAAACATTAAAATTGAAGGATTTCTGGAAGATTTTTCCTTTCTCCTTTTTTTTTATTTTTTTCCTTTTTCATCCTGTCGGTAGTGAAAAGGAAAAGTCAGCAATAAATGCACTGCGTCTTTTTTTTGTTTTAGATTACCTACTTTTTACTTCTAACTTTTTAGCAGATATGTTTTAGACACGCGATACATACAAACACACTGAATATTTAATCGCTAATTCCCATTTCAATGTCTTTGTGGTGACTACACCCACCTCATCAAGTTATTAATGAGGCCGACTTGTACCCGTGTAAAGACGTTACGCTTAATCCATCAAAAATGTACGCCAATGAAAAACAAACTTTAGACGCACAAAATCCACGGGTCCTGTGCAAATATTTGACGTGTTCCTCTTAGCAGGGATTTATTTATATCTAGGAGGTAACGGACATTTCAGTTAAGGTATTTAAATACATGGACATTTGAAGAGCGAAACGAGTTTCGAACAAGGGCTTTAAAAATAAATTTTAATCGAGATTTAAAACTGTTATTGTTCACTGACACGTCTGCAATTTATTTGCCGATATAATATTATCACGTATTAAAAATTAGGTATTTTAGGAATTTAAACAACTTAATTACATGAAGAGCTACAAATTGGTACAATATTGTACTGGGTGGCGCAAAAGTACTGGCACTAAAGAAAATACTTTTATTTTTTTATATGACATTTTCTGTCATTCTGTTGTTGAAAATTGTGTAGTGAACAAATGTAAAATACACTGAAAATAAACATGGACCGTTTTACTCCCCAAGAACGTGGAATAATTGTGTCAATGTTCTTACGGAATAATTCATCAGTGATAAGAACACAACGTGAATTTCGTCGACGATTTCCCCACCGTCCGGCACCGATTGGTCGCACAATTCGACGCTTTGCCACACGCCTTGAAGCAACTGGCTCAACATTGGATAGACCTAAGTCTGGGAGACCAAGAACAGGCCGTTCAGCTGAAAATATCGATGCTGTGCGCGAAGATGTGGAAGAGTGTCCAGAAACATCAACGAGGCGACGTGCCACGCAATTGGGCATTTCCAGACGGACCCTGCAGCGTATTTTGGTGAAAGACTTAAAGATGTTCCCGTATAAAACTCAAATGACTCATCAACTGCTGCCTGCTGACCACCGAGCTCGTCTAGATTACTGCCAGCGCGTCATAAACCTCAACCTTGAAGAGGATGATTTTCCTTCAAAATTGGTTATGAGTGACGAAGCGCATTTCCATCTCTCAGGGCATGTCAATAAGCAGAATACTCGGTTCTGGGGCACTGATAATCCGCGCATTATTCAAGAAACACCTCTACACCCACTAAAAGTTACTGTATGGTGTGGCATCTGTGTTGACAGAGTGATCGGACCCTATTTTTTCGAAGACGCTGGAGGCAATGCGATAACTGTCACTGGAGAACGCTACAGAACCATGTTACGTGAGTTTTTGATACCCAGTTTGGACGAATTGGGGCTGGAGCACATCTGGTTTCAACAAGACGGCGCTACGGCACACACAGCGCGCGACACTATGGACTTAGTGAGGGACGCTTTTCCAAGCCGAGTTATCTCTCGTTTTGGCGATTTGCCTTGGCCTGCAAGATCACCCGATCTGACCAGTCCAGACTTCTTTCTTTGGGGTTTTTTGAAATCTCGGGTGTATGTGAACAAGCCACAGACTCTCGCAGCTCTAAAAGAAAACATTCGTCAAGAAATAACGAACATATCGCAGGAAGTGTTACGGCAAGTTATGCAAAATGTCATAAATAGGGCTCAAATGTGTATCAACTCTGGAGGTCACCATTTAAAAGACATCATCTTTAAATCCTAATGGTACGAAATTTAATGGCACAAATATACATTTAAAAAAACCTAAATCTAGTTTTCTAATTTAGAAAAAATGTTATAGCTGAACCAAATAGGGTCTTTACTTTTGCGCCACCCAGTACTTGTCCGGAGCTGTCACAAGTAAACAAACCATTTTGACAGCTTGGGTACCTATTTTAAATACCCAAGAGAGTTTGGCGGGAACGCGGAAAAGTTCACGTCGGTGCATTGTATTATTTTACAAAACATATGCTTTTTTCAGTGTTAATGTTTAAAATTGGTGGTGTTTTACGCATTAAGTGCTGAATTACGAGCATGAATGTGGGCAAGTGATATAATGTAGTGAAACGTGGTTTTTCGTGTTGCTTCCAAAATTCCATAGAAGCCTCTAGTAAAGTTGCCACCACTTTACTAGGGCATACCTTAGACTGGATTATGACTTAGACTAGACTATGACTACTCTGACTGTGACTATGACTTGACTTTAAGTGCAAATTTCTATAATACGATGAAAAATTACAAAACTTGACACTGGCTAAATACACTATGTGTGGAGCCAAAATATAAGAAAAAAAAAATACCCAAGCTGTCAAAATGGTTTGTTAACTATCGAAAAACATCTGTTTCTTGTAATATAAATAAAAAGGAATAGAGCAGTCTATTTACGTCACTGTTTCTGACTATAAAAACTAGTCTGAAAGTGTTTACCATCAGGTGAGAAGTGGACAAATCTGGACAAATGAAATTCTATCAATAATTAAAAAAAAATAGTATTTATCTACTGCCACAACCGGAATTCTTTCGTTACTGCTAAGCCTGTGGTTAGGACAATGATCCCAATATTATGACTTACCTAAAAAAAGGCATTGGTATTTTAATGTAAAAAAATAATGAATAAGAATCGTTTGAGTCATAATATAAACTTTGCCAGTTATTGATTCGCCAAGCAGTAGTGTGCAAGCACTACTGTGCTCCGGTTTGAAGGGCATTGTAGCTAGTAAAATTACTGGGCGAATGAGACTTTAAGATCTGACACAGTCTAGTAATCTTATTACTAGTGTGAAGTCTCAGGATGACGTGCGCAGTGCAGTGTCACGCGATACTGCAATCTGTTATGGGCAGCTGTGACGCTTAACATCAGGCGAACGACTAGCTCATCACGTCATTCATTTACTTTAAAAAAAAACCTATAACGGTCTATTTATGTATTCATTCATTCATTGATTCATAGAATTATTGATCACTACCAAATCTTTAATCATATTTCTAAACTCACCGAGAACAGATATCCGATAATCAGGTCAGCATCCCTTGGGGTGTCAAGGGCGTCTTTCTCGAGGACATCAGTTCGAAGCCATCGGCAGTCTACGTAGGCCCTGACTGTGTTGTCATCATGAACGCTGGAAGAGAACAACAAATTTAAATATAGCCTGTAATTTTGACTGGTCTGTTAGCGCAGTTGGTATGCCTTCTGAACTATAGGTTGTAGTTTCGATTCCTACCCAGGATAAACGTTTGTGTGATGAACGTAGGTGTTTGTTCTGTGTCTGGGTGTTATATTAAATTCTATGTATGTATTTACAATCAAAAAGTGTTTAAGTATTCTATCAGTTATCTGCGGGGTGATCATGTAACTTTGATAGCAATGCAACAAAAGAAATTTCAATCCAAATTTGAAAATTTCCATAGTAACTCTGTACATAAGCTGCGTACTGCAACTGTCAAATCCATACATTTTTGTGTTTCTATCGGTTGCCAACAAGTTACATGATCGCCTAGCTGGTTCCTATAGTGCTAATGCTTAGTTTGGGGCCAGATGGCGCTGTGTGAAATGTCCACACATATTTATTTATTACTAGCGGCCTGCCCCGGCTTCGCACGGGTTCTAAATATAGCCTATGTTACTCAAGGTGAATGTAGCTTTCCAATGGTGAAAGAATTTTAGAAATCAACACGTTAGTTTTTGAGTTTATTCATTACAAACATTCAACAATACAAATCATTTTTCTTTATAATAGTAGTGTAGATTGATTTAATTAACTTCATTATATGACATCGTATAATGAAACATTCTAGTGTGTATTTTCCAGTACTCGTCTACCTTCCATCTTAAAGTTAGGCATATGTCACCAAGGATTTAGCAGTGAGCTTAACTCGAGCCTCACAGGAGAGTCAATTCTAAACCCAGATATTTTATAACGTAACATGATTTTCACTGATCATTAACTGCTGCACCTACGCCTCCCCCTAGAGCGCCACTTTGAGCGGCTGCTTGCCTAGACTGCATCCATCACTCCCTGTGGTTCTGAACAAGTCGTCAGTCCACCTAGTGTAGGACCTACGCTGCGTCTTCCGGTTCGTGGTCGCTACTCGAGAACCTTTCTTTCCCTTAAGTCTAAACATTTTATGTTTTGTATTTTCATCGGTAGTCCCCATCACAATTTTTGTTTAACAACAGTTCGCTAAATAATCTTTAAATATAGTATGTATTGTCAGTTTTATAAACATGCATTTATTTACATTTTAAATGAAGAAAAGGCCCTCAAACATTCCGCCTAACACAGAAACAATAATAGTTGCTTTTAAGCTATTGCCCTAACGAGCCCTCAAGGTGAAAATTCAAAGATTTTTATATTGCTTTCGGTCAATGTAATCGGTTTTTCCGACATCAAACAACGCTTTTATCCGCGAAATTCGTAATAAAATAAAATTAAATTAATCTTTGCAACAAACAAAAATAACCCGAAGAACAATTATAATATAAATTGCTTTTATTTATCCAAAAATGCTTTGTGCTTAGAAACATAATAAACAAAATTAATATCCGATCCGAGTTTATAGAAACATAAAGAACGTTAGGCTGGTCACACACGTTTGCTGGCGATGAGAGTTGAAGAAAGACTAACCGGAAACATCTGCTAATACATTTATTCATTGTCACGTAAATTACTAATGAGAATATCCGCAGGAGAGCCAGTGACCGATATAGCTCTTAGAATTAGCAAGTTGAAATGGTAATGGGCAGGCCACATCGCTCGTAGAACTGACAACCGCTGGGAAAGTAAGGTTCTTGAGTGGCGACCACGAACCGGAAAATGCAGCCTAGGCCAGCCCCCCATTAGGTGGACCGACGATCTGTAAAAACTGCGGGGAGCCGATGGATGCAGGAGGTGAGCAGCGGCTCAAAGTGGCGCTCTGTAGGGATACCTATGTTCAGCAGTGGACGACTTCAGGCTGTTGGAGATGATGTTTTCCAAGTCGTAAAATATACAAAAAAGCTTAAGAGTAGATTTGCTTTCTAAGGGTGGGTTTTTTCATCCGTAGTTAATTAAGGTAACCAATGGTTAAAACTGCAAACAAATTTTGACCATTGGTTAGAATTTTTTAGAGTTTTTAACCATTGGTTACCATAACCACGGATCAAAAAACCCAGCCTTAGTAAGAACTTATCGCAGTGGACATGTACAGGCTGTTGATGATGATGATGATCAAATTACCATTTATTTATTTTTTATTAATCACCAATGTACAAATCCTCTACACAATGGCATTTTTCAAAACTACTTCTTGTTTGACAGTTGATTGCATAACTAAATTATTAGGTTATCCCTATTACTAGGTGGTAGGATATTTCTGCAAAGTTCTTTCAGGTAGGTCCGCATCTAAGGTGCGAGCCGTTTCCAATACATAATGTGAAACCAGCTTTATTTATATTGGACTACGTTCCGAATTCAAAATAATTAGGCCCTCTTGCTTCCAATTACAGAGACAATTTTAAATTTCCATCCCGCCTATCTGTTTCATTTGTTTGCGACTACCCACAAAAAAAGAAAAATTTAAAACGTTGGTACAATTCGTATGTGTAAATTGTTTTTGTTATTTATTGTGACTGTTCTCATTTTACGTTTCGACCTTTTACAAAAACGTTTTCGACTGTTTTTAGAAACATATTTTTACAGGCGTATAAAAAAGTCACGAAACCTTTAATTAAGCGTCTGGTACAGTTAATTTCACGTTAAGTTTTCATTTCGTTGGAAATTAAATTGAATTGGGCTCATGGTAGCTTCATAGCGTAGAAATGAGAAAATTCAAGGACAGTTTTCATTTTGTAGGTCTGCTTTGTATATATTAATATAATATAATATAATATGTGTGGGACATGTCACGCAGCGCCATCTAGCCCCAAACTAAGCATAGCTTGTACTATGGGAACCAGATAACTGATACAATACTTAGATGCTTTTTTGTTTGTAAATACATACATAGAATACAATATAACACCCAGACACAGAACAAACATCGATGCTCATCACACAAATGTTTGTCCTGGGTAGGAATCGAACCCACAACCTATAGTTCAGAAGGCAGAGCTACTACCAACTGAGCTAACAGGCCAGTCAATATTAAAGGTTGAAAATACTATTCTCATTTTCAGGTTTATACGCCTAATAAAGCGCCTTGCGGCTTCAACCAATATTTTCTCGTTTCCCCACGAGTACTACAAATTTTCTGGGTTAAATGTGCCCTATGTTTATCTCAATAGCGTAAGTAATATGTGTGCGAAATTTCATTCAAATCGGTTCAGCCTTTTTGGCATGAAAACCGTACAATTAAACATACAAACAAGGAAACAATGTTCCTCAGTGGGGATTGCTTACTCTTTCAATAATTATGTCTTTACTTTCACAAGTGTATAGCACTTAGAATTAGCAAGTTAAAATGGCAGTAGACAGGCCACATCACTCGCAGAACCAACAACTGACGGGGAGAAAGGATCACGAGTAGCGACCACGAACCGGAAGACGGAGTGCAGGCACCACTAGGTGCACCGACGCTCTGGTCAAAACCGCGGGAGCCTATGGATGCTGGAAGCAGGCAGCCACTCAAAGTGGCAAATTGTGTGGGAGGCCTATGTTCAGCATTGGACGTCTTGAGGCTGATGATGATGATGATGATTCACAAGTCAGTGGCATAAAAATAAACACTGCAACCTTATTAACTTTTAAGGAATAGTTATTTACCTGATAGCAATGTGGTGCCAGCGGAAATCATACAACGGCACTGCAAGGTATATAGACCTTGAGGACCCAGTGCCTGCATGGACCAGTCTTGCAGCCCCACGACCAGCCAGCTCCAACGACAAAAAGGACCCTGTCCGTCTTCTCGACCGCAAGGAGAAAAGGGTACCTTGGCCGTAGCCTCCACTCTGAGAACAAAGTTGTTTGTAAAGAACTTGCTTTCCAGGACAAAAGTTACTTACAAATACAAAAAAAAAATAGGCAAGCATTTGACCATTGTTGCATCTGATGGTAAGTGACGACAAGGACGACGATGGACAATGCTTGCCTAGAAGGTACCAGTTCACTCTAGCCCCAAAAATTTTCAGATTAACCTACGATAGTAATTAGGCTGAGGTTCTAAAGTACTGTGAAATATTTCACTTGACTTTATTATGTTATTAAAAAGCATGCAGTTGCAGAAAGTCATCAACATAGAGTGACATAGACTTCACCATCACGTGAATGTTGAAGCCTCGACCACACGAATCTAGTGAGGAGACTAAAAAGAACAAAACCTTTTGAGTTAGTTTAGTTAGTGTAGTGTTAAAGAGTATTAATTACGTGATAGTCTAATGAAATGAAAAAATGAAATGAAATTAATTTATTTGCAATAACAGTTTTAAGCAGAGAAGATACACATTGGTATATAGGTATACTACCTATAAATATAAAAAAAGAAAAAGCCGTTGCCACAAATCGGCCCCAACTCAGCATAATGCTGGTTCTGGTGAACCAGCGCTGGTCTTCCGTTGGGACCTCTTGATGAAATCACGGAGCGAACATACACTACAGTTCATTACAACAAATGATTTACATTGAGTTTAAAAAATAACATAACAATTTTTTCAACAATCGAGTAATAATAATTTTTGTATTTTCAGTCTATAACAAACAAACAAACAAACAAACAAACAAAACAAACAAAACACAACAAAACAAACAAACAAATAACAAACAAACACAAAACAAACAACAAACACACAACAAACAAACAAACAACATAACAAACAACAAACACAAACACACAAAACTGTACTGTACTTTGTTGTTGTATAACAAATTAAGTATAAGAAGTGTTTAATATATGTATAGTTTTTTGAAAGGAAAAAATGACACAGTACAAGATACAGTTTTCCACTCAAATCATGACAATAAGAAACAACCAAGAGTAGCAGAGAAAAAAAGAAAAAATGGGTAAGTTACAACAAAGATTAGATTTAGGCACTTAAATAGCACTGGTGTCATGCACTAATGTTTCCTGACTCTCTTGATGAAGAAGTAAAAATAATTTAAGTTTAGTCCTAAAGATTTTAATATTTTGCAGGTTCCTGATCGGCGGTGGAATATTATTCCAACACTTAGTTGCGGCATAACGGAAACTACCTCTATGTCTAATGTGGTGCAGTGTAAGTGCTACTTGAAAAGAACACAATAACAATGTGTCTTCACCTTAATAGAGACAATAAGAAACGTGTTATTGGACACATTCTTAGACAAAATTATATTAGAAGTTTAGGTTAAATTAAAATTACTCATTAGCCAAATATATTAGAAATTGATTGTAATATAATTAGACTGCTTTATTTTAATTGGGCACTCTAGCAATAGTAAAAAAAAAACTTGACTCTCTATGGGGTAGCAATAGAGCTTATACTCGTACATCGTCATTTTTCCTAGATAATGTAAGTCTAAACATACCTCAGGCCTAAGCCTCAGCGATATGAACAGCGTAAATTCTCTAGGAAATGTCTTTCCAACGCCGAACAGCTCTGACGACGCTATCCAGATGTAAGAATTTGGCCTCAGGCTGAACGCGTGAGGTCTGTCTGCTACTGGCCCCCAACGGGCCTGAGCTGGGTGGAAGTTCCTCCTGGCTCCTGGTGCTAGGGGATTTATGGTACCTGTTGAAAAACACGTGATACAGTTCACTGACTTTTGAAGAAACTTTTGCGTACTGTAAAGGTCACACCATCAGCCGAAAGACGTTACAGCCGTACATTATGATTCCCACATAAAACGCCACTTTGGACGCTTATTACAGGGGTGGGGTTTGCCATAATCATCACATTTGGCAGGCATTTTGGTGATTGCAAAAGATTTAAATGTATCAATGAGAATTCTGATACTGCCATTCCCTAGATATAGTACCATGTAGCATGACACGTGGTTCAAGTTTTTCATTATATTTGACGATAAAGCAGACGGTCGATTTGATGGTAAGTGGGCTAAAATAGATAGTTGACCAGAAAAATTAGTTTCGTTGATGAGGTTTGGTTCTTTTAAACTATAAGTAAGGCATTCCGTCAAGCTTACCCAAAAATGTTTTTAATTGAGTAAATACCGACTTATAATTATTAACAAATTTTTCACTATGATTTTGGGCTTTTTTAGTTCATAAAAGAATACGATGATCTTCTAAGTTGGTTTGAAATACCAAAATATATTTTGTTGTATACTTTTTGAAACATGTCTAGACTAGAACTTCACTAAACAATTTTAATGCCGTCCACATTCAGTTTAAACATGAATTAATGATATCACAATTTTGTAACTTACTTAATAATAAACATTGAACTCAAACGTCGATCCTCAAATTAAGCTCTTGAAGCTTCGACGAAGTTTACCACAACCGGTGAAACTTTGACGTCGCTGCCCAAAACTAAGTGACGTGATCGAACTCAGTAACTCTTCGAAATATAGAGAATGCGTGACGACCGCCCGTGATTGGCTTAACACGGTTAAAACTATTGCTAGAAAGTTTTATGTCATGAATAAAGTCTTTTTGTGAGTCATATTTTTTTTCTGCTGTCAATATACATCATTATTATCATCAACAGCCTTAAGACGTCCACTACTGAACATAGGGCTCCCCCACCGAGTATCACTTTGGGCGGCTGCTTGGATCCTGCATCCATCAGATCCCCGCGGTTTTAATCAAATCGTCGGTCACCTAGTTGAGTTAAAGTATCACTAGGAATATACATAATTTTTCCGTTTTCATCTGCAATTAGCCATCCACGATATAAGCATTACGCTATAGGCCGTGTGGTCCCGGTGCGGTAAAGAACCGGCTACGGGAATACTCAGAGAATGGGCAGCAGCATTCTCCTCGGTACATTAAAATTTGGCGTATTATGCTGAGGCCTATGTTCAGCGGTGGACGTCTTCAGGCTGTTGACGTGATGTGTGTGATGTGCTATAAACTTTAATTGTACATAAATACCTATTACTAGTAGTATACATATTAAAAAATTACAGTAAAAAAACCTCTTTGACTCCGGTGTTCACACAAGAAATGTTAATAGAAACAACCCTTTGATAAAATACAGGAAAATGGAGTAAAAAATTAAATACGACGAAAAACGTGTACCTGACCAAATGAAATTTCGTTTCGACTATAAATCTTTCATTACTACCCCATGGGGTAGGTAAATCATCAAAATTGAATTCAGGTGAGTAATTGCTGCTAAATTCATACGTAGGCGGAGGAAGCGCTTTTTTTAAAAAGTGAACCAGTAAAGGACTTCCATTTTGGGTTTTCGGCACGATGGGTTTTGGGCACGATGGGCTTTGGATGGGTTTAGGCTAATTATAATTGTGACAACATTATTTTTAGGGTTCCGTACCCAAAGGGACCCTACCCCTATTACTAACCGAACGAACCCTATTACTAAGGCTCCGCTGTCTGTCCGTCTGTCACCAGGCTGTAACTCATAAACCGTGGTAGTTAGACAGGTTGCAATTTTCACAGATGGTGTATTTCTGTTGCCGCTATATAAAATAATACTAAAAAACAGAATAATATAAACAATTTAGGGGGCTCCCATACAACAAGCGTGATTTTTTTTGCTCGTTTTTATAGATAACTAGTTGCGCCCCATGGTGTTACTCATGGATAAAAAGTATCCTATAAGTTAATCCAGCGTATAAGCTATCTGCATTCCAAATTTCATCGAAACTGGTTCAGTAGTTGCGGAGATATAAGGTAACAAACGTTCACACACACAAACTTTCGCATCACATCATCACACTTCACACTAATATTATAAAGCTGAAAGTTTGTATGTGTGTTTGTGTGTATGTTTGTTACTCCTTCACGCTCAAACCGCTAGACGGATTTGGATGAAACTTGGAATATAGATAGCTTATATATTGGATTAACGCATAGGCTACTTTTATCCGCGGGTGAACCGCGGGGCGCAGCTAGTTTAAAATATTAGTAGGGTGGTACGGAACCCTTCATGCGCGAGTCCAATTTGCACTTGGCCGATTATTTTTTCACAGTCATTGTCTACAGAAATCTGTATAATATTGAGTCTGTATAATATTTTGGTTCGAAACTAAAAAAAACAAAAAATAACTAATAAGAAACTAGAAAACCCTACAAAAAAAAAACATAAATAAAATAACTATTACTAATTCGACTTCCAGCAAATCTGAGATTTACGATTGCCAAAACTATAACTGCGGTGACAATGTTGAAACTCTATTCATAGGTAAATTAACCGAAACTTAATTAAGTATATCAATTCAGTCCAATCACCGTTAACTATCAAACGTTAATCATAATTATTACGTTTCTGTGCCATTGAATTAGCGCTAAATCAGGTAGATAGGTTACCATAACCAAGGTTATACGAACTTATACCCATAATAATGGATTACTCAAATAGTTTTGTGAGGTTACATTGTAGTATAATAGTTATAATGGTAACTATAGATTAAGGGTGGGTTTTTTGATCTGTAGTTATAGTTATTTATGATATTAGAGCGGTAAGTTGGTTTTTACAAACGACAAATGTAAGCCCGAGATGAAGTCGAGGGCTTACCATAGTCACGAGTTTGTAGAAACCAATTTCCGCACGTATATCATACAACGTTTTTCAACACATTTGCGAGAAAACAGTACAATAGGTAATGAAACAAACTCTTGTTTATTAGTGGGAAAGTCGCAACAAACAATCTTTGACGTTTCTAACCTAATATGAAAATGGACTAAAATGGCGCGCATTTACAATGCAAATGGCGCCACGTGCGTGTTGTGAAAATTAGAACTACATCTATAGTTTTTTTTCTCTTTACTGTTTCTTGAATAATGCGCGGATTATCAGTGCCCCAGAACCGAGTATTCTGCTTATTGACATGCCCTGAGAGATGGAAATGCGCTTCGTCACTCATAACCAATTTTGAAGGAAAATCATCTTGCAAAATGTCATAAATAGGGCTCAAATGTGTATCAACTCTGGAGGTCACCATTTAAAAGACATCATCTTTAAATCCTAATGGTACGAAATTTAATGGCACAAATATACATTTAAAAAAACCTAAATCTAGTTTTCTAATTTAGAAAAAATGTTATAGCTGAACCAAATAGGGTCTTTACTTTTGCGCCACCCAGTATTAAAGTGAGACAAACGTATTGAACAAAAACGCTTCCAAGGAGTTTCGATCCTTTAGCTTATTTATTCTCGTTATGTGAAACTCTTTGGTGGAATTCTTATAATTTTCTATGAAAATTAAAAAAATATCGTAATGGTTACGCACGGCGCTATACAACGGAGGATGCGGTAAAATAGGTACTTAGGTGAGAGTACCTATTTTACCGCACGCTCCGTTGTATGGTGAGTAATGTTTAACTTTCAAACAATGTATACAGGCTTCGTAAATGCATTTTTTGAGCAAATGTGTTGAAAAGGTTTTTTTTAACCAATGGTTAAAAACTCTAACAAATTTTGATCATTGGTTAGAATTTGTTAGCATTTTTAACCATTCACGGATTAAAAAACCACCCTTATTATAAGCACTGGCAGACAATAAATTTAAAAAGGTGCGTTTTTTTCAAAGGAGCACAAAAAAACTTTATTGAATGTTTAAACCTTTGTCTGCGTATTGATTTTTTTTGTTTTCGATCATCACAGATCCTGAACCGTAACTAGGATTCCCTGTATCTAGGGACCCAGGAACTACGAGGACCACGGTCCCACAACGCCCAGACACAGAACAAGTAATTGCGCTTTTATTTCTGTACACAAATACTTGTCCTGTCGCGGGAATCGAACCCACCTCTGGGTCATGATCCGACCTGCTGAAGTATTCAACCACCACACCAAAGAGGCTGACAAGCTGTTTATTTTACGTATTGTTCATTTGAAGCTCAGAGCACGAAAAAAATACGCTTCGCAAGCGTCATATATTTTAAAGCTCTGTGATTTTAAGTGTCGCACTCATTTTGGGTATTTTAACATTATGGCCTGAAGCGGTTTGAAACACACCAAGCACGCCGAAAAGACAACTAAACTTAACTTTTGTTTTTCTTTTGTTTTAATTTACACTTGGGCTCTAATGTCTCTTTCATACGTGTGGTGAGCAGAGCGATGGCAATAACATTTTCAAATACCAGGACGTTCCTCTTGTGTGGTGATTATGTTCACTTACCAGAACAGTCGAAGGAGTTGCACACTCTCGCCTGCTCTCCATATCCTTCGCAGAATGGTCTGGAGCAGTACCGTCTTCTGATCTGCCGGCCTCTATCACACGTTTTACTGCAAGGCCCCCACTCACCCCAACCTGCCCAGCCTGGGGAATAAGAACTTTGTTACTACTTTAATAGGATTGAATTTTGCTAGCGACTTCCTAAAAATAATAGTATCTTCCACCACCAATAAATAGTACCAGTATATACCAAATTAAGTTTTTTTTTACTGATCAAATTAATGGTTTTCTTTGGACTACGAAGCGCAAGTCACTATAGCTCTGTTTGACTAGAACATCAACGCTTCAAAAGATTTTATTCAATCATGGATTGATTTTTAAGTGTAAAAAAGTTCAGAGATATCTGTAAAGATATTATAGTCCTTTAAATTTTAGTGACCAGCGGGATTCGAACCCGCGCCTCTCAACTCACTGGATTAGACACCCTACCAAATAGGGCATCTAATCCGGTGAGTCGGGTAAGGACAACCCTCGACTGGACGCCCTACCAATTAGGCCTAATTGGTATTGCGTCTAATCCGGTGAGTTGGGAGGCGTAGGTTCGAATCCCGCTGGTCGCTAAAATTTTAAGGACTATAATATCTCTACAGATTTTATTCAAGTACATATATCATATTTTTTCTGTATTATTTTTATTACTTAATAGTAAATATTTATTCGTACAGAGATTACTGCCTGGGAGCATTTCATCGAATATAATACGAATAACAATAATCGTTCGTAACATTGTGAAGATATATTTATCTTCAAGACAGACTACCTACTTGAACGATATTGATAGATAAGCCAAATCTCCGGAGGCCTAGAAATAGTTTTCCGGTTTCGTTTTAAGTAATGCTGAGGAAAAAACCTCTACCCAGAAAATTATAGCCAGCTACTTTTAGTTGCATTGTAAAAATAAATAACCCTTGAAGGGTTCTGGTTTTGGCTTCGTAATCTAAGTAACTACTTCAAACTGTCACTTTGTATGAATTATGCTTACGCATACAGGTTCCCATGTCTACAGATTCCCTATTTCTACAGACGCCCATTTCTACAGATTTTCGTTTCAAGAGAGGCCCATGATTACCGATATTAATATCTTCGCAGTCAAATTTCTACAAATTCCCGTTTTAACGGAATCTTATAATTAATGAATAATATCTAATTATCTACTCAACCACACAATTAAATGTATCGAGACAACTACTTCTAACACGAATTACGTACCTACGTTATCAATACCATGGCAATGGACGCACTGACTTTAAGAAAGAGATTATGGGATAACCGAACGACTTATATAGTTGAAACGTTAAGGTAGTATAAGTAAGTCAAACTTACCGACAGCATTCCAAATGGCGATATCCACGCCTAAACTCCAAGGAACTGCTGCTGACGTAGCTTCTAACCAAGGTCCGTCAGGAGGAGTAGTCTCCAGGTCAACTGCTGGGTCGCTTATCCTGGCGAAGACCACCAGCTCGCTCTGTGATGGAGCCATACTCCAGTTGAAGCAAGGACCGAGTTGTGGGGTGGTTTTCAAGTTAACCTGTCTAAAAAAAATAAACTTTGGCTAAAAAAGTGGAAAACTAATTCAATTAATATTAAATGCAAGAAATAAATTAAACAGTAGCAGCACCCCGCCCCGCGGTTTCACCCGCTTTCATATTGGAACCGCTCCCGTTTTTGGCCTCATAAGCTACCTCCATATATACCATATTACATCCAAACCCAAATAGTCAATGGGATCGGCCATCGGCCATCCCAGTCGCCATCGGCCCATCGAACAAAGCAACCTCGAAAAAAAAACGCCACTTCTACCACACGTCACCTTGCTACATTATTTACTTGCTCTCCTTACTCTTCGGCTTCAGCCTTTAAATTGACTTAGTTTTATCTAATTTAAATTTATTGAGCATTTACGTAGTTGATAATAAAGCTTTCCTAAGGGAACGGGTTTACCTTCCGGGATAAAAAGTATCATATGGTCTGCCCACTGCCATTTCAAGAGCTATATCGGTGACTTTAGTTCTCTTGCGGATCTCCATTTCGGATATTATCTCGCAAGGAAACTTCGAGCGTAGATCTATTTCTAACTTGCTGCTCGACTTTGAGCTTAGGTACCTACCTACTTATAAGGTTTATAACATCGTCAACATCAATTAGGACTCGTCGGTCATTGCTTCCGAATAGCTATAGGTAATTTGGAAATTTTAAAGAGGACAGTGTAACAGCATTCTTCTACGCGAGCGTGTTGTGGTCGACGATATAGCACGCTCTGGTTCTTACACAGCGATTTCGCCTGATGTTTAGTGAACATCAGGCGAAATCACGGTGTAAGAACCAAATGAACGTAACTACCAAAAACTCAAAAATCGTTTATTTCCATAAATGGGTCTTAACCCTATACTTGGCAAGATTTTTTTTTAATTACGAATGTTAACTTTATAATATAGTGTTCTATTAATGATGAATTCCATGCACCTATATCTTTCCAGTAAATTGGCTAATTACCGCGCTTAGTGCTGCATGGACTGCCTGCGCGCGCCCACCTTTTACCGCCCCTGAGATGAAAACAAACAAGAATGCAAGCAATCTTTACTGTATTTCACAATTTCACCAAGTTTCATTTTATCCCTACGATTGAACGGTAGATTTTATTTATGGTTTTATTAGATTTGCCTACGTTAATATATATTATATTTTGGAATAAAATAAAATTATAAATTACATGCTCTTTGATGTTTTATTTGAATATTGTTGTTCTTAGCTTTAAAAGCTTCTTCTATTTAGCTTTCAAAAGGCTTCCAATATGTTAGGTAGATAAATTTAGAATAAAGCGTGTGTTTATGGAAGTACCTACATGATTCCATAAAACGCGCTCTATTGTAAATGGTAAAGGTAGTGTATATACGGATGCATTGTGTGTATAGTGTCGGTGTGTCGTATATATGTGTGCGTGTGTCACGTGACACCAGATATTAGAGAAAAAACAATCGAGACACGGGTTAACGCTTCACTTCCATTCCCATAGTAGTCGCTTCTCGTGAAGAACCCACAGATTAGAGAAAAAAACAAAGAAGAACCGCAGAGTCCAATTGTTTTTTTCTCTAATATGTGTGAAGAACCAAAATATTATATAGAGACAACAGCCTATCTTAAAAATTATACTATATTAGTCTAACAGTCTATGGCCGCTGCAGTATGTATGGTCTATTGGCTGGGCAGCGTTCGGGAAGCTACGACCTATATTTTCGTTCAAAATACCGCAGAGCCTCAAACCGAAGGTTTTCAATCAATGTGTGCTGCCAGTGATGGCTTATGGAACTGAGACATGGTCTCTTACTGTTGACCTCATTAGTAAGCTCAAAGTCGCGCAACGAGCAATGAAGAGAGCTATGCCCGGCGTTTCCCTGTGAGATAAGCTCCGGAATGAAGAGATCCGTAGAACTAAAGTGACCGATATACTCGTAGCTCCTAGAATTAGCAAATTGAAATGGCAATGGGCAGGCCACATCGCTCGTAGAACTGCCAACCGATGGGGAGAAAGGTTCTTAAGTGGCGACCACGAACCGGAAGACGCAGTGTAGGCTGGCCTCCCACTCGGTGGACCAACGATCTGGTGAAAGCCGCGGGGAGCCGATGGATGCAGGAGTCGAGCAGCCACTCAAAGTGGCGCCTTCTGGGGGAGACCTATGTTTAGCAGTGGACGACTTCGACGACATGAGTTGAAATGACAATGGGCGGGCCACATCACTCGCAGAACTGACAACCGTTGGGATGGAAAGGTTCTCGAGTGGCGACCACGAACCGGAAGACGCAGCGTAGGCCGGCTCCCCACTCGGTGGACCAACGATCTGGTGAAAGCCGCGGGGAGCTGATGGATGCAGGATGCGAGAAGCCGCTCAAGGTGGCGCTCTCTGGGGGAGGCCTATGTTCAGCAGTGAACGTCTTCAGGCTGTTGATGATGATGACGATGATGATGAGGCTAACGAAGTTTCAACCCAACGATATTTTCTCCATTTCACACCTCTCCATACGAAATTCTCAAACACTACTTGAACTAAATCCACAATACGTGTGCTGTGGTCCCGAAACTTGCCTTATTAAGCTATGTGACTTTCTTCAGAACTCCCAATGGACTCTTAACTGTGGAGAACTAAACGATATTGGAAAGAAAACTTTTTGAATCGCTGGCAATTGAATATAAGTAATAGAAATTCATTTTGGAAATCTAAAGAAGTAGAAACATTTAGGTATCTCCTGTAACAATATTATAAAGAGGAAAGATTTGATTGATTGTTTGTTTGCATTGAATAGGTTTCGAAATTACTGAACCAATTTGAAAAATTCTTTCACAGTTATTCTGCCGCCAAGCAGTAGTTTCTGTGTTTTGGTCTGAAGGGCATTATAGCTAGTGAAATTAGTGCGCAAATGAGACTTAAGCACTAATCTCACAGTCTAGAAATCTTTTATAGGATTTTTTTTCAGGATGACGTGTGCAGTGCGCATACACGCGAAACTTTAATTTAGCGTTCCAAGTGAGACTACAGTCTATGGTGGGCGGCCGTGACGCTTAACACCAGGCGAACGACTAGCTCGTCACGTTATTCGTATATATAAAAAAAAACTCCCACTCAAAATAAACGCTCATATTATTTTTATAGGAATTAATGTACACTATAAAAACTCCGTCATATTTTATAATTGGTAGAAGTTACAAAGGAAGCCCGCTGTTTGTTCGCCATCCTATTGAGCCGATGGATGCAAAAGGCAAGTATCCGGTCAAAGTGGTGCTCCATATGATCAGCAGTGGACGTCTCTAGACTGATGATGATGATGATTATTATTATAAAGCATAGTCCAAGTTATAAAGGTATGTTCGCAAACTAGGTATCACATCATCAACTGAGACCCAATGATTAAATTGTGTTACCTGCAAAGGTATTCTGCTCACGCGGCACTTTCACTCGAAAAATTTAATTACACGGATCACGATCTTTGAAACTTGCCTTTAATTGAGTTCCGCGTTGATCTTTAACTTGTGTTCTTGGAGTATAGAGGTCGTAGCGACAAGAGACAGCGAGACGATATCGTGATTTTTTTTTTCCTTCTTGTTGAATTCATTTTAGGGTTCCGTACCAAAGGGAAAACGGACTCCATTACTATAGCCTGATTACACCTACCGAGTAAAGTGGCGAGACAGCAAAATTTCAGTGGGCCGAGACAGTGCTGTGTCTATTTATACATATTTTTAAAATTGCGGTGAGACAGTCAGTTCAGTTTATACCCGGTACTAGGTACAAGTGATACTCCACGTGCGAGCGAAAATTCGCGGGAAAAAGTGACGTGAACGCATCGCCATCGCAAGTGGTCACCGAGTACGCGTGTTCAGATCCACCGAGTGAGCGAGCGAGACAGTGCGGAGAAGCGGGGGGCTCGGCCTAGTAAATAAAATAGGGTCCGAGTGACTCTCTTGTCCTGTTGCTAAGTCGAGCACTTGACATGTGTTTACAGATACCGAGCGCTCGGCCGAGGGCACTGTCTCGGCAACCTACTCGGTAGGTGTAATCAGGCTATTAGACACTTGAAATTTTCACAGATGATGTATTTCTGTTGCCGCTATAACAACGAATACTAAAAAACCGAATAAAATAAATATTTAAGGGGGCTCCCATACAACAAACGTGATTTTTTTGCTCGTTTAACAGATGAGTCATAGATGGTGCTACTTAACAACACTAGCTGGCAGGGATAGATAATGGTACGGAATCCTTCGTGCGCGAGTCCAACTCCCACTTGGCCGGTTCTTTCCTATCCGGCCAAGTTCCGCGGCCGGTTTTTGTTTTTTTTTTCGTGTTGTTGAATTGTTTTTTCTGGTTGTCACCAGTCACTGGCGCACAGACACGTGATGAGAGCCTTAGAGCAAGAAAAGCGATGAGTTTCTTATTCTTTGGTTTACAAGTGAAAAGCTACGATGTAAGTCAGTAGGTATAATGAAGAATGAAGATAAACATTATAAGAAGTGATCTTGGTTTTATTTACAAAACGTATTTTCCCTTTAAACAACGTCTGTTTGACTGTTTTCTGTGTGAAGCTTAAAGTTAACCTTACTGTAGGTTCGTCGGGTCATGATTTTTTGTTTCTGGTCTGAATCTGTTCTAGCTCCCAACCAAAGAGAGGTGTGTTATTACGTGTGTGTGTACCTTGTGTCTGTGTGGATCTATTGCATCGTAACTTCGGAAGTTCCCAAACGGACGAAGCAATATTAAGGTAGCTTGAGCGAGCGAGAGTGTAAGGTCACTCTCGATCAAGTGACTTTGTGTTTGGCCAAAAGAATGTTATTTTAATAATAAATAAAGAAAATATTTTTGAATGGTTTTTTTATAGGCAATGCATTTGACCACTGTCTCACCTAATGGTAAATGGTGACATGGCCTACGGTGGTGCATGCTTGCTTAGAAGATACCTGTTCACTCTTGACTTGAAGACTCCCAATTCAAAAATGTTTGTCTACGATAAAAAAAATACTTAACTGTATCACAGTCTAGAAAATATACGTTAGTTGTAGGATCTTTACACTTAAATCGAGAGCTTTCAAAACACTCTCCTTGGCAAACTTCAACGTTTCAGTACCGCTGCTTTCACTTTGTTTTGTTAGCCGTTTTACTACGTGAAGGTTTCAAACACGCACAATAAACGCGACTGCGAAACAGGGATGACTGATGTTGAAAAATCATTTATCGTGATATCGATATTGTTATCGAAAGCGAAAAATCGATTTTTGATAAATACTGAAATTAAAATATCGGTATTATGCAGTATTGCGTGTTGTTTTGCGATACTATCGATGTTTATTTCATAATCAGGCTAAAAACACTTTTTTTTACCTTCATTGATAGCATTTTATAGTTCTACTGTACTAACTTAAGGTGGAACGTTACACTAGCGCGGCAAATTCAAATTTTCTTGCGTTCTTTTGCTAATAATAGCTTAATTACTCAACGTGATTACATGAAATCTAATTTTGCGCAAATAAATAGAATGTATCAATAAATTACAATTAAAAGTATCACCTACTTATCATTGGTTTAGCGACAAATGGCAATAGACTGAAAAACTAAGAAGAAAATTGTTTTCTTAACCTTAACTTGGCAAAAATTATTTCCAATCGTTTAGAACACCAATCAAGTTTTTTTACCAAACACATGCTGACCAATGAATGAATAAATCGTCACGTAGTTCATCGCCATAAAAAAAAAAAAAGTTATAACGAGAAAAGTTTTTGATACTTACCATAGAGAAAATAACCGCTTACGCTGAATACTTATATACCTAAAGAAGTATATTTATTTAATGTTATTTAAACGTTTTTTTTTCTTTTGCTAGCTCTATGAAAGCATATTTTTTTAACGCGAACTTTAAATGTCTATGTGTTTTACTAGGTGGTAGGACTTTTCTGCAAAGTTCGTCTAGGTAGGTACCACCGCTTTGCCAGTTATTCTGCCGCCAAGCAGTAGTGTGCAAGCACTACTGTGTTCCGGTTTGAAGGGCATTGTAGCTAGTGAAATTACTGGGCAAATGAGACTTTATGATCTGATCACTCAGTCTAGTAATCTGATTACTAGACTGTGTGATGTCTCAGGGTGACGTGTGCAGTGCAGTGTCACGCGAAGCTTTATTGTTTTAAAGTTCCGAGTGACACTGCAACTGTTATGGGCGGCCGTGTCGCTTAACATCAGGTGAACGACTAGCTCGTCACGTCATTTAATCACATTAAAAAAAAATGTCTTATGCCGACAGAAGAAAAAAACCGAACGTGAAGCTTGCAGTCCTACTGCCGGCGTAGGTTTGCTCAAAACTTTTACTACCACTCCAGCACTTTGTATATCCCTTACACTTAGTTTACTTTAGCATCGTGTAATGATTTCTTAACTTTATGAAATTTTGCGTCTTATCAAAGCTGTTTATATAGGAAAGTTCTGAGTTTAAATACGATTTTTCTTGTGAAGATATCTCAATTACGTGGGATTACTCGAGATAAAAACTTTGTAGATAGAAAGTTTGGATTCTCTGGTGTGTTGATATTTATTAAAAGATAAAACAATATCTGAAACACACGTCTCAGTCTCAAGTAAGTTTAAATATAAATAATACCAAAAGACTTTTTTTTATAATAACCCTATTAATGACATTGCTCGCAAAACCAACACGATAGTCAAAACCGCTTGGAGCCGCTAGATTCAGGAGGCAAGCAGCCGCTCAAAGTGGCGCTCTATGAGGAAGGCCTATGTTCAGCAGTGGGCGTCATCAGGCTGATGATGATGATGATAGATATATCTGATAGATGTATACATCCTGAACGCTAACAGAGATTCTTTGTATCTAAACTCAACAAAGAAATTGTATTACGAGGACAAGATTCATAAAAATATACTGAACAAGTACTCGCACTTGTTTTGATGTCTCTATTCTTCAAATCCATTTTACCATCATCATCATCCTCTTTGCCTTTTCCCATTTGTTAATGACGGCTCCCAATCTAACCTGTAGCGGCGAGCTACCAGAATTACACGAGCGACTGCTATCTGACCTCGCAACCCATAAGGAACCAGTAACAGGGATGGCTAGACCAGGCGTCAGGTTCTATCAGGCGTCTGACTACCCATAACGATTGCCATAGATGTTCTTATGACAACCGTGACCGACGGCTTACCGTGCTCTCCGAGGCACGGAGAGATGGCATCGAAAACTGCACATAACTTACTAGATAAGTCATTGGTGCAGGGCTGAGGATCGAACCCGGTGCCGTAAGATTGCGAAGCGCACATGCTACCGCTCGGCTACCATGGCTCTTCAAATCCATTTTACCAAAAATAAAATAATGGGAAAGTTGCTAAAGTTAACGATAATGGGAAATTTGTGTACTTGGTGTAATTTTAGAAATTGTAAGCACTTAATTAGTGACAGAGACAAGGAACAATGCAGACGTGTCTTTAACGCGTGTGAACGAGAGAAGCGTGTAATGTAGCCTTTAAAAATTTATTGTCACACATTTGTGAAAATGTTCCTATTAATAGAGAGTGTTTATTCCTTGCACGTGTTTCGTTGTTACGTTATTGTTCACAGAATTCTATAGTATTTGCAAGATTATTAACACACAAACACCCACCCACATTACTCACCTACACAATCACACCTACATACCTACACAGACTATATTACACTCCTAAGTTTTTGATCGTGTTCTTTTAATTCTTTATTTTTTTTTTGTTGTTTTCTAGATTAATCAGTATGGCATAGCTTAAGTAAAATAAATAATGGGAGAAGCCACTGACTCCTGCCTGAAACACAGTTTCAACTAGTTCGGGAGTCTATGGGTTCATCATAACTTTGTACCTAACCAATATGTCGATAAATGATTTGTATTTGTTTGTTTGTTATTAAAAGCTTCAGTAATGAAATGCCATACAATTTTATTCTCAATTCCTAACAAGAGAGAGATGAGTTACCTATTTGTGACAAAATAATTATCAGAGTTATTAGGCTAGACTTATGTTAAGAAATAGGAGCGGCCTATGTTCCGAAATGGACCATAAAGGGCTAAAGATTGGACAGGGCAAATTAGAAGTCTTTACATTAAGGTGGCGGGTAGAGCCAGATGAGCAATTCAGTCTGCACTTCAGCGCGGCGCTTACGAGTTACGACTTAGACAACGCACGAAATTACTGATTTTGACGGTTTTTAATGAATATCTATTTTTATACAGTATTTTTCAAAGATATTAAGTCATCATGATATGAATGTTTGTTGGGAATACGCTTATTTATTTTTTGTAAAAATATATTCGGTAGAAGAGCAGTAAATTGGGAACATTCAAATTTTTTGAGGGAGGTTTGCGATTTTTTTCTATCGAACTATATTTGTTGTTCCTGTATTTGTGGTAATCACAAATGACTTGATGAAATGAATTACATGATAGATTAAATTCAAAGCTCCACAATTTCTAATTACGCCAGGCAACGGCCCAAAAACACCTTGTTTGGTCTACCCGTCACCTTAAGGCTTATAATTCCTGTTACATTGATTACCACGCTTACGACACAACTTACGAGTAGTAGCGTTTAGTTGTAAAAACGTGTTATTTAATTCCCAAAAAGCACTGATCTATTTTTGTTTTGGTGATCTTTTTGAGTTTTTAACAAAAATATCATATTAATCCAAACAAGGTTTCTTAAATACACGGTATTGAAGTTTTTTTTTCATTCGTAACCGTTTTTATGTATTAAAACTTGTTTGGATTAATATGATATTTTTGTTTAAAATTTTTAATGTTATTCATGAGAATATAAGTTACCTAAGCCAGATTTTTCGTTAGTATATTAAGTTATTTAATACTTATCTTCAAAAATATCGCAATCCACGAGCGTAATAGTGGATCTGCGTACAGCAGCCTTAATAACAGGCAAATGGACGGCTACGTTTGAATAAATTCGTGCGCAATGATGTCACGCGAAGCTTCATGTTTTAGAGTTCCGAATGACACTGCAACTGTTATGGGCGCCCATGTCGCTTAACATCAGGCGAACGACTACTTCGTCACGTCATTCGTTAACATAAAAAAAACTTTCTTAGGGGTACTGATTCATTAGAAACCTTATATTTATGGGCCAACTCACCTATCTGTGGTGTTGTAGGGTGACCCCGCATATTGGCTTATGGATGCCAGCTCCACACCTCCTCGATATATGGACACTAGCGCTAAGTCTAATGTCTTACTCTGAAACAAAATACAACACAACTATTATTGCCTGTATTTAACTAACCAGGTCCCTAATTCTGTATGAAAACACAGATTCCACACGATACGAAATAACGTCGTTGTCGTGTCTTGTTCAAATCGTGTCACTGCATTAGAAACACCTTCACTTTACATTATAGATAATTATTTTTATTTTGAATAAATATTGACATATTAAGTGGTGGTAACTTTTGACGTGTTGATCTTTCGGAACGCGTGTCGGTGGAACATTATGATTTTTGACAGGTCAAATCCAAATTCATTTCGCGCGGATTTGTTTTCATTTCGTAGAGAAAATAGATTTTTGTAGTTTTCTTATGTTTATGGAATTCGCGTGTTTTCGAACTATGGAGTCGTAAAGTGGTCATTCAGAATTAGGGCCCTGTGTGTGCGGCTATACTACCGCGAGAATATTAGTGTTGCGTTGCCGCGGTAACCCGAATATTCCACAGCCATATATGTATACATTAGTCACAGCAATCCAATGAATTATTCGCCCACACTTTGCGCGATGACGCGAATATTCGCCGTAGCCCGATGTGTAGCCGCACCATTAGTCTGTGTGTTACATATCTAACATAGTTTAGACGATTATAATTATTAATTAGATAAGTTAATTAGAATTATTAGTAGGTTGATTTTTAGGTAGGTAGATGTCGCCACGGGTTAGTCAGTACAAAATTAAGTCCTAAAAAACTCACAGCAACTGAGAAAACCACCGCTAAAGCCGTGTTTCATTCGGTCTGTTGGAAAGCGCGTGTTCAAATCCTGCTGGTTGCTGAAAATTTTAGATACTGTTTTTTTTATCTTTTTAGATATAAGTACCATTTTAGTTTGAAATCCATTCCATGACAACATTGTTAGTCGAAATAATACGGTTTCAACTTTTTGGGAAGAAGTCGGAAGCGATTTACCTAGTCAGTGTCAAGTTTTAAGTCTTTGATAAAGAAGACACTAGAATCCTAAATAAAGAAAAGAAAAGCAACATGAAAACTGGCAAAATACACAAATCGTGTCAAGGCCAATGAGGAACAAAAAAAACCACATACTACTGATTAGAGAAAAAAACGTGGCACAAACCTAGAAAATTTTTGTTACTCTTAAAAGACTCACGGAGCGTGGGAGTGAGAGACAAAAATCAAGTAAGTACACACTGCCCGAGAGGAAAAGAGACAGTGAAATAATGGCAGATGTGTCATTATTTTGGGCGAGTATTAGCACAATCTATTTACGACATTTTCTATGTAGATTGACTTCTGTACTTTTCTATTTTGTGCCATAATCCCGTTAACAAAGTGAAAAATAACATTTTTGCAGCTTTTACATCTTATTCTGTAAGTGAATGGACGTTACATAACATACTAACCCGAACAAATACACGTATTACACGTACACGTATGCTTTATCACAAAATCGCATCTTTACTTATCGTATTTTGTTGACTTTGGTGTGGTATCTGGCTAAAAATCCTATTTATTTTCTAGATTGGGAATGCTCCCTCAGTTATATTGCAATATTTTAGTTTTCCTGGTTATTATTATTCAGCAATTTACTTTAAAGTTTTGAAAGATTTCAGCAAAAAAAATCTTGATATTTTTTTTAAAACTATGGGGACCTATTATGTAGGTTCAATACTTAGTAAAAGCTATAGTTAACCTATGCAAATATTGAAGACCATAATCATAACAACAGTTTTCACACTAAATTTGTGATTTATTTTCCCCCCTTCATACTGTCATTGTTGAGTACATTCTAGGTCTATGCGTTTTAAATCTAGTCTATTCAAGGTCAAGTAAACGATTCAAAGTCAATGTTCAGTTAAGTGGTGGATACTTTACAAAATATATATATATATATTTGTCTAGATTTTTCACGAGTTATCATAAATGATTGTGACTACTTAATACTTGTTGTAAATCAGCTCAACGACGCTACGGTACATCGATAAGCAAGTATATAATAATCAACCAACCCACCAACCAACTCATGGGCCAAGGACAAATTTAAAAGCCCCATAAACACACTAATCGAGCCACCAAAATGCTTCTCTAACAAATCTAATAATAATACTCCACCGCTCATAGAACTTATAATAACAGGAATATAGACTCGTATAAAATTATATGGGGATGTGGCCTCGTTCCCCAAGGTAATATCATCTTTATTGCTTTTGTTATAAGATTGAAAATAATGGGATATCAGATTTCTGATATAATATGGCTATTATACCCCCACCCCCCCCTTGTCCATATAAAAAGTGCCAACGCATTTCCACCTCTAAATGTTATTCGATTTTGATGATTTTTTTATGTTGTCTACCAGTAAAAACTATCCTCGTACGTCACCTTTTTTTAAAATTTTACAATATCTTCGTATTTATAGCGACCTAAAATCACGAATTTTTGGCCTAAAAATTATGACGAAGAAAAGTAGTTGTAAATAGAACACAAAACATATTATCAAAAAAATGAAGACGTACAAGCATAGATCCAAACCATTGCCACCAAAATCAAAAGTTTTTGTTAAGTTTCAGAGGGTGAAAACCATTGGCGCCCGAAACGCTAAAATGCAGGTATATTCAGTGGAGAGCAAAGCGACGGCAATAACATATTTAAATACCAAGACGGTCCTTTTAAGTATCTAGCTTGGATTCTTTTAGTGTCAAAATACTAAACAATAAAATGTATTAATGTATGTGTTTTTAACTCAGAATACAGAATTTTGTAATGTATTGTATTGTATTAGATTGGAACAGACCGGGAGGTGCGTCGAACTCGTTAATTTATATAAATACAATGCCTCTTGTAATCTCATCGCGAAGGCTGGCAACAAATACACTTTTAAAATAAAAACTAATCTAGAACAATTCCGCCGGCAATTACTTTAATCTCGACCACTACAAAAAGGGCCTTGTTACGTAATGTTTACTGTTTCATTCCAAATCAGATCTCAGAGAAAGCTTGTTAGGTTTTAATTCGCGAAAACAACAAAAGGATTTTTCTACTGGCAATTTTCACCACATTACCCCTTTTCCCTGGTTAATACGGGCTAATCTCCCCTGAACCATTCGGGATATTCCGTATCGCCCAATCTCACCAATTAGAGAGAACACTGGCTTGGCAAAGAGTAGCCATTTCCGACGGTACACCGCCATAAAGCTACCTATCTCGTGCAAATGAAAAACAATAATGAGCCTATTTGTCTCAGGGAGTACGAGAGCCAGGGTTGCCACAACATCATTAGGGACTAGTTTGCTTTAGAAGGGTTTAAGTTATGAATGAGGATGGAATTTAATTGAGTTGCTCCCTTGAGTTTTGTACTGTATTTGGGTAAGTGGTTTTGTGTTTTGTTATATGGGAGTATACTGAAATGGTTTCTAAGGTCAAAGTTTCGATTTTGAATATTTACAAGTTTTACTAAAAGTAAGTAAAGTTTTGAGCAGTTGGTTAAAAATCAAAGAGGCAGAGTGAATAAAATCTCAGCAAATTCAAACATCTGATCACTGAATCGGCTTTGTAATCATAATTTTGCCTTTGATCCTCTCTCGGAAACTCAGGGTCTTTGATTCTGAATGGATATTTCGGAACACAAAACTAGAGTATGTAAAGAAATTGTAATCCGAGTAAAATTTGTATTTTATATTTATAATTTATCCTAGTTTTATTGAAAGCAAATAGAAAGACAAAATTAGCTAGCTCAATGTGTTTTTTTGGGGAGGCCTATGTTCAACATTGGATGTATTCCGGCTGACAACGCGATAATGTGAATATTGGCTTTTTTAATGCTATAATAGGCATACGTTTGACAATATCTCACCTGATGGTAAGTGACAAAGTTGTCTAAGATGGAGCACGTTTGCCCATGAGACGTCCATTCACTCTTGACTTGAAAAGACCCGGGTTATGCCCAAGAGGATATTGTTGCTGGAAGAACATTCCATTTCTTGGCCGTTCGGACTATGAATGACTCAGCAAAACGCTTAGTGTGGACTTGTGGTACACTTACGATATAAGGATGTTTTTAAAAGAAAAAACTGAATCTTTATTTTATTTGTTAAGAAAGATATCCAGTGGGGGCTGGCTTTGGATGCGACTTCCAGTTGAATTTTATTTTACTGAAAATTATCATCTTCATCATCAACATCAACACCCCAAAGACGCCCACTGCTGAATATAGTCCTCCCACACAGAGCGCCCCTTTGAGCGGCTGCTTGCGTCTTGCATCCACCGGCTCCCCGCTGTTTTCACCAGACTTTGATTGCAATGCAACAGGCAACATTTTATACCGAATTTGGAAAAAAAACCATTAGTAACTGTGCACATAATCTGCGTATCGAAACTGTCAAATCCATACAAATTTTTGTTTGTATGTTGCAATCGAGTTACATGATAGCCTAGCTGATCAACGGTCCGCCTAGTAGGAAAATTATCAGCATCTTTGGAAAAAACGGTTTTTGACGACTTCAACTCATAAACATTGTATTTAGGTTAACACAAAAATATCATTATAATAGCAAAAATCATGATTATGGTGTCCCATTTGAGCACAAAAAGAACTTTTTCGGCTTCAGAAAGATCAGCTTCTAATTACGGCTAGTCAGGGAAACCTGATTTCGTAATGCCCTCGTCTGCCCACGTACGAAACTCGGTAAGTATGTTTTCTTGTAGAACTAGGTATTTTATTCGTACTTAAATAGATTAACGAAGGTAGAAATGTACTGAAGTAAATATATTATTCATGTACATGTAGTTACTACTCATTTTTTCATTTTAATTTTACTTGAATGTGTTTTTTCTATAATAATAATGTCAGTTTATAATGTTTTCTTTAATAAGTATAACTACAACAATAAAACTAGGTATTCTATAAAACCAAACTAAAACTATAAAATTAACAATATACAAAACTAATCTAACAAACCACTACCAGTGGGCAAAGTGCCCAAAATGCTGGCAGCATTGCCACGTTGAATGGCAATGCTTAACCTTTGGCCCAAATAGAGGCCAGGCCATTCTATAATTACAATGTTTTTTCATGTAGGCAAGTGGGCAGAATTATTAAGCCACCCGCAGGGGTCTGACTTGGCATGGCGACTATTGTTGTAGGACAACAACCAAGATGGTGTCCTCCTAAGCAAAGTATAGTGCTCAGTTCTAAATACAATAGTCAATAATATCAGGTGAGATCATAAACTTAGGATGTACAAGACCAACAATGACAGTTTGAAAATGGGACAAGAAATTTAAGAAATTGTGTGTGTGAAAAACTGTTGTTATGATTAAGATCTTGAATATTTGCGACAAGTTAACTGTAGTATTTACTAAATATTGAACATACCTATAGGCCCTCATAGTTTTTTAAATAAAATAGCAGGCATTTTATTTACTGAGATCCTTCAAACTTTGGAGTAAAATTACTAACCAATAAAAAACTGAAATATGATATATGGAATGGAGAATTTCCAATCTACAAATTAAACAGGTTTTACATCGATATGCCACACCAAAATTTACAAAATAAGACTATTAATAATGCAATAAAATTTGTGATTTTGCTGTGATACGTGTATTTTTTCGGGTTAGTATGTTTTGGAACATCACATTCATTTACGGAATAAGTAAAGATTTAAAAGCCGCAAAAATAGTATTTTGCACTTGATAACGGAATATAAATGATCAATATGCTCTTCGTCATGAAACAGGTTGTGCCGATATGTGCTCTTATTGTGCTAGCACTCGCCCAAAATAATGACACATCCGCCATTATTTCACTATCTTTTTTTCTCTCGGGCAGCGTGTACTTCATTTGTAATTCTCGTTCCCACCTGCGAGATAAGATCCGAAATGGGGAGATCTGCAGCAGAACTAAAGTGACCGATACAGCTCTTAGAATTATCAAGTTGAAATGGCAATGGGCAGGCCACATCACTCGTAGAACTGACAACCGATGAGGAAGAAAGGTTCTCGAGTGGTGACCATAAACGAGATGACGCAGCATGGGCCGGGCCCCCACTAGGTGTACCGACGATCTGACGATCTGGTGAAAGCTACGGAGAGCCGATGGATGCAGGGGGCAAGCAGCCGCTAAAGTGGCGCTCTCTGGGGGAGACCTATGTGCAGCAGTGGCCGTTTTCAGGATGTTAATGATGATGATCCATCCAAATGTATGGATCTGAGACGTGGTCTCTTACTGTTGGCCTTATGAGTAAGCTCAAAATCACGCAGCGAGCTATGGAGAGAGCTATGCTGAGGGTTTCCTTGCGGGATAAGATCCGAAATGAGGAGATCCGCAAGAGAACTAAAGTCACCGATATAGCTTTTAGAATACATTAGCAAATTGAAGTTGCAGTGGGCGGGCCACATCGCTCGTAGAACTGACAATCGATGGGGAAGAAAGGTTCTCGAGTGGCGACCACGAACTGGAAGACGCAGGGGAGGCCTATGTTCAGCAGTGAACGTCTTCAGTCAGGCTGGTGATGATGATGAGTGATGAGTCTATGACCGGCTCATACGGACCTCTACGTACAAGTAATAAACTACAAGTTGACAAGATAATATAGATTGTTTTGCTCTTAGCGTCGATATGATTTTCAAACAATCACGAATCTACTGAATATTTGCAATATTCGCGATTTTCAAAAACTAATATTGTTGCAAAAACGCGTGTATTGCTAGTTCAGTTTAGATTATCACTTTCTACATAGGTAAACTGGTAGTAACAAAACGCTTGCGTGTTTTAAGGATGTACAGCGCCATCTAGTTCCTAACTACCTAACTTAGCGTCGGATCAAGTAGGTGCTGTAGGCAGTGATGCCAGGTGCACTGTAATTACAGTAGATTCACTGTAATTTTACTGCATTTTCTGGAACCAACTGTATACTGTCTTACAAATATATAGTATACAGTAAAACCGTACCGGTTGACCGTAGCAAACTTTCGGATAGTCAAAACTTTGCTTGGAGCTATAACTAGGCTTCGAATTGCGACACTTCAATATGAAAAATCTTCAATTGAAAGCATTTCACAGAACATTTGTAGGGCTTTGATTATATTTGCATTAAATTATTTAACAATCTGCATGTTTGTTTCACTCGTAAATATATTGCCGTTAAAATGCAATTAAAAATGAGATTAACAAAATACTTTGGAATTATTTACACGCGATTAAAACATTTGCGACGACTCCTGCCGTAATATAAATACATTATTAAGCGGTGCTTTTTCAATACTCAGATAAAATTTATTCATTGGATAAACCAAAACACGGGAAAATAAAATGAAAAGAAGATTTTGTTTAGACTTTTTTTGCCGTTGAATAAAAGTTTACACAGGATTTTGTGGTCTTTTTTTGTGCGTGAATTTTGAGCCAAACCCCTCCGTGTTATAACTTATGAGTAGAGTGGCTTGGTATAGCAGTGTACTCACAGCTTGTAATTTTATTTCCCAATTTTCTTAGTTTTTTTATTTATTTCTTATGTCATTGCGCACACGCAGCAGTCTATATCGTTCTTGTTAACATTTTCGCCCTTCTCTTTTCACACACTCACGCTTTCTCTCGCATTTGTCTGTCAGTCAGCTGTCAGTGTCACCATCTATCATTTGTCACTGTCACTTTACGTCATTGGGGTGAAAAACAATTACGCTTGCCATAGAAAACGCATTGCTCAACAATTTTCGTACAGTTCAACCGGGTCAGTGTCATTTACCCGGGATTTTTTCCAATTTCAGCTCGTAAGATAGACTCTGTGATTTAAAAAGAGTCCATTGATACATAAAAATAAGTTTATCACTTCTTGGTGGTCCTAACTCTTGCTTTATAGTTTAACGTTGGTCGTGATACTAAGTATTTACATGGATGATTTCGTGTGTCGATGAAGGGGTAGATATTTTTGGTTATTATCTTTGAAACCCATCAATATTTTTTGATAAATCTATCTCATTAGAAAGCCATTGAAAAGAGCATGTTTTTAAAACAATTTACCGAAAAAAAACTTCAGTCAACTTTTAGAGATCTCTATCATTATGATCATTAGAGTCATTATTTTCAGCAAAAAAAATTTTTACGTTTAATCACTGTTTTTCGAAACTATGGTTATTTATGATTAAATTTACATGTCAGTAGAGTCATTGAGGTTTCATTTATGTAATTAAAATCAAAAATTTATTAGTTAATACCCGTGCTTTCAGAAATCAGTGATTTAAGGTCAAATACGGGGAACTTTCCCAATTTCCACAAAACGTTGAATAACTCAAAAATGAAAAAAAATCGCTGAACTAATGTTACGCTTAAAAGATAGCTTAAGGCCTGTTCAAACACACCCTGAAAGGATACGGTCTACGAACCAATCACCCTGTATATTTATGTCGTAATAGTTTTTTACAAATTCAAATAGGACTAACCCTGAGGGATGAAAAATAAAATGACATAAGCCATTAAATTTTGACTACTCTCTTACAAGCTCGCGTAGCTTTTTGGTCATATAAAAAGTCACACCAACGTCAGATATTTTTTTTTGTCAGTTTCGGGTAATTTTCTTCACATGGCAATTTTTTAATCCGTCACACATATTTAGGTGTCCGCCATTGCTGTACGTCAGTTCGATGTCAATCAAAACTCCTTCCTGTTTTTTTTTAATTCTATGTACGTAAATTAACTCACCTGAAAATGTGTCTGTACAACCACAGCTCTAAACACTATCGAAGCGTCCTGCACTCTAGTTTCTAGAGGCTTCTCCGCAAACTTTGGACATCGACTGTCACAAACTATGGTCCTACACAAGAACAGAACTACCAGCAACAAATCTCTGTTCGCAACTCTCCCCATGGCTGAATGCACTGCCATTTTGAACTTTAACACTGGCACTGTAAGTTACATTTTTCAGTCCGTCCATCTAACAACACTTGTTTTCTCCCGCCTTTTCTTCTGCCGCTTTTTTGGGTGCATTTTATCTGTAACAAAGAAAACGTGTTAGTAACGTTTTAACTGTAATTTATGTTTTAGATAAACAAATGGGTTTTTTTCTTCATTTTTTCGTCTAATATGACTGTAATGTAATCTAAAAACTCAAAATAAAATTTCGTCTTCACTGTTAGGTAGTATTTAAGTGTACCTCGAAAGAAACTGCCTGTTTTATTATAGAAGGGTCAGCGTTAGGCCACATCTCACACGCTTACCCAGAACCTTCTCCTACTGCATGCAGGTGGTAGGTATTAGAATATTGTACCACTAATTACGCAGATATGGTGAACGTGGTACTACAATATTAGTATATTGTTATGGGCAGATCGCTCGTAGAACTGAAAAACGGTAGGGAAGAAAGGTTTTTGAGTGGCAACTACGAACCAACTAGGCCGAGCTCCCACTAGGTGGACCGACAATTTGGTGAAAACCGCAGGGAACCCATGGATGCAGGAGGCGAGCAGCCGCTCAAAGTGGTGCTCTGAGAAGGAGTTCTACAGTGGAGTTCAGCAGTGAATGTCTTTAGGCTGTTGATGATGATGATGACGATGATGTTTTGATAGTATTTTCTAACAAATAGTAAGTAGAGATACATTGAAACTGCTAATAGAAGCTGATTAATAATGCATGTGTGTACGCTACGCCGATTCCAAGTTGCTGTCTATAGAACCGGGGTCATTGAATTATTGAGCGACGCCTAATTACAACACAAAGTGTAAATTGTGGCTGTGGGACACTGGAACAGTCTCAGTATATCAATAGCACTACGTTAAACTGTTACCACGTTTCCTTATGTTTTTTTGCTGCATACTATGATATATTTGTGGGAGATAAAATAATTAAAATCAATTTTATCTCAAAGATGAGAAAGATGAAGATCTTTTATATTTTTATTAATATAACAGTATTTAAATAATATAATTAAGTCATAATTACTTCATTACTTAATTATTTGTAATAACATAATCATAATAATATCATCAAAATTGTGATATCTAAATATATCAAAATCAATATGATTTGATTTGATTTGATTAATAATTATAATAATAATATCTACATAACAATCAAACCAAACATTCCTGACACAGGAAGAGACAGTTCAGCTCACATACCTAAGAGCTATATCGGCAAAGTTGTGCCGCATTTGGCGGAAACAGTAGCAAATATTGCAAAGAAAGAGCTATATCGGGCACTTTATTCCTTCTACGGATCTCCTCATTCGGGATCTTATCTCGCAGGGAAACACCAAAGCCCTCTCCATAGCTCGTTGCGCGACTTTGAACTTACTAATGAGGCTAACAGTAAAAGACCACGTCTCAGTTCCATAAGTTTGCATGGACAGGTTTGCTTAATGTAGTAGCTTATTAAAATGAAAATGAGATCTCGACAAAGTTACATCAAAGCGTATTTCTCGATTTACATAAAACCCTGCAACTACAAACATTCCAATAGTATCCCTATAAATATTTAAATTTCCTACTATTTACAATGAACGTAAGTGTCACTTAGAAGGAATTGCAAAGCGGGATTTAAACTGTAAACTTACACATGGGACGAGTTCAACTGAACTGCATGACCGTCCGTTAAACAGTTCAATTCAGTCGGCGAAAGGATTTGCAATTAAGTGAATAAACGGCATTGTTTTAATTTTTTCTTCCTTCCCATGTAGTTATTAACGTACGTATGCCCCCACAAGCTAGCTGCGCCCCGTGGTTTCACACGCGTAAGTTTAAATCCCTTCGGCCGCGTACGAAACCGAAGGTTCGTAACCAGTTGCGGTAAAAGAAAAATTCATTGTAATACGATACTAGTTACAGTGGAATACGTTTTTTTCTTTACACTTTCGTGAGAATATCGAGAAAAGTAACATCTATTGGGAACTACCGTATCAATGTTAATCATCAGCCTGAAGACGTCCACTGCTGAACATAGGCTTCCCCCATAGAGCGCCACTTTGAGCTACTGCTTGCCTCCTGCATCCATCGGCTCCCCGCGGTGCTGACCAGTTCGGTATTAATGATCAATTGAATATTAATAATTAAAGAATGAACGAAACTGATGAAGATTTAAATGTAAACCTGTAAGCTCAATGTCGCGCAACGAGCTATGGAGACAGCATGCATGGGCATGGTGTTTCCCTGCGGGACAAGATCCGACATGAGGAAATCCGCAGGAGAACTAAGGTGACCGAAATAGCTCTTAGACCGTTGCAGTGACCGTTTTTAGAATAAGCAAGTTGAAATGGCGACGAGCAGACTAAATCCTTCGCAGAATCGACAAGCGATGGAGAAGAAAGGTGCTCGAGTTGCAACTATTAGCCCGTAACGCAACGTAGGCCAGCCCAGCCACAAACCAGGTGGACCGACGACATAGTCAAACCCGCGGGGAGCCGATGGACGCAAGAGGCAGTAGCCGATCAATTGAGGAGGCCTTGTTCAGCAGTGGACGTCTTCCGGCAGATGATGATGATGATAATAAATAATAAATAACGCCCAACGATCATATACATAGATCCTGGACCTTAGCTAAGATTCCTGTACCTAGGGACCCAGGAACTACGAGGACCATGGTCCCACAAACACCCAGACACAGAATAAGTATTTGTGCTTTTTTTTCCCCTGTGCACAAATACTTGTCCTGTTGCGGGAATCGAAACCGCCGCCTCCGGGTTATGAGCGGAGCTGCTCAATAACACACTACGGAGGCTGTCAAATGATGATGATGATGGCATTTGGTTTTGCGCAAAACTGAATTGATTTAGTTCATTTGAGTGGAAGTTATATAATAAGTAAGCCTCTACACGAAATGACGTTGAAAAATGACGGCTAACGATAACGGTTCAGATACTTTTTGACCTTGACACGTTTTTTAGAAATATTATGTACATGTATACTACGTATATTTTATGTTATTTATCACCCCGGAGGACTTCCTCAATGTATTAAATTACAAGCATTATAAGAACGAGCTTCTCCAAGGATATTATGACTCTCTTTTAGGTAAAATTTTAAATGAAAGACGCTTAATACCGGTGATATTTCGTTGACAAAGCTCTGGAGACCTTCCTTATAGGATGATATTAACAGGCTATTGTGCAGGTGATGAGGTAGCAGGTTTATTACGTATTAAAGGTGTAAAAAAATTCTCAGGTTGATTTACGAAGGGTATATTTCCTTCGATCAAGACAACATGTAACTAAAAGACTTAAGCCAAGCTTTGGAGTATTTTTTTTATAATTATTTTTTAATACTTTTGAATTCTAATTAAGTATGAACTATATATACATATTTTATATTTACTATATATTCATATAGTTCATGCTCTATTAAATGGCCTCAGATCATTATTTGGCCTTAGATTATTATTTATGGCATCTATTAGATTATATACCTAGATTATATACTAAGTGGTAGGACTTTTCTGCAAAGTTCGTCTAGGTAGGTACCACCGCTTTGCCAGTTATTCTGACGCCAAGCAGTAGTGTGCAAGCACTGCTGTGTTCCGGTTTGAAGGGCATTGTAGCTAGTGAAATTACTGGGCAAATGAGACTTTATGATCTGATCACTCGGTCTAGTAATCTGATTACTAGACTTGGTGATGTCTCAGGATGACGTGCGCAGTGCAGTGTCACGCGAAACTTTATTGTTTTAAAGTTCCGGGTGACACTGCAACTGTTATGGGCGGCCGTATCACTTAACATCAGGTGAACGACTTGCTCGTCACGTCATTCAATCACATAAAAAAAAAAAAAAAATTTATGGCCTCATATCAGTTTGTTGTGTAGCGTCTCTTAATTAGGCTTTATACAGCATTCGAATGATCCCCTTTTCTCCGGGCTGGGCAAGTGATAAAAACGCTTTTTTTTAAATATTACTTTTTTATACACAAGATAACTAAAGTCACCGATATAGCTTTGAGAATTAGCAAGTTGAAGTGGCAGTGGGCGACATTGCTCGTAGAACTGACAACTGATGGGGAAGAAAGATTATCGAGCGACCACGAACCGTAAGACGCAGCATAGGCCGGCCCCCCACTAGGTTCACCGACAACCTGGTCAGAAACGCGGGGAGTCGATGGATGCAGGAGGCAAGCAGCCGCTCAAAGTGGCGCTCTTTGGGGGAGGCCTATGTTTAGCAGTGGACGTCTTCAGACTGATGATGATGATGATGACGGCTTTTTTATGCTAGATGATAGGCTAGCGTTTGACCACATTTATCCAGATGTAAAAAAATGTTGAGTGACTATGTTGTGGTCGACGATGTAGCAAGCTCGCATAGGAAACCTGTTCGCCCTCTTAAACACTTTCAGATTATTTAAGAAAACCCTCAAAATTTTCAAAAGGATACTGCTCATAAACTAAAAAAACATGTGAAATATCTGAGCTCTAATAATAAAATACCTATATTAAGTTTCTCGTCGCTTCCTATCAGGCGAGATTTAAAGGCCCATTTAGATGGAGAGAGTTTCTCGTGTTGATGAAAAATATAACTGTAACCGGAAACGCAAACAATACATGTTAAAGCTATTGACAAGTTTATATTAGAAGTACCTATACACGAGCTATAATACTGACCTACCAGTGTGTAGAGCACGTGAATCAATTTCTCAAATGCTTGACCCAGTTTGAAAGTTTCATAACGCGGAGAGACCTCCAGCTATTTAATTACAGGTGATTTACCTTTGATCGTTTATGTAGAAAATCTTTGACTATAATTCCAGTAAACAAATGCGTTGTAATGGCTAACAAGGTTGTGAATAGAAAGTTTTTTAATATCCGAAAAATTCTACAAAGAATACTCGAAATTAAAATTGAACTCTCTATTCTATGTATATAGGCAGTTCATTTTTCATTTCGAGCATTCTCGTCAAAAATGAAACAAAAGTCACTACAACAATGTAAAGGTAAGTAATATTAAATAATTAGTTATGGTGCGAGAGCCCACTGCACAAATACCAACGTCATCGAGTACCCCAATAGGCTATCTTTAGATCGTTAACGGACATCTAAATATGTAAAAAAATCAGGTCTGCCAGTTCCGATCCTGCCGGGTCATGGAAATAATTGAAAATTTTTGACGTATTTTTTTTTGACAAAATTTACCCGAATGAAAGTTCTGGAAACAGTTAACCATTGATTAGTCATGTAAAAAAAAATTGGTCTGCCATTGCGCACCCTGCCGGAAGTACCTGGCAGACCCCTAAGAATGTGCCCTTCATACCCTTTACCTACCTCAGCGAATAACCGATGAAACCTACGCCTAATAATAGCCAAGGCGACCTTGATAATAGATTAAAAGGTCTGCGAGGTCTAAACTTGGCGAAACTTAGTATTTAAGGCATTTGAAGTTGGTGGTTGTGGATTATTTCCATGACCCGGCAGGATCAGAGCTGGCAGACCTGCTTTTTTTACATGTTTAAGTGTCGGTTAACGATCTAAAGATAGCTTATTGGGGTACCCGATGACAGTAGGTTTTTTTACAGTGGGCTCTCGCACCATTATAGTAATAGTTCCATATGTGTAATAACGACTACTTTGATCAGCTTCAATCAGATTTGATTATTATCAATTTTTAGTTTTGGGTGGAAAATTCGAGTTAACAATAATTATCATCAAATTCTACAAACATCAGTAATAACTGCCTTTTGTCAGGAAAGGATGAATATGTTATTTTCCTTTTATTACATTATTCTTTATCAAATTCTTATCTTAAAGCTGCAAAGCTCAGAATCTTTATTGATCGTTAATCATAGTTACTCTCCAGATTAATTTTTAATGGAAAGGAAAAACTCGTTTGTAAATCAAAATTTTCTTTACATTAAATGCTATAAATATATATAAATGTGTGGACCTTTCACACAGCACCATCCAGTCCCAAACTAAGCATAGCTTGTACTATGGAAACCAGATAAGTGATAGGAATACTTAGAAATACTTTTTTTGTTTGTTAATATTTACATAGAATACAATAATTATAACACTCACAACAAACATCGATATTCATCACACAAATGTTTTGTCCTAGATGGGAATCAAACCCATAACATATAGTTCAGAAGGCAGAGCTACTAGCAACTGAGCTAACAGGCCATTCATCTGTCAATAACGCTAAGCAGACGATATTTCTTTAAATCATAAATCTTTAGCATATTCTCCGATTTGTAGTTAAAAAAGAAGTCACAGATAATGAAATTCTATTCCCAAGAGAGACGAACTCGACCAAACTTAAAAACACCGTAAGTTAAAACAAACCAAACAAACCCCCAAAGTTCTCCATAACCGTCATCTTAAACGACTTGGACGTTAATAAGACAGGCGGCATAACCCCGCTTTTCTCATGGGAATGTGTATTAGCATTCTTATAGCAACCCCTAAAGGATAGAACATGTAACTTTTACGGCGTTCACGTCGCAAGATGGAAAGGTTGCCATAACAATTCCGCAGAAATGTCGCCATTTTTCATTTTATTTTCGTTGAGGAATGTCTCATTTCTTGGATTTGTTCAGGTGAGGAATGTTGAGGCGCCTTTGAGGGAAGCAAACGCGCTAGAACAATAGTAAAAGATTATTCTAAGAAATTTGCCGTAACCCAGCATACCGTGAGCAAAAAAACATCTGAACCCATAAAAGTTTGTCTGTAATTTTTTGTGAAATATCTACGCTACGTTTTAATTTATTTACCTAAGAAAAACGAACCAGTTGCTATGTAGCTGAATTTTTGAAAGTCTTTCTGCCTTGGGTTTATTCGATTCGAGTGACTTCGTAAATCTCAAATACCTATCTATATAATTATAAATTTATGTGACATGTAACTTTGGGGTAATAAATAAATTATTTGTATTTGTATTTGTATTTATTCTCCGTGTGGTCCCGGTTACGAATAGGACCACCCCATCTCTTCCCGTGGGTGCCGTAGAAGGCGGCTAAGGGAATATCCAGGGAATGGGTCGCAGCGTTCCCCTCGGTCTTGGTGGCAATCAATCTTCACCTACTGCGATCACCAAGCCGCCTGCCAAGCGTGGTGATTATGGCAAACCCCCCCCCCCCCCCCCCCTAATGACAAGCACAAATAAAAACGGCCCCCAGTCCCCGGCAGCTCTGCTATCCCGTGGCTACGGTAGCGGCCACGGTAACGGCAGGGCAAGGGGTGCGAAGAATCCCCGGCAGACGCCCGGCTACCAACCCCAACGACGACCCCTGGCCCTGGCAACACATAACGTGCGCACACTGAAGGCTGACGAAAGGATGGTCGAGCTAGAGGCGGAGATGGGTAAGTTACGCTGGGATGTAATGGGATTGTCAGAAGTCCGAAGACAGGGACAGGACACGATAATCCTAAATTCCGGTAACTTATTCTTCTACCGGGAGGGAGACCAACTCTCCCAAGGAGGTGTCGGGTTTCTCGTCCGCAAGTCTCTCGTCAACAACGTGGTCAAAGTCGACAGTGTGTCGGCCAGGGTAGCGTACCTGGTACTCCGAATAACCAAACGGTATTCGTTGAAGGTTATACAGGTATACGCGCCGACGTCGGCACACTCAGACGATGAAGTAGAAGCTATGTATGAGGACATATCCGAAGCCATGCATACTTCCGAAACATACTTCACCGTTGTGATGGGAGACTTCAATGCGAAGTTGGGCACAAGGAATAGCGATGAGCTGAGAGTGGGGCCATTTGGATACGGGCAGCGGAACCCTCGAGGACAGAGGCTGGCTGACTTCATGGAGAAGGAGGAACTCTTTATGATGAACTCCTTCTACGAGAAGCGGCCATCCAGGAAGTGGACGTGGATAAGTCCCGACGGTTCCACTAAAAATGAGATAGACTTCATCATGACGACCAAGAAGCACATATTCGATGATGTCTCTGTGATCAGCAAGGTGAAAACCGGTAGCGATCACCGTATTGTTAGAGGCACATTGAATATCAATGTTAAGCTCGAAAGGTCACGTCTGGTGAAGTCTACGCTCCGTCCAAATCCTGTCCAAATCCAAAACCCCGAAGGCTTTCAGCTGGAACTCCAAAATCGCTTCCAGTGCCTAGCCGACTGTAACACAGTGGACGAGCTAAACGACGGGTTGGTGGAAACTGTCCAAGCTGTTGGATCGAAATTCTTTAAGACCCAACGCCGAAAGAAGACTCAAAAGCTCTCAGAAAAAACTCTTGAGCTAATGGCCGACCGGAGCGAAATGAAGCTGCAGTCTTCAGTTGATATGTCAGCCTACGGTGAACTCAATAGACGAATCTGGAGTTCCTTGCGACACGACTTGCGTGCTCTTAGTACTTCACGTATTGAGGCCGCAATTGAGCGGAACCAAGGCTCTAAAGTGTTCGCAAAGGATTCGTCTATTGGGCAACACCAAATGACAAAACTGAAGACCGAAAATGGTAGCATCATTTCATCCAAGCCTGAGATTCTGAGAGAGATCGAGAAATTCTATGGACAGTTATACACCTCGACACGTAAGCCCGCTACTAACACAGCTCAGGACATCAGAGCCAAGTTAGTCCGACACTATACCGAAGATATCCCGGACGTCAGCCTGTACGAGATTAGAATGGCCCTCAAACAGCTTAAAAACAACAAGGCACCAGGTGAAGATGGAATTACGACTGAACTTCTGAGAGCGGGTGGTAGACCGGTACTTTTAGTCCTCCAGAAGTTATTTAATTCTGTCATCCTTGAAGGTACAACGCCAGAGGCATGGCACAAGAGCGTGGTGGTGCTCTTCTTCAAAAAAGGCGATAACACCTTATTGAAGAACTATAGGCCCATCTCGCTCTTGAGTCATGTGTATAAGCTGTTTTCGAGAGTCATTACGAATCGTCTCGCACGCAGGTTTGATGAATTCCAGCCTCCCGAACAAGCCGGTTTCCGAAAAGGCTTTAGCACCATAGACCACATCCATACGCTGCGCCAGATTATACAGAAGACCGAAGAGTATAATCGGCCGTTATGCCTAGCGTTTGTGGACTATGAGAAAGCCTTCGATTCAATCGAGACTTGGGCGGTGCTGCAGTCCTTGCAGCGATGCCAAATTGACTATAGGTATATCGAAGTTTTGAAGTGTTTGTACAGTAAGGCCACTATGTCAGTCCGACTACAGGACCAGAGTACGGAACAAATTCCATTGCAAAGAGGCGTGAGACAGGGAGACGTTATTTCTCCGAAACTGTTCACAAACGCATTGGAGGATGTTTTCAAGCTCTTGGAGTGGAAAAGATCTGGCATCAACATAAATGGCGAGTACATCACTAACCTTCGTTTTGCCGATGATATAGTCATAATGGCGGAATCGCTCGAGGACCTTAGCACCATGCTCAACGACCTCAGTAGAGTCTCCCAGCAGGTTGGTCTTAAGATGAATATGGACAAGACAAAGATCATGTCTAATGCTCATGTTCCACCTATACCGGTAATTGTTGGGAACGATACTCTCGAAGTTGTCGACAAGTATGTCTACCTAGGACAGATTGTCCAATTAGGTAGGTCCAACTTCGACAAAGAGGTGGCGCGAAGAATCCAACTCGGCTGGGCAGCGTTCGGGAAGCTTCGTCCTATCTTTTCGTCCAAAATACCGCAGAGCCTGAAAACGAAAGTTTTCAATCAGTGTGTGTTGCCAGTGATGACTTATGGAACTGAGACATGGTCTCTTACTGTTGGCCTCATTAGTAAGCTCAAAGTCGCGCAGCGAGCTATGGAGCGAGCTATGCTCGGTGTTTCCCTGCGAGATAAGCTCCGGAACGAGGAGATCCGCAGGAGAACTAAAGTGACCGATATAGCTCTTAGAGTTAGTAAGTTGAAGTGGCAATGGGCAGGCCACATCGCTCGTAGAACTGACAACCGATGGGGAAGAAAGGTTCTCGAGTGGCGACCACGAACCGGAAGACGCAGCGTGGGCCGGCCCCCCACTCGGTGGACCGACGACCTGGTGAAAGCCGCGGGGAGCCGATGGATGCAGGAGGCGAGCAGCCGCTCAAGGTGGCGTGCTCTGGGGGAGGCCTATGTTCAGCAGTGGACGTCTTCAGGCTGTTAATGATGATGATGTATTTGTATTTGTATATCCAGATGCACCGATTCCACCGATATTTTTATTCGAATGTCAGTTTTCAACATTTCCAGGGTGGTTCTGAGTTGATTAAAATCTCGTGAATCCTCCTCCCTGGTCTTGTGTGATGGTTTGGTTTCAAAGTTCCAACATTTTTACTTACTTTTTTCAATTTCTTTTTAGGCACTATATGATTTGTAGTGCCGTCGCGTTCGTAATACAATGTTACCTTTACATTGAAAATCTTATGAAGTATATTATTAAGATTTATTGGGGACATTAGGAATTTAAGTTCCTTTAAATTCATCATCATCAACAGCCTGAAGATGTCCACTGCTGAACATAGGCCTCCCCCAGAGCGCGCCGCCTTGAGCAGCTGCTCGCTGCCTGCATCCATCGGCTCCCTGCGGCTTTCACCAGATCGTCAGTCCACCAAGTGGGGGGCTGGCCTACGCTGCGTCTTCTAGTTCGTGGTCGCCACTCGAGAACCTTTCGTCCCCATCGGTTGTCTGTTCTACGAACGATGTGGCCTGCCCATTGCCATTTCAACTTGCTAATTCTAAGAGCTATATCGGTCACTTTAGTTCTCCTGCGGATCTCGTTTCGGAGCTTATATCGCAGGGAAACACCGAGCATAGCTCTCCTTTAAATTGACTCCATTAAAATCCCTAAATTTATCAGTGAAAACGTTAAAGAATATGGTTAACGGCATAAGTACAGTCAGCTATCACTGTAATCTAAAAATCTCGTTCAAATTATAAAAATCTTAGCACGTACATATTTCCCGGAAGAATATTGAATCCCACGACGTTATAAAGTAACAAATATTAGCTTCGAATTTCGCGGCAGTCGATTCCCATCCCAGATAGCATTTTATCATCCCTCGGCATATTTTCCGGCGCATTACTCGGATGAGTTATGCTCATATAAATGGTCTGGCTGTGGCATGGGGAAATTAAACTTACATTTTTCATTTATGACGAAGTGAATTCTGCTTAGTGTGGGAGCATATGGAAGATATTTGGCTTGTTAAAATTGACTACAAACATGAACTAATTGACCGAGCGAACGAAGTCTCTGCTTCAACTCACGATTTTTGCTTTCGTCTGCGGATGTACATACTCGCGTACAGGTCGCATTTTTTAACAAATCTTGACGAAACTTGGTACCTATACAGGTTCTACAAGTTCAGGGTTCTTTCTTTCAGCGTAGGCCAGCCTGATTAGGTGGACCGATGACTTGGGCAAACTGTGGGAAGCCGACGGGTGCAAAAGCAGCAACTCAAAATGGCGCTCTATTGAGACGGCCTATGTTCAGCAGTGGACGCCTTTAGGCTGATGATGAAGATGATGATGAGTATGTTTGTAGTAGTGAGTTTAGAGATTATAGACTTTATGCCTGTTGAAAATAACAATATTATATAATTTGTATTATTGTATTAAAATAATTCAACTTGATGTTTTTTTTAATGTAAACGAATGACGTGTCGAGCTAGTCGTTCGCCTGGTGTTAAGTGCCACGGCCACCCATTACAGATTGCAGTGTCACTTGAAAATCTAAATCAAAGTTTTGCGTGACACTGCGCACTGCGCTCGTAATTCTGAGACATCACACAGTCTAAAAAAGATTTCTAGACTGTGAGATCAGTTCTTAAGTCTCATTTGCCCAGTAATTTCAATAGCTACAATGACCTTCAAACCGGAAACAGTAGTGCTAGCACACTACTGCTTGGCGGTAAGTAAGTGGTTTGTTTCACCACTTATTTAAATTAATATAACCCAGCCTCAAGTTGAGAATCTGTTGCCAAGCGGCAGTCTAACTTGAGAGCCAGTTTCTTATTACAAATCTCTGTTTACTGCTTTGAAAAATACTATAAAGTGGTCCTTCGCTACTGTGATTTGTTTTGTACGAAAAAAAAATTAAATTGGCTGTCTGTATATTCTTAACAACACCTTCCCAATTTACAATAGTTTTAACAACAAATTAGGTTTATAAAATTGTGCCTCTCGTAATTGATTCGCCCAACAGCTTCAGAACTAATCATTACAACCCAGCACCGTTTGAGGGTGACGACGGGGAAAATAGGCCGGTCCGTTTTTTGCTCCGGAATGTGTAATCAGTTCAAATTCTGATCTTTTAATTTTCTGTTTTAACCAAGCATCCCCAAAGGGAATGGTCTGCAAACGGGATGAGTTTTTTATTTATTCAAATGTAATTGGGATGGATTTTGACATGGGTGACTGATTACTCGACTAAGGCATTGAATTTGATTGACGGTAAATAATGCATATTATCATAAACGGTAATCAACTCTAAAGAGAACTTTTATCTCTCTGTGAGTAACAGAGACAAGGTCCTACAAAACCGACCATTTCCCTGTGAGTAACAGAGACAAAGTTCTACGAAAACGACCATTTATGTCCCTGTGGGTAACATAGACAAGGTTCTACGAAGCTGCCTATCTACCGGTGAGTAATAAAGACAACGCTCGATGAGAATGACTATCTCCTTGTTAGTAACAGAGACAACGCTCTACGAAGCCGACTATCTCCCTGTGAGTAACAGAGCCAACACTCGACGAAGCTGACTATCTCCCTGTGAGTAACAGAGACAACGTTCGATAAAGCTGACTATTTCCCTGTGAGTAACAGACAACGCTCTACGAAGTCGACTATCTCCCTGTGAGTAACAGAGAGACAACGCTCGACGAAGCTGACTATCTCCTTGTGAGTAAAAGACACAACGCTCTACGAAGCCGACTATCTTCCTGTGAGTAGCAGAGATAACGCTCGACGAAGCTGACTATCTCCCTGTGAGTAACAGAGGCAACGCTCTACGAAGCAGACAACGCTGTACGAGGCTGACTATCTCCCTGTGAGTAACAGAGACACTGTTCTGCTCTATACAGCCAATTATCTCAAATCTACTAAACTTTACAACGTGTACCTGCGTGACTTATAGCTTCTTTACTTACTTTTCTTTGACGATAACTAATCATATTCAGCCAGAAAACGTCCACTGCTGAACATTCCCCATAAAGCACCACTTTTACTAGCTATTTGCATTTCCAAACGGCTCCCAGTGGTTTTGGGCAGATCATCTATCTACCTCAAACTCCAGTCCACCATTTGTATTATACACCCAATAATTGGTATCAAATTTTGCACACCGTAAATAACATAAAAATAAAATACCCACATGTTACATATAAAATAAAATTTGACCCATTTGGAGCGAACTTTGAGTCCATGGGGATGGAAACCCGTTGTATTTTCATATTCGACCGCAATTTGAATTTCGCAGATGCCAAGCTGGGGGTACTGATATTCCTTGTTTCTAGACGGTAGGTACTGCTGACTTTAACTTTTGACTTTACTAAAAAATACAGTATTTGGGGATAATAAATATCGGGTTAATCAATGACATCATCATCATCATCATCATAATTTATTATTATCGGGTTAATTAATACTTAGACAGAAGTTAGCCACCACTAACAAGTTTATTAGACAAATATATGTCTACCTAGCACCGATTATCCAATTAGGTAGGTTCAACTTCGACAGAGGTCGCACGAAGAATCCAACTCGGCTGGGCTGCGTTTGGGAAGCTTCGACCTATCTTTTCGTCTAAAATACCGCAAAGCCTGAAAGCGAAAGTTTTCAACCAGTGTGTGTTGCCAGTGATGACTTATGGCACTGAAACGTGGTCTTTTACTGTTGGCCTTATGAGTAAGCTCAAAGTCGCGCAACGAGCTATGGAGAAAGCTATGCTCGGTGTTTCCTTGCGATGTAAGATCCGAAATGAGGAGATCTGCAAGAGAACTAAAGTAACCGACATAGTTTTAAAAATTAGCAAGTTGAAGTAGCAGTGGGCAGGCCACATCGCTCGTAGAACTGACAGCTGATGGGGAAGAGAGGTTCTTGAGTTGCGACCACAAGCCGGAAGACGCAGCATAGGCCGGCCCCACACTAGGACGCCGACGACCCGGGCAGAACTGTGGAGAGCCGATGGATGCCGAAGACAAGTAGCCGCTATATGGGGGAAGCCTATGTTCAGTAGTGGACGTCTTCAGGCTGATGATGAACAAGTTTATTAGTAAAAGACATACATGTTGGGTTTCTGGCTACTCGTCACCATCATCGGCAGGAAGACATCTACTGCTGGAACATAGGCCTCCCCCCAGAGAACGCCCTTAGACTGGCTATTTGTCCCTTGCATCCAATGGCTCCCCGCTGTTTTGACCCAGATGTTTGTTCTAGTGTCTAGTGGGTCTATGAGCTGCAGTGTTGCCAACCAGAAAAAAAAACAATTCCTCAAAACTAATCAATTAATAAATTGCTGACATGTAATTTAAAACCAATCTGTAATTCACAAATGCGGATCATTTCATTTGCTGTGTCAATAAACCAACATCGATTCATGATATATTTTTCCCTTCACAAATTTTCCCTTTCTTTACGACTTCCCGTCAAATCCAATACATTTGCCGTTCCAAAAGCTTAATATCTTTTCATCAAAACCGTGCGACATCAAACATTCGAATTCAAGGCTCTCGACAAAAGTAACGCAAACAAGGGAGATTTCAATGTAAATCTGGAGAAGGAAGATACCCGGAGACACTCATGTCTAACAAATATTGTAAAGTAGAATGGATTGAGAATATGTTAATACTTTCAAAGATGTTTTTGATACTTATGGACGAAAGTTTTATTGCCTCGTGGTTTTGTTTTAACAAACTCTTAACTTTTCGGGATAAAAAAATTCCATTTGTGGATCAGGGTGGCCATCACAGTATGCAAAATATCCGCCAAATTGGTACAGCCATTTAAAAAATAAAAATAAACAGACAATATTATTTTTCGGTGCGTACACCCATACGGTATAGAGATTAGTAGTGACAATATGAAAAAAACTTAGGATTGTGGTAGCGACAGGAATAGAGATAGTGTCGTTTAGTGTCGTGTTATGCTTGTTTGAAACAGTTTAACTTCAATTTCGAACCGAATCAACAAAAATTAGGTTCTGTTAGCCCCTTTAAATTTATGTTTTTGAGGGGAGGAGAAATATATCTGCAATAAAATTAACCAGCATACCTGTATTAGTAAAATGCATTTTTATTTTTCTTTCAAACACCAACTGTGCTCTTAGGCTCTTACGTGTTTTTTCCAACCTTCCAAAAACTCAGTTACATGAAAACGTTCAGCAAAAATCTGAAACCAGTTTTCAATATCTACCCTTTAATTTTCAGCTATGAAGTCCTTTGGACTATGTACACACACACAGATATGACCGACAGGAAATATGACGCAACCAGTTCGTTAGCCGTGGTGAAAACTGCAGTTACTCGTGAACAACGTACGCATTGAATACCGAACTAACGAACTATGAGATACTGGTGCGAGAGCCCACTGCACAAATACCTACGTCATCGGGTACCCCAATAGGCTATCTTTAGATCGTTAACCGACATCTTAATATGTAAAAAAATCAGGTCTGCCAGTTCCGATCCTGTCGGGTTATGGAAATAATTGAAATTTTTTGAAGTATTTTTTTTGTCAAAATTTACCCGAATGAAAGTTCTGGCATATATTGTAAAGGCTAAAGTTTGTATGTGTGTATGTTTTTTACTCCTTCACGCAGAAATGGCTAGACAGATTTGATAAAGTTTGGAATAGAGATAGCTTGTACACTGGATTAACACATCATCATCATCATCATTAACAGCCTGAAGACGTCCACTGCTGAACATAGGCCTCCCCCAGAGCACGCCACCTTGAGCGGCTGCTCGCCTCCTGCATCCATCGGCTCCCCGCGGCTTTCACCAGGTCGTCGGTCCACCGAGTAGGGGGCCGGCCTACGCTGCGTCTTCCGGTTCGTGGTCGCCACTCGAGAACCTTTCTTCCCCATCGGTTGTCAGTTCTACGAGTGATGTGGCCTGCCCATTGCCACTTCAACTTACTAACTCTAAGAGCTATATCGGTCACTTTAGTTCTCCTGCGGATCTCCTCGTTCCGGAGCTTATCTCGCAGGGAAACACCGAGCATAGCTCGCTCCATAGCTCGCTGCGCGACTTTGAGCTTACTAATGAGGCCAACAGTATGAGACCATGTCTCAGTTCCATAAGTCATCACTGGCAACACACACTGATTGAAAACTTTCGTTTTCAGGCTCTGCGGTATTTTGGACGAAAAGATAGGACGAAGCTTCCCGAACGCTTCCTAGCCGAGTTGGATTCTTCGCGCCACCTCTTTGTCGAAGTTGGACCTACCTAATTGGACAGTCTGTCCTAGGTAGACATACTTGTCGACAACTTCGAGAGTATCGTTCCCAACAATTACCGGTATAGGTGGAACATGAGCATTAGACATGATCTTTGTCTTGTCCATATTCATCTTAATACCAACCTGCTGGGAGACTCTACTGAGGTCGTTGAGCATGGTGCTAAGGTCCTCGAGCGATTCCGCCATTATGACATAATGATGGATTAGCACATAGGTACGTTTTATCCGCGGGTAAAACTGCGGAGCACAGTTAGCAATTGATAAATCTGAAGAACAAGATATTACAATCTTCTTATCCAACAAATAAAAAACATGACACCTAAACAAACCCTTTGAAATAGGTTATAATTAACCGCTTGTTTGGAAAATTACACGTTAATAACCCACAGGTACCGGATACGTATTTTCCCTTGCCACTGCTAACCGCGAGCATTTCTCAGAAAACGTACCAATTTAAATTAACAGTCGACTTTCTAAATCCATTCAAAAAAGACTACATCTGTAATCTGTTCGTTAAAAGCGTAATTTTCGTTGCGAACTCATGAATAAATATTTCGAATAAAGCCTTTCGCCGTATTCAATAAGTTTTTCAATTATGAACAATGAAGCTTTGCCAAGTTTCACAATAGGAGATTCGCCCGTAAAACAGAATGGTTTTCTACTATTAGGCTGCTTGTCCACCGCCGCCGATACCGATAACGATATGTCGTCATCAAAGTACATTGCTAGTAATGTTCGTATCGCCGAAGTAGCCAGACATACATTACTAGCAATGTATATCTCTCTCCCATCTCGTTACAGTTGTCGAGTCGGTATCGGCGGGCGGTGGACAAGCAGCCTTAGGGTTCGTGTGGTCCACGTAAGTTTTTGAACCATTAGATTCTGCTAATAGCACCTATACCTGCTTTTGGTTGTGGAAACTTAACAACATTAATATCAAAGTTATATTATAAAGTTAAAACGGGTCTCTTCGCGTACAAAGAATTAGCAAAAATTAAATGTAACGTGGTCGAAACGTGGAGGTTACTCAAAATTGTTTTGTTTTTAATAAATTTTTGTGCGCGAAGAGACCCCATTATAACTTTTTTTTTTATAACACAGACAGACAAACCAGCTAACGGCCAGCCTGATGGTAAGCAGTTACCGGCGCCTATAGACACCTGCAACACCAGGGGCGTTGCCGATGCGTTGCCTATCTTTTAAGACTCTATTTACCCGTCGTTTGAAGTTGTAGCTCAGCGGAAACACCTGAGAGGGTAGCTCAATCCACATCTTGCAAGTATGTGGCAGAAATGACCTAGTGAAACGGACTGTGCGAGACTTCCATGGGTCCACGAGGTATGGATGAGCTTTTTGACGGTGACGAGGAAGACGAACTTTATGATATGAGTTCAAGTCGCCTAAGTTTAAGTGTTATATTGAAGTTATACACGGTAGAATTTAATTGGTTCTTTACCTTAAATGTACGTACTCAGTCCATGCTATAGAACGCTCCTATATAACTAAAACTATGGATTTAAAACTTAAATCTAGGTATTATCAAATTACTGCGAATTCAAATTCTAAAGAAAAGCCCTGCAACATTGAACAAAAGCACGGAATAGATAATAGTACAACGTAATAAAATGCCCGACCGAATACTGGCTCAAACAGCGACCGCCGCGCCGGCGCTGCCCGCGGTGACTAATAGCACAAAAAGAATACCCCGCCCTTCTTTTGTGCAGCGGATATGCGCGCGGGCCGCTTCCGAAAACAAGTGCCAGTCTACCAGAAAATAGGTCAGTCGGTCAAAAACTTGTGTCCCGTTTACGCGCGCGCATCGCGATTTTGGACAATGGATTGACATTACAATTATTCAAATGTTGGGTGGTTGGACATGGTGCGTTTTTATACGCTGTCAAGCTACAACTTAGCAGAGGCTAGGTGGATGTACGCACAGCCACAGCACTTGGACACTTTACGAGCACATGGTATCAGGGATCCACAAGTTCCTACCGTACGTACCCTTTTGTTCGTAGCTGATTTTCTTAGTAGGTAAGTAATTCCGACGGTCCTAAGCCCGATAAAGTATGAAGGGAAAATTGGGAGTCTTTATTAGTAAAGATAAGAGATAAGCCGCACTCGCGTTGTTTTTTGTCTGTGTGAGAGCGGGATGGGTAGCGCAAGTGTTTTTGTTTTATTACCTACCTACGAAACATTTACAAAGCGCTCAGCCGGTGCCCGTGCTGTGTGTAGCGTTGATTAGACATTTCGGCTGTTATCCAGTTATGTAAACAGGCATTAATATTTTTTTTTTTTAATTGCACCTTGTAAGATTATTCTATAGCATGGGCTGAGTACATACATTTAAGGAAAAGAACCAATTAAATTCCACCGTGTATAATAAAAGCGTTTATTATAATCATTAGGGTATAATAATTTATGATCATGAATACACTAAAACAGGTTTCGGGTATTTCAATTATTATGATTCAGACTGAAAGTGGGAAATTATCATGAAAACCATGGACTCATAAATATCATGGACTTAAAAAAGCGATATGTGGGTAAACGCTTAGATTATCCGTTGATACGATTTATTACGTTATTTATTTGTACTTATGCGTGTGAATATCCATATTAATATTTATAATTACTTGTGAAAAAAAAAACTTTAAGAACACGTTGAGAATTTAACTTAGTCATAATAATATTAAAATGTTCTACTTCACTTACGTTTCGAAATCAATTATAGCGGTCTCAAGAAAAAAATAATAGAATAGGTAATATTAAAAAAAAACACAACTTTAAATAGGTACTTTTAATAACCAAAACAATCAGATACAAGACGCTTTGTAAACAAAAAAAAAGAATATCTATCATCATGTAGGAGCTCAAATTATGTCACAAATAGATATATAGAGACACCTAGAAACAGATCAAATTAAACTCTTCTGGTTTTGTGACGGGAGTAAAAGTAAGCCAAATCTCACCTCTCTAAAACAATGAAACTTAATAGAACGGACGACCCAAGCACAGACGCAATTCATAAAGCACTTACGCCCAGTTCGGCCCTCACACAGTTCCGAACTCGAAATATTAGCGATATTACACTTTGAAAATTCTCAGGATCGGTTTTATTTGAGTTATAAAAAGTTCGATGGAAAAGGTGCCGCTATAAAAAAGAAATAAAACCCTTCTAGTAACTCAGTGGATTACAGCAGGTCTTTTTTGAAGGAACGAGATGGAAAAATCAGTTTTCAGATTGGTATTACTTGGGTTTTATTTATGGACTGCCGATGTCTGAGAGGTATTTAATGTTTTGTAAAGAGCTAAGGAGATTTGAGGGTTCTCTTGAAGAATTCATTTAGCGAGGTTTTTTCGAAGTTGTCTCGTCAAATAATTTTTCAGTGGAGTTTTGGAGCTTTTTGGGGCATTCAATGATTCTTTTTTTTATTCATATTTAATTCCGTTTGTGTACCTAAATATAATAACCGACCAAGTGCGAGTCAGACTCGCACACGAAGGGTTCCGTACCATCTATAAAATCGAGCAAAAAATCACGTTTGTTGTATGGGGGCCCCCTGAAATAAAAATTTTATTTTGATTTTTGGTTGTTTTGTTGTTATAGCGGCAACAGAAATAGAAATACATCATCTGTGAAAATTTCAACTGTCTAGCTATTACGGTTCATGAGATACAGCCTGGTGACAGACGGACGGACGGACAGACAGACAGACAGACAGACGGACAGCGGAGCTTAGAAATTGGGTCCGTTTTACCCTTTGGGTACGGAACCCTAACTAGAAGTTTTGTAAACGGTAGACGTAATATAGCCAGTAAATAGCGGCGTAGCAAACTTCCCCATTTAGAGGGGCTACACTTCCAATTAAAAATTTGCGATGACAAAAAAAAGCGATGGAGTTGTAATAATTGTAGGTATACCACGATTCGTAAAGATCAATTGAAACATACGAACTGTACGCAAGTGTCACATGTCTGCACAGTTGCGAGTTTATATAAAGACTTTACTCGCGCGGTCAACATAAATATGCAAATAAAAAATTATGGAAATATGGTTTAGCCCACAGAGCATTGAAAAATATGACACTTCGCACCTTAGAGTATAGACTAAAAGCAAAGAGGGATCATCAAAACGATATCATATTTGTACTGCTCACACGTATCGCTTCGTCAGTGGCGAAGGAAAGAAACAAACATATAGTAATTAGCTACGCTTGCGAAAAGTCACCACACTATTTTTTCGACTCGAGTCAACTGTTTTTTCTATACAAATCTGTCAGACTTATTCATATGAAAGTGTGCACTTCATATAAAAACTGTACCAATAAAGTGGTACGCTTGACAGATAATGACGTTCTCTCTATGCTTTTTTGCTATACTCTAAGCTTCGCACCTAGATAGAGGCGCCCTGGTGACATTTGACACAAAAAATCGACTATGGCAGATGACATACATTATATCGACGGCAGCAAACAACAAACGGCTATCTACAAAACCAATTATTTCCAGAAGAGCGTTCCTCAGGCAAAAATGTAATAACTTCATAAAATAAATAAAGCTAGATAGATACTTCAAATTTGCAATAGTTAATTATAACAACATTTGAAAGAAAACCTAATATAAATAAAATATTTAACTACATTAAACGTACTCACGGTAACGTGGTACGTGCAAACAGAACATGAAACTGTGAAGTACCTACATTGAGATAGCCAATAAATCCAATAATCAACCAAAGTCCAAACGCAAAAGTGGCAGATGGCTTTTGTATTTTGAATTGGCGTGCCGAATGGTACGACACACAGACTGACCATTTGTAGAGGTGCGTGTGTACTTTTTTACTTCGTAAAAAGGTGCATTTGTCTTTATATACGCGACAAAATACCAACAAATAATGGGATATTTATCATCAACAGCCTGAAGAGCACCACTTTGAGCGGCTGCTTGACTCTTGTATCCATTGGCTTCCTGCGGCTTTCATCATATCGTTGGGGGGCCAGCATGGTACTCTTCGTCTACCAGTTCGTGGTCGGCATTCGAGAACCTTTCTTCCCCATCGGTTGTCAGTTCAACGAGTGATGGGGCCTGCCCAGCGCCATTTCAACTTGCTAATTTGTGCTATTTGGTCACTTAATTTTTCCTGCGGATCTCCTTATTTCAGATTTTATCTAACAGGGAAACACCGCGCAAAGTTCTCTCCATAGCTCCTTGCGCGACTTTGAGCTTACCAATGAGGCCAACAGTAAGATACCACGATTCAATTCCATAATTAAGTCATCACTGGCAACACACATTGATTGAAAACTTTCGTTTATAGGCTCTGCGGTGTTTTGGATAAAAAATAGGTCGAAGCTCTCCGAACGCTGCCCAGCCGAGTTGGATTCTTCGTGCGACCTCTTTGTCGAAGTTGGATCTACCTAAATACTACCTAAATGAGTTATTAGATATATCATATAAATATTATGTAATATGCTTAGTACGTAGTTATTATAAGAAAGTATTGAATAAATGTTATTCTATTCTATTCTATCATCTTGTCTAAGGCGTTCCTTTCCACGCCACACACACCCACACAAAGCCCTCCTTCGGGGCTACTTGTGGTTCATCATAAAAAATGATTTACTAAATATTCAGCAACTAATTAAGTGTGGAATTAGAATTACACTATTAGGTGATTCAGTGTATGCATTACAATGAATCCTTCAACTATGGAGAGGATGCAAAACAACACCCAGTATAAAGAAAAATGCCCAAAATGCAGTTGTCTTTGTTTCTTTGCTACCTTCTATTATGTTTTGACATTGGCTTGCACTGTGCTCTGGACTTCGGCAACAGAAGGGCGTCTCTATCGGGGGGCGAAGCGTATTTTTTTTCTTGCTCTGTGGTTTAGCCGAATGGTAATTGCATATCAAACTGATCAAGACGATTTGCCAAATAAACATTGTCCACATTTCGCAATTAGACTAAACAGTGACTATCAGTGACTATTCTACTATCATCATCATCATCATCAACAGCCTGAAGACGTCCACTGCTGAACATAGGCCTCCCCCAGAGCACGCCACCTTGAGCGGCTGCTCGCCTCCTGCATCCATCGGCTCCCCGCGGCTTTCACCAGGTCGTCGGTCCACCGAGTGGGGGGCCGGCCTACGCTGCGTCTTCCGGTTCGTGGTCGCCACTCGAGAACCTTTCTTCCCCATCGGTTGTCAGTTCTACGAGCGATGTGGCCTGCCCATTGCCACTTCAACTTACTAACTCTAAGAGCTATATCGGTCACTTTAGTTTAGTTTTGCATTCTACTATATGCCCGTAAAACTAATTACAAATTAAACTCTTTGTTAGTAGGTAGTGTTAGCTTGTAGTTTTTTAGTACATAGTATAGTTTATATAATGAGGAGTTTTATTTAAAAAAAAGAAATGGTGTTTTATGTATGACCCAATAGATGGCGCCAGTTGTGGTTTTACCAAAATCTGTCACTGTCACTGTTTCAAGCATAGACCACAGGTTATAGGAAATGTGTCACGATACTGACTGACAACTCTAAACTGTTTCGTTTGTTTTATTATCGTTGCGCGATAGCTCGGCTTAATTTTGGATCATAATATTAACGTTTATCTGTCTCGCAGTTCTGCTGTACTTCAATTTACTTAAGAAGAATGCACCACAGACTACTTAGGAAATACTACAGACAATGTACTCGTGGTCCACTCAACTGAATTTGACATTTCTTTATGTTTAAACTACTGTGGTTTGAAAGGTTTAAACTATGTACTGACAACGCCATCTAGAAAAGAAGCGGAACTAGTGTTTTTTTAAAAATAAAAAGCCTCATTGTAGTAGTTATTTTAAAGAATAAAGGCACATTGCCCGTTAAAACAAAAACTAATTATCAAAAGTAGATTAACTAATAATATGATGAAAACATCACATAAACCTAGCAACAGTGAAATACAAATTAATTTGTCAGCTTATATCAAACCTTATACATTTCCAACAGAAAACTTCACTAAATCAAAGAAACCGTATCTAAATTAATAAATCCAATTAAGATCGTATCGAATTAATTATTTTGAAAGAGAAAATCCAAGAACACCTAATCTTTGTTGTTCTTACAATTAAATTAAGCGTTATTAAGTTTGATTTATTAATTTTCTTGAAACACGACAAATTGGATATCAAAATATTTTAGTATTGCGACCTCGTTTTATAATAAAATTATATTGTGTTTTGGACTGAATTATGATTTGGTGATAACTATAATTTTGTCCCTATCAAAGACAAGTCAACAAGTACACAACAAGTAAACAGACAGATAGCACGAAATTAGAAAGATATTACCCATAACACCATATTATGGCAGATTTATATGAGTAACGTAGTAGGCATCCTAGTTACCACTGCCCTTGCTAATGTATACTTTAAGCCACTGCCATGAACATTCTCTACCAACAACACCATGAGTGTCACTAGTGCAGAATATTGCGTACTTACTCTTTCAATTAATATGCCTCTATAACTTTTTTGAAGCTTAACAGATAATTTTTAAAGGTCGGAATGGGTGGTGTCACTCAAATATGTCTAGAAGTACAATTTTGTGTTAGCGAACTAAGTAGGTGTTTCCCTGCAAGATAAGCTCCGGAATGAGGAGATCTACAGGAGAAATAAAATGACTGATATAGCTTTTAGAATTAGCAAGTTGAAATGGCAATAAGCAGGCCACATCACTCGCAGAACTGACAACCGATGGGGGAGAAAGTTTCTCGAGTGGCGACCACGAACCGCAAGACACAGTGTAGGCTGGCCCCCCACTAGATGGACTGACGATCTGGTTAAAACCGCAGGGAGCTGATGGATGCAGGAGGCCAGTAGCCACTCAAAATGGCGGTTAGTGGGGGAGGCCTTTGTTCAGCTGTGGTCGTCTTCAGGCTGTTGATGATGAAGAAACATAAACATGCACGCATGTTGTTGCGTGTGCATAAACACCGTACTAGTCTGTTTCCCAATAGGTCGATTCGGGTTATAAATTCAAACGATCTAAACCATCTGAATTTAGAACAGCAGTAAACTGGTGATGGGAAGTTTGTCCATGCTTTTGCCGGATAACCGGCCAAAAATGTAAATCCTATTACCTACATTTAAAGAATACAAAAATGTGACTATTTTAAATTCCTATGACTATTTCGTCTGTTGGTTTAATAACAGAAGATAAAAATTTTTGGTGAAGAATGGCTATGGGTTTTGAACAATCAAAAATGTTGGCTGAAGTTGAACTACGTAGAGGTGAATTAAAAATACCACAAGAAGGTGCTGTCGTTTGTCTGTGTCTTAATTAGTCGTTGGCAGATTCTTTGAAAATGTGAGCACCTCTTGCAAGCTGTACCTATAGCTAATATTTACCAAACCGTTAAGTTACAACGGTTATATTGTTAAAACTATGACTTTAGTATTAAAATGATGACGTTTTTAAACTAAACTCATCATCATCAGCCTGAAGACGTCCACTGCTGAACATAGGCATCCGCTATACAGCACCACTTTGAACGGCTGGTCGCCTCCTGCATCAATCGGCTTCCCAGGATTCTGACCAGGTCGCCGGTGCACCTAGGCTGACCTACGTTGCGTCTTCCAGTTCGTGGTTGCCACTCGAGAACCTTTCTTCCCCATCGGAAACCCATTGGGCCTCCTTCCTTTATAAGCTTTCTTTTAATTAGCATGGATTATTGCCATCTGCATCTCGGCTGGGCAGCGTTCGGGAAGCTTCGTCCTATCTTTTCGTCCAAAATACCGCAGAGCCTGAAAACGAAAGTTTTCAATCAGTGTGTGTTGCCAGTGATGACTTATGGAACTGAGACATGGTCTCTTACTGTTGGCCTCATTAGTAAGCTCAAAGTCGCGCAGCGAGCTATGGAGCGAGCTATGCTCGGTGTTTCCCTGCGAGATAAGCTCCGGAACGAGGAGATCCGCAGGAGAACTAAAGTGACCGATATAGCTCTTAGAGTTAGTAAGTTGAAGTGGCAATGGGCAGGCCACATCGCTCGTAGAACTGACAACCGATGGGGAAGAAAGGTTCTCGAGTGGCGACCACGAACCGGAAGACGCAGCGTAGGCCGGCCCCCCACTCGGTGGACCGACGACCTGGTGAAAGCCGCGGGGAGCCGATGGATGCAGGAGGCGTGCAGCCGCTCAAGGTGGCGTGCTCTGGGGGAGGCCTATGTTCAGCAGTGGACGTCTTCAGGCTGTTGATGATGATGATGATGATGATTGCCATCTGCCCCCAGAACATCACTCACGTGGTAGCAGATGGTAATACTACCTACTGCAATTGCTACCTACTACTACCGTTGACTAATTATTACCTTCTGACCCTCTGTGCTGTGACAGAAGGTGTTTCTTGTATGGCTATCAGCCCTCATACCTGATGGAAGATAGACTAACAAAGCATTTGCATGCAGTTTGACGATTTTATGTGAAATTCTCTCGATGTTGTCGAGGCATAAAAATAGAGAGAAATTCATTTACATTGTGTTTCTTCTGTGTGATTTTAATATCGTATCCGGCCTATTATAAATAGAGTGAAATCCGTACAGCACGATAACGTTGCATCACTAATCTAAGCTGGCATCCCGTCACATATTTTATGCACTCAGCACTTAACTAACCGGTCTATAATGTTTGATGCCAAAGTACATCCAGTCCAGCTATAAACCCATAGTACGCTAGTTGAGGGTTTGGTTTTAGTCTCTGTATATTTTTTTTTTTTTTTTATGCGACTGAATGACGTGACGAGCTAGTCGTTCACCAGATGTTAAGCGACACGGCCGCCCATAACAGTTGCAGTGTCACTCGGAACTTCAAAACAATAAAGTTTCGAGTGACACTGCACTGCGCACGTCATCCTGGGACATCACACAGTCTAGTAATCAGATTACTAGACTGAGTGATCAGATCATAAAGTCTCTTTTGCCCAGTAATTTCACTAGCTACAATGCCCTTCAAACTGGAACACAGTAGTGCTTGCACACTACTGCTTGGCGGCAGAATAACTGGCAAAGCGGTGGTACCTACCTAGACGAACTTTGCAGGAAAGTCCTACCACCTAGTAAATATTTTTATATATATATTCGTGAACATATATATTTATATTCATCATCATCATCAATAGCCTGAAAACGTCTATAGTAAGAATAGGACTAGTTTTGCGCTAATTTACACTTTTTTTTCTATTCATATGGCGCCTAATTATGACTAAGCATTTTTTTTTAATCAACGATAGGTTAAAATTTAACCACGGTCTCACCTGATGGTAAGTGACGACGCGGTCGACGATGGAGCATGCAGGCCAAGAAGATACAGGAAGAATATATGCACTCTATTTATATTACGATCTAAGGCCACAGACCTAGATTTTTTTTTGTTACTCTATCTAGTCATATATTTGGTAATTTTAATTTACCATAACCTTCTAATAGAAGAAAGAGGAGAATGAGTCCAATAACACTTTTCTTGTGTTTTTATTTAGCACTTACACTGCACCACATCTTCCTCATCCGCGCACCGTTTTACAGCCTCGCTACGCATCCTCGCACCAGCTAGCTGCCTAGCACATCTTTGTTGGAAACGCAGCCTAGTGTTTTACTGAATGTTTCATAAAGTAGGAAGGCTCTGCCCAGGGCTGTCAATAAAGTTTGATTACTAGCTCGCATGTCAGGAACTGTTTGAACTTCATATTTACTATTGATTGTATTACAGATGTGTGTATTGCGACCATTGCTTTAATTTGTTTTCCATTACTGTATTTCGTATCTGTTTTTGATTTGTTATTAATGGTGGGTAAGTTAGCATTTTCGTACACGATTTACGTATTTTCTAATCGAATTCAAAAAAGAAGTTTCTCAATTCAGCATTTTTATATTTGCTACCCTTAGAATTTCGTTGTTTATAAACTGTGTAGGAAGATTCTTTTTTTATTTGGAAATATGTCAGATTTGTACCACAGAAATTTCATCAAAATCTGTTCAGTAGTTTGGTTTTTAAATCAAATAACTGAAAAGGAATATGCAAAAATATAAAAAAATGAGTATCACAATTATCATCATCATCATCAACAACAACCTGAAGACATCTATTGCTGAACAATGAACATAGGCCTCTCTCATAGAGCGCTACTTTGAGTGGCTGCTTGCCTCCTGCATTCATCGGCTTCCCGCGGTTATAACCAGAGCGTCGGTCCACCGAGTGGGGGGCCAGCCTACGCTGCATCTTCCGGTTCGTGGTCGCCAATCAAGAACTTTTTTCCCCATCGGTTGTCAGTTCCAAGAGCGATGTGGCCTGCCCATTGCCATTTCAAGTTGCTAATTCTAACAGCATAATATATCGGTCACTTTAGTTCTCCTGCGGATCTTCACATTGCGGATCTCATCTCGCAGGGAAACACCGATCATAGCTCTCTCTATAGCTCGTTGGGCAACTTTGAGTTTACTAATGAAGCCAACAGTAAGAGACCACGTCCCAGTGCTATAGGTCATCACTGACAACACACACTGGTTGAAAACTTTTGTTTTCTGGCAAAAAAAAAAACAGGGGGAAAAATATGCAAAAATATAAGAAAATATCACACCTATGCATGATAATAATTATCATCTAAGACCTAAGCTTTTCACGGTATAATGTTATCCAAACAATCTTCAGTATGACATTAAGGTAATTTAATTCAATTTAACACCATAAATTATGCCGTCACAGAAGGTCGAGAAACGTTCCTGATCTGACATCTTAATATCGGGATTTCAATTGAAGACCAGAATAAGGTCTATACACTATTATATAATCAGCTATTCAGTCTTATCTACAAACAAATGTCAATAGTTTCATTGAAGACTTTATAGATATCACACAGCAATGTTCTAATGAGCAACTCGCAAATCTAAACAGTTCCGAAATGCGGGCCCGCTTCTACGGCCGATTGCCTTCAAGGCTCTATCTATTCATTTCCAAGCGGTGGCATCAAGACTCCGTCAAAGCGCCACAAAGCTATAACAGCACGTGACACTTGCGTTTTGCAGTACTCATTGTGATGATGATCCGACATATATATATATTAGGCCTAATTTTGAAGGCTTTAGTAGACAGTGTTTAAAATACTAAAAACATATCCGTCTTTACATGGCCGTCTATTTGACTAGAACAGCAACAGTTTTAGGCTTAGAGTATAGACTAAAGCATAGAGAGAACTTGATTATGTGTCAAGCGTACCACTTTTTTAGACACCTTTTATATGAAGTGGACACTTATGGGAATGAGTCTGACAGATTTGTATAGAAAAACAGTTGACTCGAGTCGAAAAAGTGTACGGTACTTATCGCAAGCGTAATATTACTTTATGTTTGTTTCTTTCCTTCGCCACTGACGTAGCGATACGTGAGAGCAGTACAAATATAATATCGTTTTGACGATCTCTCTTTGCTTTAATCTATACTCTAAGGTTTTAGGAGTTTCAGAACTGTCATCTAAAGCCTTTAAAATTGCTGCCATTGGCAAGTTATTTTTACCGAAAATAAAAGCTAATTCAGCTACCAACCAGTAAATCTATTTTATTAAATAACAGTATACCAGATACATAAAACCCAACAAACTTTACTAGAATCACATTTCTGGAACACAACGCAGGGAATGTAACAAGGTAGTAATAGGACTAACCCAATTATCCTGAAAGGGACTACAAAGGGCTAAATGCTTTGAGACGTTGGATAGACCACGAAATAATACGAGCTAGCTATATCTGGCTATTCACGAGTACCTGAATAAAAGTAGAGAATATTAGATTTTTAATTTGGTTGCTATTTTTATACGTACTCTTTCATCTTTGTATGCTTTTGTATGTACTCCGTTTTATTATAAGAACGGGAATTCGATTCTGATTGTATGTTGGAAGACAACAGTCGTTAAGCCAAGTTGAAGCCCCGGGTGATTTAAGAATGTTCAAATCAGGTAAATTAATGGTGCCGCAGCAAATTTTCCCTCTTTTGAGGGAAATACTAAGCTCTCCAAACAAATATCACCAATTACAAAAACTCTACGAAATTATGGAACCTGTATAACAAGTTTCGTCAAGCCTAGATGAAAAATACTGCATATAAAGAGGCAGGACCTAAATTATCTACACAATAAATTTTATCAAACTCTGTTCGCGTGATGGTTAACATCAGACAAACGACAAGCTCGCCTCGTCATTCAATTTCATTGAAATAGTCCATATGTGTTTTGTAGTAACTAACCATATAAACCATATAAACATATAATACAGACTATAGATGTATAATAGCAGGTTGTCTTAAGGATCAATATATGTGCCATGTAAGGACGGCTGCACATTTACATTTCGAGTGGTTTCTACAATAATATATGTATGTCGATACATGTCAATGCTATAATTCATCATCATCATCATCACCATCCACAAATTTGTCATCCCGCTACTGGGAATAGCACACGCCATCCGCCTCGGTCCTGTGCCAATTGGGTCCATGTTTGACCCGCAATCTTTGCAATATCGTCGACCCATCTAGCTGCTGGACAGCCTACGCTTCGCTTACCTTGTTTTATTTCTAATTTTATTATTTACCTCAACTCTAATTACTATTTATTATTATATATTCATTACTATTATTATTATTCAATTCTTGTTAATCAAGAGATATATTATGTACCTAGGTATACCAAGGGTAGCCTATAGAAAATAATGTATTTTAAAAAGCCTGTTAATAATTAAGTATTGGATAAATTGCTTATTGATTGTTATATTGATAGTAAAGTTTAGGGGAATTGTTCCCAATTCTACAGATTCCCAATGTATAGGTAGATATAAATCTCATATAGCTTATCATACGTTCCTATAATTGTTAATGGGATATTATACCGTATTAACAAAAATGGCTAGAATTTCTCCTTAAAGTAGTATTATAACATTTACATTTATAAGATACCACCCGCCCTTCCATATACAATTAAAAAACCTAGAATCGTTATTATTATTAAAATAAAATCATGATAATTATTATATGAATAAGTTGCCAAAAAACACGTAAATTATACTCCTAAAAAAACAAAAAACTGTGATCATTTCAAAGTACTGAACATAATTTTACATCTTCCAATTACATTTTATCATGCGATTATCAAAATGAGGGTAGTACTTACGTCAATTCCAAAAAAAGTGATTCGGGCACAAACACAAAAATCACTGAAAATTGAGTTATATTCACAAAGTCCGGTACCACAACGGTTTAAGTTTGAAAATGGAAAGATGAGAAAAAAATTCGCTCACAGACGTGCGTCCATCGCGGTGGCTGGGGGTAAACTGGGGGTTGCATATATGAGAATTACGAGGGGTTGTATAGAGTACGAAGTGCCGACAATCCGGGGTAACTCTAGATGGTATATAAAATTGGTTAATTGCCTTCGTGTTCATGATTCGGCTATGAAATGTCTTTCACAATAGAGTTATATTGATTTAAGTATTTCATTGAATGTCGCATAATAGAGTTCACTGATTTGTAAATGTTGATTTTTCAAGCGAATGGTAAAAATAAATTGAATAATAATAAGCATTCAGGTTTTAAAAGCGGTAACGTCTTTAATGTAAAATGTATAGTGGCCACGTTTTTTATGGTTCAATGAACAGTATTTATATTTTTTATTACCAATACACCTTTGGCAAAGAGGATTATATTTTTTCAATAAATCTAAAAAATATAAAGATTGAATGAAGAAATAAAATATTTTTTGTTTTATTTAATTTATTACTACTATATTTCAACGATAAGTTCCAATTAAGAATGGAATATCTAATGTTAAATCCAAAGAAATCTATAGCTTTTTTTAATTTTTTTACGAATTGTAAAACATCATCATCATCATCATCATGATCAACAGCCTGAAGACGCCCACTGCTGAACATAGACCTCCCTCATAGAGCGTCACTGAGCGGCTGCCCGCCTCCTGCATCCTTCGGCTCCCTGGGCCTTTCGCCAGATTTTCGTTCCACATAGTAGGGGCCGGCCTTCGCTGCGTCTTTCGATTCGTGGTCGCCACTCGAGAACCTTTCTTCCCTATCGGTTGTCAGTTCTACGAGCGATGTGGCCCGCCCATTGTCATTTAAACTTGCTAATTCTAAGAGCTATATCGGAAATGGAAATGCATGGCAAACAAATTTCCTGAATAGTAACTTTCTTTTTTCTATTTTAATAACTTTTTAGGTACTTCCATTTCATTTTTGGCAAAAAATGAAATCGGAAACCAGCCAAAAATAAAACTTGTTGTTTAAAACTTTTGGAACTGAATTGGGGCATATCGAATTTAAAAGAACAATTTTGATATCGCTCTTCAAGTATACTTTGGTTGACCTATTACATTTTTATTCTGATCAATGTTGGTTTAAAAAATTATGAACAAGGTAAATAACTAAGCGAACTCGCTGGCCCTACCCCAACCCTGATTAGTTGCTTGTTAATCATCGGCTGTCTTAAACCAATTAGCGTTCGGTATTTTTTTTTAAATAAATATGTGTGGACATTTCACACAGCGCCATCTGGCCCCAAACTAAGCATAGCTTGTACTATGGGAACCAGACAACTGATAGAATACTTAGATACTTTTTGTTTGTAAATACATACATAGTTGACATGAGTTTAACTTTAGCAAACGTTCGAGACACCGGGGATAGGTCATTTGGTATAAGGCCGATCGGGATTTGAACCATGGTGCATCAGTTTGCAAGTATCTTGGGCTACCGTTGATATAGCTCAATGCTTATAAGGGTAATTACATTATTAGCCAAAAACAACATGCAAGACTTCATTCACTCCGATCCCCAATCCAAACCTAATCCTCGTGACAAAAACCATGCGAGGACCGTACTCGGCACATTTTGGGTTCGCTGGTACCGTCATTATACCGTAATCAGGCGTTCCGTCTCACTCCAAACTTGTTGGTGATTGATCGAACCGGGATCTTATTGTTGGGAGTGCTTCAGTTGGCACTTTACTGTTTTTGATACCGCTATTTTATTCAAAAGAGTTTTTTAAAGTAAATATGTAATTGAAAAAGTCTCAGTATGAGGCGCCGCGTGCTGGATTTTACATTTTAGGCTTCTGAGTGGCACTGTTGAAAAAGTTTTTTTTTTTTTGATAGAATGACGTGACGAGCTAGTCGTTCACCTGATGTTAAGCAACACGGCCGCCCATAACAGTTGCAGTGTCACTCTGTAACGGTCCAAAGGGTCCCGTCATGTCACAAATATAGTGAAGGCTTGATTATAAATGGGAATACAAAAATATTTAAATAAAATCATCTACTTATAAAAGGCTCAAGGTCTTAGGACTACTAATGAAAGGTTCAAGGTCTTAGGACTCTAGAAAACTAAAATGATTATCTGATAAATTCATATCCAATCTATAAATAACTTCTATTAAACACTAAAAATGAATAAATAGGATAGCCAATAATAACGTATATAATAAATTATGTTATTACTGAAGCTCTGAGAATCTACCGTATGGTAATCGACACATTTAATGAATAAATAATTAAAATATGAACTATAATAAATAAACTTTACTGGTTGTACACCACAAGCATATTAACGAAACAATAACCTAAAGAAAATCTATAATTAAATCTCTAGAATATGTACCAAAATAACACAGATTAGTCCTTAAGCTAATGCCATCTAAACAGTGAATTAACGCATTTAATAATTAGATTTAATATAGTAACTTATAGTAGCACCGGCAGATATAGAACGATGATCGCGTCAATTGAGTTTTCCGTGTCACAATAACAATTTATATGCGCCTAGTAAATCTTAAGTAAAGTTATAATCGGTTTACTATGACAAAGGAATAAATCAGTTAGCGAATAGGGTAGCAGGAAGAAATGCGCGTCGATGGTCCTTTATAAGCGCTTGCGTCGGCTCAGAAGGGGAATTAGATCTTGGGATTTTGTGTTGAATTTTGGGTTCCTCGGGTATTAATTTTAGAATATTTGTCATTTTATTTTCGTATTTTGTTACGGTTTCTTGGTGCTGGTTCATTTTAGATAAATTTCATTTACGCGAGTCCTTTTATGCGGTTATAGTACATTACAGTGATTTTAATTTCAATTGGGGTTTTGTTAAATTCATTTTAGATAAATTTCATTTACGCGAGTCCTTTTATGCGGTTATAGTACATTACAGTGATTTTAATTTCAATTGGGGTTTTGTTAAATTCATTAATGATGGACCAGTAATGAGAAATCAAATATTAAATTCGCGTTTAATTTAAATTCTTTGTGAATAGGCGCGTTTTAGTGAGCTAGTTTTCCTCTCAAAAGTTTTTCTTGGCTTGGCTAATACCTTGTGATTTTATTGAAGTGTGTAGTATTAGAATTTGTTTGGGGGGTAAATATTTCGTATTGACCAAGCACGGAAAAATTATAACGCATGAGTATGCGGTGTGATGCTGGGCCTGACGGTGCTAACTTGGCATTACATGTCCTCCATGGTTAGTGTTAGAGTTAGGCTGCATTGTTCTTGAGACGCAGCAGATCGATTATTCCTCCGCAAAGGATCGATCGTCTCCAATCTGGGTTATATTATCTATCTGGACTGGGAGGGGGACCGTCGAAGTGGACCCATGTGTTTGCACGCCTCTTGGTCTGATAGATAAAATTATCTGGGTTGTCTTATTTATATATTTATATATTCACATTTATACAGGGGCGGATGCTCTCCCATCCATGGACCACGGTCCGGGTAGGAGTATCCTTAGGGGGTGCGTAGAAATTAGGTTTAGCTTTTTAGAGCCTCGCCAGCTCGCTTTCTTATAGGCTAGCTTAGATAGGTCTCATTGCACACTCGAGACCGACACACACGTTTAAAGTTAAATGTGAGATTCAAGCAATCTCTAGCTTGTTGGGGCACTCACTATATTAGGTTGGGTTTAGCAATAAGTCGAGGAACACACATTGGGGTTAATAAAAATAAATATAAATTTCGTCGATTTAAAATAAAATATCAACTAATTGGGTTAAATAAAACCAAATTATTATCAAATAAAATTCTAGTAAAAGCTAACAATTAAATCAAATAATATTAAAATATTTAATTCCTTTCATAAATGAAGTAATACCAAACTAAATAAATCATAATTCATTACCTAAAAAGATATATAATTCAATTTAATAAAACACAAGTTTCGTTCAATGAAATTCTAGTAAAAGTAAACCATTATTAAATAAGTATGTAACCAATGAAATATAAAATTTTAGGACCAATCTCAAATACGGATTTATCTTACGTATAGTTATAATAAATTTATTTAAACGGAGTCGTAATGTTCAAAATACTCTATACTTATGTACCTATAATGCGCGTACGTCAGATGTTAAATACAAGCTAATGAGATTGAAGGACTAAGTATGGTCTAATAAAATAAAATATTCTTTAAAATCATTTAACTTTGAAATCCATAAATAAATTAATACTCTATTTAATTGAATATTTACATCAAATAGATTTGGACCTGTGTTATCGAATCTTAAAGTTGGAACTTGGAAAAGATCTTTGTTTTAATAAATTGATATGCTCCATATTTATAGAGAGTGTACTACTTATAATTATATCATTCTATTTACTTAATTATTTTGATAAGGTCTGTATGCACTTGGGCCAAGCGTAGTCGTGCCCGGAGGTTTCTCTATGCCAGATGGATTAGAGAGCTTCTTCGTCGATAGTGTTTTATGATGGATTTTATCAAAAGATTTTATGCCACTTATTTCTAGATCTGAACTCGGAGACAACCTAAAGATCTAGCTTGACCAAATCGATTTGATTTAACATTATTTTGAGTTCTGTAAAATCTCCAATAAGACTAATTTATGTTCGCTACTCTATGCTGGATAGATTAGAGTTGCAAACAAATATTACCGACTAATAAAGTCATGTTATTTCATAAGGAAATAACTAGACCAAAATTCAGTGTGAATATCCTGAAGGTCTTATAATCTAGCTGGGAATGGCTTGATTATTTATATAAAAATTAAGAATTATATTATAGCCTCGATAATTTAATACGTAGATATTATGGGTTTTCTACCAAATCGTCGACTAATAATTAATCTCATGCTAAATATAATCTAGGTAAAATAATACCAAAGGTTGGATAATATAGGTAGGCTCGATTTAATAGTCAAAATAAACTATTAATATTATTAGCTCGAATAAAAGCTCACGGTAAAATAATTCTTATCAAATTCTATTTTAACGGTATTATTGTTTTTGAATTTAGGATCGTCGTTAATATTAGAAAATTGCTAGGACAAATTTAATAGAACTATAGGAATAGGATGGGGAGGAGGAGCCCGAGATGGGATTAGGATCTCTCTTGTAACGAAGTTAGTACTTACCTGAGAGATCCACAATGAAATTGGCGATGGATGAGTATGAATCTTTGCTTGTTAACAAATAGAGTTCCCTTGAATGATTTGATGTATGCCAGTGTTAGGATTTGCCAAAAGACAATGTCCTCTTACTCTCTAGTATATATTTGAAGACTAAATTTGACAGACAGACATAATAAGTACTAACCACAACAACTAGACATACAAACGTACCAAAAACGTTAAATTAATAGACCAATTCCCCTAGTGCGCTGAAGTATCACTATTTAAGCACTATCTGAAGGGAGATAACCAAGTCTGGAGACGAAATCTCATTTTTGGGGGCGGGGATGGGGCTCCCAAATAGGATCACCGCAGAAAATGACAATTGCAGTGATTCTACTGATACGTGCTAAACAAGATATCGTGTAATTAACGTAAACTCAGAAAGTATGGGGTGAATGTGATAAGATAATAACTTAGGTCTTACTTAGGTTCAACGTAATTCTAGACTGTTAGAAAAGACATCGATATAAACTCTACCATAGCTACGTCAAGACTATAAGAATAGTTAATGTTATACTTTTATAATACCTACCTAAACTCTACCAACCAAACTCTAGAACTATGTAAATGTACATGTATAATTACTTCACGGTATTTACTCTACATAAAAATCACGAATATAAAAGGGTTGTAATTTTAATAGGATTATGCGCGTTTCAATAACTATTAAGCATCTACATTAATTACGTTATTATAAAATTAATATAATCTAAAGGATATTATATAGGCAATATAAAACATAATTATAAGTAATTGATAAGTTGGCATATAGATAGATTATTGCGGTTTATTAGGTAGCATTAGGCATTGTCTCACTACCTTAAAAGAACTAGGGATTCTACAAATCACAACGTACGGTCCTACCACACAAATAGACGATCCACTTGGCCATAACCAATATCAATCTTAGGACTTACAACACTTCTCTTACGTTTAACATTTTACTTAGGTAGCCGTGAGCGACTAGGTTCTATTCGTATCTCTCTAGGTTTATTAGGTTCACTCTAGGTTAGGTTCTAATAGATAAAATATGAAAATCAAATATCAGCTCGATTAAACGCAAAAATATCTTTAAACGTTAACACCAATTTTTCATTGGGGGGGTTACAATTTGGTGCCGTGACCAGGATATTATTTTAATTTAGGTAGTCTACATAAATTTTAACTAATAATGAGATGTTGTAGTCCATAGGATTGATTATAGAGGCGATACCTATCGCACAATTTGCTGCGCGTGAACGGAAAGGTCTTGAGACAACTAAATATTTAGGTGCGTTTTAAATTTCGTTTACAATAGCATAACTTAAAGAAATCATTGTACTTATACTCTGCGGGTTAAATGTCATCTAACAATAACACAGTATCAAACTATATTACTTCATCATATTAAGTTGTTTACTGGCGCATAATCTAAACATACGGTTTCAACTTTCATCACAGCAACGGTCTCAGCATAGAACACAGAGAGCTTATTATGTCGAGAGCTCTCTTGTTATTCATAACATACTTAAACTAAAACTTAGCATTTTTAACACTCAAAAATTCACAGACGTAAACACTTGACAAAATGTCGTCATAAATTTCGAACTTTATGGTCTTCCACTTGAAATAATTCTAACGCACTTGTTAGAATCCTTCGAATCCGAATCAGTGTGTGACCCTATAGATTCCGTTATTTTTTGCGCTGCTCGACCAAATTTTTTGTATCAACTTTTATGTTTGGAAGAATGCGAGCACGGTGTAGGTACGTTTAGCCATCCGAATTCTCAGCTAGAAATAATAGAATGCTTAGAAACAGATAGATGAAGTCTTTTGACATACAATAATCATAATTTATATATAAATAGTTAACTATAATAGGTATTTACCTAATCAATTTATACGTCCAATACATTAAATGAAGTTGGGTCCTATAGGTAACGTAAACAATAAAAAAAAAAGAGTTAGTTATACTATAGAAAAATAAGTACTGCTCTAATCAGTGAAACCTAGTTCGTTAGTTTGTTATGAAGAAAAACGTGTTGAGTACATACTACATAGGTATATTAAAATTCTTAAATGTTTATACTTTCAACATTTATTATGTTTTAGTTAAAGATAAAAGAAATGTTAGAATGCGGACTTCAACACTTTAATAATACCTGTCCTTTACGTTTAACAGGGGATAGTAACCAGTCACTATAATATAGATACATTAAATGACAAATCTTTGATTATTATGTTTGTTGTAAAATTTAAATCAATAACTGTAAAAATGAGTTAGGTACTTCTTATTAAAGTATTATTTATACGTAGTCTTTACCATAAAATATTACGCGTGTAGTTATACGTCTGCGCTTGTAGGTACGCTCTATCGCAATACATATAGGTACCTAGATATTCAGACAAGTCTAAATAATTAAATAATAGTGAAAGAAAGCTGAGCTCTGACTTTATGAAGATAGGTGATTTTCAAATAAAAGATTAGTATCCTTTAGGACTTGTAAATAACTCTTGTGGGAAAAATACAATGAATACATTAACGATCATTTATGATGTAGAATCATAATAAATAAAAAAAAAAATAATAAAAAAGTTTTGTAGTGGTCACCCATCCAGGTGTTGATTGGGATTAGTGTGTCTGTCGAGTTTTATTTGAAACGTTACTTTATTTGTTATTATAATAAAATTGATTTAAAACCTATCTCAAATTATTACTATTTGATTTATGATATAAAATAAATTGGGTTATGTACATATCATTTCATGTCAGTTAATCAGAGTAGTAAAATTAATAGTTCATCTGTATTCGCGGACAAAAGATTGATAGATATATAGATATATAAAAATAAGATATAATAGAATAGCAACAAAATTCTCATGAATTATAATAAATAGAAACATTTATTTAATACAAACTAAATAACGTATAATAATATACTAGACCTAAAAACTAAACTATACCCAAAAACTTTAAAACTAAAATATAAAACTAAAAATACCAATATTGATTAGAAAAAGAAATCTTAAAAAAAAATAGTATAACATACGGGCGAGAGGAATCGAACCGGTGACGGAAAATAATCGTGTTGCTTATAGTCGTCGCTAAGCCACGAGAGCTTGTGTACAAAATGGTACGGTAGAACGGATTATAGTTAATAGAAAAATAGATGAGCTGTGTTTATAGGTAGGTTGGTTTATGATAGGAAGATAGATGACCTTCTTAAAAAAATTTTGAAATAGTTTTATAGGTACATAGGTATATTAACTGCGTAATAACGACTCTTAATTATAATTATGATTTTGAACCCTTCTGTGACAAATTGTATTCAAATAAAAAGAAAAATAATTATATTTTGAAAATAACAAAAAAAAGGTGTTTCTCGAGTTTTAGAAAATGGGGGTTGTATTTACCACGGAATAGTTTTATTAACCTAGTTGATGTACTAGGTATCTGATGATTTTAGGTACATTTATATAGCGACATAGCTAAGATTACAATATAGTTAGTGATATTCCGATGAGAGTAAAAATCATTACTAGTTAATACTTATTGGAGGCATTACTGAAAGATTAACTAACTTGATACTTTACTACTTACTGTATAATATTAGACTTCGACCGGCCTGATAGCTCGGTTGATGGTGGCCCTTCCCGCTGACCTGTAGGTTGTAGATTCGATTCCTGCTCGAAAAAAAAAAAAAACTTTGGTTCACACGTGACCGGTGTCATGAGTGACCTAGATATATAATGACCTAGTTTCAGGACATACTGATGAGTTCAGTTGCGCCCAGTATAAGGCATGTCTAGAACTTCAAATAAATATAAATAAAACGAATAAAAGGATTAATAATAGACACAAAATTTAGATACAATTTATTATTGTCCAAATGAACATTTAAGTTCTTTAAAAAAAAAAAAAAGAAAAACCTGGTTTATTTAGGTTTGATAAGCGTAACGGTTAACTTCAAATAGTTAGTGTAAATAATTTTGGGTTTTATTCCATAAGTTTAGTACGTTTAATTTGAGAATTTGAGTGTAAGATCTAGGAGGTAGATAACCTGTACGTATAGACTAAGCGTTAAAAAAGGTTATGATTAATTAGGCAGAAGGCAGAAAACAAATACGTATGGTCTATCCAGAAACTTACGCTTGCTTTAGTCAATTTTAGATTAAGCTAGTTTAGATGAAAATATGTTTAGTTATTATTAGGTGCATTATGACTATTTGGATTCACTATTATTGTGTACTTGGTAAAACTCGGGTTATGGGTTGCTGAACCGATCATGGTGGGATCCAAGTTAGAGATAGATAGGCACTTTCATCATGATATTATCTTTACCTATAGGTACGTAAGTAACGTAGTATGAGAAGGAGTATGGGTGATTCAGAAATTCTAGAAAATAATGAGTAATCTTTACTAATAACGAATGGGAAAGGGCAAAGATAATGATGATGATTACTAATACAAAATGAGAATAAGAATAATTTATTCCCAGAAAAAAATATAAGTGTTTATCATTATTACAAAAATATTAGGTTAGCTTTATTGTTATACCATATGGAATAAAAATCCAGCGGGTCCCAAACTAGGCAACAGCCTGTATCTTGGGTACCCTATATAACGCAGTACCAGAACTATTGACGCATATATTATAATAAAAATAACCATCCGTACATAATTCACGCTCGGTACAACACAAACTGTCCGGTAGGTAAGTAGCTTGTCAACCGCCGACCGCTGTCCACTCAAACGCGATAACTTGGCTGAGGTTGTTTTCTGTAATTATAAGTTTAGTATCTACCTGTGTACGAACTTTCTGTTAATATAATTTAAATAATATATCGCGATTAACCGGACAGCCGCCCATAATACATAGGTATACATATTTACCATTGCAGAGAAACACTCACATATCTTATGTTACCACATCCATCTAATACAATAAATATTATGCATACTTAATGAATCCATAAGTAATTCTTAAATATTGCCTATTATGCACTTAAAATATTTATAAAAACTATTAACTTACAAAAATTAATGATAGGTAACTTTTATTTTATTTGTACTAGACGTTTCTTTGGTGAATAGTCCTTGGTAATGGTATATCCTTACCAGTCTATACATGAACTGAAGATAAATGTGATTGATGTATCATAGATATATAATATAGGCTGCATTAAAGTTTATGCTTTTGTACAAATAATAGGTACGTACTACATACATAGTCAGAAGCTAGAGACATACCGTATACCTGTAGGCATTGTTAAGTCTTATATAGTAAAACAATACAAATGAGTGTTTCATTATATTGGGCTATGATATCCGTATTATAATTGGATACATGTAAACTAAAAATTACTGTTAAAATTACAAGATATAAAATGAAGCTAAATAATTAAATTTCTTTCCTAAATGATGCAATCGCTTTGATTAGAATGTTCTATTATGAAATATAAAAGTGATTATTTGTTGTAACTAGAAGGAATATAAAAGAGTGTTCAACAAAAGTTCACTAAAAGGGGGACGTTAATTTAATCAGCAACGATTCGGGAAAGAGGGGAGGGGGAGCGTTTGAACATTAACCTTAGCTACTTATCACAATTTAAAAAAAAAAAAAAAAAAGGAAAAATAAAAAAAACTTTAATTTAAAGCTAAGGAGCTAAGGTGCATGTTGGCTTTCGGATTGGGTTTTAATATCCAATAAACAAAACGGTGAGAAAAAAAAAAGAGAAAAAAAAATGGAGCGTTGCACACGTAAAAGAAAATTGCCCGCGAGACAATCAGAGGAGGAGACAGGTACGAGTCAAATGCCGGATGCGCCCATACCAGTGGTCATAGAACAAGATGATGCCCAGATACGACAACGCAAATTACTAAGGCGAAAAACTAACAACAGTGAACAGAGGACGGGAGTTTTGTATCGTATGCTGAGGCGGACTATAGGTTCACTAGAATCTAAGATGAACTTGTTAACAGAGGAAGTTAAGATTACAAAATTAATGTCTGCTGAAAATGGGGGAAGATCAAGTGTCAGTAACGATGATAGTACATCGAGAGAAATGATACAAACACAAGTGGAAAGCTCAACCAAAGAATTGACGGGAGGAGGCAATATTAGCAGTGACATACACGAGAATACTCCTAAAGAAAACAGAGATTCACATAACGCTTTGACAGAAAGAGAAAATAGAAATATAATTTACAACATACAAAATGTAAACATCGAAAAACCAAAGTTTGGTGAAAATTCAGAAATGCATCCAGTTACCTTTCTGGAAGACCTAGAAATATATTTGAAAAAGGCCTCTTCCAGTCAGAATGAGTTGAATCTAATTTTGGAGTGTTTGGTAGGAGAAGTCAGAGATTGGGCGCGGATATATAAGGGAAGGTGGAATAATAAACAAGAATTCAAAACAGACTTTTTAGCAACCTACTGGGGGGATAAAGAGCAAAATGAATTGCGACGTACTATTGTCCAAGGAAACTGGGACCGTAGCAAGACACCTTCAATGTTAAACCATTTCTTGCAGATCGTAGGTAAGGCACGGATGCTCAGTTATGAAATCCCAGAAAAACAAATGATCGCTGATATAATGAGACATTATCCAAAGTTTATCCAGCAGGGTTGGATAACCTCAAAGTTGGAAACGGTTATAGAAGCGGCAGAATATCTACGTAGCATGGATAATATAAATAAACAGGAGACACAATTTTTCCCGTCGGCATCACAAAAGAAATTTGCAGAAAAGAAGAAGATGGAATACCAACAAAATTATCAAAATTGGAAGAGACCAAGGGTGAATAATATACAAACGGAAGTTCGTACAGTGGAAGATGGAGAAGAAAGAACTAATGTAAGGGATCGCGATATAGTGTTAAACTAGAGGAGGCTGAGAATTTAGTCCCCGAATCAGCTTCAACCACAGGGGATGTAATATTGCACATGATGAAAAAGATGGGATGGGTACCAGGACAAACATTAGGGATTAATAATAATGGTCTTAAGGTACCTATAAAGGCTAGGGAGTATGGGCAAGAAGGTACGGAAGGACTAGGGTATAGTACGTTCTGGGGAAATGACGAAAATATAACTGACCAAATAATAAACGTATTAAAATTAAAGATAGAAGAAGGACAGTTAGGTGAAATCAGTACACGTTCGGTAAAGTCGGTGTTTGAGGAAGAGCAGGAGGAAATTAATGTAAATAAATATAAATCCGAAATTTTAGTACAAATATTTGATTATGAGATAGTAGGTTTAGTAGATACCGGAAGTGATATAACATGTATTTCAGAAGAGTTTTGGAATGAACTGAAACTAAAACATAACTCTATAATTCCATTACTGCCAATAAAACCATTTCAAATAAAGACAGCGGTAGGACATAAAAGTATAGAGATACGAGAAATTGCACTTATTCCAGTAAAGATTGGGACACAGGTTTTTGACGTAGGATTTTTGATAGTACCAAAGTTAGTCAATCAAATAATACTGGGGTTCGACTGGTTAAAGGCTCATGAAGCTATCATTAGTGTAAAGAAAGATGAAAAGGGTTTATTATTAAATAAAAATAATGAAAGGTTATTAGTTAGATTTTATGAACGTGAGGAAATCGGGACTAGTGAGAGCACGGAAAGGGAAGAAGGATTTATTGAGATCTTGGAAGATAATTCAAATAACGTAAAAACAGGAGTTTTATTGGAGTCAGAGAAAAAGGAGCGATTAGATCAATTGTTAGAGAAATATATAAGTCTATTTTCTGCAGAGTTAGGAAGAGCGAATTGTTACCAACACGAAATAATTATGGAGACTCAAATTCCAAGTATTAAGCGAACGTATCCGGTACCATATGCTTACCGAGAGAAAGTAGAAGAAAAGTTAAGAGAGATGGAAGAGCAAGGAATTATTAGCAGAACTTCTACACCGTATTGTAGCCCTTTAACTTTTACCCTTAAAAAGGACGGATCGATAAGAGTACTACTAGACGCAAGAGAGATCAATAAACATATGGTAGCTGAGTCAGAGAAACCTCCCTTGCAGATAGATGTTATGAACTCTTTTCATGGAGCAAATTACATAAGTGTGATAGATTTGAATAACGCCTACTTCCAAATACCAATAACAGAATCTAGTAAAAAGTATACCGGATTTGCTTTTAATGGTAAATCTTACGTTTACAACGTGTTGCCACAAGGATTGAAAACTTCTGTAGGAAGTTTTAGTAGGGCTATGGATATAATTCTCGGACATGAAGTTAGGGATTACTGCGTAAACTATTTAGATGACCTGGCAATAATTACGACAGGAACTTTTGACCAACATTTAGTACATCTAGATGTAATATTAGGAAAACTAGAGAAGGCAGGGCTTACTTGTAACTTGGGAAAATGTGAATTTTTCTGCAAAGAGGTAAAAATGTTGGGCTACATTATATCAACAGAAGGGCTTAAGACTGATCCGGATAAGGTTAAGGCTATAAAAGAATTTCCAGTACCAAAGAAATTGAAGCAAATCAGAGCATTCTTAGGGCTGTGCAATTTCTATAGGAGATTTATACCAAATTATAGTTTTCACATACAACCTTTATGCGAATTATTAAAGAAAGGCACTGTATGGAGATGGGGAGAAAGAGAACAACAAGCATTTGATAAAGTAAAGGCTTTGTTTATACAAACAATTCAATTAAATCACCCAGATTTTAACAGCCCTTATTATTTGCAGACAGACAGTTCAGGGGTAGGAGTAGCTGGGGTATTGTACCAAGTAGATGAAAAAGGTCAGGAGAGAATATTGGGTTTTCATAGTAAGGCCTTGAGAGGAGCTCAATTAAACTGGACCGTGACAGAACAAGAGTTTTATTCAATAATAAATTGCCTTGAGAAATTTGAAACATATTTAAGAGGAAATAAAGTAGTGATTAGAACAGATCATAAAGCATTGACTTTTATCAAAACATGGAAGCTGTATAACGCTAGAGTTACTCGTTGGGTCAATTATTTGGAAAACTTTCAATATGAAATTGAACACGTAAAAGGAAGTGAAAATACAGTTGCAGATGTATTGTCTAGGTATCCGCCACAGAGCGATTTATTACAAGAGGATAGAGTAAGATCACCAGAAATATTATACATGGAAACAAGTGAAAACAAAAATTTGACAAGTAGGTTGAAGAATTTAAAAAAATTACAAAGGGAAGACTTAGAAATTGGGAATATAATTGAACAAATGAAATCAAATGAGAATGGGAAAGAGAAAATTAATCGAGTAGCGGAAAGATGTGAAATAAAGGATGGGATATTATATATTAAACCAAGGGAAGACATGAAAGGGGTGATTTATTTACCTGAGGTTATAAGAAAAGAGGCAGTTAGACAAGTACATTTAGAAATGGGTCATCAAGGTGCCTATAAGGTTATAAAATATGTGCGAGACAGATTTTATTGGAAGGGCATGACCCGGCAAATTAAACTAATACTTAAAGTGTGTCATGAATGCCAGATTGCCAAGAGTAATACGGTCAGGCATGTAGGAGCGTGTCAATCAATTATATCTAACGAAATTGGGGAATTGATCATGGTAGACCTTTATGGACCATTACCAGCTGGGAGCTTTGGAATGAGTTATATTCTGGTAATACAAGACTCGTTTAGCAAGTTCGTTAAGTTTTATGAGCTTAGGAAGGCAACAACGAAGTCGGTGTTAGGGAAGATGAGGAAATTTTTCGAAATAATTAAACCTAAAGCTGTAATGTCAGACAATGGAGCACAATTTGCTAGTAAATATTGGAAAGAAAGTATGGAACAACTGGGAATAAAACCAATATATACTACAGTTAGGAACCCACGTCCTAACACAACGGAGAGGGTAAATAAGGAATTAGGGCGACTTTTTAGGACTTATAGTAGAACCAATCATCGAAACTGGGTGTCAATATTGCCTAAGCTGGAGGTACTATATAACAATACCTATCATGACAGTATAAAATTTACACCTTGTGAAGTTATGTACGGTGAATCAATGGATCTGAGCTTTGACAAGTTCTTGTGCAACACAAGAGAGCAATTAGATGTGAATAAAGTTAGAGAATCAGTGCGAAGTAATTTGCAGGAAGCAGGAAAACAGAGAAGAGCGAAATTCAATCAAAAATACCGACTGGTTTACTTTAATATAGGAGATTTAGTGAAAATCAAAAAATTAAACAAATCAGACGCTAAACAGAAGATAACTAAAAAGTTTGAGGCAATATATGAAGGTCCATACGTGGTAGCAAGGGTTCTTTACCCAAATGTTTATTTGTTAATGGACCCTTGTTCGGAAAAAGTAAGGGGGAAATTCAATGCCATACATTTGTCGAGATACTATAAGGAAAAAGAAAAGGAGGTAACGGGTTGAAGCTGATTCGGGAGACACATGTAATTTAGGAACTAAACGTAGTTAAATTTTATGACAACATAAGAGATATTAGGTAAACAACTATTATTGTCACTATTATTGTATTGTAACTATTGTTTATCTTTGTGGTCTGATATTTTTTGTGGCCAAGAAATATTTGATTACTTTATGTCAGTTAATAGAGTTGTTTTTAAAAAAAAAAAGGGGTCGATAACTGTTACGCGGAGAATTATTGTTATATTACGGTTGACGTTAGTATAAGAGTTTTAATTGTTTTAGTTAGTTGATTGTTTGTTTATAATTATCTACTTTGTTCATGTCTTTAGATATCGTGGTTTTTTTTTCTACTCTATTTTTTTTAAATTGATACCTTGCTATAAGGTATCTAAGGTATTAGAGAACTAATGTTTAACAGGGAAAACATTTTTAGAACTGGCAGATTTATAAGAGGTTTTAGAATCTTGCATCTAATCAACTGTTAAATCTTACTTGTTTGAGTCTTTAGCAAATGTTTTTTCTCTAAATTAAATAAGTTTTATTTTCTTATCTAATCACGAAAAAAAAAAACAATGTTTATTGTGAAAGTAATGCCTTGAGAGGAAAACAAAAGGAAATATGTCATCAGATAATGAATTTTGCTGTAAAAGATGAGAAAGGTTGAATAGATAGTTAAAGTTGAGATAATAAGCTACTACAATGTAATGATTATAAGGGAACTAAGCCAAGGAGATAGCGAACGAGGGGCTAAACAAGATTAAGTTAGTTAACTTAAGTTGTCTTCTGTACGAACAAAATTTATTGTACTTATAAACTAGAAAAACGAAAATAAAAGGAAAAGGAACCAAAAAAAAAAAAAAAAAAAAAAAAAAAAAAAAAAAAAAAAAAAAAAAAAAGAAAAAAAAAAAAAAAAAAAAAAAAAAAAAAAAAAAAAAAAAAATTACTATGTACTTATGTACATTGTACACATCAGCTAAAATATTGTAGGGTAAGGGAAAGGCCTACTCAAGTCTATAGAAGAAAAAAAAAAAAAAAAAAAAACTTTTATCGGGTTGAGTAGAGGGGAGGAGGCGGCCTTTCTAAATAGAAATGTTTTTTTGGTTCATTTATAATGTCCTTATGTATGTTAATAACAAATAGAGTTAATAACGTTGTCTAAGTTATGAGAAAAATTAATTGTACATACTATTTAATTAAAATTGATGAATTAACGCTGCAATATAAAGGAAGAGTTTGAGCGTTAATTTCATCCATGGTGGTAAGGGAAAAGCCCATCTGTGAATATGAGGGTTCAAAAGTGGTTAATAATAATAAGAGTAATAATACTAATAAGACGCTCATTATATTTACAAAATAAAGTAGAATACTGATTATTTACAGATGGAGGGGAGCGCGGCGGCTTTTCAAAAAAAAAAAAAAAAAAAAAAAAAAAACATATATTAGCAATAATTAATAAAAATTTAAAGAAATACAAGTTTTATAAAATTGTTAATTGGTATAATGTGGGCACTCCATTAGAAATGGTGACGCAAGAAAAATATCAGGTTCAGGTAGTTTGTCGGGGCGTTGTATGGTATTCTAAAATGCATATCGGACGATAGCTTTACTGCAACTTAATTACGTAGACTAGCATGGGTTCTACGACATTGAAATAATTTTAACTTTTTAGTTACATATTAGAATGGTACTCTAAGTGCATATGTCAATTTTAAATAAAAAAAAAAAAAAAAAATAAGCACGTAATTCAAATTTAAACAAAAAGTTTTAGGTGAATCAATTGCGAGCTTATGGTTTAAATAAATTACAAAACTATATATATATATATATATTCTAGGAAAAATAAAAGATAAAAATAAGATAAGCTGTGTAAATCAATTTTGAGCACATGGTTTCATCTATTTAAAAGGGGTATAATCTAAATTCTAAATGTTGTAAAGTTTTAGTTGATTTGGACTAAATTAAATAAATTCAAATATAATTAAAAAGGAAAATACGAGTTAACTTTGGCATTAATATTTAAAAGCAGTTGAAACATTAATTATTGAACCGATGAGATGGTGTTTATCAAATTAATGTAGGAATTAATCTTTAAAAAATGGGATACTTATTTTATTTTAATGTGGTAGCGGAATATTTATTAAAAGCAATATTATTTAAAAGCCTTTTACCTATATTGGGAATTGCTAGACCGTTGAGATAGTATACTCGAAGTCTGATCGAAGTCATGTTAAGGGTTGGAATGTTAATGTTTTGCTAAAGAAAGGTTTTTGAACGTATAGGGGAAATTGGTTGATGTGGAAGGTTGGCCCCGGTGATTGACATAGTAACAGTTAGCAAGGGTCTTGGTGGTTTAGCAGAGCCTAAGGTTTAAGGGGTTTGTTGTCGGTTGAATTCGAACATCTAACACTTAACAATCAGTTTCTTATAAGAAAGAGCTTTGGAGTTAGGATTAAAGCAATAGCATCAGCTCGCAGGTTAATGCACTTATAAGGAGCCCAACTACACAAGAAGCTAAGACTGAAACTCGGCAACTACACATACTCCGGAGGAGGAATTAACTATGAAATTACGATTATTCTGGGTGGTTGTTTCAATTGATACACGGTTGCTACTTTTAGCTATACTAGATTTTGCAGGGTTTTCGCATTGGTTCCTTAGGAATTGAAAGGTTGAATTCTGACGGGATTTTTGCTTAAATGCTACTAGGGCTGCCTGCCTCACAACCAGGTCTCAGTAGAATCTAGTAATCCTAGTTATCAATGTCAATCGGTTATATAATTCAAACAATATAAGCTCAGGATGCTGACTACTTTTATGGTTAACTTCTGTTCTGGTCTAAATCCACTATACATATAGGATCACTTACAGCGAGAATCACACATGTTTGAAGTCAAACGATAACAAATTATAAAGTTGCTTATTGGGCACAATTAAGAGGGAATTGTAAATTACATTAGATAAACTATATTTGTGAGATTTGTTTGATTATTAGATTAGAAAATTTTACTTCGGTTCAACAATTAAACACCTGCGTAAAATTTGGGGGTTGGTGTAACGGTCCAAAGGGTCCCGTCATGTCACAAATATAGTGAAGGCTTGATTATAAATGGGAATACAAAAATATTTAAATAAAATCATCTACTTATAAAAGGCTCAAGGTCTTAGGACTACTAATGAAAGGTTCAAGGTCTTAGGACTCTAGAAAACTAAAATGATTATCTGATAAATTCATATCCAATCTATAAATAACTTCTATTAAACACTAAAAATGAATAAATAGGATAGCCAATAATAACGTATATAATAAATTATGTTATTACTGAAGCTCTGAGAATCTACCGTATGGTAATCGACACATTTAATGAATAAATAATTAAAATATGAACTATAATAAATAAACTTTACTGGTTGTACACCACAAGCATATTAACGAAACAATAACCTAAAGAAAATCTATAATTAAATCTCTAGAATATGTACCAAAATAACACAGATTAGTCCTTAAGCTAATGCCATCTAAACAGTGAATTAACGCATTTAATAATTAGATTTAATATAGTAACTTATAGTAGCACCGGCAGATATAGAACGATGATCGCGTCAATTGAGTTTTCCGTGTCACAATAACAATTTATATGCGCCTAGTAAATCTTAAGTAAAGTTATAATCGGTTTACTATGACAAAGGAATAAATCAGTTAGCGAATAGGGTAGCAGGAAGAAATGCGCGTCGATGGTCCTTTATAAGCGCTTGCGTCGGCTCAGAAGGGGAATTAGATCTTGGGATTTTGTGTTGAATTTTGGGTTCCTCGGGTATTAATTTTAGAATATTTGTCATTTTATTTTCGTATTTTGTTACGGTTTCTTGGTGCTGGTTCATTTTAGATAAATTTCATTTACGCGAGTCCTTTTATGCGGTTATAGTACATTACAGTGATTTTAATTTCAATTGGGGTTTTGTTAAATTCATTTTAGATAAATTTCATTTACGCGAGTCCTTTTATGCGGTTATAGTACATTACAGTGATTTTAATTTCAATTGGGGTTTTGTTAAATTCATTAATGATGGACCAGTAATGAGAAATCAAATATTAAATTCGCGTTTAATTTAAATTCTTTGTGAATAGGCGCGTTTTAGTGAGCTAGTTTTCCTCTCAAAAGTTTTTCTTGGCTTGGCTAATACCTTGTGATTTTATTGAAGTGTGTAGTATTAGAATTTGTTTGGGGGGTAAATATTTCGTATTGACCAAGCACGGAAAAATTATAACGCATGAGTATGCGGTGTGATGCTGGGCCTGACGGTGCTAACTTGGCATTACATGTCCTCCATGGTTAGTGTTAGAGTTAGGCTGCATTGTTCTTGAGACGCAGCAGATCGATTATTCCTCCGCAAAGGATCGATCGTCTCCAATCTGGGTTATATTATCTATCTGGACTGGGAGGGGGACCGTCGAAGTGGACCCATGTGTTTGCACGCCTCTTGGTCTGATAGATAAAATTATCTGGGTTGTCTTATTTATATATTTATATATTCACATTTATACAGGGGCGGATGCTCTCCCATCCATGGACCACGGTCCGGGTAGGAGTATCCTTAGGGGGTGCGTAGAAATTAGGTTTAGCTTTTTAGAGCCTCGCCAGCTCGCTTTCTTATAGGCTAGCTTAGATAGGTCTCATTGCACACTCGAGACCGACACACACGTTTAAAGTTAAATGTGAGATTCAAGCAATCTCTAGCTTGTTGGGGCACTCACTATATTAGGTTGGGTTTAGCAATAAGTCGAGGAACACACATTGGGGTTAATAAAAATAAATATAAATTTCGTCGATTTAAAATAAAATATCAACTAATTGGGTTAAATAAAACCAAATTATTATCAAATAAAATTCTAGTAAAAGCTAACAATTAAATCAAATAATATTAAAATATTTAATTCCTTTCATAAATGAAGTAATACCAAACTAAATAAATCATAATTCATTACCTAAAAAGATATATAATTCAATTTAATAAAACACAAGTTTCGTTCAATGAAATTCTAGTAAAAGTAAACCATTATTAAATAAGTATGTAACCAATGAAATATAAAATTTTAGGACCAATCTCAAATACGGATTTATCTTACGTATAGTTATAATAAATTTATTTAAACGGAGTCGTAATGTTCAAAATACTCTATACTTATGTACCTATAATGCGCGTACGTCAGATGTTAAATACAAGCTAATGAGATTGAAGGACTAAGTATGGTCTAATAAAATAAAATATTCTTTAAAATCATTTAACTTTGAAATCCATAAATAAATTAATACTCTATTTAATTGAATATTTACATCAAATAGATTTGGACCTGTGTTATCGAATCTTAAAGTTGGAACTTGGAAAAGATCTTTGTTTTAATAAATTGATATGCTCCATATTTATAGAGAGTGTACTACTTATAATTATATCATTCTATTTACTTAATTATTTTGATAAGGTCTGTATGCACTTGGGCCAAGCGTAGTCGTGCCCGGAGGTTTCTCTATGCCAGATGGATTAGAGAGCTTCTTCGTCGATAGTGTTTTATGATGGATTTTATCAAAAGATTTTATGCCACTTATTTCTAGATCTGAACTCGGAGACAACCTAAAGATCTAGCTTGACCAAATCGATTTGATTTAACATTATTTTGAGTTCTGTAAAATCTCCAATAAGACTAATTTATGTTCGCTACTCTATGCTGGATAGATTAGAGTTGCAAACAAATATTACCGACTAATAAAGTCATGTTATTTCATAAGGAAATAACTAGACCAAAATTCAGTGTGAATATCCTGAAGGTCTTATAATCTAGCTGGGAATGGCTTGATTATTTATATAAAAATTAAGAATTATATTATAGCCTCGATAATTTAATACGTAGATATTATGGGTTTTCTACCAAATCGTCGACTAATAATTAATCTCATGCTAAATATAATCTAGGTAAAATAATACCAAAGGTTGGATAATATAGGTAGGCTCGATTTAATAGTCAAAATAAACTATTAATATTATTAGCTCGAATAAAAGCTCACGGTAAAATAATTCTTATCAAATTCTATTTTAACGGTATTATTGTTTTTGAATTTAGGATCGTCGTTAATATTAGAAAATTGCTAGGACAAATTTAATAGAACTATAGGAATAGGATGGGGAGGAGGAGCCCGAGATGGGATTAGGATCTCTCTTGTAACGAAGTTAGTACTTACCTGAGAGATCCACAATGAAATTGGCGATGGATGAGTATGAATCTTTGCTTGTTAACAAATAGAGTTCCCTTGAATGATTTGATGTATGCCAGTGTTAGGATTTGCCAAAAGACAATGTCCTCTTACTCTCTAGTATATATTTGAAGACTAAATTTGACAGACAGACATAATAAGTACTAACCACAACAACTAGACATACAAACGTACCAAAAACGTTAAATTAATAGACCAATTCCCCTAGTGCGCTGAAGTATCACTATTTAAGCACTATCTGAAGGGAGATAACCAAGTCTGGAGACGAAATCTCATTTTTGGGGGCGGGGATGGGGCTCCCAAATAGGATCACCGCAGAAAATGACAATTGCAGTGATTCTACTGATACGTGCTAAACAAGATATCGTGTAATTAACGTAAACTCAGAAAGTATGGGGTGAATGTGATAAGATAATAACTTAGGTCTTACTTAGGTTCAACGTAATTCTAGACTGTTAGAAAAGACATCGATATAAACTCTACCATAGCTACGTCAAGACTATAAGAATAGTTAATGTTATACTTTTATAATACCTACCTAAACTCTACCAACCAAACTCTAGAACTATGTAAATGTACATGTATAATTACTTCACGGTATTTACTCTACATAAAAATCACGAATATAAAAGGGTTGTAATTTTAATAGGATTATGCGCGTTTCAATAACTATTAAGCATCTACATTAATTACGTTATTATAAAATTAATATAATCTAAAGGATATTATATAGGCAATATAAAACATAATTATAAGTAATTGATAAGTTGGCATATAGATAGATTATTGCGGTTTATTAGGTAGCATTAGGCATTGTCTCACTACCTTAAAAGAACTAGGGATTCTACAAATCACAACGTACGGTCCTACCACACAAATAGACGATCCACTTGGCCATAACCAATATCAATCTTAGGACTTACAACACTTCTCTTACGTTTAACATTTTACTTAGGTAGCCGTGAGCGACTAGGTTCTATTCGTATCTCTCTAGGTTTATTAGGTTCACTCTAGGTTAGGTTCTAATAGATAAAATATGAAAATCAAATATCAGCTCGATTAAACGCAAAAATATCTTTAAACGTTAACACCAATTTTTCATTGGGGGGGTTACAACTCGGAACTTTAAAACAATAAAGTTTCGCGTGACACTGCACTGCGCACGTCATCCTGAGACATCACACAGTCTAGTAATCAGATTACTAGACTGAGCGATCAGATCAAAAAGTCTCATTTGCCCAGTAAATTCCCAGTAATTATTTTTTCTTTTTTTTTTTCTTTTAAAGTACCTACTTCATGTTTTTTTAACGCGATAATGATGTTCGTCTCTACCGACCTTTAGGGTCAAAATAGGTAAGATTTTAATGTTGCATACTATTTTCAGCTTTGTCTAAATAGATTAAGGTTGATATTCATATAGCACTTAAAAACTCCTCGAGCATTTTGCTGCTTTGTCTGAATTGAGCCTTACAGTGTCACCGGGTGGGAGGACCGGCGCCTAGAGCACCTACCCGTCAAAAGTGGGAGGCAACCAGCTCAAGACTGTGAGCCTTAGTTTGTTCTTGAGGATCGAGAAAACTAAGTCTACTGGAAAGGTCAACTCTATCGGGAAGGCGCAACTATTCTAGCTAACCTATAGGGGATCGCCGGCAAGATTGGTGTATGATTGTGTTATACGCTGGTATCTTCTTTCTTCTTTCATTGTCATGTGATGAGCAGCAGTGTCGCTTAATAGCAGGTGAACGGTGTCGTATGGCTTGCACCGACTTGCGGGCTCAAAAGCGTAGAAACAAAAGGCATTAATTTTTATTGGTCGATAGGCCCCTAGTAGGTGGACTGACCAGGGGAGTAGCCGCTCAAAGTGGCGCTCTAGGGGCCTACGTCATGACAATGAGAAGCTGTTGAATGCAAGTGGCAAGTAGCCGCTCAAAGTGGCGCTCTAGGGGCATACCTTTAGCAGTAGACGTCTCCTGGCTGCTGCTGCTGATGAAAAACCTAAATTGTATCATCCCGAAAACATGCTGCTAAATGTTCATCTACAAAATGTGTTTCAGACAGAAAACAGACATTCATGCGTTTAATAATCTTTACCCGAGAAATTCTCAAAAGCTCTCTGCCAAGCACCTATTAAGATGTAAATGTTCACTGGACGTTTATTTTCTTAGAATAAAACTCGACAAAGGGCAAGCTCCAATCGCACCAATCCAAACCAAGGACGATAGCGTCAGCAATCTATCTTAACTCCCTGATTGGCGCTTACCGAGCCGTTCCCGGAATTTATACGGAGTGACAGTTTAAAGGACCACACACTTGATCACGGGATAGTGCTGGCTTGGATACAGTTGAATTGGAATACTGCGGAGTAAGGAATAGGTCCTCAATTGAGTTTTATGTTTTTTTTAATGGTTGTTACCTCATATATAAACCAATTTGAATCTTTTATGTTATAACTTTCAGATTGATGTGGTGAAGGTGAGACAGTGGTCAAATGCTATGCCTATAAATTGTAAAAAAAAAAAAATTGATGCCATAGAGACTTTATCAAAATTAATTCAGTAGTTAAAAAAAACTAAAAAAAAAAAAAAAAAAAACAATAAGAAAAACAGTATACAGTAATAGTATATTTTTCCAGTTATTCAATCAAAATAACTGGAAAAATATTATTAAAAAAAATTATAAATAATGTACTTTACATTATTTATTATCGCGAATGCATGATAAAAAGTAGTTATAATACATATCTATACTCAATTATAACAAAATAATAATAATTCTAATTGCAAAAGGGCTTAAGCTTATTTTGATTAATCCTCTTCTCTCTCAAGATCAAAACTGAAAGCAAGGAATTACATTAATCTAAATTGTAACAGAAAAAGCTTAATAATTAAGGTCTCACATGCCCATCGCCTGCCTCACCTAATTTATAATTAACCAGCCAATTATCTCAAATCTCAGTTAATCTCCGCTATTTTGGTCCAAGGATTTAATGTTTCAGCTTTATAATGAATATAGTAGTTACAGAAGACTTAGATTCAAGTCGAAATAAAGGCCTTAAAGAATTAGGTAATAGGTTTTCATCGTCATCATCAGTAGCCAGAATACGTCCAATTCTGAACCTAATAGTCCCCTATAGAACCCACTTTAAACGCTTATTGTAAAGGTTTGCTATAATCACCACGCTTGGCAGGCAGCTTGGTGAATGGTGTACTGACGAGAATTGCTGCCCATTCTCTGGATATCCCTTTAGCCGGCTTTTACGGTACGTACCGTAACAGATGCGGTAATTTTTTTCTTAAAAGTACCATCTTGGTTTTTGAAAATGTTTTTGCCGTCGCTCTGCTCTTCACACATATGATCTACCATACGCAATAATAGAGCCCATGGGTAAATTTACCTACATTTTAGCATTTCGGGCGTAGTTACAACTACTTCTCTTCGTCATAATTTTGACGCTAAATATTCGTAACATTAGGTGGCTTTAAATACGAAGATATTATAAAAACTTAAAAAAAGAAGACGTACGAGCATAGTTTTTTACTGCGTAGACAATATAAAATAAAAATATCATCAAAATCGGATAACATTTAGAAGTGGAAAAGCGTTGGGCCTTTTTATGTTTGTATGGACAAGAGGGGGGTATAACCGCACGGTCAATGATTACATAGGTACATACTTACGTAAAAAATATTCATGCAGACAGTTATTATGATTAAAATGTCAATGATGACATTTTCTAAATTAATACACGCCGATGATGGTGATGATGATCATGAGATCATCATCATCATCATCAGCGTGTATTAATCCACTGCAGGATAAAGGCGTCTTCTAATTCACGTTACCGAACCCTTCCTTAGCAGTTCTTATTCCAGCTGCTGCCTATGCCAGCCACTCTGCGTTACGGTGTCACATTGAATAGCTCCTCAGAACATTCCTCTATATAAAAGCAGTAAAATCATTATACCTACCAATATCTCTACGAATATTGATTGATTCTATGTATTATGTCACAAATATCTGACTATACCATTCAAGAGTCAAAGGTTTTGATTACGCAGCGACCTCTTCTTTTCCCTGATTATAATACCTAAAAATACCTTGGAAGTCAATTTCCCGTAATGCGATAACTGAAGATATTTTCTTGTAAAGCTTTCATCGTATTCCTTTTGAGATTTCACTCTCGAACCAACAATTTCTTTATTCGCAAATCGGTTGGAAGATTTCGTTTTCTGCGATACTTCAATCGATTCTAATTGAGTTATTGGTTAATGGAAGTAAAATATTTCTCGAGTTGGATGCAAGAGGCAAGTATGGTCAAAGTGGCGCTTTATGGGGGAGACCTTATATTGAGCAATGGGCATCTTCCAGCTAATGATGATGAAGGTTACTAAGTACGCTAGCCTGTCAAAACCACGGGGAGCCGTTGGGTGCAAGATGCAAGCAGCTGTCTGCTATATGTTGGAGACTTATTTTCAGCAGTGGCGTCTCTATGATATTGGTGAAGTTGATTCTTTCATTCCTTCTAGTAAAGACAATGGCTAGCCAAAATTGTCAAAACCTTTAAGCTAATCGAATGCTTTTGACGCGGTTTTCTTACGAAAACAACCAATTCTAATAAAATGGTGAAGACATAAAACACTTTTATGTAGTAGTAGCGCCACAAAAATGGGCCCTACATCTAGTTCATTGCCAAAATGACTCACACTTACAGCCGTTTTATCCTTTACAGTAACATAAAGACACGTACCTATTCTAGAACTAATTTCATTAAGTAACCAAATTGGGTGAAATTGAGGAAAACAAAAGATAACAGGATTGTTTTCGCCAAACATCCTAGAAGGAACATGCAATAAACGCAATAGCTAGCGTAAAAGAAGATAACAGTATCAATAAAGTACGATCTCGTTCCGATCCTCGTACGATTTGAATGGGAATAGGGTTGCCACTGTAATAGGCTAGATGACTACTGTTTTCTTTTAGCATAAATTAACAATAATCCTCAAAAAATAAACAGTTGTGAAAATAAAAATTAAAAACCAAGCGCGGTGTGAAACAACCCATTACCCTAAATATCTCAAAAATCACAAAGTGACCAAGCATTTTAAAATACAGGAATAGAAAGAGAGCCCAAACATGCAGTGACGTCAGAATTTGGTTCTTCATAGTACCTCATTACTAAGCTGTGGTAGCTTTACATACAATCTCTCTAGGTGGTAGGACTTTTCTGCAAAGTTCGTCTAGGTAGGTACACCGCTTTGCCAGTTATTCTGCCGCCAAGCAGTAGCGTGCAAGCATTATTATGTTCCGGTTTGAAGGGCATTGTAGCTAGTGAAATTACTAGGCAAATGAGACTTTATGATCTGATCACTCAGTCTAGTAATCTGATTACTAGACTGTGTGATGTTTCAGGATGACGTGCGCAGTGCAGTGTCACACGAAACTTTATTGTTTTAAAGTTCCGAGTGATACTGCAACTGTTATGGGCGGCCGTGTTGCTTAACATCAGGTGAACGACTAGCTCGTCACGCCATTCAATCGCATAAAAAATCTCTTTGGCATGTGACGTCACAATCACGTGTTTTCATATTAACTGTAGGGATGCTCTGTTTGGCGAGAAAGGGACAGGCTAGGCCATCAGAAACTTTAATAGCTTATTAATCTGTGATTTATTTACCGATTTAACTCATTTTTGCCAATTACTGCATTCATTTTTTACCTTCTTTATGAAAATAATATTAACTTGTTCATTTTTAAAAACAGGCATCTAGCCTATTTTAATGATAATATTCTTGAAATGTACCGAGGACCTAATTAATATTATTTTATATTAGTGTTATTACTTCACATCATGAAATTATTAGTTAGACTTTCCTAAGTACTGTATTTTTTTCAGCAGCCACTCAAAGTGGCGATCTGTGCGGAGGCTTATATTCAGCAGTGGACATCCTCAGACTTTTAATGATGATGACTAAATTTTTGTTTCAGCGAAATAAGATGTCGGCATAATTTAACAGAATGTAGCGCTCATAGCGAAGCACGACTAGCCGTTTCTATCCGATCGGTAGGTAAAGTTAAGCAACGTTTGCTGCGGTCACTACTCTGATGGGTGACCGCTGCAGCAAAAAGAGGTATTTACAACTGAGCGCTACCGTGCTTCGGAGGGCACGTTAAGCCGTCGGATCCGGCTGTTGTCGTAAGACAATAGTCGTTAAACCAAGTCAAAAGCCTTTGGGTGGTCTACAAATTCTGACACCAGGGCTGACCACTTGCCTACACGAGAAGAAGAACAGAATGGCAAAAAATAAATACGGTGACATCCCTATTTTAAATCTCAGTGTGCACTATATTTATATCTTTTGAACGTGCAAATTGTCTAACATTCTTGCAAGTAGTAATAGTAGTACCTACAAGAACAACTATTAATCATTAAACTAGAGGCTTCTCATAATCTACATTTTACGTCTTCTTCATATATACTGAAAGTACCTAGATGAAAGAGACGGAAAGCGTCGATTTGAAATTCTTGTCGATTTTTATATTTATTGTTTGACTAGCAGCACCCCGCGGTTTCACCCGCGTTCCTACAGGAACCGTTCCCGTTTCCGGGATAAAAAGTAGCCTATGTTTTAATCCAGGGTATAAGCTACCTCCATACCAAATTTCATCTAAATCCATACAGCTGTTAGAGCGTAAAAGAGTAACAAACATACACACATACACACATACGCACAAACTTTCGCCTTTATAATATTAGTGTGATGTGATGTGATAGGCTTGCGTTTCACCATTGTCTTAATTTGATGGTAAGTGACGACGCGGTTAACGATGAACCATGTTTACCTAGAAAATACTTTCAGTGTTGCCACCAAATCCTTCCTAGATTACCTATATTGTTTGTCAAGAAACAATGATGCTGGTAACGTGTCCCATTCTTTTGCTGTTTAAATAATATTATACTTTTTTATAATGCTAAAATGGCATGTTATATACTACGGTTGACAACAATTCACCTGATGGTAAGTAAGTGACGAAGTTGTCTAAAGTGGAGCACGTTTGCACATAAGATGCCCATTCACTCCTGATTTGAAAAGGCGCAGGTTATAACACTGCTGCTGGAAGAGCATCCCATTCCTTGGTCGTTCGGGCTATGAATGACTCAGCAAAACGCATAGTGTGGACTTGTGGTACACTAACGACGTAAGGATGTGAAGAATCACCAAGCTTTGTAGTTCTATGATGGAAAGGGGATGACGGAATGAGCTGATGAAAAGCATGCGCATACTCTCCAAAATTTAACCCATAGAAAACCGACAGACCGGCGACCTAGTGTTCAAGACTTTGAATTCGCCCTTTAACTAGTCTCCCATCGTTGATAAGACATGTGGAATCAAAATACTTTGCGAGGGATGGTGAAACCAGGTATGATATTTTATAAGTTATCACAGTGGAAAATTTTGACGATAAAAAATGGGGGGGTTGAGTTCAATTCACTTTACTCCGAAAAAGTCACCAAAAGATTGTTGTATCACCCATCAATACAAGCATCAATCAATATTAATCGCTCACGTTACAGAAGACGGATGGTATAATTAATAGGGTTTGCTAATTGTTTTCTTGTAAGAGCCTGATCAATCACGGTGTGGAGGGCTTTTGGGGTTTATAGAATGTATGCTTGCTCTTTGGGCCGAAGACGATCAATTATTTTTTAGGTATATGAGACGGAAACAACTACAAAACAGTGCTATATTTCGTATGGGCATTGACATATTAAACTACTTCGTATGAGATTTAAATCTATGCTAAGGGGCATTGATTTAAATCTCAGGATATGCCTTAACTATCATTTTTTTTAATCAAAATGGTGACAGAAAATTCAACGCCATCAAAGTGACGCCGCCATAATATCCTGTCTTTGTATAAGTTTACAACAATTTTCCAAATAAAAAATAGATTATTTTATGTCAACGAAGTATAATATTTAAAACGTTGACTTTATTATAGTCAAATATGCTGCCTTTTTGATTACACTTACGGAAGTAGTTCGTACAAGCTTTCACAGCACAACTGGGCATGTTTTCTTCATAGCACTTGACCGATCTCTCCTAACTTAGATCACAGACTGAGCGCTAGTGTAGGCCAATCTGTGAATTTGGCTCCCACTTTGAAGCGACGTTTTTAACCTGTCATCAGGCATATCTTAAGGGTATAATTATATCATCAGCCAGAAGACGTCCACTGCTAAACTTAAGCCTGTTCCATTAGGGGGGGACCGCAGTGGAGTCTAAATATTGTATTGTCTTTATTAAATAACAAAATAAACTCGCAAAAATGAATTCATCTCGATCATCGCGTAAACATCGCAACACCTGAGCGTTTCGACCATTTGTAGTCAGGCAGCGATACGGCTGAAGCACAAGCACCAGCCGCCTTTAATAAAACCTAATATTTATGTCTTTACCTACTATACCCTACCGGAGATACAGTGGAAAACAGTGACTAAAGAGTTATTTTATTGCAACGAAAATATTTCGACCATTACATAAAATAAAGTATTCGTATTTCGTTCCTCTTAGTTAAAATGGCAATGGCCAGGCCACATCACTCGTAGAATTGACAACCGATGGGGATGAAAGGTTTTCAAGTGGCAACCAGGACCGGAAGACGCAACGTAGGCTGGCCCCCTATTAGGTGGACCGATGATCTGGTGAAAACCGCGGGAAGCCGATGGATGCAGGAGGCGAGCAGCCGCTCAATGAACGCTCTCTTGGGAAGGCCTATGTTCTTCAGTGGATGTCTTCAGGCTGTTCATGATGATGACATAAAAAATCTGTTTATCTACGCGTTAGTCTGACCAAGTAAAAGAAGTCACCTATTTTAACAGAATTTCACAGGCTGTGAGGGCGACATATGGACCGAAGTCGAAGGAAGCATTTGGTTAAACCAGATAGATTCTCAGACATTCCAATTTTTATGTACCAAGCAAGCTGCTGCCTATTTTTGAGATATTTCCTTTGCCGGCACTTACATGAACACCGCCGGCGGTACAGGAAGAGATGGGGTGGTCTTATTCACAACAGCTGCATTTTAGTCTCTCTGCAATTTAGACTTTTTGCTTTTTAGACATACTGCGTTTTAGGCTTTCGGTTTTTTGTCAATCTGCCCTCGTAGTCTTTTTGCTTTGTAGGACATCTGACCATAAAGAATTATTACAATAAAAATCTGTTCAAAGCTAAGTCACTGTCATACACAGCCATACATAGTACCAAAGGCCTAATAAAAAAATAAAGGTGAGCACCATTTTAGCGAGTGTCAAAAGGTAGAATTTATGCCAGCGCGCCTACTTTCTATGCATTGTGCCGCCATGGCTCGGGTGACTTATGGCCTCGAGCGAATTATCTTCCAGATAATGGGTTTGAAGCTGCGCTTGAATAACTAGGCTTGAGACTGTTCTTGTTTTGTTGTTAGTTATTGGACTATTGAGGGAGTGGCTCAGTGGTTGCCTGTGCGACTTTCAAACACACGCCCTGGTTCAAATTCTGCTCAGCCCTGCACCAATGAAAATGACAATGCAAAGGTGAAGAAAAACATCGTGAAGAAGCAGCATGTTTAAGAATTAAAAACTTCGAGAAAATTGGTGATTCGCCAACCCGCACTTGGTCAGTGGGGTGGGTTATTGCCTACATCTCTCCCTGTGAGAGAAATCCCGTGTCCTATAGGTATAGTGTGAATGATATTAAAAACACCAACATAATCATTCTGTTATCTTGACCCCACACGTCTGGTGGGTAACCGAGGTGTAAGATTACCCAATGCCCACCCACTAGCACAGAGGCCCGCAAGGCCTACCGCCGGGGCGAGGTAGTGAATGCTAGCGCGACCCTATCTCGCCCCATCCCGGCGGCGGACGGATCACGGGGGGGTTTTAGTGGGTTCGAGTCCCACATACCCCTTGCCATCACATCTGTGGTGGCAGGGAAGTGCGAGGGTATTTCCCCCCTCAAAAAAAAAGGTCGGCTTTAGGACAACTTACTACTAATTTATGTGCCCTTGGAATACAAAATCCAGGTTTGGACGCCACAAAAAGTGGTTCCAAATATTAGCATATCTGAAAGTTAGGCACTATAACCTAGGTTTCTACATAAATAATGTGAGCGACACATAACTAATCTAATACTGATTATGTTTTGCTTAACTATAGGAGATTATATATAATTAATAATTTATTAAAAATAGAACTGAATAGGGTTGAAACTAAAATAAGTCATCATCAGCCTGAAGACGTCAATATTTATTATATTAATAAAAAGCTTGGTCCCGGATAACTTATTGCCTGACTGACTGAAAATGTACAGCCGAAACCGGTAAAAGTTGTCTTTTTAGTAGCGTAGGGACTAAGGGTTGTACTACAAAAGGATTTCTGAAAATCATCCCCTCGAATGGGCTGTTGAAGAAATTGTGAGTGAAAAAACCCGCAGGGTACTTCTATATTTGAAGAAACCCCATAACTATGTAGATAAAAAGCCAAAAAAAAAATTAAACGCCAAAATTTCTATGAAAAAAACACCTTCCGTAATTTATGCCAGATCGTAAAGGCCACCTACCATTAATACTCAGCGGATAAGAGCTTGTATTATGAATATTTTATTAGGTAATAAAATAAATTTCGCGTTTCGTCACGATCCATGTTTTATTTCTATGATAAGGTCCCTAATGATGGGGCCTAAAGTATTTTCCCGAAGATTTAGTTTATGATGTGCCGACCTTAATAAAACAGCTGAAGTTTACGATCATTGTTCTTAAGGGTGGCGTGGGGGAAAATACCTAAGCTGTATTTTTGCGCTAAGGATATTGTCCCCTATCAAAATACTTGTAGTCATAATTTCCGATAAGCGTGCCGTGATAAAACTATGATTTTATTTTTTACGCCGTTTTTGTGATAGCTTGTTAGTATTTTGTTTGTGACTTTATCTTGGTCTTAAAAAATAATATGTATGTGATATTTTTTATCATGCATACGAAAGTTTTGGAGGTTTTTGGTGGGTTTTTTTATTTTTTTGGGAATAGAAATGTGATTTTGTAATCTTCAACTTAATAAAAACGAATATAGCTATTTTGGACTTTCACGGTTGCTCATTACATAACCCGTTTTAACCCTTCTACTCAAGAAAAAAATAATTAAGAATAAACATGAACATTCTGTAAATGCTATTTTTATATCATCTATTCTTACGTTACGTTTATTAAAAACCTAATTTGGCAGATATTTTTTTATATCAAAACTTATTAAATAATGTTCATCATCAACAGCCTGAAGTCGTCCTCTGCTGAACATATTCCCCCAGAGCGCGCCACCTTGAACGGCTGCTCGTCTCCTGCATGCATCGGCTCCCCACGGCTTTCACCAGATCGTCGGTTCACCGAATGGGATCGTGTGGTCCCGGTTACGAATAGGACCACCCCATTTCTTCCCGTGGGTGCCGTAGAAGGCGGCTAAAGGAATATCCATGGAATGGGTCGAAGCGTTTCCCTCGGTCTTGATGATAACCAATCCTCAACTACTGCGGCCACCAAGCCGCCTGCTAAGCGTGGTGATTATGGCAAACCTTCCTCTCCCTATATAAATGGCAATACCACTGATTTAGAATATTTTCATACATCCTACGCTTATAGGCAATAAAAGCATGTTAACATACAAATATGTCGAAACTCGTAAACAAAATGTTTTAGAGAATGTCAGGGTTTTCTAACTTCACTATATTAGCATAATAATTAATATTCCTTGTTTCTTTGAATTTAAATATCAAAAGCCTTTTGACATAATTTTTGTAAACAATAGGAGTTATGGTTCCCGGTTAAACCCATTCTCTCCGAACCCACTTCTAATATTCTCGCCGGTTTCTAGGACGGCTTTGATTAAAAAAGCAAGGGTAGAGCTTTGTCTCTAGGCATCAGTGGTAGACTTTTTAATCTCGAAGTTGTTTTGTAGGTTCTAGGTACCTATAATACGAAAAACAGTAAGGATGGTATGCACTATTATAAACCTAATAATTAAAAAAATATATTATATAATGTATCATCATCATCATCATCATCTGTCGCGACGATTTGCATTGCACATAGAATTCAGCATGCGACATAAGTTAACATAGATAAGATACGGCAACTGACAACACATTTCGTACAACAACGAATATACAATAAAACATCAGTTCCACCGCGTGGACAATACATAAAGCCGCGCACTGTTATCTCCTGGCTGGTGAGGCCTTTATTCTCTAGGGAGCCACTTTCTCCCCACTGAACATAGAGCGGGACCATAAGGTCCCTTGATGGACCTCCATATCACCCCTACAGTCCAACCCTTAGCCACCATAGCAAAAACACACAAACTCTATGCTCAGCCTCCCAGGAGCCTTAAGTGCATATCAACCCGCTCACGGGCTTGCTAATACTACAGTTGCCGTATCTCTCAGCTACCAGCAGTAATATTATACAACAGAGTAAATAACCCAGTTAATCTACTCACCGGGATACGAGTTCCTATAGAATCTCGTGCCCTCCAATCGTAGTCACAGCCCTTAGCTTGTGACCTACGTATAACTCATATCCAACAGATAAATGCGTAAGTATATTATCATACGATCTACTATACATAGAATCTTTGTAATTCACCATATTTTTCCTCTCCTGTCGTAGTGTTGTCACTACGACAGGAGAGGAAAAATATGGTTCAATGGCGCTCTCTGAGAGAGCCCAGAGAGCGCCACTCTGAGCGGCTTCTCGCATCCTGCATCTTTCGGCTCCCCGCGGCTTTCACCAGATCGTCGGTCCACAGAGTGGAGAGCCAGCCTGCGCTTCGTCTTCCGGTTCGTGGTCGCCACGTTCGTGGTTATAATGGACATTATAAAAAAAACCTCAGTAAGAATTAATCTGATTATCAGACAAGCATTATCCCTTCCTAACCCTTAAAAGACAAAGTATGTTCGCTTGTGGGCTTCATGCCACAATTTTGAAACAGAGATTATAATAAAACACGGTTATAAACTAGCTTTCACGGTTGTCAGTCCCAGTTGTTGTCTTAAGACAATAGTCGTTAATTTAAGTCAGAACTGAGTTAACTTTGTGTGGCCTAAGAATTCTAACACTAGGGCCAACCACGTATGTATCTACACGCGAAGAAGGAGGGCTGAGATGGACCTGTCTCGTCCCCCCTCTGTCAGCATCCTCCTGCCGACTCACTGCTTCTTATACTGAAGACTATTAATAAATACGATTTGATAATCTAATGTATAGAGAACTGTAGTTGTAACGCCGGAGTGTTGTGGCCTCCGTAACACCTGGCAGAATATAGGATATGGTGTAAATACCTATCCTTATTTAATTTTAATGAATTTATTTCCTTGAATCTACGAGTAAATAATTGTATTTCAATTGTATTATACAATTGATAAGTTAATAATTGCATTTCATGGTGTCATAAAGTCTACTCCCTCCAGACAAACCCAGTTCTTGGGGGTCTGACCTAGAGCAATCACACGTGAATTGACTAGAATTAGTACAGACACATAACCTGTTCATGCCTTTGGGAGAGACTTGGAATCTAATAAAAATATCAAATGGATTGATCCATCCAGAACCAGTCGGCCCTCGTTCCTTCTGGAAATGATAGGAGTTAAAAGTTGACACTGCGTGATCTCCTTTTGTCAGCTTGATACTTTGGTGCTTGGGCAAGCGGATTTAAGATCCGATGCTAGTAATCTTTGTCGTGTAGTTTTGTGCACTTTTATGAAGATATAGAGACGTTATGTTTTGTGTTTAGATTATAGAGGCCTCTAGATCACTTTTATAGCCGTCGCTATATTGATTGCATGTACCAAGAGACGGAAATCCTAGAAATTACTTTAAGTAAATTATAGCCAGATAATCAAATAAAGCTATAAAATAATGTCATTATATGTTAATGCATCAACCTTTTGCTTCTATCCAACCCTGCAATTCAGCTAGATGCTATTAATACATGAGTCCTGGCTTGCTAGGTAACTTAGGAATTTCGTGAAGTGAAAAACTTGATTAAAATGGAAATTCAGTTAGCATTTAATACAAAATACACACACACATTAAAACAGAAAAACACAAAAGAGAGAAATCACAAAAACAGCAAAATAACACAGACACAATAGGTAACAATATATTGTATAGGTTTTGGTGTAATGCCTCCACTGTCGCGCAATATTTGACTTTTCAGTTCAAGTAGATACTTAAATTGAACTGTCAATTATCAATCGCTTCCCTTATAAAACGCCTCAGAAAGGTTGATGAAATCAGATGAATTTCGACCTTCCCTACACACCAGAGAAAAGGGAATGTTTATGAGATAGCTCGGTGGCTATAGAGCCTTTGAAAGAAGACTGCAAAAGACTGGCTTCTTTGAAGCGGAAATATATATTCATTTATATATATATACGTATTTATATATCAGGTACACAAGGAGAAATAAATGAACAATAAAACCATCAGTATTAGGCTAGATCCAGAATGAATATGAATAGATTTGTTGAATAAAGTTGATGTTTGTCCAATTATATAATAATCAAAATAATGATGGACAGATAGTCAAAAGGTATTAGAGCCTTTTAGTTATAATCAATAGTTCAGGATCTAGCGTAGGTATTCTCCTATAACTTAACTTTTATATGAGAGCCGCTGATATTATGGGCTCCATTGCTCCCTCAAGTATCGGTACTATCACTTTCACATCATAATGCTTAGATCGCAAGTCGATCTTGTTAAACTTAAAACTTCCGGTTTGGTTCCCGGGTAAATCATCACAAAGATATTCCTCTTTCCGAGGTAAAACCAGACTGACTGCCCCTGGCTGTCATCTCTCCAACCCCAACGTCGTTGGTAGGCGTTTCCTTAGAAAAAACCTCGATCTGTTGATTGTCTAGGATGGGATTTCTAATGTGCGTCCGCGCAAACGCATACGCTTCTTCCCCAAACAGATGGCGCTAGTAGTTTCCATCCGACCTTTGAAACAATTAAAATAGGTGTATATAACTCACGTAATATACATAATAGATAGTTCCTTGTGACGCTTTGTTCTTTGTAGATTTAGTTAACGTCTGAAAGTTTGATGTACATAATATTATATGTATGGGCATGTATGATTTATCAGATAATCATACATGTTTGGTAAATACTCTCAGTTTATAGTAACCTTTTATCCTGATTTGAATAAGGATAGATTACCATTAATATTATTATAGATGCCTTAATCTTGCTAGTAAATGGGACAAAAACATTATTACCGCAAACATCCATGATAAGCAATCACGTTTCGTGAACATTGCAAAGTCCTAAGTAACAATTCTTTCAAACATACGTGTGGCCTTCACGTCTGCTGGAAAGTTTAATTATTATAGACATGTATAGTGATCTACATGCATTTATAACTACATATGATACTATGAAATACTTTTACCACCCAACTTCTCTGTGGCATCCATGTACGTGCAGGCGTAAAAACCAAAGACGATAGTTGATAAAAACACAAGGGTTTCGTTCGCTATTGAAAAGGTTTTGCAGAAACGATGGCAAAAAAGTCAATAAATTTGTCAAAGTCTTTTGTTTCTAAGTGCTTGGTCGATTTCTCTTTGGTATCTGTTATTGCTAGCACATGTTTTAACTTTCAAAGAATTCGTGTTACTTGTTTCGAGTCCGTTTTACAATCTTAACTGTTTGCAGATGTTCTGAGTCGTTTCTCACGAAACTACTATCTCTAGGTACCTATTTCAAAAAAAATTGTATGCCTACCAGTTTGACATGGGCCCATTACAGGGCAGAATAGCTAAGCGGGCAGAACAGGATTAAAATTATCAAAAAGAGACCACGAAGTTAATAAATGCTCATACTGTTAATACTGTGCTGTCGCACGAAACAAACTACAGAATAATTTGCAGGATGCAAAGTTTGAAGTTTGCGAGAGCACTCGCCGTCATGGCGCGGTAATCAAAACGGAGTGGATAAAATCTGCAGCAAATTTTAGATGGTTACAGTAATTAGAGTAAAAGATATCAGGAAGATTGTGCAATTCCTTGACACACTTTCTAAACTTGTATTGAAAAGTGCAGGGTGCCGCTTTTTTAAGAAAATAATCGATCTTGTGAAGCTGACATTGACATAATGTATTACTTTGTAAGGACAGGCTTGACGACAGGTTAAAACGTCGCTTCAACGTGTGAGCCAAATGCACAGATTGACACGAGTTTGTGATGTAAGTTAGACGAGATCAGTCGAGTGCTATAAAGAAAATATGCCCAATTTTGCTGTGAAAATTTGTACGAACTACATGCGTAAGTGTAATCAAAAAGGCAGCATATTGTACTTTATTAAGTCAATGTTTTGAGTACTATACTTAGTTTTTTCACAAAATAATATATTTTCTATTTGAAAAATTGTTGTAAACTTATACAATGACAGGAGATGTCATGGCGGCGCCACCTTGATGGCGTTGAATTTTTCGTCACCATTTTGACCAAAAAATGTTAGTTATGGCATATCCTGAGATTTAAATCTATGAAAGCAGATAGTTTTATCCGTTTGTTACTATGATGATCATTGACTGTAGTGTTCATATCATTCTTATTAGATACTGCGTTGAAAACACGTGAATATATAAAATGAAACCTACGGATAAATCATACGTAGAATTTATATTTGAAGCATCTCAAGTAGAGGCGCTCTTTAGGGGAGGCCCATGTTCAGCAGTGGACGTCTTCAGGCTGAGGATGATGATGATGATGATGATGATGATGATGATTATGAAGTAAAGCCCGATTTTTCTATCACCTACGCTGATTTTCTTGTAGGCTCACCACCTCTCAGAGCGAGTAAGATAACTCGAGTGCTATCGCATCGCTGACGCTCCCGCAAGCAATAACACTGCTGCTATCCTTTTCGCTCCAAATGACGATCATAAGCAATAGAAAAAGATAGAACACGAAAAAATACGATTCCGTGCTGATAAATGAGGCTCAGAAGACACAAAGTGCCCTGGGCAAAAGGTAGTAGGTACAACAGCGGAGTTTCTTCAACTTTGGATAATAACTCCAATTTTGCGGAGCTCAATCTTAATTATTTAGAACCGTATCATTATTATTTCAATTTACATTTTCCAGCAACTCTGAAAGTACCAAACTTTCGAACCGCTAACTTATAATCTCGTACACACACGTTTTAGAGATGCAAAGCATATGGTAAGAAAATCGCTGTTACGGGGGCCTTTAATTAATCCAGCGAAGCAAGTATTCAAACTTCGTTCGCACAAAGCGTGGACGTACTCAGGAATGGGGAAGGGGCCAGGGCCCTTACCATCACCTCTTAGCGCGATTTAATTGAATGCCTAAACAAGACAACAAAATGTATACTAAAGTGATTCACTTCTAGTCTTTGTTAAAGTCGTGCTAAGTACAGGTAAGGCCTCAGGTCAACTCCACTATGAAGAAGCGGCGTTAAGAACGAATAATTAAATCTCAACGTCTAGAGGTGAGAACCCCATGGCATCCACAATTATGCGATATATCGGAAATTTTAGTTTTTGGAGATGCAATTAGGTAGTAGGTATTGTATTGTGTTCGTAGATCTATTAGCAATCCATGTTTAAAATTTAACCTTAAGCGGTTAAGCCATTTCAGCGTGAAAGCTACACAAACAACGTATGCTTAAAATAATAGTTTCGATTTTATGGTGAAATAAGGATAGGTTAACAAAATACTTTCCATGAGATTTGGAATCCCTAATCCCGTTTGTGGATCGAAAGAATCAACAATTTATAAAAAGTGTTCAATAATTTGATTATTGATTATTAGGTGAGGGTTACAAGTTACTTTGTAGCTATCGATCTCCAAAATTACTTCCTCATTACGCCCATAGAACTTAGTACAACAGTCTAATAACTTTGTTACGAAGTTGCAAGTTTCCATTGAGGCCAGAGTGTGATTTACAATCTTAACAGAATCAAGGTAGGTACCTACCTGAGACTGTAAGAGGCTTTCTGAGAGGTTCAGAAGTTGCCAATTTTCTTGAGGAATTGATTCCTTTGTTTCTTGAAGTTGAAAATTAGTTGGCATTTTAGCAATTGTGTGAATTGTGCCAGCTTTGGTACTTAATTATACTGTGACTTCATTTATAAGTTTTGTCTTTGTTGAAATTGTTGACATTAGGCACTTTGAACTTGTGATCTAGAATAGCATCATCATCATCATCATCAAACAGTCTAAAGATGTCTACTGCTAAACATAGGCCTCTCCCCCACAGACCATCACGTTGAGTGGTTGCTTGCCTCCTGTTCTTTCAGTTCATAGTCGCCATTCAAAAACCTTCTTCCCCATCGAATAAGAAAGAAAAAAATCGTTTAAGCAGCAACTACAGTATTGGATACAACAATATTATAAAATAACGTTACTTATTGGAAAAACAATCAACAATAATAATTGCAATAAATAAAAATAAAATAAAAATAAAAATCGTTTAATTCAGGCAATAGACCCATAAAAAATAAAATAAAATTTCAAATAATAGGACGATTACAAAATACAAAATTCAATAAAAGTTAAAAAAAAAAAGTTAAAAACAATCAAAATGACACTTACGACGGCGGCTACGCACTGTCGTGCTGCGTCACTTTTTGTTATCGTTCATGTGCACAGATATCCAATAAGTAAATATTGGACTCTGGACATTGTCAGAGACAGCCTCGAGTATTTTGTTACCAGAGCGGCACAGTCGGCTCCAAAATGAGGCCACACGCGATCTAATAACCGCGAAAAAGTCGGGAACCCCTGCTTCAGCAAACATGTTTGACGCACTACAGCATCTCGGCAGCTTCATAAGGACCCGGTACGCGTCATTGTACTGGACAATAATTGACCTGATTAGTAAGCTCAAACTCGCGCAGCGAGTTATGGAGAGTGCTACGGGATATACTTGCAAGATAAAATCCGAAATGATGGGATTCGAGGGGGAAGAAAGTCATCTAGGTATAATAGCTCTTAGAATTTGTAGGCATAGCATTTGACCACTGTCTCACCTGATGATAAGTGATGACGCCAACTGAAAGCAGCCTTTTATCACATTTGAAGTGGTGTCGATGTTCACAAGAGAACACTTATTTTAACTCTTGAAAAAAATCTATTGTATTCTTTCATGCCCAAAACCTAATCAACCTAATATGCTTTGTATCCTTGCCTTTCTCTATCAAGCCGACCCATTGAATTTAATATGCTGAATCTCATCTGTGCGTGCCGTAAAACAAAAATAAAGATAACTCAAAGTGCAAATTCAAGAAAACAGTGATGAAAATTCAACTCGTAAAATGAATAGAGTTGCGGCTTTATGATCTCGTAAAACTTGAGGGACTCGTGACCACTTGCTGATAATATAAGCAATATACGCGGACTTTTTTAACAGATTCATAAGACAAACAAATATATGTACTTGTGGGTGACTTCAGATATTGTAAGACTTTTTGACCCAGGGTCTGCGGGTCAAAACCTACCCAATCGGTTGTCAGTTCTGGCCTGCTCATTGCCATTGTGAGCTATATCGGTGACTTTACTTCTCTGGCGGATCTCCTCATTTCGGATCTTATTTCGCAGGGAAACACCGAGCTCTCTCCATAGTGCGCGACTGTGAGTACCTTCTTCAATAAACACTAAATAACTATTCTTACACGCCATCCAATGTGCTGTGTTTATAAGAGAGTTTATCATCATGAAAAGCTTGAAGATGTCCAATACTGAACATAGGCCTCCCTCACAAAGCGCCGCTTTGAGCGGCTGCTCGTCTCCTGCATCCATCGGCTCCCCGCAGTTTTCACCAGATCGTCGGTCCACCTAGTGGGTGGCTGGCCTACGCTGCGTCTTCCAGGAGAGGGTTAATTAAATGTAAATAATAATAATTATTGATGAATTATTAAAAAATAGCTGAAATACCTTTATTTAAATTTCCATAACCATTAGGTACGCATTTTATCAATAACCATAATCGAGTTTATTGGCCTAACCTTTACGTCACGAGATATGGCGATTTCGCTTAGTATTTTTGACCTTTATTTACTCACAAAAACTTTAATTGTTTGAAGTTAGGACATTCATTACACAACTCGTACATTTATTGCCTCTTTACGCCACTACAAAGTCAAATCATGTTATTCTGGTCACAGCAGAATTAGAAATTAAATTTTTCTTAGACTAATTAAAACAAAAGATGGTTTCCATGCGACTTTTTTAATAAATATGAGTCTATCGTTACTCGAAATAAATGAATTTTAATTTAATTTAATTTACGTGATGTGTAAATCTGGATATGCTATGACATGTCTCAGTTTTAGGAATAGGTGGATATGGATTTTTATGGTTTTTATAGCAGTAACCCCGTACAAGTTGGTTGTAAAAGGTAATGGATAAATATGGGCATGAGATCACTTATCATGGTAGCTTAAAGTTACCATACTCGTGGATACTTTATCTCGCTCGCGCAATCGCGCATTGTGCCGTTTTTGTAGATATTGGGGCCAATTTTAAAGGTTTTAGTTGACAGATCTAAAACTTTTAAAACTGTTGCTGTTCTTGTCTAATAGACGGCAATGTAAGAGACGGATATATTTTTAGTAAGTTAAAGACTGTCAACTAAAGCCTTTAAAATTGGGCCTATTAAATAACTTAATTTACTTACGAAAAATCTGGCTAACCTATGTTTGTTATCGAGCATAACATTACAAATGTTCAACAAAAATATCATATTTTTCTAGCAATAATAATAATATAGTTTGTTTACACTACCGACCTCTATCTCTCCAATAATTCTTTCCATCCAAAGGTTCGAAGAGAGATGGAAGAGATCGCTTTTAGCGATAAGTCCGCCGATTGTACTATAGATTACGCTATTTATTTCTGTATCTTTTTTCATGATTGGTGTACAATAAAGAATTTTTGTATTGTATTGTATTAATCTCAACAAGTTTTCATACATAAACGTAAATACAATTACCTATAAATTGGTGATAACAAGTGTCTCCTTTTTAATTGGTCTAAGCTAACGTACCTAATACCTTCTAACTAGAAATCGAAATTAGTTGAGTTAATTGAATGTTGAGATTGCTATTTCGTGTTTTAGTATTGATTTTGTCTAGAACACTGATTAGGGGTTTTAGTGGTAGACAGAAGTCTATAAATACTTTCATTATAATTCAAAGGCATTGTGTCTAGTTGTCGTCGTAGGTGATTTGGAATTTCGAGTTAATTTGGTTCTTATATGGTTATAGACTATGGCATAAATTAGTATGTTGTATTGACCACAAACTGGAAGACGCAAGGTAGGCCAGCCCCCCACTAGGTGGACCGACGATCTGGTGAAAACCACAGGGAGCGGATGGGTGCAGGAGGCGAGCAGCTGCTCAAAGTGGTGCTCGCTGGGGAAGGCCTATGTTCAGCAGTGGACGTCTTCAGACTATTGATGATGAATAGTACTTTAATGTATTGTACAAGGGTCGAAATTCATTTAAATTCCATTGCAAAGTGAATCTTTTACATCTGTTATAAAATCTTGTGATATTATGCCACGAAAGCTGTCAAGATATGTAAACAAAATACCCAATCAACTTTGTCGAAATAACACAGGAAACAAGTAAAACGCGGACCTAAGGTAATATCGGAAGCATTCTCGTATCTATTTAAACAAAGACTCAACCTCGGGACTCAATAATATGTAGATCGTAGGAACGAATTTAAATAGAGAAGTATGGACTATTCCTATTTTGGTGAACGTAAACAAATTCAATATGCATTTATTCGGAACTCGGTTTGGTTCATTTGAATAACTTTAGAGGATTTTGCGACTGGTTTGGTACCTCAGCTATAATCTTACGTATTGTAAAGTTAACAAGAATAGTTGGGGTTATGTTTAAACTGTTCGAGGCATCATCACTATCATCATTTTTTAGGTCCATTGCTGAATATTAAGCCTTCTTCATTAAGGAAGATTCTCGAGTGGCGACCACGAACCGGAAGACGCAGCGTAGGCCGGCCCCCCACTAGGTGCACCGACGACCTGGTCAGAACCGCGGGGAGCCGGTGGATGCAAGAGGCAAGCATCCGCTCAAGGTGGCGCTCTTTGGGGGGCCTGTGTTCAGCAGTGGACGTCTTCAGGCTGATAGTGATAATGATAAGGGAAGGTTGCCATAATCATCACGTGCCCAGTTAGCACGGACGGTAGACAAAATTGTCTTTCCCTTGTTTTACTCCACTTGACAAGTAACCAAGTATGAAGAAAGTGACATAAAACGGGGAAAGACAATTTTGTTTACCGCCCGTGCTAACTGGGCTGGCCAGTGTCTTGGAAGTTGTAGTAGATAGACGAAGAAAAAACTGCGTCTTTTTCCCTGGATATCCCCTATAATATGCTGGTTTCTATGGTATCCGCGGAAGGAGATGGGTAGTCGTCTTGCAGACCACAAAGCACCACGGTATGTGATTATTCAAATTATTCAAAAAGAAAAGAAAAAATACCGCGTTTTATAATTTACTAGCTGCGCCCTCAGGATTCACCTGCGGCTAAAAAGTATTCTATGTGTTCATCCAGTATATAAGCTATCTCCATTCCAAATTTCATACAAATCACTTCAGCTGTTGCGGGGTGAAGAAAAAACAAACACATATACACACATCGATGCTATCGCATTTATACTATAAGTGTGGTGTGCTAGTGTGATTGGTCGGATAACCTTTGCCAAGCCATTGAGAAATCGCCCTTAGCTTAGACAATACCAGTATAATTCCATTCATTTCACTGCACCTACAGAACTGAAGTCAAAACAGATTCCGTTTGCAACAAAGGCGAGATGCTATCTGATACCTGTCCAGTAGTTCCGAGATACAGACACGAAGTTCCTATTGTTATGGAACAAGGAACGCGATCCTTAATCACGACTATCAAAGACCAAGAGTCTTTCCAGAAGCCGGTGCTTTGTTACGTGTTGTTATAGGAATTTTCGCTTTTCTATAGACTAGATAGATAGATAGATAGATAGATAAACTCTTTATTGTACACACCAAACATTAAAATAAAAAGTTACAAAGAATAAATTGATTCACAAAAAGTGGGGAACAATGGGCGACTAGTACCTAAGCTTATTCCTAATGGAGGTGAAATAGGCACTGTCCCGCATGAGGTGTTTTGTACATTTACCCTAGCTACCCTAACTCCTTGAAGTAGCGGATAACGGCCTCTGATCGCTGGCACTGCTGTTTCAATGGTGATGATGATGGTGACGATGATGCTAAAGTAGTTGATGCAATAATGGATGTGCTAGAGCGTGGCGATGGTGATGATGATGGCAATGATGATAATGATGGGTGCTTTCTGTGTATACAGGCTAGTAGTTCTACAAACGGTAGACCTTGCGAGCACAAATATTTTTTTTGTTAGAGCTTCCCGAACTCAGACCTCACGGCCTATATCTCGCAACAACCTCTTGACTGATTTTGCTCATAGTTTAAATAGGTACTCATCTCCTCATTTCAGATTTTATATAGCAGAGCTGTTTAGCTCTGCTGGATAAAATCCAAAATGAGGAGATCTGCAGGAGAACTAGTGACCGATATAGCTTCTAAAATTAGCAAGTTGAAATGGCAATGAGCAGGCCACATCGCTCATAGAGCTGACAACCGATGGGGAAGAAAAGTTCTCGAGTGGTGATCACGAACGGGAAGCAGGCAGCGTAGACTGGCCCCCCACTTGGTGGACCGACGATCTGGTGAAAGCCGCGGGGAGCTGATGGATGCAGCAGGAGAGCAGACGCTCAAAGCGGTGCTCTGTGGCCTGCCCCACCGCTTTAGGCGTCTTCTAAACCTAGCTAGGCCTATGTTCAGCAGTGGAAGTCTTCAGGTTGGTGATGATGATTTATTTTTGTATTATCTTGTATCGAGGGATGAGTGTTAAAACCAGGTAAGTGAAAAAAGTTATATTTTTTTAGTTTACAAGCCAACTATAATCAAAATTTTGCATTCTTCTACTACTAAAGTAGTGTAATCCAATAAATTTATTTTAAAGTCTTCCAACCAAAAAGAAATAACACAACCTGTTAAATGCAGAAATGTTTACCTTACTCAATGTTGAAACCCAATAAATCTACCACCCCCAGTGTTCTTTTTATTAACTTTTTAATAAGTTACTTTAAAAATGCACAGAAATAATATAAAACAACTCAAATATGTGTAAGCTTAATAAGTAACAAGGACTTTGTACATAGTTTTTATAAGAAACAAGTTTTTTTCTGCTAGGAAACTTTGACATTGATTGTCTCAGAGTTAACTTTACTCACTTATCGGGTTTTATCACTCATCTCTCGGTACATTGTTACCTAAATTAAAATACATCTACGAGTCGAAGTAATCGTATTCGTAGCCCTCTAACTCTATGGACATGAGCTACGGAATATGCTACGAAGCTTAATATCTGCTACGCAAGTAAAATGTCTGCTGCACACGGCAAAGATAGTGATGGGACAACTTTGATAAAATAAAACAGGGGTGGGCACTCGTTTCTTTGTCTTGAGTCTTGTACCAAAACCCTAATTCAGTATTTCAACATATTTCTTTTCGCTTTAGTACTTGGTCGCTATCACACGTAACAAATCCCCACTAAATCACATCCACCTCTGACCGTGACAGTAAATTACTCGCTAACGGCACGCCACTAATTGGTGCACCACTAATATGGTGTCGTTGAAAATATCGCGGAGATTAAACCGGGATACCAGCTGAGATTGCTTCCAAAGACGTGATTGGAGAAGGGGAAGTTTATTTTGCCAAGGAGGACATACTAATAGAGATGCATTTTGACGAACCAAACTCTTCTTCTCGATAAGAGTGAAAGTTTGTTTGACCGGGTTTCACGCAAAAACGGCCTAACCAGTTTAGATGAAACTTTGCATACATACAGCTTACAATACCGAGACTAATATAAGACACTTTGAATCTCGAAAAAAAAACATTCTATGGGACACAGATACATTGCGCCTGAAATCGGGATGCCTTTCATCAAGACGTCCAATGCTGAACATAGGGCTCTTCCACAGAGCATTTGCATTTTGGATTTAACGATTCCAACGGCTCCTGCGGTTAATGCCTTTAGTTCTAGGTAACCGCTAACTACCAAACAATCACGATTCCAGTTAAGTTAGTACAAGCATCTCTGTACACTTCTCTTTAGAACGGCTTAGCCTATGAGAGCATACTATCCCTTAAAAAAGCTCATGGAATGGATAAATATAATATTGTTAAGTCTCTAGTAGTTTTATGCTCTGTGGTTATTCCTCTCAATCAAGTGATTTTTTTTTTAATCTGCTCACGTTTGATCGCAATCCCAACCACGTTTGAGTGCTGTGGTATGATTAACCAATAACCATGCTCTTTGTTTCACTGTTTTGACGTTTATTTTGTTATATCTGATCCTAGTTTTATGGTGCAGTAGGTACCTAGCGATGAAAGTTTCCCTTGTTAAAGCTATAGTGTGTTTCAAATCCCCTGAGAAACTCCTACATTGAAACTTGTCAAAACAGGTTTAGCGCCACTGATTGACCTTGTCTCGCACACTTCCTTGTACCAGGAAACGCGGTATATACGTAAACGACAGTGAAGCGATGCATATGCACGAGTTTCTCAGGAGGTTTGAAACACACTATAATACCTATTTCGATATCATAAAAGTAATGTTAAGTTTTCTGATGTTATACGTATACGTCAGCAGCTATTTCAAGATTTCGAGTTTACCGGATTAGAATGAATAACAAGTCACATTACAAAACCGATCATACTAAAAAACCAATAACTGTTTACAAAAACTCCTTTCAAATTCAGTCTTTATCAAAAACGCAGCTTGAACTAGTAACAGCCAGTTTCAACTACTTAACAATGGCGTTGATTACACAAAGCTAGAACGAACTGCAGTTTCGTATGCAGCGGAACTAAAGTTGACGACAGAGAGTGTAACTTTTTGGTCAGGCGGTGTGGAAATACTAATCCTTTTTAGGGTAGACTAGCTCATCTAGTATTTTCTACACTAGCGGTGCCTATAAATAAACGTCATTAAAGCTTATGCTGTAGAGTTCTGTTTTGACTATAGGTTTAATTTTTCCAGTGGACGTAGACTTAGCGATGCTCAACTCCTGGCACCGCCCCAAGTCAAGGATCACACCCCAGTGGTGCCCGTGACCTTGCTACCTCCCTTTTAACAGCTGGACACCTTATGTGTAGGTGACGCTGTAAAGGTCGGTATAGGCCAACAGCATTTATAGCACGTTAAAAAAATCTAACGTGGATTAGTTGATGACTAGGTACTAGGTACCTACATGCTGTTTACAACAAAGCTATAATTATAATTATTAGTAGTGATATTTCTTCGGATTACATATCAGTTAATTATGTAAAGAATGCTTGAAACTTTGGACCATACATTGGCTGCTACTCACAGTTCAAATGTCCCGCATTTGATTTCACAAGTATTTCAATAAGAAACCTTCCTCATTTCCTTTAACTGCAGCACACACAGGCCACATCGCTCGTGGAACTGACAACCGATGGGGAAGAAAAGTTCTCGAGTGGCAGCCACGAACCGGAAGACGCAGCGTAGGCCGGGCCCCCACTAGGTGGGGGGGGGGGGGGGGGTTCAAACCCCCCCCCCCGAATTGCTACTTGCTCGCAAGTATAGTTCAAATGTTCCGCGTTCGATTTCCCAAGTATTTCAATAAGAACTACTATCCTTTAACTAATAATTTACATGTCTCACTGAACCTCCATCTGAACCTCATCTGGACTCCAAGATATATTCGCTCTTACTTAATTGTGCCAACATTTGCTTCTTTAATCACGAACTAGGAACGGACGGCCATAAATATAAGCGAGGATCTCTTTAACGGTACAGGTTAAATAATAGTTACACAATTTGTAGAGTCGCAAAGACGAAGGGTATTTTTCTAAATCTAATGTAGTGTTAAATAAATATAACCAACTCACTGCGAGTAGGACTCATGCGTTGAGGGTTTCGTATATATGTAATTCTATTTTTGTTAAGACCAAGTAAAAACCCACCGCAATAACATAATATTATGGGAAAATTTCAGCTGGCTACGTATTACGGTTCCAGAGATAATACCGGCGTTTATAATAGGTCAGACATATATACAGGAGGCTTAGTAATAGGGGTCTGGTTTTACCCTTTAGTACGGAACCCTAAAACATACCAAGGGCACCAAGCGATGATAGTTTGGGGGTAAATAGTAACGCAGACCTGCGGGTTTGAAATTTACTGAACTTGAGCTTTCGGTGAAGAAAACCATCGTGTTGGAACCTTACAGTTTAGTTGTAGTTGCTACTAAAAATGATTCCTCCATCAAAACCAATTACGAAACCAGTTTTCGTGACCAGCCGAAGGAGGCATTTTTATTGCTCTCACTTGGGTAACCCCTGAAATTAAGAATCTCAAAGTTTTAAAGGTGTGTTCCGATAAGTGTTTGGAGCAGTGTCTTAAAAAATATCGCAATATTTTTCCACAAAATCAATTTAGTTGCAAAGACAAAATAAAACCTTAACTTTATCGTGGTTACGTACTAGCAAAAAACTTTTTAACTATCGAAACCTATAACGAAACTCTGGTTTCGTAAGCGGTGGGATGAGACGTTTTTATAGCTCACCTGGATAAGCACCCCTCCAGTTAAGATTTTCGTGCTTCGTCGGGCTTTTACCAGCACCAACTGTGCGGCTATCTTAGAACCGAATGGCTTCGTTCGTGACGATTGTAATAGACCTGACATAATGACTTTGACTCCGTAGAAGATGGGGCGGCCTTTGGTGTGGAACGCTACGTGTGTATAAATACCCTTGCGCCTTCACATCTTCCCGGAACATAAAGCAAGGCTGGCGCGGCAGCATATTCCGCAGATAAACTTATAAAACGACGCAAATATAGTACCCAGATAGTAGTTTTATATTTGCGCCTTTTGGGGTTGAGACACTGGGGCTATGGGGACCTAGTGCATACCAAATTTTTAAAGATCTATCTAAACGTTTGGTCAAAGCAACGCGTGACTATAATGCTGGCCTCTACTTGGGCCAAAGGTTTAGCATATTGCCATTCGAAGTGGCAATGCAGCCAGCATTTTGGGTACGTTGCCTACTGGTAGTGGTTTATTAGATTAGGTTTGTATAATGTTTTATAATCTATGGTTTTACTTTAGTAGTAATTATTTTATTTTTTTAGGTAGTTGTAATTTAATTTGTTAGAAATATGTTAAAATATATATCACTTCAGATAGATTTATACTGAGATGAGCTAAATATTCATGACAACAGCACAACTGACTATTAAGATTTACATATTTAAGATTTTCCATTTGTTTAATAGTAGTGTGTTCTGGTAATCTTATGTAAGAGCTGTTCCTAATAGGTGGCAATTACTCCCTCACTAAATCAATTTACTTGCTCAGGCAAACCATGCATCTCAGCATGTCCCAAGAACCTTAATAAATTACGAAGCCTTATTATTTTTATCGTTAGCGGTCTGAAAAGGAAGAATAGATGAAGCAAATTGCTAAGTAAATATTATACTATCGAGAATACGAAGTGAAAACGAACAATGGTGTATTGTTATTATTGTAATAACACCGTATTTCGCTTCTTTTCGGTTGCCGTATTCGATATTGGAAATTACCGTATAGGAAAGAGGAAAGAAAATATATCGTAGGTACCAAATAATAAATTGCCTACTTCATTTATAATTACAGACGAAGAATTCTGTTATTCAAAATAATTATTATCTTACTTACTTTTATAGTTATGCTTTACTTATTTCTTTATTCTTAAAAATAGATAGATGGAGACCAGCCCGCTGTTTTACCGTTTCTTAATACAAGTTTTGGTACCCCATTTAACCCCTTTAGGGGTCAAATTCTGAAAAATCCGTTCTTATAGCACACCAAAACCTATAAAAGGAATACACCCCCTACGCTATATATTCAGTCTCTACATCCAGAGGTTTAAGCTGTACGTTGCGTGTCAGTCAGTGCCCACAAAGCAATTTATTAATGTAGAAGATGATAAATATGTTTTGTAAATCATTTTTACTTCCTACTTTACCAGTTAGTGTTGAATCGGATGAATTAATTTTAGATTCTGGGAAACTTTTAACAATTGAGAATTGTGTCCAAAGCTATAGTCATAACCATTGACCATAAATATCAATCACGACAGTTCCTTTCGCTGTATTTTGAATGAAAAAACAAATAGAAAAGTTAGCTTGCAATTTCTTATTTATTGACGCGATTTACAATATCCTTAGCATGTTAATAGTATGAGAGAAACCTTTTTTTTTAAGTGGTAATAAATTATATATTTTCACTTCAAAATTGGCTTTATAAGATACGATACCAAGCTCTTCTTATCGCTCAAGATTTACTATATCTTTCTTTTGCTGTGCAAATTGTGTGAATTTCACCTAAATAAATAAAGGGGTTGCTTTCGAAAAACTAGTGCCTTATCTGTCTTCTTTTCATTTACTACAACGTTCTAAGAAAATACTTAGTATGGTAAGGCAACTAAACCGTAAAAAGAGGAACTGCCGCAACTTTGTTTGATGATTTATTTATAGAGGCGGTTGATGCTTTTGACCCTGACACGGAAAAAAGGATCGTCCTTTAGTTTCAGGGGAGTGAAAAGTTTTTTTTATGTCTTGGGTTGTTGACGTCAAATCCCATTTGAATAACATAGAATAAATGTATTGTTTAGTTTACACGGGTTTTATTTTAGGCATAAAAAAGGGGTTTCTAACAAAATTGATTTATATAAGGTCTTTTTTATAATCTGTTGCATATTCAGGACTGCTGGATGTTTTCATCATTTAGGTATAAGGTTCTTTGTATGAAACTATTTCTGTCATCATCATCATCATCAACATCCTGAAGACGTCCGTACTGCTGAACATAGGCCTCCCCCAGAGCGCGCCACCTTGAGTGGCTGCCTCCCGTCCTGCATCCATCGGCTCCCCGCGGCTTTTACCAGATCGTCGGTCCACCGAGTGGGGGGTCTGCCTACGCTGCGTCTTCCGGTTCGTGGTCGCCACTCGAGAACCTTTCTTCCCCATCGGTTGTCAGTTCTACGAGCGATGTGGCCTGCCCATTCTCAATTCAACTTGCGAATTCTAAAAGCTATATCGGTCACTTTAATATTTCTGTTCATGAGTAAAAAGGAAAGATTGAAAAACACACCACGTTCTCAATTAGGTATTCTTTTCTTCTTGTTTATAATGCAAGATTTTTATATAAATATTTTGACAGGCTTACGTTTGACCGATTTTAACAGTGTGGAGCTTAGGTGTCAGAATTTTTAAGCCACCTGAAGACTTATTGTCTTACTGCAACAGCTACAGGGTGGACGACTTAAAAAACGCCCCCCGAAGCAAGTTAGCGCTCAAATATAAATACGAGTATGCGGTCAAACGCGGGCCTATTTAGTTATATAAAAAAAAATGCATACCATTTTTCATTATCCATGAGAGTTTGTTAAATAAACTCTCATGGAACACCAAATTTTTCTTAAATAACTAGACACAAAATTAATTTGTCACTTAATCCTAAAGCAATCTCAAAAATGACTATATAAATCCAAGTGCTAATGTAATTTTAATGTCCTCACTTTTCTCGTAATGTTTCTAACTTATCAGTTGACATTTAGAGATCTGAATTCTTTTATGCTATTAAATGTCAGACAAATACATTACCTTCATTTAGGTTATCAAAGAGAATAATGAAATATTACTGTAAGAAATCTTAATTAAGATCAATGTTTACGTTTATTTAGTTTTGGTGTTTCAGGCTGAACATTAACCTGGATTAGTTGTCTAGATTATAAATGTATGTAGTAAGAAATTTTCCTAGCATTACGCTTTGTTGCATTATAATAGAATGTTAGTGGCTTACCAACATTATTGTATTGTATTGTATTGTATAATAGGCAGCAACCTCCTTATTAACGCGCTGGTTTAGTAAGATAGTCTCGATCTAGTCTCTATGTATCGTAACGTATGACTTACACTACAGTTTACAGGTTTCAGGCAGCTGGGTTCAGGCTACATCGCACGCAGAACCAACAACCGATATGGAAGAAAGGTTCTCGAGTGACGACTACGAAACGGAAGACGCAGCCTTAGGCCGGCCCTGAACCGCGGGGAGGCAAGCAGCTGCTTTTAGTGACGTTCTGTGGGGGAGACCTCACTAAAAGCTGAATATAGTTCAGCAGTGGACGTCTTCAGGACTGAAATGATAGGAAAAAAATTGAAAATGGTCACGTAACCACGCCAAATATCTCCCAGCATGTATTCGTTGTTTGAGATTGCCAGATAATTAATTGTTATGACATATTTATTTAAGTATTTTTTTGTCTCCTATTTCTGGGTGCCGTTTATATTTTTTTATTTAGAGGTCGCATCACCAGTTTCATTTAAAATTAATTCGTTCCAAACCCGACAGCATAATAAGGTCGCTATACTCGCTACAGACGGGATGGTCATTCCGTTACAGTCAGGTGGCCGTACCGGATCGTTTGCCCAGACTTTCTAGTGCAGATGTTTATGCAACCGTACTTTCAGATGAATAATTCCAACAAAATACCGGTTTATGTTAATAATTTGGATCTGAGCCGGGCCGTAGAGGACGCCGGATTTGAGAAAGATGTAAATTACTGGAACTGGTATGGGTTTTGTTTTTGGAAATTAGAATTAATCTTGCTTATAAAACGTTGTAAGGTCTGTGAGTACGCTGGGTATATATGTATGCTCTTCAAAGCTTCTTGAAGCTTCAAAAATATTTGCAGTCATCTGATACGATGACAGCGCAAAACCAGTCAAGTGAAATTTTTTTTTTTACTTAAATCGTTCAATTTATATTCTTAACACTAAAACTAGAAACGTTAAGTCTGAAAATGCAAAAAAAGTCTTGTCATATTTCTATATTTGTCTCAATTGTAACAAATTATAGCTGTAGTAAACACATATAAAAAATGGAACAAAAAATGACACCTGTAAAGTTTATTGTGGCTTCTTCTTTACAGATGTAATCGAAGCTACGGTTCGGAGTTTTCTTTCTACATTGTGTCGGATTGCTTGCACCTGATGTGGGAAAGAAAACTTTTTTCAAAATCGTAGTGTAATTTTTATAATTATAGTATTTTGACATTTTTGACATTAAGCACTATATAATATTGTTTAATTATGCTTGCTTAGTACGTACAATATTTATTTTATTATTTTTAAATCCATTCTCTAGTTTTGAATTGTAAAAGTGCTAAAAATAGCCTATATGCAATCAATATTTTGAGTTTTGAAATGTTCAAGAAATAAGAGTGAAATTAAAATATGTCTGTCATTAAATTTTTATTTTTGGTCCCTTTTCTACTTCTTTTTGTCTGTTTTAGTCTTTTAAAGCAACTATCAAACCTACATCTTTGTCATTTACAATAGAACAATGGCAGAAGTTAGAAACTCATGGTAATCCAGTCTAATACGGCACTATAAAGTCAAAAAGTCGTTTCGCATCGAGGCCGAAATGTTTCGGAGCACGAACGTCATTTTTGTTTTGCTTCGTATTCAAGTTTAATTTGCTTTTTGTGAATTTCAGGCTGAATAATTTAGTGTTTTGTTAATCATCATCAACAGCCTGAAGACGCCCAGTGCTGATCATAGGCCTATCTCCCACAGAGCGCCACCTTGAGCGGCGGCTCACCTTCTGCATCCATCGGCTCCCCGTGGTTTTCACCAGATCGTCAGTCCACCTAGCAGGCTGGTTTACGCTGCGTCTTACGGTTCGTGGTTGCCAATCGAGAACTTTTCTTCCTCATCGCTTGTCAGTTCTACGAGCGATGTGAGCTGTGCATTGCCATTTCAACTTACTGATTCTAATATCGGTCACTTACGTTCTCCCGCGGATCTTCTCGTTTCGGTTCTTATCTCGCAGGGAAACACCGAGCATAGCCCTCTCCATAGCTTGTTGCGCGACGTTGCGCTTACTACTGAGGCCAATAGTATTAGAGACCACGTCTCAGTTTTAATATAATTAAATTTACAATTTAAAATTAAAACTAAATCCTTAACGCTAAAATCACAAGTAAAAACTACAGAGCCTAAAAACCTTCGTTTTCAGACGAAAGAAATGAAAAAATATATGACATAAAAACTTGGCCGAATCATAAAAACCAAAAAATAATAAGCTAAACCGGAATAAAAATAGGAAAACCACACCATTCCGCTCGCATTTTTTTTGACCAACATTCAAGGTGCGTACGTCTTTTTTTCACGGTCATTTTTGTGCAGTGTTTTACATTTCATTCCGTTGCTGGGGATCACAAATTAGGACAGCCACACAATTCAGCGTGACAATACGGGACGTGGCACAACGGCCGCAAACCACACGTAGCCACGTGTGCAAGGTGCCTAACGCACCGCAACGTATGCAAATTAGGGTGACCATTTTGAATTCAAGATATTGAGTGGACGTTGTAGTATTTAGCAGTTTAAATAGGAGAGAAGTTTATAGGTCACCATAAAAGAGTACCAGTAAAGAGAACAAAAAATGTATTATCAAGATATTACCACTCCGTTATACTTATAATCGAGATTCAAATTTTTTCTTTACAAGAATCGCGATTCAAAGAAATCTGGTATAAAACCATACAGTGTGAACTTCCTCGTTTCCCGTGGTTTGATATTGGAGAAATTAATAGAAACAATGTTGTAGCATTACTGAGGCTCCGTTCCGGGCACATCCCGGGTAACAAATTTAAGCATCTAATGGGGAAATCTGATACGCCAAACTGTACTATCTGTGGCATTGTAGAGGATGTACACCACGTGTTGACGGAATGTGCGCGGAACGAAGCCCAACGCCAAGAAGTCCTACACAATGGAAATGACGTGGGTGGTTGCAACAGTATCTTGGCTTCGCCAGCTTCTGAGGAAGCCGGGATACTGATGGAATTATATCTCTCTTTTATGCGGAGTTTGACTGATTGATAATAATCTCATAACGCGTTGACGAACTTACGGGAGTGGCATAGTCAACAATGACTAAACTCCTATCAAAAAAATAGATTAAAAAAAAAAAAAAAAACATATAATCGATATTCAAATTTTTTCTTTACAAAATACTTATCGTAACTTAAGTTTTACTTATGATTCAAGTTATTAAAAAATATTATGACCTGCAATGTTTGTACCTATTTCTATAGGACGTATCCAAATGATTTGTAATACGTCACAGAGGGTTAAGTGCGAGCTTAGGAACTGTCAAACTTTAGTGCAGACGCGCACAGATGTCCTAAGCTACGTCTATGCAATAAACAGAAGAAGATTTAATGAACTCTTTTAAAACTGTCCACGAAATGAAGGGAAACCGTCATAGCTAAAAAAAGGTGTAAAAGAGTTCCAAGAATTTATACCCACCTGAACTGTGAGAAAACAGTTGAAACTTTCTTAAGGTAGCTCCGCAGCATCATGAACAAAAGTTTATTACACTATCTCGATGCAAAACCCTCGGTCCATTTATCTTAGTCGGAGGAACTTTAGCGAACTCGGCGAAAGTATTTAGTGGGGGAATTACGGACAAATTCGGGATCTGATTTTTTTTATTGGGTAGTTAATTGCGTGCTTTAGGTAAGTAAATGTTATTGAAGAGTGTAATGAAAACTCCTTAGCTGTTTGCATAGAATTGTAAAGGTCGAACCAAAATGCTTGATACGGATAGAAGGAATGGTACAAGCTCGGGACCGAAATTCAAAAATTCTAGTGACGTGTGAAGAGTGGTTATTAGTTTATTTTATTTATTTCCTTTTTTAATTTATCAAAGGATAATTCGAATAATATATCGGTGAAATGAAAGATTAGAGCAACGAAAACGTAATAACGAAATATCAGCAACCGTTTCTGGGTTAGATTTCGTTCTGATGGTAGAATGGGGGTGGGGAAATTAATCATGCAATTCTTTTGCACACTCACCGAAATGTAACCTATTAAATAGAAGACCCATATACTCTATAGAGTGTATGTTAGAGCGTTATTCAAACGTGGGCCGTGTAGGGGGATCTATTTGGAAAATACAAGTTCACGTAAAAGCCGCTAAACATAAATAAATCGTTTAATTTTTGGTTTTCATTTTTTAGCATTAAAAGTATAGAACTTATTATTTTGGTACTGTAGGGATCTAAAAGCACCTTGAGTAGACCAACCATACATCTGAGAATGTAAAAAAATATAAAAAAAACTACCAGAAATATCCAATTAAGTTTATTTTTTAAATCATCTAGCGCCTTTTACGCGAACTTGTATTTTCCAAATAGACCCCTCCAGATGCCCTCCACGTTTAGCTATCCCTAGAGGGATAGCCAAATGTGGAGGTAGACCAAACACCCAGCATAATAAATATAGCAACTTTGCATCGATGCTCGATGTTTACACGAGCATTTCTTTTATTGAACGAAAGCCGTACCTACTAATAATTTTTCGCATTTGTTGCGTCTGTTCAAGGAGTAGATGTTTCACCTAGGCGCATAGTATTTATCGTTAAAAAAAATTGGCGATAATTCGTCAATAATTCACGATAAGTGCAGAAACGCACGTCACGATCGCGTGATACAATTACCAAGCAATTGCGGAGAAGGCACTTAAACAAGTTTCTCTCCTTGTAAACTGTCACAATAGCTAAAGATCCCATTAAACTTTGGCAATTCCCAACTTTTCCTATTAGGCTCACTACACACATTTTCCCCAAGACTTACGAACTTCTTCTATGATACCGATGAATTGTTTTATTGTTTTCTATTTAGTGGTAATAGTGGTGATAATGGCATCTTTTCGTTTTAAAATACTGATATCTTCAAATACTCACTTTACTTGTAAAAATATGAAAGGTCATAAGTCGTTTCGAACCATTTAATCAATTTCAACTTTATCGTCACGATTACAAAAAGCTACCATAAAGTTCTTCAAAGTTGGAAACAAATCAAAGAACGAACTTATTAATAAAGTCAAAATTTGTCCCTGTATAAGAAATCGTTATGTTTTATTAAATTATCGGAAAAACTTAAAAATTGGGTTTATGGATGAATAGCGACCCAAACTCAGGTCAATCGGTCTATATTAGTTCAACGTTAATAAAATAAAAATTATAAGTTTTCATTTATTAATTTCAATAATATCGACTATAGCTCGTCACTAGCATTATATACATACATATAAACAAATATCTATTTGTAAAACATGTAGGGGTCTTTGTGGGAACAGTGGATCAAGTGTACACAGTGAAACATGACTATAATGTGTGGAAAGATGGTTTGACTGAGGCTATCTCTTTTTTTTGCTGTTGGTCTCTACCGACTTTTACAGCGTCACCGGGCGGGAGGGCAGGCGCTTAAGGCGCCTAGCGTTAACCAGGCTATCTCTTGCTATCTGATCACCTCTCTACTCTAGTCAGCGTACCTCTACGCCGTCGCATACAGGTGTAGTTGAAAACTAATTTAAGTGTCAAAATGCCATTTAGCATTAAGCTCATCCATGTACACCTTTGTGCTAAACTATTAAATATAAAAAAAAATTTGGATTGACTGAATATTGTATAGAAACATGGCAATGGGTTTGGTTACAAAAGCCATCCGGCCATGTTTGATGCTCCTCTCTCATCTTAACTTAGTCTATAGTAATTAGTATAGTTCTAGACAATTTAGGTAATCACATCCCATCATCATCATACGTACTCTTTGATCATAATCGACTAAATCGACCCCATTATATGAAAATGGAGCTTCCAAAAACTCTGTTACTTTCAGTAACCATTATTTTGTCAAACAGTAAATCGAAGTACTTACGTTACCTAACATCGTATGAGACAAACGCCACCGCGAGCTAACTTGCATGGTAGCGCCATCTAGTTTTAAATTTGGAACTACATGAGCTCGGTGCAGCTCGTTTTTTGTGTTCTATTCTTCTGTTAGCTGTTGGTCAGCCGTCATAAATGGCCGTCATCCATCACTCATCTCACCTTTTCGCACTTGCCAAATCATGCATGCCAAATCTCCTCAGGTACCGTACTCCACAAGTAGTAGAGATTTTTAAAGATTTCGCCCGGAAAAAATATAAACCATTTTTTATCAAACCATAAATTCAGTTCAGTCGTCTATCATTTTATTCGTGATCCTTTTTGGATTACTTAAATCCTACTAATGTTTTAGTTACCTTATATCTCCGTAACTACTGAACCAATTTCGATGAAATTTGGAATGCAGATAGCTTATACGCCGGATTAACACGTAGGATCTTTTATCCGCGGATAACAACGCGGGGCGCAACTAGTCATTCATAAAATAAAGCAATCGTCAGAAATTATAATAAAAACACTTGGATACAAATAATAATTTTTGGAACACCAATAAAAAATCAAATAAGTATAACGAAATGAAAAATCACTGCTACATTCTCTGTTTTAGAATCTAACCAAAAAATGTAATAACGACTCTGAAAGCGGGCAACAAAAATTCAATAACTCTTGAGTCAGCAAGCATGAAATATTACGGTAAAAGAAATTGATTCGCATTCGAGATACAACACTTACTTATATATATATAAAAAGGTAAAATGTTTGTGTGCATGGTAGGCAATAGCAAGACTGAATGGTAAAAAAAATAGATAAGTAGATAACTAAACTCCTAATTGTTATTAATTACACACAGGGTGGGCTTTTTTTAAACATTGGTTACATTGGCTAAATATCAAAAAACCCACCCTTAGTCAGCGAAAAGTCATAAACAGTAGAATAATGAGCGACCTTATCGCTAAAAGGTAACTCTATACGTGCCATGCCAAAAATGTTTTCGATGTTTAGGTACAAGTATTTGATATACTTAGTTCTGGGAACATTAGACCTCGCGTCACGGACATTGGCACTTTTTGTATTCGGTTCCCAAACTAAGACACGATTGCCAACCGCTTAATCAATTTCGCTCCTTTGAAATACTTGTTTAAAATTGAGTAGGTATCAAATGTTTCTGCCAATTATTATCACAACCGGCCGGTAAATGTCGCCACGCTCGATGAGTTTTCTGCCTTTTTGGGGGAAATACACCTCAAATAAAAAATGACGGAGAAATAATCTATGAAGTCATAGAAAATATAAACCTAGTTCCGTCAAGGTTAAATACAAAATGAAAAAAGTATATCTGATAAGGTATAAGGTGAACTTCCGCGATGTCACGCCTGAGTCAATTAATTATCATCAAGGTTAATAAAAAAAGGCCTGCAGGTTAGAATTTTAATTTTAAGTTAGTTTAAAGAATAAACGCACAATGCCCGTAAAAAAAATGTAGGGCCTAGTTTGTCGGATTTCAAAACTTTAGGCACAGTCAGGTGATTCCGCATGATGCCGCTAGTCCCTTATTTTAAAAGATGTTTTCGTCTGCGTGACGTTATTTCCATCGCGAGGGTGGCGGCTGTCGTCGTAATGTTTTGATTTTCATTTAGAGATAGCGTTATCTTGATATTTTGTTGTAGGTATACGATTGCGCCATTATTATTCAGTTTTGTTTATCAGGTTATGAAAAAAACAATTTGAAAAGGATGGAATGAATTTTAAAACTAACTAAATTAACTTTTTAATATTTCATTGTATACAATGATAATTATGATTATGATTATATTATTATGATTAAAATTAAGAATATGAGTGATTCTGCGCGAATTTTACACTTAAATATAAATTTGTACAAAATCCAGCCCGACTGTTGCAGTTCTTGTCGTGACGTCAAAGTAGGCCAAAGGCTTGATTTATTTAATTCTCATCCTGATTATTGGGTTTATGAAACCTCGAATATAACTATACAAATCAAAGTGATTATCATCATCATCGTCAGCCTGAAGACGTCCACTGCTGAACATAGGCCTCCCCCATAGAGCGCCACTTTAAGCGGCTGCTTGCCTTCTCCATCCATCGGCTCCCCGCTGTTCTGACCAGGTCTTCGGTCCACCTAGTGGGGGGCCGGCCTACCCTGCGTCTTCCGGTTCATAGTTAGTCGCCTCTCGAGAACCATTCTTCCCCATCGGTTGTCAGTTCTACGAGCGATGTGGCCTGCCTACTGCCATTTAAACTTGCTAATTCTAAAAGCTATATCGGTGACTTTAGTTCTGTTGCAGATCTCTTCATTTCGGATCTTATCTCGCAAGGAAACTCCGAGCATAGCTCTCTCCATAGCTCGCTGCGCGACTTTGAGCTTACTCATAAGGCCAACAGAAAGAGACCAGGTCTCAGTGGTATCAGTCATCACTGGCTACACACACTGGTTGAAAACTTTCGTTTTCAGGCTTTGCGGTATTAAGTGATTATAAGAATGTTTCATTAAATCAATAAACATCAATAAACAATTATTGTAAAGATGGTACTTAAGTATGATTACTTACTAGAAATAGTATTACTCTTTCGTACAGGCACAGTTTCCACATCGGTTATTTATAATATTGACGTTCCCTCTTAGGAAGGGGTTTAGTAGAGACGTTGGATAAATATTGCTTAGCTACCTATATGTTTTGAATGTAAATTTCAGCAAACGAAGGCTTCAGTTGCAAGAAACAGTAATATTTTTGACGAATAATAAAAATATTCTATCATTTATTCCGCATCCATTATTGAATTCCGGCTGGCATTCCATCGAGCAATAAAGGCATTCCTTGCCTCGCTATACCGTTCCATACAGCTACTCGGCAGTTTTCAGTTATACTGCATGGTTGTCACCGCCGCGCTGTAATGCCGTCCGCGAGTCACATTCCTCCTTACAATGGTGTCAAGTTTTTTCTGGGTACCGTCTGAAATCACCAAACCAAACCTTATTTGACAATTGTGTAACTATCGTGGTCTTTGTCATTTCGATGTATTTGAATGAGACAGCAACGTTTTTAGGACTATCACTACGGAATCGTTAACGACATCTTGACGTCATAATTTGACTTTACAAAGTTTGATCGTTCATTTCTCTATAAATTATAAATGTGTGCCTTTGTCTATTTTGTTTGTTATCTGTTTTTGTGGCTTTTAGAGCCGCAATAGTTTAATCGATTTGAATGAAATTTGGCATTTAAATTGCTTCCTAGCCAAGATCAATATACCTAGAGATCCTAGAGTAATTTTACATTGGATATCAAAGAGTATTAAAATAATTCTGTTAACGTGCTCTTTTGGGAATCCTGTAGATGCTCTTCTGGGAGTGGTGGCCTAATGAGATTAGACCACTATCCTTATAATATTAAAGGTAAATATATTAAATTGGGCTTATTATTTCCAATAGAATGTACATTTAAACACAAAGCTATTTCAATTTTGTTCATCCATTTACATTCCTCGACAAGCCTTTATTATACTTTCTAAGTTTTTAAAATAGTCGGCTGACTGACACATCAAACATTACTCGTGTGAATGGTATTGTCACCAGACGTAGGTAAATTCAATTTAATTATGCAGATGGCGCGGCGGGCGTTGTCTGCGTGGCGTACGTGTGTTCAACGGGTTAGACACGACGCCAACGTCATGACGTCAAGCATTAGAAGAGTTAACGTTATTTCGGTATGTTGTACATTATTTCTAGTAGTTTCTGTGGTGGTTACGGTGCTTTGATTGCAATGCAACATGAAAATTCATTCCTAATTCGAAAATTTCCGTAGTAACTAACCACATAAACTACGTACCTAAAAATGTAATGTTGTCCATTATCATGCTTCATTTGTTCCCCCACTGTGCATAAAGTACTTATCATATTATTTTTTCTTGATATTCCTACCTATCGATGCGTCTTATAAGCTGGCTTCCCACGGTACTTGATACTGCGCACGGACGTGCACCAGCTCGCAAACACGCCATGGGAAGGGTATAAATGAAATGAAATGAAATGAATTTCATTTCTGACGCACAATATCGCATAGTACACAAGAACAATAGAAAGTAACATAAAATAGTACCTACATTACATACTATACTATACTAAGCGATACTGCGCGATGTCAGGAATAGGTCTCGTGCGTGATAGCGCAGACACGTGCGATGTGGTGCGTCCGATCCGCGGTGAGTCTGTAACTGCAAAGGTGCGGTGCGAGTTCTCTTTCACTGTTCATTTTGGAATAACAAAATGGTTTCGAATCTCAAGACACACACAGACCAACACGCACCGTTGGAAGAGCCTTGTGCGCGGTGCGTGGCCGTCCGTGGTCGCTGGCCGTGCGTGTAGTCGTGCGCAGTATCACGTACCGTGGGAAGCCAGCTTTACTATCCCGGGTATAGCATAAGGTAGATATATTACGTTACACTACGATCAATATAGCGGATTTCAAGATTCGCACGACTAATGTCAAAAAAGAAAAATGTCCAAGAGCTTTAAGACCTACCTTGGAGTTTTGGGGGAACGCAGAAAAGTTTACGTCGCTGCATTGTATTATTTTTCAAAACTTGTTCTTTTTCCAGGGTTATGTTTAGAATAGGTGGCGTTTTACGAGTTAAGCGCTGAATTACGAGCATGAGTGTGGGTGAATATTAGGTTAAATCTTAAGTAACTGTAACCTATTTTTTTATCTCAGTGTTACCGTGTGAAGTCTCGGGATGACGTGCGCAGTGCAGTGTCACGCAAAACTATTTTTATTTAGAGTTCCGAGTGATACTGCAATCTGTTATGGGCAGCCGTGATGCTTAACATCAGGCAAACGTCTACCTCGTCAAATCATTCATTTACATAAAAAAAAGATTGCACAGTATCCTACTTTTTGTCTTCCAGTAATTCACTAAAATAATATGAAATATTATTTTGAAGTTCGTTTATACCAAACTGACAAGCAAGGTTGGTTTTTAGTACCTATTTCATTATTTCCACAGCCTATAAAAATATAGGAGCCTAGACCTAAAATGGTCATAAATTTTCAGAGAAGATAAAAATAATGACTAGGCTATGTTAGTGCTTATCTATTGTAGTGAGGCTGATTGTTTTAGCCCAAAATGCTTCGGATTTTCGGTTGCCTCCAACAACTTACTCGGATAATATTTTTATTTTAGTTTATGTCTAACTAGCGGCTCGCCTCGGCTTCGCACAGGTATAATAGTTTTCGCAGGGCACGCGATGTAAAGAATATTTTAAGTAATTTTTGTACACCTTGGGTTATATTATTGAAGTTTTGGTAAGGATCCCTAATTTTTTTCAAAATATAATATAACCTATATCACCCGGGGATAATGTAGCTTCACAACAGTGAAAGAATTTTTCAAATCAGTTCGGTGGTTTCGGAGCCTATTAAACGCAAACAAACAATCAAATCTTTCCTCTTTATAATATTGTTATAGTTTGTAGATAAATGTTTTTTAATGTCCGAATAAGCCAACGTTTGACTGCAACTAACTCACCTGATGTTAAGCGAGAACTTAAAAAGGCCCATTATCCAAATTCCTCCAATAAAAGGTGAAAATGGAAAATGCCCAGTAAATTCTTAATAGATACATTAAGAAAAAAGTTAATGGACACATTCTTGGACTACTCTACCTTAGCAGTTTAAGTTAAATTTAAATTACTTATTAGCCGTAGCAATGGCTAGATTATAATTTTAGTGAAGCTCTACTTACGGACCTTCATTACATAAAAAAAGTGAGGATCCAGTCGAAGGTGTAGCACATTGGTCTATAAGGAGCCTATTCACCTAATCTTAAAGAGACCCTAATTATATTTGTCAAAAAACAAGGAAGCCGGGAGTGAGTTCCATTCTCTAGCAGTCTGCATGATAAGAGTCAGCAAAACGCTTGGTACGGCATGTTGGCATATCTACTACATAGGGGTGAAACGACTTCCCGCGCCTTGTAGTCGTATGTCGAAATGGAGATGACGGAACCATCTCATGCAGTTCTTGTAAGATATTTTCAGAAATACAACCGGTAGCCAAATTTATAGACAGGCTACTTTTCGTCGGTGATCAAAACTATACAGCTTCTTCTCAACCAGTGAGCACCTCATCGTTAATAAGTTTTTTGGCGCGTCGTTCGATAGTCTTTAGCAGCTTACTGGCTTTTGTTAGTAATGTCTACCTAAATAGATGAAGCATACAAATTAAATTTCCTTAAGAGATAACTGGATTTTATTTTAAGTTTAACTTAACTATAGACCTAAAATATTGTCAGCTCAACGGTTTATTATGTTGAGTATACAATAAAGAATATAGAATTTAAAACATAACTTGATTCACCGGATCATTTTTCAGTAGTTCAAGAAAACTTAAATTGCAATAGGCAATTTCAACTTTCAAGATACCTTATGTTTAAATAGCTACGGACTTCAACAGGTCTCAAGAGAACATCCATTAAAGTTAAATGACTCTAACGCTCACGCTCGTTCTGACAATTTTATTGAGAGGACGGTCAAAAAACTTCAAATTGAACACAAACATAGAATTTTGGGATAGCCCTTTTTTAACCCCAATCATTTAGAAGGGTGTTTTAGGTTTACCGTATTTGTATCTATGTGACTATCTGTAATACCATCGTTGCTCTCCCAAACGAATGAATATGACTTATTTATTTGGATGACAATTTTTTCAGTTATTCTGATTGAATAATTGATATATTCGTTTGTCTACCTCAAAAGACCTTCATCAGATCTTCACCTTTACACGGGACTAACGCGCAAGATCCTTCTCTCAAACATATCGAACATATATAACGAAATACTGTGTGACTGTGCAGTCGATCATAGAACCTTGTCATTTAAAGTCGGTTAGAAAACAAGAGAGAAATCAGTCAATCCCTTACATCAACAGACATGGCGTCAGAAGTTTCACCACAGTAATTTATCCGGTGCGGTCGAGGGATACGTCCACCGTCGATAAATCTATCCATTGTCCAATAAAGCCATGCATGAGTACAGGCGTAGATTTATATGGAGCGAATTTACGGATGTTTACTGAAGAAACTCACACAGTTGCTTAAATATTTATAGCAAGGATCTTGAGTTGTTGAGATAATAAAGTTACTATAATAAGTAACCGAAGCTACGGAACAGAGTTTTATAAATGAGTAAAGGCTAAAGGCTAAACTCCAGCCTTGAACATCGGCGTAAGGTTCGGTTTTTTACAAGTTGCACTTTGGAGAGTGTGCGCTGGAATTGCACAGCTTAATTCCCCCATCCCCTTTTTACCATCGTACAACTAGACAAACGGAAACACGGCATGCGTATATTGTAGAAATTCCTCGAATACTTACAAAGCATTTTGATTCCTCGTTTATAATTCGGCCAGAAAAGGAAGGGAACACTACCAGCGTCATTGTTTCCTGACAAATATAATCTGTGAGTTTTTAAGGCTAGAGTGAACCGGTATCTTCTAGGCAAGCATGCTCCATCGTCGACCGCTTCGTCACTTAGGTACCATCAGGTGAGACCGTGGTCAAATGTTAGCCTTTTTTTTTTCTTTTTTTTATGCTTGAACGGGCTCACGTTTGACAACATCTGACCTGATGGAAAGCGATGATGCGGTCTATGTTGGAGCACGTTTGCCCATGAGATGCCTATCGTTGCAAAACAAAAAATAAAAGAGTTTTCTATTCTGCGTTGTGACAGATTGCTTGCAGACGCAGCAGTATTAGTGGGAAAGAGAATTTCTTTTATCCTTTCTTTCAAGCACATAAATTGTTGTTTTGTGTTGTTGGCTCGCTATATAATATTTGGCATTAAGCACTTTGTCTATCTATACCTATAATAATTATTAGACCACACCTATTTAATTTTACTTACATTTTGACTTGTAAAAGTGCTAAAGATAGCCTCTTTGCAATACATTTTTTGACTTCGATTATAACTATTAAGCAATTTGGATAAGAAAGTTTACAAAAATCAAACTAAAATAAACTCTAAAACGAGCGAGAAAACCTGAAAAAAACTGTTCCAAAAATATCTCCCCCATTTTTAATCTCGGAAGTTAATCCGGTAAGCGAGAAGTGCGACCCAAATCTGTCTTAACAAACCTACAAAGGTTTTTTTGTAACTCAATTATGTAGGTTTTAACAACTGTCGAGTCGGAGGAAGCTGATGAGTTTTTTTTTCTCGTCTATTTTACGTGACAGTGGAAAGGTTGCCAAGATTAAAGTTAGAAGCTTCGGGGAACGAACGTGAGTTATTTGCAAGAAAATTTTAAATGACTTTAGAAAGTTTTTAATAAACGTTGATATTGCTTTTGTTTAAAATGACTTAGTTTGGGTCTTTCTTTTGAATTTGGTGATCAGTCGTTTTCAAAGAATATTCTCAGTTATAATATTATAATTAAGTTAAAGTTATAACCATTGTTAATATAGAAAGAAAAGAAAGAAAGACATTTATTCAGGGCATCAGCACACACCACTGCACAGATACACATGATGCTCTAGAGTAACTAGGTACCTACATACATAATACCAAGATAAATAAAAATTACACTATAATGTAAAAATTACAGCGAATGATTTTCAGTCGGACGGAAATAATAGTAGCGTATACTGATTGGTCTCTGAACTAGGATAAAATCAAGATTATGTTCAATGATCATGATGTTGTTCCGGAACAGCGGCCTTATCGGCTAACATTTCTGACGTCTGGACATCGGCTTCACGACACCCAGAATGGGGTCAATGACCCTAGTCTGGCTTTCGTGAAGACCAGTCTGACGTCATGGTTTTAAATTATCGAACTTCATGACCACTCATTTTGAAGCCCGATGAATGTGCTAAGCCCGATGAATTGTGCTCTTTATTTTTGATTTGCTGAAACGAAACACAACTTAGTAAATTATATACTCTTTAATGGGTTCAAATTTCTCATTCATTTCAAGCCCATGACGAGCGAAATATTTAGCCGTTCCTCCAAATCGATGTCCATGAGTTGTCAATTAAATTTATTGCAAAATCTCGGATGAAGTTCATGGCAACTCGCCGATACGCCGTTCTCGAAGCTACACGCTTGAAGTTTTTTAGGAATATTTGCACCATTTTCACAAAATGCAGGTAAGAATAACTTTAAGAAAGAAGGCAGACATATGAATTCAGCTGCAGAGCAGGCCAACATTTGCTAAGCTTTGTCAAGTCTTCTCATCGTAAATACTTCGGTGCCTAAACACAAAAGCATTCAACCAGTGAGTAGATAAAAATAATAATGGTAACATTGCATTGGCATCTGATCTCAATTACTTCTGTCTCAAAGCGCAGCGAACCCGACCCTCTTCCTTTGTGTAAATGAAACGCCGCGATCTCGATATGAGTGCCCGATAAAGGTTGACATTTTGGTCAAAATATTTTAAATATGGATAACAAAAAAGTACAGTTAAAACGTTAGGAAAATATTTGTTGTTATTGGCATACCTATTGAGAATTTGTGAGTCAAGAGCGAGAGTATGCTGGAAATATTATACAGGTATATATAAAACTTATAAACGACAGTGAAGTGAACTTATCCTTCGTTATAGAATATCAGCAGCAAGATCGCGTAAACATTGAAAATGAAAATGAAAAATACCTTTATTTGACCTTATACGTAACACAATTTTAATGAAGCTCTGTCTCTTGGAAAAGCGTTAGCTGTGGCCCGGGGGCAGTTCACCCTCAATAAAAAGTCTAAAACAAAATTCGTTTAACTAGAAATCATAAAAACGTTAAAAAGGTAATTTTAAATAATTATTGTAATACTTTTCTTACATACACACCACTGACAAAGCTTATAATAACATTATTTTTGTGTATGTGTATAAATAGTCATTGATATCTATTAAAATAATACATTATGTATTTTATGTAGTAGAATGTTGTGCTTAGCTACTGCGTATTTTGTTATGCGTTGTTTATGCATAATTATATGCTTATGTATATTAAATAATAATTAAAAAAAATATTTTCAAGAAATAACAACCGTACGTGTGTGAGAGCCCATTTAAAATACAAGATAATGTTTGTGAAAACTGTGGAATCATAGTCTAAGGCGTTTCTTTCCGCGCCACACACCTACAATAAGGCCTCCTACGGGGCTACTTGTGGTTCATCATAAAAATGATTTACTTCTTAAATATTCGGCTACTAATTAAGTGTGGAATTAGAATTACATTATAAGGTGATTCAGTGTATGCATTACAATGAACCCTTCAAATATGGAGAGGTTGCAAAACAACACTCAGTATAATATTTAGTATGGATGCAGTAGCCCTAGCTCCAAAACCACTACTTTAACCACTATTTTCAAGCGAGAGCTAAATTAAATGTCCATCGTCTGGTAGCTGGAGCAAATTTAATTTCCAATCTAGTTTTTCATATCTGCGCTTCATGGTTTTACGGTTGATGGATTTCAGTGCTGCCAGAAGTAGTTAAACTGTTGAACCAGATTATTTTGCTAACTTTTTTGGGTTAATTTTTGGACTGAGGAACTACGAAGAAATACAAAAAACTGACATGTCTGCACTTAAGTCTATTAAAATACAACTTTACTAAAGCAATACTTTCCCCTGAGTTTTGGTACTTTGTTAAATTCTTGTCAATTATACTGAACCAAAACGAACCAGAGACGAGCAAAAAGACTCATTGGTACCTAATAATGCGTTGGTGGAAGCTAATCTCCACAGTTTAGAGCACCAACGTAAAGTTGCCAGTTTATCGGTTTTTTATAGACTGCATTTTGGGGTGAGTACAGTGGTCAAATGCTTTGTCTATCAACAATAAAAAGAAACCAGCCTAGCGTTCTGTCTATGAAAAAATGAGCGAAGAAGAAGACGTTTGAAGACCGCGTTTCATACAAAATCTTATAATATTTTCGAGATTAGTGTTCGTAGTCCCGTCTCTTCAACAGAGTGGTTATATACTCTTTGTACTGAACGCTCATTGGTTACCCGTTGATCATCGGCTGTCTTCAACCAATGAGCGTTCAGTATTTGGTGTGTTGACTTGAGACGAGTTTCACAAACGTACGTGAAGCCAGGGGCTAGAAAGGTAAGTGCGAACTTGGAGCTGTCAAATTTTAATGCAGGCGGGCGTTATTTATTTATTTATGGTTTATTCATGGTTAATTTTTAGTCTTTGAAGGCAGAGGTGTCTAAATAAATCCAGTAATTTAATAATAATAATAAATAATAATAAATTTATTTGGCCAAAGCAAAACAATACAATAGTTAAAATAGGTACATCGAAGGTTGTTACAGTGTTAAAAGGATATAATAAGAAGGAACTCTGAATCCCACGCTAGGGCCGACATGTGTCGTAGTATTTAATGTCTTCCGATTTCGATGGTTTATAGTAAAAATATACAAGCACCTAGACGTTAACAAAAAATAATAAAAAAGAAATGAAATAGGAAACTAAAGTAAGTAATTTTTTTTAAATGAAGTTACATTAACCTAAACACGGATATAGTGAGAAGACTAAAAAGGATAAAACCTTTTGAGTTAGTTTAGTGATAGTGACATTGAACTTAGTGTAGTTTGCTCAAAAAGATCACACGATCGAAGTGCTTTCCCCTTAATAGAGACGTTAAGAAAAGTGTTAATGGACACATTCTTAGGATTACTCTACTGTAGCAGATTAAGTCAAAGTTAAAATACTTATTAGCCGTAGTAATGGCTAGATTGTAATCTTAATGAAGCACTAGTTAAAGAACTTCATTACACAAAAAAAAACCTAAAAATGAAACAAACAAAAGAAGGCAAACATCTCATTTTTACGTATAGTGGTATAGTGGTGTGTGTTGTGTGTGTACGGAATGAGAGGTAGTATTTTTTCTGTAAGTTTTTTGATCTCTCTATTTTTATTTTTAGGGTTGCCTATATAGATGTAATAAAGAGACAAAGATGAAGCATACTCCTATCGTTTAGGCAAAAACTGGCCCTATATCGTTCTGTCACTCATTGACATTTCGCACTTAAATTTGTATGTGTTACACCTTGGTTACACCTAATAAAAGAATACCTTTTAAAGCGAGTGCCCTATCTTCCTGAGCTTTTTGTACTACCTGCTATAAAATACAAGTAAAAAATTGAATCGATCTATTAAATATGCCATCATTTAACAGTTACCAAGCAACCGCAAACAACCTCCGTCAAATCTGTATCCAAAACGTCCAAAACTTCAGATAAATTAGTTTGTTATTCCGTACACGGTTTCGGGGATTTAGTGCCAATTCCCTTTTTGATCTCTCTGTGCAAACAACAAAACTCTGTCGCGGCAGACGAGGCCGTCTTTGCATAAAATATTAGAAGCCTGGGTGTCTACTGCGATTTCTGCCATACGAAAATTCGGGCACGATGTCAAAACATTGCATCTTATAACTAGGTGATAGAGTTCACTTTTGAAAGGTCCGCGTAACGAAACACGTAATTTTGGAATAAGCGAATTAGTGTAAAGCTCGCTACACACCTTAAGTTTTAACTGTACCTATACAGTTTAACTGTACAGATCAGTCGTATGCCCAAACAGTATCTACTGGGTGCCCCGAAACTCAACGTCAAGCGGGCACGGGGTACGGGGCACGGGGAGAGGGGGGAGTCATACCAGCCTGCCTAGCATGCGCACCGCGACAAAACTTTCTCGGCAGTTTTTCTCGTGAGAGACCGTTACAAGCACAGATCTGGTACCTGGTGACAAGACTATGGTAGTGTGTCTCACTCTGACAACAACGATAAGTTTTCTCTTTGCTGGGGGTCAGGTCAGGAAAAATAAAAGAAAAATTCTGGAAAATCGACACCATACAAACACACCTAACAATTTTTGTGTACAGACTGAAACTGGAGGTGTGTAGGCTGTACGGACGTACCTACAATTTTTCTGTACAGTCCAACTATACAGTTAAATCACAAAAATCAAAACTGCAGGTGGGTAACAGGCTTATAAGCGTCGTCGCTTGGGTTGTACGGTGGTGATTTTGGCGGTGCCGCGGGCGTTTGGAAAATTATGAGACAGGTAAATAAAGTTGTACACCGTGGGAGAGTGATGAACGTTTCGTTAACTAATATTGTACTTAGAACGTTAACGGTTACGTGTACTCTAGGTAAATAGAAACTGCTTAAAGTGCTGACCGGCGGTTTCTGTTTAACAGTCATGATTTTGAAGCAAGATCGTAAACGATTGGAAACTTACGAGAGAAAATAAAAATAAAAAATTGAAAGATAAACTCTTAAGTTATATCTATCTATTTACCTAATTTTCAAAAAAGTAGTGATAAGCCTACCTACAGACTAAGAATATTTTCGTTATTTAGGTACTCCTAGGTCTATGGGCAAGCCAAAACAAACAAAAATAATATAGGCATGTCGAATAGAAATGATGCATGAGATCTAAAAACTGCTTTTAAATTTGATTCCTCTAACATTTAATGAAAAAAGTTAGACCACACGACTTGTTTTCAACTGAGGTCATTGCACTGCTATTTGTTTTTTACGACAGCTGTTTCTATTGTTGAATTTATTATTCCTTTTTAATTTAAACTTGTATCGAGGGATTACTGCTCCACTGTTTACAGAATAAAAAAAAATACAAAAAAGTCTTTTCAAATTGGCAACGAACTTTGGCCCCCTATAATAAGGTGCGTTTGTATTGGAATCGGTAGTGTTTTTGGCATTTGCAAAATTAGCGGTGATGTAAAGCGTTCGGTTTGAGATATTAGGCTTCCCCCTTACTTAATCATAAGCGCGCCGCGTTGAGTGTCCATCAGCTCCCCGCGGTTTTGACCAGGGCCTTGATCATGTAACTTTGACTGCAAATGCAACAGGAGAAATTTCATTCTTAATTTGAAAATTTCCACAGTTATACAAATACACTGGGTAATTTGAAACAGTCGAATCCATACAATTTTGTGTTTCTATCGGTTGGAATCAAGTTACATGACCGCCTAGCTAGCAGATCAACAGTCCGCCTGCGACTGTGGTGGGCCGGCTTACGCTGCGTCTTCCGGTTCGACCATCCGATATAATGAATACATAACTGTATTCGAATTTTCAGTATTCTCAAAGTTTTATCCAAATTGGCTAAGACATTTTTGCGTGAAAGTTAAATTAAAAAAAACGTTTCACTTTCTCATATTTAGTACTGGTGATCAGCAATCATTCGCGTGCCATTGAATGGTGAATTTTGGGGAAGATTATAGAGAGCATTAAATAAGCAGATAAATAAATAAAAATATTTTTTTCCCACTTCCACTTATGGCGAAACTAGAGTGAGGATGAGACAGCAATAAGAGTATCGGCTCTTTTCAGTTCTGTTCTTTACTGGCGCGCGTGTTACTTGGCGCTAAAATAAAATGGCTTAGATTTTTCTCGGGATAGGATAATAAACTTTAAGCGAGACTGTTACAAGAACACTTTCAGCCGTAGATGGGATTACGTAATGAAATCAATTTAGACATTGACATCTAGCCACTAGGCATGGATCATATCATAAGGAGCAGATGAAAATCATATGATTTTATTTTTCATAAATCACTCTGCTTCTTTTTGTCACACACTCTGCCATATATCACAGTGTGATAATTACACTTAATGAATCGTGGCTTCGGATTTCATAATACGAGAGTAGCATCAGCAGTGAATATCAAATTATATAGCATTGTTTATGCTTCAGTAAACAAACTGAGACCTGTAGAGTATAATTTTATAAACACTATGCATGTGGTGAACTTTGATCTAGATAGTAGCGTTAGATTTCTTAGTAATCATTTATAGCAGGTCACAACTTCGCTAGGTTGCTGCTAAATCACATATCTGTTCCATTTCATAAAGCACCGCCAATTGCCATTGATCATAAATTGATTAGGCATATAAAAAATTAGTCTGTGAAAAATCATAGGTGATCACAGTGACAAAAATAAATCATAATATGAAATGACAATGATTTTAGAGTAGCAATCATTTCCATGCCAACTAGCCACTAAGAGCAGAAATAAACTTACCGGCCTACATTTTAAATTGCAAACGTGGCTCTGCACGATAAAATATAGTCGAAAAACTTTACGCAACCAGCTTAAGGCTGCTATATACCCGGATCCACTACCTCGCTCGTGCATTCCAAAATTTTTGAAGATATTAAATAACAGAATTTCGTTACGAAAAATCTGGCTAAACTATGTTCTCATGAATAACATTACAAATACTATTAAAATATTGTTTATTAACGGGATATTTACCATGTAAATTATTTGTTTTGAGATGCCGATATTACGATGCTGTTGCAAGCACCATGATCACAGACGGACTCAATCGGACTCGTTACTAAACAATATTTTAGTAGTTTTAGTGACAAATGACCATGATAGCTTAAAAACATTACAAATGTTCAACAAAAATATCATATTAATCCAAACAAGTTTTCATACATAGAAACGGCTACGAATGAATAAAAACTTTGATACCGTTGTATTTATGAAATCTTGTTTGTATTAATATGATATCTTTCTTAAATATATATTTAATATTATTCATGAGAACATTGTTTAGCTAGATTTTTCGTAAGTAAATTCAGTTATTTTATATCTTCAACAATGTGGCAATGCGCAAGCGAGATAGTGGATCCGCGTACACAGCAGCCTTAACAAAACCCACTCGATCCTGTTATAATTTGTTGAACCATTTTAAAAGGTTGTTTACTGTATATTTTATTAGGCTGTAGGCAGTTCGCCGGGTATTGGCCAATAAATTCTGTTCATCGTAAAAGCTTGTCATTTTATTTGAGGGACCAATGCGAAATGGAATGGGATGTAAAACGTTAGTACCTATGTGCCAAAGGTTGGGTTACGGGTTACGGCTACTGATGAATGGAGGTTTTATTTAAGTTTTATGGTTATTACTGATTGGGTTACTATTAGTTGATTTAGAAACGATAAAATATACTGGGGTGCGGGTTTAGGATACCTCTCATTCATGCTCGTACTCTGCTAGTCTTTTATGGATAGGGTTTGTGCGGGGGAAGGGCTGGACAAAGCGAAGAGAAGGGCGCTTTCAGCGATTCTTATGCGTCATCATAAGGTGTGGCAATAAAAGTATTTCAGGCGTCAATTCAAAGGTTTTGAATGAGTAAGTTTCTATTAATGAAGCTGAATAGGCAGCGCTCTCGACGACACTTAGGCTACGTTTCCACCAAAGATATGTGAGGCAGCTGGGCGGTGCGAGGATGCGTAGCGAGGCTGTGAAACGATGTGAGTGTTTCCACCGGAGATGTGCTAGGCTGACCCATTTCCACTAGACCTGCGCTGAGTGAGGCTAGGTAAATTAAGAGACTCTATTGGTTCTTGACAAACATATCGCTACCCATCCTCGCACATTTCTGGTGGTGCCCGTCTGCATTAAACTTTGACAGCTCTTATTCGCAATGGCCCCTCTAAGACGTACCCAAATGCATTACAGTATAGATAGGTGGCACCTACGCCATAGACTCTCTCTATGACATAAATATTAATGTTAATATTTCTACAGCCCGCACTAAGCGCTTCGCATCAAACTTTATAGTGCGTACAGCAAATAAGTGGAATACCTTGCCGGCGTCCTTGTTTCTAGCTAACTATAACCTGGAAGTCTTCAAGTCGCGAGTTAACAGGTATCTTCTAGGCAAGCATGCACCATCGTAGGCCGCGTCATCACTTACCATCAGGTGAGACAGTGGTCAAATGCTATGCCTATAAATTGTACAAAAAAATAGAGGAATAAGTGCGAACTTAGGAACTGTCAGACTTTAGTACAGTCGCACACTCATCTTTTTAAAATTCCATCCCCAAATAAAAAATAGTCGTCGCTACAAATAAACATAAGGGTACAAACCATAGACCTAGAACATTTTCGTTGGTACCACAGACTAGTATTGTATAGTTCCTAAGAGTTTGTACAACCACTACCGCTTAGTTATATCCATTTCATATTTTCATGCTCCATAAAACACAGACGCAAATGCACAGCAAAATAAAGAACCGTAAACCGAGTTGGCATATAAGGACATGATTATTTAAACTGCAACGTTCAACTTAACCAGCGGAGTTAAATAAAAGCTACTAACATTTTTCTAAAACGTCCCCGAAGTTATACGCTCGGCATTTGTTTCGTTTTGTAGAAAACAGCGCTGTAGCGCTCTAACGACGCAACTGATATGCTAATAGCGCTCGTCAGCTACCATTGTGCACTGCTGAATCCAGAAAATCCAGCGAACTCAGCGATTTGTGTCACCTTTTGAGAAAAAAGTGAAGAAATATCAAGGTATGAATAGTTCATTAGAGCTGACTTGTATGTAGCGGCGCTTAGCGCAATATTTTTTTCACATTTTTCTGCTATCTGTAGGTTGTTTAGCAAGTGAGCAATCACAAAAAAAAATAACTTTTTTAGTGTATTTCTATGGTTGGATTTTTAGAAAATTGGCAAAAATTAAATAAAACCTAACCTTTTTTTATGTGTCCAACGGAAAACGAGGTTACGATTGAGACGGCGGAAATGGCGATATTGGAAAATTGTTAAAAAGCCCCACTCACCGTTTTCGATGTGAATATTTGTGTCACCTCTTTCCAAACGTCTTCAGAAATATGCATGACATTTCCTATAAACGTGATAAAATATAAAACAATTTATTCTCATACATGTTTGAATTCACGTATCTACTTATAAAATGGGTGTTGTATCTCGTAATTGGTAAGGTTTTCGAGTGGCGACCAGCACGAACCGGAAGACGCAGCGTAGGCCAGCCTCAATGGGTGGACCGACGACCAGCGGGGTGATCATGTAACTTTGATAGCAATGCAACAAAAGAAATTTCAATCCAAATTTGAAAATTTCCATAGTAACTCTGTACATAAGCTGCGTACTGCAACTGTCAAATCCATACATTTTTGTGTTTCTATCGGTTGCCAACAAGTTACATGATCGCCTAGCTGGTCAAAAATGTAGTATAAAAAAAACCATTGCCGCATCCAAAGCACACACTAAATTGAACCATAAACATCAGCTTTTTGTACATTATACAGGTATTAGTGAGTGGTGGTGGTAGTGGTGCTTGTGTATTTCAAAGAAATAAAGTTTATCGATTAGATTAATTGCCAAAAAATGTATTCTACTACCAATTTTGATAGAATTAATATTCTATCAAATCCCGTTCGTGGTTCAAATCGCTTCTTCATTTTTGATTATCAAGTGTTTTAGTAGCTACCTTGGCAATAATACAGTGTTCACAACCTGCTGTCTAATTTACCGAGCTCACATCATGTAGCTAAATTTAGGCAGTAGGCTTCCTAACGTGACAATATACAAAGCTATTTATAGTTCCTAAAAACTAGTACATACACAATGAATAACAGTTTGAGCCTACTATTATAACAAAGGTACTAGGAGAGCAGTAACTCGTAGGAGGTCACTCGTTATTTGCTTAAACACTTTTGTCATCGACAATATCTTCAATCTCAAAAAAGTGTTCTGACAGCGTTTATCGTTTGTTTTACGTCCAATTTTTTAATTGGGATAATATGGGAGCTCAAAATAATATTTTGTGGTATCAGTTGCAAAAAATAATAGGTGGGAGCCGTTTCGTAGGATCCGTTGGGACCTACCCAAATTTTTCCTTTGCTCTAAAATTAATCCGTTAATTGGCAATTCATTAACTTTAACTTGAATAGTAGGTAGTACCTAACACTAACAAGGGTTGAGTGTGTAGGTGTCAGCAGCCTAAACGTCAGAACCCTACTCTACCAACTCCGGAAAATCTATTCATAACTTTAATTCCATCGGATACAGTATTAATTTGCATACAAAACAATTCGTAGAACCTTTCAGATAGACCAGGAGATATGTGCGATGTAAATTCAGACGACTGGCAGCCTGACGTCCTCTTGAATCTTGATGGTTGTGGTAGACCGTCTTTCGGGACAATATACGACAGACCCAGCTCACGGACTATTGAGATGTATGGCCGTATAGTTACAGTTAGTTGTACGTATATTGCTGGAATTGTAAGCTGTTGAGAGATATTACAATGTCGGAATATATTAGTAGACAAAATTAATTTTTGCCTGAAACTGGTTATATCTGGAGCTCTTCAAGCCGCGAGTGAATAGGTATCTTCTAGGCAAGCATGTACCGTTGTGGATCGCATCGCCACTTCCCGTCAGGTGAGATTGCGGTGAGTCAAATGCGGCGTGCATTATATGTATATTTAGTTTTGAAAAAAAAAAAAAAACGAACAAATTCAAATTGGTCATTTTTAGCGCTTTTACTTAAATTAAATAATATTACGCAACAATATTAAAAATATATTTTTTTAAGCCGTTTAATTGGTGCGATATATCGCACGTTCATATCTGTGTGAAGAGCTCCCAGATAATTATTTAGATTCAAATGACAATTTCGCGGTGAAATCGTACCATACCCATACCATAGCAGCATAAGAGTTCTGGTGCGACTTTCCACTGGTAAGCTCCCCTGGGTTTCTTCATCATCATCATCATCATCATCATCAGCCTGAAGACGTGCACTGCTGAACATAGGCCTCCCCCAAAGAGCGCCACCTTGAGTGGCTGCTTGCCTCCTGTCCTCCCTGTCTCACGCCTCTTTGCAATTCTTTGCCCTGGGTTATTAAATCGTCTAAAATACCAAAAAAGTAGCGTTTTGAGAAGGCGTTGTTTGGAAATAGGTACTTATTCTTAGACAAATCCTTAATTTATTAGAAAACAAAAGCAAACGAAAATTAAGGTGGAACGTTACACTAGTGCGGCAAATTCAAATTTTCTTGCGTTCTTTTGCCAATAATAATAGCTTAATTACTCAACGTGATTACATTAAAACTAATTTTGCGCAAATAAATAGAAAGTATCAACAAATTACGATTAAACGTATCTCCTAGATATCATTGGCTTAGCGACAAATGGCAATAAACAATTTTCTTCTTAGTTTTTCAGTCTATTGCCATTTGTCGCTAAACCAATGATAAGTAGGTGATACTGTTAATTGTAATTTATTGATATATTATATTTATTTCCGCAAAATTAATTTTCATGTAATCAATTATTGGCAAAAGAACGCAAGAAAATTTGAATTTGCCGAACTAGTGTAACGTTCCACCTTAATATTTCTTCACAAAACAATCGAGTTTACTTTTCTTTTGTTGCCATGCGAACAAACGTATGGGTATTTTGAGTTTCCACCCGCTTCTACCATTATCTGACCACTCATTATACCCCAGTTTAACATCTGATGTCCCTTTATAATCCGGGACAAACAATTAGCTTCGCTTCGTCCGATCTTGATGTAATCCTTTGTAATATTGTCTGTGTTAAATTGAAACTTTGGACATTAGAAAATATTGTATAAATGTCGCTAAGGCTAATTTATTTAAATGTCAAACGGAATTTTGGAATTAGGTTAGTAATTTGATGACAGTGCGTTGAAACTTTATCCTATGGTCATCAGCCCAAAAATGTCCACTGCTGAACATAGGCCCCCTAGAGCGCCACTTTGAGCGGCTGCTTGTCTCCTGCATGCGTTGAACCAAATAAGTGCCAGCAAAAATTCAATCTAATATAGGTACACCATACGTTTATTTAACACGACGTTCATTCAGCCATAAGAATACCTTCAAACTAGAGCAAAAATTCAATTTCTGATTCGAAAAACGCTTGGTGTTAGTCACTATAGTCGCCGAAGCCTGTATTTTTACACCAAATAGTATACGTGGAAGGGTTAACCACTCGTCAGTTACAGACTTACAGTCAAGCCTTTTGTACTGCACCAGTGGCGGCGCGGCGATGCTACGCAAAAAATGTTTGGTTCGCAAGCTTTAAATAGCTTCTATTGACCCAGGCGTGCGTGCATTTGCGGAAGTAGTGTAATTCCGTTGAAAATAATAAGTAAACAAAAGGATTTAAAGGTAGTCGTAAAAAATCACATAGAACCACACACGAAGTATAATACGTTTAGTGTGCCGTTGCAATGGGGATTGTGGAATGAACGAAGCTTTTCAGTCAATGTATATTTAAGTCACAATGCATTGTAAGCAAATCCTCTTTTCAGTGGATGTCAGAATTTCTCTCCAAATTATTTAATTTCCAAGTTTATTGGGTGGCAATTATGTTACTGTGGCATCTTTCATTTTAGGCAATGAGCTCAAAACCGAGAAAATTGTGTGATTTTTTGTAGTTTTGACTGATTCTGTGTGGTTCTGTGTGTTACCAGTCAAATATAAGTGATTTCGTTTATATCATAACTTTACTCAGGCGTAACGTCATGGATGTTTATCATGCCTGATGAACCAAATTTTGTAGACAGTTTTAAAAATGAACCGATAATGGAACCACGGTAGTCACTTTGTACTGGAACTGCTATTATTGGTAATCAGTTAAAATTGATTTGTTCGCCCAACTTGTGTAGGACAAAGATAAAATTATCAGGTTCTTACTCTAATGTATGGATACTACGCAGCGTAGGCTGGCCCCCCACTAGGTGGACCTGGACCTGGGAGGTGATGGATGCAGGAGGCAAGTGGCTGCTCAAAGCGGCGCTCAATGGCGGATGCCTATGTTCAGCAGTGGACGTCCACAGGCAGATGATGATGATGATAATGATGATAGATATTATTTACAACTGATAACATGGGAAAGAAAGGAGGAAGGGCACCACGAACCGCCGCAGAGGCAGCGTAGACTGGTCTACGCTGCATTGGATGTCATGACCTTGGGAATCATTGATCGCAAGAGGGAAGCAGCTGGTCAAAGTGGCGCTTTATGGGTGTCGGGGGAAGCTTGTGGTCGGCAGTGGACATCTTCCGGCTGATGATGATGATGATGGATAGACGAAAATCCTTTACACAAGAGGTGTTCAAGGTACCGGACCGTCATGCTACGAGATTCAGTTACTTTGCGTCCTCTTAAATCTAAAATTAGAGATTGAAACATTTGAAACTGTATGGTAAAAAATATTGTACTGACTTTACAGCTTAGAATTGTAGTCGAATGATTCAGCAGGTACAATCGAAATCCAATTTCACCTGAACCACACAATCTTGTCTTAGTAGGTACTAGAGTAAGTAGATACCTAACTATTTTAGTATTAAAATAGAAAGCTGAAACTTTCGCTAATTCCAACCGTAGCTTAGTGTAGAACTTGCCTCACTATAATCTGTAGAGTCAGAACTAAGAGACTTAGGAAGAAGAAACTTTTGCGTTCTATTAATAGTTAATTAACCTTTCAAAAGTTTTCCAATAATAACTATTAAATACCACTTTTTGTGGCGGCCACCCATCAAAGTAGTGACCGCAGCAAACGTTGTTTAACTTTGCCGACGCATTATTGTCTGGAATAACAGAAATCCACTATTAAGTAAACTAAAGTTTTCACGAGAAAACAGAAGTCTGTGAATCTCACTAGTGAAACATGAAAACACAGAACTACATTATCTCAATAAATGCAAATAACAAACATAGATAAGACAAATAAATATTAACATCTCAAATTGCATCGTCCCAGCAAACTTACCACTCACAAACTTTAAAAGACGCTCCGGATTAAAAATACAAGTTGCAAGAACCCTCTTACTAAAGCACTTTAAAATCTTAATCCAACTAAAGAGAGCTATAAATTTACAGAGAAAATACTTTGCATATATTTATCTGTTTTTTTTTTTGTGGGAAGACTGATAGATACCTACGTTAAGTTTACAGAAGACTATAATTACAGTAAGGACATTTTTTTCGGCTACAGGGACGTTAGGTAATTTATAGTATGTGATTTATCAAAAACCTAAAATAAGGTTGACCTTATTTTTGGCCTCATAGTTGGCTTATTTTTTGCTCTCTTGTTTAAGAATCTAAGGTTGGTACTTTGCTGAATCATCCCATAAGTGGCTGGTATTACTTTATATCGTAGCGCTCATAGCGAAGCACGACTAACCGCTTCTAACCAATCGGTAAAGTTAAGCAACGTTCGCTGCGGTCACTACTATGATGGGTGACCGTTACAGCAAAAAGTTGTATTTACAACTGAGCGCTACCGTGCTTCGGAGGGCACGTAAAGCCGTCGGTCCCGGCTGTTGTCTTAAGACAATAGTCGTTAAGTAGGGCTGATCACTTGCCTACACAAGAAGAAGAAGAACAGGAATTACTTTATATCAAAAAATAACCATACAATCAATTGTATTCGATAGCCAACCAATTATATTATTATTAGCCGTATTATTTTTTTCCCTAGCCTCCTCACATAAGTCAACCCTGCTACACCTTCATCTTAGTGAGCTGTTCTGGTCTAATGTAGCCATATTTGTAAATTTAAAAAACTAACCAATTATATGAAACCAAAATAAGTCAAATAATATAAAAACAAAAACCTAATCTAACAAACCACTACCAGTAGGCAACGTGCCCAATATGCTGGCAGCATTGCCACGTTGAATGGCAATGCTCAACCTTTGGCCGAAGTAGAGGCCAGCATTTTGGTCACGTGTTGCCTTGACCAGACGTTTGGAAAGGTCTTTGAAAATTTGGTGAGCACTCGGTCCCCAAGGCCCAAGCGTCTCAACCCCAAAAGGCGCAAATATAAAACCGCTGTCAAGTTTACTGTATTTGCGCCTTTTTAGTTGCTCAGCAGAATCCGCCGCCGCACCAGCCTTATTTTGTGTTCCAGGAAGGTGTGACGGCGCAAGGGTGTCCACACACGTAGCGTCCCACACCAACGGCCGCCCCATCTTCCATGGAATTAAAGTCATTCCATCGGGTCTTTTACCATCATCGCGTACGAGGCCATTAGGCTCCAAAATAGCCGCGCAGTTGGCGCTGGTAAAAGCCCGACGAATTATATCGTTAAGACTAGCGTGGCGAGGGATCCTCCCGGCACTTCGGACGCAGGAAAGGCCATGGTGACCGAGCTGGTCGACAGCATAGCCACACTGGCAGCGGTGTGGAGCAGAACACGAAGCGCCCAAACGGAGAGATGCTGCAATTCTGAAAGATGACGAATCCAAAAGTGTACCAGTATTTGGCGATGGGAGAGCTTGTAGCCACAAACCCGATTCCCACTCCGCAGCGGCTAAGAGGCGGGCACGATCTGCGAAGCTTGAGCACGTATGGATAAGTTTATTCCGTACTTGCTCGCAGAGCGGCCCGTCCCAGAGCCTCTGTGCGGAAAGGGATTTGGGGACCTCTGTGTTAGGGCAGGCTAACAACCATGTGTTTCTGGCCTCGTCAAAAAAAGTTATTTCTATGTTGTCTAGCAATGTGGCGAGAATTTTTTTGGTCAAATTTTGAGTACTATGTACTGAGGACAGAAAAACAGGAAGAGCGACACCAGAGATCGACCGGATACCAAGGCCTCCCATTCGCACAGGAAGTGAAGCCTGTAACCACTCTCGATCATGTAAATTTATGTTCAAAATAGTTTCTAAAGTGCGCTTTACGATGTTGTCTAATCTGAGAAGAAGCTCAGTGTGTTTCCAGAGTTGACAACATCGTAAAATATATGTAAATTTAGGGACAAAAAGACAATACCGAATTATGGTAAAAGCCATGTAGGTATTAATTTTGGATAAGCGTTCCGAACATTGCATAAAATTTTGAATTTTTTCTTCAAAGAATAGAGGGAAAGATTCGTCGAAAATAGGAGAACCCAGTAAACGAAGAGAATACTTGTGTGGTAGTAATTGAATGTACATAATGGAGCTGAAAACTTAAAGATTAAAAAAAAAATAAGTCATATAATAATAGTTCCATTGAAACTAAACACCAAGTTCCCAAGGACATTAATCGGCACATATAAATTATGTAGTGATAGAACCCTTCAGTAGAACAGTAACTCGCTAAACAAATTAGTTAACTAATGCAGCAGTTGCTTGGACCACTTCGGAACTATGAACTGTCACCCTCTTGAGGATTCCAGTCCTTGTTAATTTGAGATGGAGCTTAGAGCTTAGTTTCTACTACGACACGTAAGAAATGTCGATCTTCTATCGGTTACATTTTGGACAGTGTGCATCTGTGCATGCCCTTCATCAGCTCATTCCGTCATCCCCTTTCCATCATAGAACTAACTACAAGGTTTGATGATTCTTCACATCCTTAGTGTACCACAAGTCCGCACTAAGCGTTTTGCTGAGTCATTCATAGTCCGAACGGCCAAGGAATGAAATCCTTTTCCAGCAACAGTGTTTTCTCCTGTGTATAACCTGGGTCTTTTCAAGACAAGAGTGAATGGGCATCTCATGGGCAAACGTGTTCCACCTTAGACAACTTCGTCACGTACCATCAGGTGAATTGTGGTCAAAAAATGCCCAGTTTAGCAAAAAAAAATGCTTATTGCTTGTCTTCAAAGGATTTCCAAATAAAATAAAGAAGTGATACGTATGTTAGTTAAATTTGGAATTTCAAATGTGAAGGAAAATACTGTGAGAAAACCGCGGGGTAATTAGTAAAATTTTCAACAGCAATGCAACAGCAGTAGCAAAGCAACAGCAGTAGCGAAGCATACATGCTCGACACCACTAATGATGTATGACAGCAATCATCGCACAATTTACGCCTGTTGCAAACCTGTTGCGAGTTAGGTAATACACCCGCCGGTATGTTCAAGAATCACAAAATTCGAGAACATGGTTTAGCCAGCTTGATGGATTATGGCCTAAACTGTCTACAGGTAAGGAGAAGCATGATAATGTTGGGTCTACAATTTTATTTCCAAGCTCTCTTGGCGTCTGTCCAACCAACACCTTGTTACATAATTTAATTGCAAAGAAAAATGACACAGTCTCATTTTGTACCATCTCTACTTCAGACATACTGTGAACAACACTTCCTGATCTGTTTCGCTGTGTAATTGGCAGGTGGAGAGATCCTTTGTAGATGTTTGAATGGCGTAGGCATTTAATACAGCCGAGTCGCAAGGAAACCAACTTGAAACTTCTTTGTTTATCTCCTTAACTTTGGACGTGGATGGTATAATAGATGGTTTATTTTAACTTGAACGATGATTTTCGAAAAGCTTTGATTCTAAACATGAAAACACAATTTATAAGACTTTTAATTGAATTTACGTAATGCTCCTCTTTTCTACGCAAAATTATTGAAAAGTTCAACTGCTATACAACCTGTATTATGATTATCTTGCATCCAACAGACATCAAACGGAAAACTAAAATGCAATTTTGTATTATAAGTAAATAAAATACAAAAATCAAGCCGTTTACTACATGATACAATACTACTCATGTTAGAAAGACATTAGACAAAGATTGCAACCAGTGGGATTCTATCCCGCACTTTTCAACTTACCAAATTAGATACCGTTTTAGCTAAGCTATGGCCACATGCTCAGCAGCTGCGAAAATGCTCTGGGCTATATTTTTGTACCGATTGAGAAGAGCGTGTAATCCGGCGTGAAATTTAAAGGCGTGAGTACATACCCGCTGGTTGTTAAAAATTCTTAGAACTATAATATCTTTGTAGATATACCATACGTGTAGTAGTTATAGTTTACACACGTTAGTAATTTTATAATAGTAAAGGATAAGAAAACGTTTTAAACTGAGTTACTTATAATTCACAAATTTAACTTAGCAAATAAATATTTAACAATTAACATCAAACTCAAAACATGTATGAAACAATTCTGCATCATCTTTCGACTTCACAAGAAGAGTCAGAAGCTTAGGCTTTTACAGACTTAGATTGGTCTTCAACCTTTGCGTGCCATGGATCAATTTCCTGGAAGGTTAAATGGAACCTCTGCCTAGTCAGAGTCTCGCTCAAATCCGCACTGTGCCTAACATGGCTCAAGAGTTCGTAGGTGCCACTAAGAGATGGAGAAGAGTTACGGAAACCAATGGAGCAGGCGGTAAAAGGCTGGACAGCAAACAAGTAGTAAACAGTAGCTGGCAGGTTGTCATTAGGGTAACCTTCGTGCACAACTCCATTAGGGAAGATCACGTTGCAAGACACGAGGGTATCCAAAAATGATTTGGCGATGCCAATTGTCTTAGGAATAAGCGGGTTCGTCAAGTGGGTACTATGTTCATCGGGCAACCAGATCGTAGTCACTGCGTATCCTGAAAACAGAAGCCAGGTTAACGTTACGATGATTATTTCACCTGAGCTGACACATGAAATGCTACAAAAATAGATTCAGTGAGAGACGTTTGCATCACTTCCCAAACTATCTATACTAGAATGCATATCGAAAATCCCCGAGCACTATTCGAGTGATATCGACAAATGTCCATGAGCACTTTTTGCCTCTTTTTTACGTTCTGTACGCACTTCACAATACAATATGGAGAGAGAAAACTTCATGTGGGTGAATTAATTTTACTATATTATAGCTATACCTTGTGATACAACTGCCGCGAGAGTTAATATAATCAAAAACTTGGCCGCCATTTTTGCCCTGATTATTAACTAGACGATTGATTATCGATGAGTATTCCTATTTATATAAAATCGGTTATCTTGCTGAGATTTTCAGATAATTATTGTAAAGATTAAATAATGGATATTGATAAAGAATAGAAAGGCTACTTTGATAGTTAATCTGTCGAAATCATTGAACATGTAAGTACGTGTTACTATAAAACAGTTATATAAGGGAGGCCTGCAGAAGAGCCTTGGTATTCTTCAAAGAAAACGTAGTTCACGAGATTGTCACAAAAAACACTGTTGGAGCGCCACATATTATGAGGGAAGCCTGCATAAGGGCCTCGGGATTGTTCAAAGAAAATACCGTTTGTTGTAAAAAATGATAAAGTCTAATCGTTTTCACGTAGACGGTAACATTAAAGGTTTAAAAGTATACAAGGAGGGATCTAAAACTCAAAAACTTACGATTTTTTTGTGATAATTCACGACGGTGCGGGAGTAGCGAGGCGGCATCCGGCCGCGAGACTCGAATAGGGAACCGGATGTTAGATTCGGCAGTACGATTTACTATAATTTTTGTTTAAGTTTAAAACCAAATATCTTTATTGACGAACTAATTATTAAGGTTGCAATTTTAAAAAATATGCCATAATATTCAATGAAAGTGACAGTTACCAGCTGGTGAGCGCATGTACAAACTGTATATCAGTTCAATCTTAATAGCAGAACTTGCATGAAATATTTTGTTAACATCTATAACAATCAAAAGGCGTGAAAACTCATTTTCTAACTGATAAAGATAAGTTTTTGTTTACTTTGTGGTCAGACTATACCTCAAGTCAAATTTACACTTTGCTGTAGTAGATAGTTTTTCGTATTATACGACACGTAGTCGAAAATGATCATGCTATAGATTAGATTATAGTTGCGGTATAGTAGATAGCGTCGGTATTAAGTACCTAGTAGTGCAGTACAATCACTTTCTTTATCTGACCCTTCAATCAATTATTTTTGGTTGGTTTTGATGACTAGCTCGTTTTGCACCCACGGTCAGCTACAGTGTATATCAGCCTTTATATGAAATAAAGCTATGCATGTAAGTATACAAGTCTACAATATCTCTCTCTCTCTCTCTCTCTCTCTCTCTTCCCTCGTGTAGGTAGGTGATTATCTCTAGTGTCAGCCTACTCTATACTACTGACTCCAACTCCGCAGAACGGTAGCGCTCAGTTGCAACCGCTTTTCATAGCATTCACCCATCAAAGACTGTACTGATGTCTCAGAGTGATGTGCGCACGGCAGTACAGTGTAAGCATTTCAGAACTTTATAAATAACAGTGGCACTGCAACTTTTATGGGAGGCCATGATGCTTGTAACAAGTAGCTCGTCATGGTATTCGTTTACCAACATAAAAAAGCTGTGGCCTCAGCGAGCACTGTTGAACTTTACTGATAACTAGTCGAGTTTAGTAGTTATTATGTGATGGTAGAGTAGTAGTAGGAGTGCTGCATACATTATACTATCAAGCAATGGTATCATAACAAAATATTGGCTCAATATGTTTTCTGTAGGATTAAATGTACTGCAACTATTACGGTGGTGCACATAAGCCGAAGCCGCAGGTGTGGAATCGGAGCGCCCAGAGCTGCCGCAATACTGTTGTCCACCTGTGGTCGCCAAACAACATAATGCCAACTATAGTACGAACAATACACGAACAAAATGGCAGTAAGGACTAAATAATGAACGGGTAGAATAGTCTACCTTGCGTGATAACTATACTATGTAAAAAAATTAATTATTTGAAGCATCGCCCAAGTGTTATACCCAATAGCAGAGGACGATTCACACCGCGGTCCGAAAGAGCCTATACATTTAGAGTACTTGGGCGATTCACACCGCGGTGTGAACCACACGCGGTCCGAAACGCCCCATTACCCATTTTTAACATGGACGAATCAATGAGTTAATCCAAAACAATACACCATAACCACGTCCGATTCAAAAGCCGGTAAGTTAACAATGTTACCTAAATATCTGAACAAGCCTGTTGCTAAAAAATCGCTGTAAAATGAACCATAACAAAGTAGTAGCTCTGTGACCTGTAGAGTCTTTGTATAGCATAAAACTAAAAATTCCCTCATGGCTCCACTGTTTTGGCTTTCCAAAAAATTCACGGAAATTAATATTTCATATATCTTATTATCGAACCTGCTGCGAAAATTTGACGAGATAAATGCAATCTGTGTACGGCAGACATACGAAATCATTTTTGCCCAAGCTGAAATCGAGATTCTCACTCGCGGGTGATTAATTAGATTTACTGAAAATAATGAAAATATTCTAGTTCTGTAGATTTATTCCTTTCTGCCTTGACCAATATCAGACATTAATACCATAGTAAATTTACTGGTCATAAATCTAGAAAACAGAATACACTGTAATTACCATACTGTGTATTTTATATGTACGGTACACATATTAGTGTTTGTATTGTAATGCCTAACAGAGGTTGTGTTAGAATTAAGTCGGGCAAGACACATTAGCCAAATCAGTTTGTCAACTTATTTTGGCCACAAGGAAACATCCCGTTGAGGGTTCACTACGCCAGTCCAAAATACGTTTCAATTTCTTACATTTCACATGGTGTCGACTCATCTATCGCTCATTTGAACTAGATTTCACTTAAGTAAATTATTTTACACCTTTGATTCATTTCACCTAAAGTCCATTATATCAAATGATCTAGATGCTATTTCATCAAGTTAGATTTCAACTAAATTTTGATAGAATAATATTAAAAATTATGAAATATTATATTTGATTTATTTTTTATTATTATTATTTATTTTTTTTAGAACTTGAGTTAAGTTTTTTTACTTATTTGTTTTACTTTTTTATTGTACGCATGTTATAGGTACGATATCTTTGTAATTTTTCAACTGATTTTGATGTTTGAGTACATCTCATTGATTTAAGAGGACCATCCTGGTGTTTGAAAATGTTATTGCCGTCGGCGTAGCATCGGTACTGCTATAATGAATAGATTATAATCTAAATGACTGTACATTTTGATTTAACACAAAAGTTTTGTATTCTATTTACAACTACTTCTTCGTTATTAGAGTCAAGTTGGAGGTTAAACGGAAACCTATTATGGTTAAAAACCTACTTTAAATTAACTCCTACTTACCTAACTACTTACCTATTTCCTACTCGAACCTATTATATATCCTCACATAAATACCTATTCCTTTCTTCTGCTTTGTGTAATTATTGCTAATCAAGTATTTTAAATGTAATCGGTTGATCCATATCATATTCCTTGCCGAAAATCACGTAGAACTGATACACATCTATATCAGTACCATCAAAAACTTTATCAATAACCTAAAATATTTCTCTGTAGTGTTGTACATCATCAGCGGAAAGTACTTCGATACTAAACTTAGTATAGGTATTACAGTCAAAAAAGACAACTACTAAACGGCATCAAACGCCATTTTGAACTGCTTCTTGCATTCAACAGCTGACGAGGTCGTTGACCTACCTAGTGGGGAACCATTCTATGGTACGTCTTCCAGTTCATCTTTGCCATTTGAGAACCTTTCTCGGTTGTTGATTCTACGAGTGATTTAGTCAGTGTCACGTGAAACTTTAATTTAGAGTTCCGACTAGTTCCGAGTGACACTGCAATCTGTTATGGGCGGCCGTGTCGCTTAACACCAGGCGAACGACTAGCTCGTCACAACATTCGATTACATAAAAAAAAATGTAGCCTGCTCATTTCCATTTCAACTTCACTTTTGATAACTATATCGGTGACTTTAGTTTTCCTACGGATCTCTTCGTTCCAGATTGTATCACACAAAGAAACTCCAGCTCTCTACATAGATAGTTACGTGACTTTTGACTTTTCTACGTATTCCAGTCAAATAAAATATAAATAGAAAAGTGACTTTATTTTCAATGCAAACAATAACACTGTTGATATTGTGAGCTGATTTAATAAAAGTCCTGAGAAAACAAAAGTTATTTGATCATGTCAACATTTTTCTATTATAACTAGATACTGTTTACTGTTTTATGTTTTCAGAGCGCACGTCACGTATGGTAGAATTAATAAGTTTCTTGCAACAGTCATAATAAATGTAAATACCTAATACAAAAAAACAAAAAAAAACACTTCACTTCACTTTTCTTCGTGTTAAAAATACTTCACCTACTACTAAACATGTATTTTAATCATAGAATTGTTTCTACATACCACACGTCACTTTCCATCAGGTGAGAGCGTGGTCAAATGCTAGATAAGTCTGATGTAAAAAAAAAAAAAACATAGTTGAGTTGATGTTGAGTATTGACCCGCACTCTCACCGTGAACACCTGTGTTCGAGAACAGGGGTATGCTGAAAATCAGCCCTGCGTAGACCTTGCTGTTTACGCAGCACAGAGCTGAGCATACACCCCTGTTGAAAAAAAAAAAAAAAAAAAATTTCTTTGTGAAATCTGCTGCATTACAAAAATCAAACTAGAAATCACAATCTTCGATAAATAAAACGGTCTTCGTTGGTTAACGCATTAGGTACTTGAGAATGGCTGGACCGATTTTGTTTTTTTTTTGTTTTATTTTTATAATAATTATATAATAAATTGCAATAATAGTAAGGTTAGTTGGTATAGAAAGCAAAATTAGAAATGGTAATGATGCGGCCGAAGGCCAATCCTGACACTACGCGAACGAAGTCCCGGAAGTAGCTATAGTAATAAAATAATAAAGTCATAATTCTCTTCTAGGTCAGTCAGTTCCTTTGACAGCATCTGTGGTGTGGTGGTTGAGCAGCTCGACTTATAAACCGGAGGCGGCGGGTTTGATTCCGGCGACAGGAATTATTTGTGCACAAAAAAAGCGCAAATACTTGTTCTGTGTCTGGGTGTTGTGGGACCATGGTCCTCGTAGTTCCTGGGTCCCTTGATACAGGGAATCTTAGTTAGGGTCCAGGATCTATGTATGTGATCGATGGGAGTAAAAAAAAAACCAAGATGGCGCAGTAAGTGCTTTCGTCCTTTTCTTCCACTTTCCTCTGTCGAGTGTCATCAGTTAATTCTTACTTCATGTTTAACCCCTGACGCAATCATAGAGGTGTTATACATTTTACGTGTGTACCTAAGTGTCTCTGTGCCTGTGCATTGTTTGTGGCATTGGGATGAACCTATTTTGTTTTTATTTTATTTCGAAAATGAGTTTTTTTTTTTTTAATAGTTAAAAGTTGGTCGAGAGCCGAGCGCTCGCGCTCGTAGAGACGGTTTGTGTCTTTCTAAACAATAATACTTATAATAACTACACAAAACTTTAAAATTCAATATTTTCAATTTGAACATAGTTGTTCACATGAGATACAGTATAGTTTATATTGATTTCTAGAATAACAATTTCTATAATTTTTGTGAACAAAACATAATATCTCTAGACAAATCAAACAGCGATGATGTCTTCAACACCGACCAACATACTTTGACCCTTCAACTATACATACTTCACGCTACATCGATACACAGTTAAGTATCAGAATCAACTGGTTCTTCTTACTTCGTAGCTGTATTGTATTCAACGCGAGGTTTCGGATAAGAACCCTGGAAATTGTTTTACGTGACACATTATGTAACGAGCTGAGTTCTCTGTGTACGCGATTTGAATCGTAAGCAACGTGCTATGTCAGAGCTCTGTTGTTAAATTTTATTAAGTCTTTTTATGAAAATTGGGTGGGACGAGTGTAAGCTTTCCCTATGGTTGTGAGGTCAGCCGGCTCGTTAGTCTTTGATGTTTATACGGAGAATCCTATTTTACTTGAGCGGATTTTGTCAATTTTTAGATGCAATAATGTTCAAAGGTTTCTATTAGCTACAGAGATAAGGGGTACAATTGCGAATCGATTTTTTAAGTTAGGTATTCGTAGTTACAGGAGAACTAAAGTGACTGATATAGCTCTTAGAATTAGCAAGTTGAAATGGCAATGGGCAGGCCACATCGCTCGTAGAACTAACAACCGATGGGTAAGAGAGGTTCTCGAGTGGCAACCACGAACTGGAAGATGCAGCGTAAGCCGTCCCCTCACTCGCTGGACCGACGATATAGTGAAAGCCGCGGGAAGCCGATGGATGCAGGAGGTGAGAAGCCGCTCAAAGTGGCGCTATGTGGGAGGCCTATGTTCAGCAGTGGACGTCTTCAGGCTGTTGATGATGAACCCTCATCAGGAGCAAAAATTACACAGTACCATCATCAGTAGCCTGAAGACGTCGTGAAAAGAAAGAAAAGAAGAGAAGAGTAGAAGAGAGAAGAGACTAGTGACTCAGATAATTCATCCGACTCATTCGAGTTCGCAGCTACGTTTGGGTAGAGTGAGTTGGCGTGCATTTTTGTTTATGGAACGTTTAGGTACAAGTTTGTTTTTTCTCTAATCTGTGGTACAACTCAGCGCAACTATATGGATTATTAACTTGAAGTACATACCTATTGGACACCTGATGATGATGATGATGGTGAGAATTACAAACGAGTGTATAGGACGTAGGGGTAAGCTCCGCTTGATTGTAAAACCATATTTAAATGGTTAAGGGGTTTTCAGGGGGTTTTTTCCGGCATATCAAGAAGACGCAAAGGGCATTTCTGGATAAAAAGCCCAAAAATCCTCTTCACAGGGGATTTTTGAAGGGTTTTTTATGTAGATGAATGACGTGACGAGCTAGTCGTTCGCCTGGTGTTAAGCGTCACGGCTGCCCATTACAGATGCAGTGTCACTCGGAACTCTAAACACTGAACTGCGCACGCCATCCTGAGACATCCCACAGTCCATAATAAGATTTCTAGACTGCGAGATTAGATCATAAAGTCATAGTAATTTCACTAGCTAAAATGCCCTTCAAACCGAAAACACGCAACTTAAGGTGGAACGTTACACTGGCGCGGGAAATTCAAATTTTCTTGCGTTCTTTTGCCAATAATAGCTTAATTACTCTATACTCTATACCGCGCTAGTGTAACGTTCCACCTTAATTGTCAAGTAGAGTAAAGCAGGAGAGAGACAATTTTGTCTACCGTCCGTGCTATGGCAGCAGATCATGATAAAAACACAGATACGTACGAACTGTACATTTTAAGTCTGTGCACTCTGTTAGTTTGTACCTTTTGCGTTTGTAAATTTTGCGTTTGTACATTTTGATCGTTTGTACATTTAGCGTGCATTGTACACTTTGCGTGTTGTACGTTATAAGCCGGAGCGGAATTAAAGATCTGCTTGCATTGCACACTACTGCTTGGCGGCAGAATATTTGGCAAAGCGGTGATACCTACCTAAACGAACTTTGCAGTAAAGTCCTATCACCTAGTAAAATGGATGGAATGGATTTATGGAATAAGCCTGATTCTGTTCCTTGGTAAAGTTAGTATAAATGTTAGTATTTAAAATACTGGAAAGTAAACACATACTAAGAAGCAAAAAGCCTCATTCATTGATACTTCTAAAAATTTTTTTTTTAACGGGCAAATTGCCTTTATTACTCAAGCTAACTACTACAGTAATAAAAACTAAACTAAACTAAACTAGCTACACTACCTACTACAAAGAACACTTATGGACTGTATAATAGCCGCGATGGCCTATAGACAGTCCAAGTGCTCCAGCCCACTACCGGTAGGTAGCGTACCCAACATGCTGGCCGCATTGCCACGTTGAATTGCAATGCTGATGCGTTGGGCCAAATAAGTGCCGGCATTTTGGTCACGCGTCGCATCGACCAGGCGCTCTGATAGACTTTGGAAAACGCGATGAGCTCCCGGTCCCCACGGACCCAGGGTCTCAACACCAAACGGCTCAAATATGTAACCGCTACCGAGATTACTATATTTGCGCCGTTTCTAAAATTGATTTTTCTATAAATATCAGTATCACGTTACCCAAACTAATTTCATGGAAATTATTAAGTGTACTTAATGCTTCCGTGAACTACATTAATACATTAGCAATTTATTTTTTGTTCGAACATTAATGACAACAGTTCTCCACTAATAGTTTTCCCGCAAATCGTAATCGAATAAAAACCGCTATAAACAAGCCGTGACGATTGATTAATTAATTTTATTTTTGTTGTCCGCCGCACGGCATAAGCTTTTAATTTGATTACCGGTGGTTTGCGGTCCGCCTGCTACGAATTACCCGCTTGATCGGATAATGTTCGACGTAGGTACATATGTCAAACAGTAAGGGATGTACTACCATGGAAGAGGGAGTCGTCCATGACCATACTTAGGTATTATTAGTCAAAATTAAAAAGCTTTAAATGTGACATCATGTACGCTCGATTTTGTAATTAAAAATTTTTTTTTATTGCAAATAGGCAATTTTTAGCAATTTCAGACGACGATGACTTTTACATTGCCAAATCAACAAAAGCTACATATTAGAACTGTCATTGCAATAATTTTGCAGTTGAAACTAGTCCTATTCTGCTAATTACAAGACTGCGTATTGTAACGCTTGTTTTAAAATTTTTTTTTTTCGTTTGACTACATTTTACCTGATTTTAAGGTGGAACGTTACACTCGCGCGGCAAATTCAAATTTTCTTTTATTCTTTTGCCAATAATAGCTTTATTACTCAACGTGATTATATGAAAACTAATTTTGCGGATCTCCTAGATATCATTTGTTTAGCGACTAATGGCAATAAACAATTTTCTTCTTAGTTTTTCAGTCTTTTGTCATTTGTCGCTAATTTATTGATACACTATATTTATTTGCGCAAAATTAGTTTTTATGTAATCACGTTAAGTAATTAAGCTATTATTGGCAAAATGACGCAAGAAAATTTGAATTTGCCGCGCAAGTGTAACGTTCCACCTTAATTAATATTGCAGCCCACGATGTAGCACGCTCGCTTAAAAAGACCTTACACAGTCCTAAAGCGGCCACTACACTGCTGGGTAAGTCAAACTCATGAAGTAGACCGAGGTGAAAGTATAACGCGTGTCATTGAAAATCGATTCTGACCATTGTTTTCCCTCTTGCACTATTGTGTTTACGCACAAACGGAGTGAAACAGCAATAGAAATGTCTGCTCTTTTCAGTTCTCTTCTTTACTGAATCGCGTTACTTATGTGTCCACGCCCCTCGTGCAAGATTGTGAAATGTTCATCGCCTGGTGCCACCGTTGCTATGTACACTCTCGCGTATTATAACTACGTTGCCTCGACGCAAACTGAAATGAAGTGAGCTAAGTATTGTAAGTGAGACGCTCCGGACGCTCCGCGAACAACTTCAGGGCACTTCAAGTCCTTTGACTCGGGCAAATACTGACAACTTTCGGAAGTCGGCAGAGGCGAGGCGAGGTTGCACGAAGTACACCTCTACTCTACTTCACGAATAGTGTGGCTCAAACCACCCCCCCCCCCCCCCCACACACACACACACACACTACAGACACTACAGATACTACAGAGATACCCTTACTGCTCTATAAACGTTATGTTAGCCGGCATGATCGGACACTGACGACTACGGCGTGTGATTGGTTGTAATCTTTATTGTATTGATGGCGGACGCCATCGGTGTAATGTCATATCCTTTGATGTGATGCCCATAATAAACGGAACGATTTACAATTCGATTCTCGCAATGCGCCTGCAATGATATTGTTATTGGGTAGGAACGTAAAAATACAGACGGTATTAAAACGGTTTACCATCCATTGCGCGCTCGTTATGTCCAGTAGCATTATAGTAGAAGCATTATCATCATCATCAACAGCCTGAAGACGTCCACTGCTGAATATAGGCCTCCCCCAGAGCACGCCACCTTGAGTGGCTGTTCACCTCCTGCATCCAACGGCTCCCCGCGGCTTTCACCAGATCGTCGGTCCACCGAGGGGGACCGAGTGGGAGTGGGGGGCCGGCCTAGCCAACGTTTGTCTGCAAGTTCTTCCACTCAACTCTTAGTAATCTAGCCCAAACCGGCTACTCAGTAGATTAATGTTCATACAAAAACACGTTCTATTGACACAATGAGATATTTTTAGAGCAGATTCCATTCAAAGTTATACAGTTTCCTAACAAGAAAACAAGGTGGCTTGTAGGAATGTACAGTGGAATGTGACAGTAGGCGCCAACTCGCCATTTTGTATCTTGCACTGGGCTACCACACGCATACCACTGTTAAAGTTTCGTGGACTCGCTATTTTAGTCATCTGGGAGATAATTAGTGAATGGCAAATATAATTTTCACCTCACTAGCTCGGAAAGGTTTTCTTTGTCATTCGAAATCTAGGCGCAAAGACGCATTTTAATCGCTAGCGTGAAAAGTGTTTTTAAAATTCGAACGTTTCTATTCAATAATTTTCTCGTCAAGAATTGAGGATTTAATCACAGACCTGCCCGAATTTAACCTTCTTGATATCGCCATTCCACTGAAAATTCATTAATACCACAGACTACCTCCTAAAAGATACCATCTTTTTCTCGTTCACCAACCTCATTTTTAGAATAATCGCACTGTCCAGCACCAAAGAGTATATAACCAATACGCTATCCAGCACGGCGACTGCGTGGAAAATGGATGAAAAACATTTTTTTATTAATTTTCCATGAATCACGTGACTAGCTAGTCGTTTGCCTGATGTTAAGCGTTACCGCCACCCATAGTTAATTAATAAGCTAAAAACTAATCTTTTCTTAGCCTTTTAGCTGTTTTTCTTGCATTTTCCTCGCTGTAGTGAGGCGAAAAGTTGTGTGTTGCAATCGGCAGCAAAGTTTTTCTGCGTCTCGTACCTTTGAATCCTTCGCTTACTCAGGTTTCAATTAAAATACTCGCGCCAAAAACCGACTTTGCAGCGTTGTATAACACATAACTATTGTAGTATTTAGTATAGATATGCACAATACTGAAATTGTGTTTTTTATATGATGGACTGACAAATAAGCTGACGGCCTGCCTTGTAGTAAAGTAGTTACCGCCGCCTGTTGCTTTCCCATGTTGTAGCTCAGCGGCAACACCTCAGAGAGAAGCTTCATCTACATCTTGCTGGTGTATGGCAGCAATGCTCTTTGAAAAGTGGACTGTACGAGAAATATCCACTGGTCCACAATTCTAACCTATTGTTATAGTAATGACTCAGTTTACTGTATTATTCGCAAACTCATCATCATCTTCTTTGCCTTTTCCCATATGTTATTGGAATCGGCTCCCAATCTAACCTGTAGCGGCAAGCTACCGGAATTACACGAGCGACTGCCATCTGACCTCGCAACCCATAAGGAACCAGTAACAGGGATGGTTAGATCAGGCGTCTGACTACCCGTAACGATTGCTATAGATGTTCTTATGACAACCGGGACCAACGGCTTAACGTGCTCTCCGAGCCACGGAGCGATGGCATCGCAAACTGCATACAACTTACTAGGTAAGTCATTGGTGCAGGGCTGAGGGACGAACCCGGTGCCGTAAGATTGCGAAGCGCACATGCTACCGCTCGGCCACCATCGCTCTCAATATTATTTGCAAACTGAAATATAGATATAAATAACCAAGAGCCAAAAGGTGCTGACAAAAAAAACAGTCTTAATAAATAAATTAATTCTCGCCCCTCCCACACAGAAAAAAATCAATTTATCCTCGCATTAAGAATTGCCGAAGTTCGCAAAAGAAATAAGCAACAAGGATCGATGAGTGGCAATTCGGCCACATTCGTGCCTCCAACAAATTACCTAAGTTGCGCCGTTAAGAACAGCCCGCCTTATATTTACAGCCGCTTGTAAATGTTTTATTTCCACTGGCTTATGTTTTCTTGTACTGTAACAATGAATTGTTCGTAGTTTAAGACAATTTCATTACAACTTCATTGTTTTGAACCACTTTATGTTCTAAAGCGGGGAAGGTAATGAGCTCCAGCTCTTCCGAAAAGAACTTTGCATATGTGTAATAAATGTTTTCTAGGAGTGTTATAAATTGAGCAAACTTTATTATCAGTGAGTATACTTATTCACTTTTCCACCCATAATATTTTGCGTTATTAGAGCTATCTATCTTCTTCTAGAGCTTTGTTAAGTAGGTATTATTAAATAGGTCAGACTATAATTTTTAACATATCACTGGTTGTATCTACAGCATTGACTATAAATCCAGTTGACCAATGATACAACTTCCCCACATACAAAAATTAGTGGTGCATATCAACCACGAATTTCTAATAAATACTATGAATTTCTAATAAATCACGGGAACCCGTTGATGTCTTTTGTTCTATCCTGCTCTGTTCTTTGTAATTTCGTATGACTTTGTTTCGTTTTGTTACCTCGCCCCCTGCCCGCGCAGGTGAGTCGTGTTTGTACGAGAAATTATGTTCACGAGCTATCAACGGGCTTTATAATATTTGATCTACAGTCACAATAGTTTCGACGTTATTATAAATAAACAACATCAACGTCAAAAATTTTCGGCTCAATAAGTAAGCTTCCTTTTCCGAATCCTAACTAGGTGACCGAGTTTAGTGTAATATAATTGCGGCATTACTTGCTACCCAGTTAGTTGTCTAATTAGGAACCGATATACCGATATTACCATAGCATTTTATGGCCGCCCGTTAGCTAGAACGGTCGCGACTTTCCGTAGGGTCCACTCTTCCAGTGGACGTAGCCTTCTCGATCCTCTTATCCCAGCAACGGCCCAAGTCGAGGCTCGAACCCCAAAGGTGCCCTTGTGCTAGTTGCCTCCCACTTTAAACGGCTGGGCGTTTTAAGCACCTGTCCTCCCGCGCGGTGACGCTGTAAAGGTCGGTAAAGACCAACTGCAAAAAAAAGAAAAGAAAAAAAAAGCATTTTATGGCAGTGAAATATGAATTTAATGCTATTACACCTTCCTAAATCGGTTGGCTCCTAATTAGGCAATTAACTGCGTAGCAAGTCCCCAAATCCTAACTAGGTGACTGAATTTAGTGTAATGCAATTGCGGCAATGCTGAGGTATTACTGCATTTATGACGTAGCAGTACCTAGCGAAAAGGTTTACGCCATGCTTTCGCAATTAATTTTAATGCGATACCGCATTACCGTTGCACTAAACGGCAACTCATTACACTGCGCGTTATACACTTGAAACTTTAACCATAATTTTGTTGCAAGCAGCAGTGTGAGGTGGATGTTTTTATGAGTACTCAGACGAATGTTTTGTTGTTAATTTGTATGGAGCATGTACGTCTGAATTTGCTTCAAGAGTTTAGGGTTGTGAGTACCTCGCTTGTATTCGTCCTGTGAAAGCTTTGCTTTTATAGTTTGTTTTATACTTTTGATGTTCTGTAAAGATGAAGCGCGCTGAGTTTACTATTAAAGTTAAAAGCAAAGTGCAATTTTTAATCTGACGGAGTAAAGTGACATTTTAAGGTGGAACGTTTCACTAGCGCGGCAAATTCAAATTTTCTTGCGTTCTTTTGCCAAAAATAGCTTAATTCAAATAAATAGAATGTATCAATAAACTGAGTCCAGATTGCAGTGGACGTCTTCAGGCTGTTAATGATGATCGATAAATTACAATTAAAAGTATCACCTACATATCATTGGTTTAGCGACAAATTGCAATAGACTGAAAAACTAAAACGAAATTTATTTATTGTCATTTGTCGCTAAACCAATGATATCTAGGAGATACATTTAATCGTAATTTGTTGATACGGTCTATTTATTTAAGTTAAATCAGTTTTAATGTAACCACGTTTAGTAATTAAGCTATTATTGGCAAAAGAACGCAAGAAAATTTGAATTTGCTTCGCTAGTGAAACGTTCCACCTTAAGACTCGCGAGGTTTACAGCTTACACAGCCACTAGTTTACAGCTCATCTACCGAAAATGGGCTTCCTTTTAACCTATTCACACCCTTCCCTATATAATTATACCCATCACACCTTAAAGTGAGCCTTATTGTGTAGTAAGTGTTCCTTACACTACTACAATAAGGCTGCTTCAAGCAGAATCGAGTAGGTATCAGACTAGTTAACTAACACAATGCGTACTCAAAAACAGATCACTCATGCCCTTACCCAAATACCATATTCACACAAAACGTTAAAACTAGAAAGGTGACGGATGTCCGGCCAATATTAAAACAATTGATGCCGAATAGGAAACGGTTTTGGTCGGATACTCGATAACTTTCTAAATGAAGAGTCTTTTTGCCCGAGTTAGTCGCATGTTTTCTGTTCCTAGAATGCCTTGTTAAGCACTTCATTTATATAACAATCTAGGCATCTATTTCACCAATCAGTCTATTATTTATTTATTTAGTTATTTGGCTCACCAACAGTTGAAACACAGTTTCTAAGCTTAAATATATGATCTATGTGCGCAACCAATTACAGGCAAACACAGCATGCACTATTCTGAGATTAACAAAAAGAAAACTATTGTAACCTTGATTATGGGTAGGTTATATTACATATTTACTATACTGAACAAGAAATAAATATTTAATACTTAATGAACATTGCTTGAATTATAAAGGCCATAGTTAGGAAAGTACTTATTACTAGTATTTTTATTAATATCATGAATCCACTGAGCCCATCAACAAACGACGGAGCTTACGAAGGGTATCGTAATGCATGTCAAACGTGTCATTGTGGTTGTTAAGTTTTCAAAAGCGGGGAATACGGGAATTTGCACCTAGTACAGTTCTCCGAAGGGGGGCACTAAAGGAGGGATATCAGTCGTTTGAATTTAACCTAAACTTCTACAATCGCCTGCTGGGGAGCAACGATGTGTTCGAAGGTCTAGCAAACTTGTTTAAACAATATATTCTTCACGGCAATGATTTTACAGCATAAAAATAAAATGGTAGGTAGGCCGCATCGTTCGCAGAAACATCATCCGATAGGGAAGAAAACTTCCCAAATGAAAACTATGAAACGGAATTTGGAAGACGCAGTGTAAGCTGGCTTTTCTACTAGGTGGACCGACAACCTGGTCAAACCACGGGAAGCCGTTGGACGTGCAGCAGAGGCTAATAAAAGTAACGCTCTATGGCTCTATCGGGGAGGCCTATATTCCTCAGTGGATATCCGGCTGATGATGATAATGCTACGCTGACTCTTTTTAGCACACACAATTTGTCGTGCGTAAAAAAAGATAGCAATACGCGTGTACCTCGTAGCTTTTCCCCTCTGTGAATAAGACTACCCCAGCTCTTCCCGTGCCGTGCGTGCCGTAAGAGCTGGCTATGGGACTAACCAAAGAATGGGCAGCAGCATTCTCGTCGGGTTGCTTTATAATCTACTGAGATCACCATGACGCCCTAAGGGTGGGTTTTTTCACCAATAGTTAATGTACCAACACCAATGTACAATGTGTGTGTGTGTGTGTGTGTGTGTGTGCTAACTATCGGTGAAAAAACCCACCCTAAGTGTTGTAATTATGCCCACCCCACTACTGAAGGCCTTATGATCAGCCGCAGTGTAAGTATAAAAGAAAGGCTCATGATGCAACTAAACATATCTATTACATTTCTTAACTTAACTAAAACTTAGATAATACCAACTCAGTTGATACATTTTTTACAGTTTAATCTCTTTCTATATCCGGCGTAAACACTAGCTTATTACATTTCTAACACAAAACATTTCAACACTGATTAGGGATCCGCAAATAGTTAACGACCATCGATCACCCTGTCAAAATGAACCCTTTCCTTTGTCTCGGGGGTGTATGAACCGAAACTTAGGAAGGTATAGTAAACTCTGGACTTGATGTATAGTGTACTTTGCTTAAACTAGAAATGGTTGTATATACAGGGCGACAATTTATACGCACGTTTTGGTCAATATTGTTGGCTACATTATTTTTAAAATCGTCATCATCGTCATCTTCAGCCGGAAGACGTCCACTAATGAACATACTCCTCCAAATGCCACTTTGACCAGTTACTTGCCTCCTGCATCCAACAACTCCCCGCGGATCCGACCAGATTGTTGGCCACCTAGAGGCGGGGCCTACGGAGCGTATTTCGGTTCATATATAGCCGTCGCTCGAGAACCTACAACACATTAGATTCAGGTACTTAGTCATCTAGTCCGTCAGAGTGGTTTTTGGCAACAAAACCATAAAATTTAAAAGACTGCAAAAAGTTTGGAGAAGCGTTGTCTTTCTAAATTCTTGCGGTTTTGATGAGCAATTTTGGCTCAACGGTGGCCTATGTGAGTTTCAAATTAATGCAACTAGGTTCAAATCCCCTCAGCTCTGGATGAATGAATTTTTGAGTTTTGTACGTAATTTGCAATGCAGTGAAATGCGTCAAGAAGAGCGTCATCCATCAACCCGCACTTGGCTAGCGTAGTGGCTTATGGCTCTCCCCATGTGAGAGAAGAACCGTATCCAAGCAATGGAAATGCATTTGTTGAAAACGCCTTGCGGTTTCACCGTTTTCGATAATGCAATGTAGGTACGTACTATGTCCTATGTGCAAGCGGTTTGACTCGACATTTATAATCTGAGCAGCGAAGGAATCAGCGTCTTTGTTTCTCGATAAGTTCAATCTGGAGCTCTTCTTGGAGTCGCGAGTGAGTGATCACTACCATATACCATAGTATGTACCATATATGGTACCATCGTAGACCGTGTCGTCACTTTCCATCTGGTGAGCTTGCGGTCAAATTAGTTATAAAAAAAAAAAAAAAAGAATTGTTCATGTTGTAAGCTGTAGATATTGTCCTGTATGTTTTCAAACCATCGATATTTAAACCACTAGACTAATGTTTCTTGTTGTTTCTGTGCAATATTGAATCCTAGTCGTACTTACACTCGATAGTTGAGTTGTATAAGCTATTTAAAACTTAGTCTACAACTTCAGCCCATTTATCATGCAATTCTACACGTTTAACATAATTAAAAAGGACAATGGCGGTGTGGTCCCTGTGGTGTGAGAATAGGGCCACCCCATCTCTTCCCGTGGGTGCCGTAAGAGCCGGCTAAGGGAATGTCCAGAGAACGGGCAGCAGCATTCTCCTCGATACATTTTTTTTTTACGTAAACGAATGACGTGACGAGCTAGTCGTTTGCCTGGTGTTAAGCGTCATGGCTGCCCATTACAGATTGCAGTGTCACTCGATACATCACACAGTCTAAAAAGGATTTCTAGACTGTGAGATCAGTTGTTAAATCTCATTTGCCCAGTAATTTCAACATTATAAACATTAAAAACTTATATAACATTAAAAACATTGATCACCAAGCCGCCTGCCAAGTGTGGTGATTATGGCAAGGCCACCCTATGATAAGCGTCGAAAGTAGCGTTTTATGGGGAAGGCCTGTGTTCAGCAGTGGACGACTTCCTTCCGACTGTTGATGTTGATGGGGAAAAGTGCAAAAACATACCTTACTAGTTTTTAGTAGAAAGTGCTGAGTGAGGATGTAGTCATAGAACACTCTTGACAAAAAAACTTGGGTAGCTCCCAACGGATACCACAAAACGGATCCCATTTTCCAAAAATTGCCATCCGATCCCAAATGTCATTTAATAAGAGTCCCATCGGATACCACGTCTTTACTGATAGTACCATCATCGACAAAATGGTTTTCTAAAAAATGAAGTACCAGGAGACAAGATATACAGAGGAAGTTAGAGTAACGAAAAATATACAGAGGTAGGTGATAGGTATATCAATCGTTTTAAATGTTTCTGTAGAAATGTCATCTAAATTGAAACAAAGTACCAGGAAACCAGGTCCTGGACTTTTTTTTTTTATGCGATTGAATGACGTGACGAGCTAGTCGTTTACCTGATGTTAAGCAACACGGCCGCCCATAACAGTTGCAGTATCACTCGGATCTTTAAAACAATAAAGTTTCGCGTGACACTGCACTGCGCACGTCATCCTGAGACATCACACAGTCTAAAAAAGATTTCTAGACTGTGAGATCAGTTCTTAAGTCTCATTTGCCCAGTAATTTCACTAGCTACAATGCCCTTCAAACCGGAACACGGACTCCTGGTACTTTGTTACTTTTGGTACTCTCGGAGAGGTGAAGAGTTTTTGACTAAGCGAGTGAAGTCTTTGCATCGAATCGCTGCTTCATCTGTCCGGATCATGTGGTACAAGCATACCGGTCGTATTTTTCTATATAACTACTTTTTCTAACAACTAGTCTTGACGAAACTTGGTAGGTCTAACAATTTCATAGATTTTCACAATTTAAGTGTGTCACCGTCAAACAAGTTGATCTAAATAGTAAATGCAGTATCACATCAATATTAATGCTGTATATACCCGTAGTGCATTTTGGCTGGGCATGTCTCATATTTTGTATATTCGATACTCGATAATAGTTATCAATATAAACAGAAAAAATATCGATGCTTAAAATCGATAATGTACGTAATCGATACAATATCAAGATGTTGCCATATTGGATAAGTTACATTAGACAAGTTACATGATAATTAGTTTAGTAAATTATAAACTATTTTTTTTTTGGGGTGGATGTATTTTTATTTCAAAACTTGAATAACATATAATAATAAATATATTATATTATTATTATAATTGAATTTATTAATTATAAATGTTCTTTTTCCAGATAATTTATTATAGATATTATGAATACATTCTGGTTTTCTTGCCCTATGTAATTCTATACAGATAAAGTAAAACCACAAGAAAGTAATTAAAAACTCATTCAAATTAAAAAAAAACATTGTTTTTATCGTTTTACGAAATACCGAATATCTTCATGTGTACATTTCTCAAACATCGATGATGAGCTCTCGATATCATTTTGCAATATTGCTCATCCCTAATTCGCTTATTAATAATTAATTAAAACATGTATTTGCTGCAGATGTTTGCCGGTTGATGATTCTATTTTGTTAAAAAGCAATCTAGATTTAACGTGACTTTATCCAAATCATCAATAAACATCGGCCTCCTTCTTCATCAGCCGAAAGTTCTCCACTGCTGAACATCATAGGCCTCCTAATTCATTAGTGGGTTGCCATAACTAGTATCCACTACCTGGTCTGTGGCCATAACCATCACGCTTGGCAGGCATCTTGGTGATTGCAGCCGCAGATTGTAATGCAGACTGGAGGAGAATGCCGCTGCCCATTTCCTAAATATTCTCTTAGCCGGCTTTACGGCACCCACGGAAAGAGATTGGGTGTATTTGGTGGTAGGTACATCCCGTGGTTTTACAGAATTTTATCCCAAAATCACACCGTGACTCAACTGGATCATCCAGTCAAGTCACAGTGTGATTGTGGTTCCATCTCTGGTCTGGGTGGGACCAAAACTATGACGCGGGTGAAACCCTAAGGCGCAGCTAGCTAGAAATATCCCAGCATAGCAATAAATCAAGCATTCAAACTGTATTCAAAACTTCAAATATAACAAGCACTCAGTCAGGCTAGAGAAAACTTTAACAATAGAATGTCACTCAAAAATAAATCCCTTCTCCACAAAATGGCAAAGTAAAATATTACAAAATAGTTGAGCGTTTAAGCTTTATGTTGATAAGGGTAAAAATCCAATGCTAAGCGATAAATCACGCTTACTGAAACAGAATTCCATCAGAAATATGACGTCTTAAGTACAACTGAAAGCATTCATCATTATCATCATCACAAAAAAAGATTAGTTCAGCTGCATTTGAAGTGAGTTTTGAATGGTCCACTGAGTTGGTGCTTCCCTGCGAGATAAGATCAGTAAAGAGAAGATCTACAGGAGAACTAAAGTGACCGATATAGCTCTTAGAATTACAGGTTGAAATGGCAATGAGAAGTCCACATCGCTCTTAGAACTAACAACCGATGGGGAAGAAAGGTTCTCGAGTGGCGACCATGAACTGGAAGACGCAGCGTAGACCAGCCCCCCATTTGGTGGACCGACGATCTGGTGAAAGCCGTGGGGAGTCGATGGATGCAGGATGCGAGCCGCCGCTCAAAGTGGCGCTCTGTGGGGAGGCCTATGTTTATCAGTGGACATCTTCAGGCCCTTTATGATGATGATTATCAAGAGTTGGTGGCCCGACCATTACAGCGTCACCGTTGCGTAATGCACCCATACCATCAAAAGTGGGAGGTAACTTGCTCAAGGGCGCCCTCGGGATGCGAGCTTCGGCTTAGCCCTGGCTGGAAGAAGATCGAAAAGACGTCCACTGCAAGAGTGTATGGAAAGTTATTTAGAAGCAATGATAATTCAGTTATAGTGACGTTGACTAGCAATCAATGGATTTGAACCCTGCCATAAGCTAGGGGCATAAATGACGGTAAAACCAACCAACTGCAGTGCCACTCAGAATTCTCAACTTTTTTTATATAAACGAATCACTTGACGACCCCAGTCGTTCGCCTGTGCTGCCTTTATAAAGTTTTTCGAGATGTTTAGGTAAAATTTAAATTACTTATTAGCTAAAAAAATGGCTAGATTTTAACAGAACTTATTTCAGTAGGTATGTAGTCTAAAAAATGAAAAAAAAAATTAAAAAAAATATAGTAGTTTAAATATATATATAAGTCCAGCGTAACACAACACTGGTTCCAAAACCAGAGGAAATTATCCCAATTCTTAATTAATTTCCCCTTATGGGAATCGCTAACTTCCGGGACAAATTACTATCCTGTCTTGGTCTCGACATTACGCAGTTTTGGCGTGCAACTCAAACAAAAAAATTAAGGAAACCTTCCTCAATTCAAAGCCAAACAACGCAACATTCTACTTTTACATCCAGCACACATCCTCATTAATGATATATAGAGACATTATAACAGCTCTCTAAGTGGCTTGGATTAATGAGAGAAGAACTTGCCTCACTCCTGTGAAAGCCAGATGTTCATGTGTCGACGCAATTCTTAACATTTCTCACAGTGATATGCCAGGCGTAAAGGCAAGAATATACCAATTTAAAACCTCTACCTCCCCAGCTTCAAGACAAGCGATATTAAACCCTATTCTTTCTACAATAAGAACTGTGTGTCTAATTTACAATGGTGCCGTGACCTTGTGTTTGTCGGCACGGAAAATTAATGTTGTCATCCAAAAGCCTACTTTCGATTCGGGAGTACAATTTTGAGGTGGAAACCGACATTTGCTATTTTCAGAACAAATCAATCGAAGTCTATGCGATGTAATACTTTTCTTACCATTTTATTTGGGAATCGAGTGATTAACTTTCAGAATAGCAAGTGCCTTTTTTAATGTATAAAATTTTAAAAATGTGCGTACATATCATCTTTTTAAAACACCAAATTAACACAGATATACGTTGATAATATATTTAGTTACTTAGCCCTTGAAAATAACTACTACCTATATAATCATGCGCACGCGCAGCGAGCTATGAAAAGAGCTATGCTCGGAGTTTCCTTGCGAGGCAATATCCGACATGAGGAGATCCGCAAGAGAACTAAAGTTACCGATATAGCTTTGAAAATTAGCTAAATGAAGTGACAGTGGGCAGGCCACATCGCTCGTAGAACTGACAACCGATGGAGAAGAAAGGTTCTCGAGTGGCGACCACGAACCGAAAGACGCAGCGTGGGCCGGCCCCTAACTAGGTGGACCGACAACCTGGTCGGGACCGTGGAGAGCCGATGGATGCAGGAGGCAAGGCCGCTGAAAGTGGCGCACTTTGAGGGAAGCCTATGTTCAGACTGATGATTGATGATGATGATGATGATATAATCATGTAGATAGGTACGTAGTTCAAACCAAACATATAAAAAATGAAAGAAAATTAAATAATTGTCGGTGGTTTGTAGACACTATCATTTTATTCTGTGGTCTCAGTGATCAAACTATATATATATGCGCTAACCTGAACGTACCTACCTACTCATTTTTATTATACTGAATTATTATATTTTATTATATTAAGGTACTAATTCTATGGGTAACTATGAAAACACGGCTCACATTGTGGGGACTATTAATCAGACTCTGTAATCAGATATTGCCGAAGTTGGGGATCGCCAAAATATCTCTAGTGAAAATTAGACGCTTCGGGAATTAATTAGCGAAGTACGTGTACTTAAAGTCATTTTCGGTCTTGGCTAGGGATGCACCAGATGGCGGTTGACCGGCTTATCTTAAATAAGCCGGATGAATCGCTACCGGTCAAACTATGTTATTTTATGCGGCATGCAGGATTTGTATAGTTATGTCGCTCATATTATCTATCATGCCAAATATCAGAAGGAAAGTCATTTGCATTCCAAAAAGAACGATAAATATTCAGGGCGTCATACCTATTAATCAAATGAACCAACTGAATTTGTTGTATTTTTCTTGCAGTTCTGATCTGTACTATTGGAATTAAAAGAAGAAAAGGTAAAAGAGAATGAGTAGTTTTTAAAATCATAATAATATCAAATATACTCGTCGTAATATACTTGTGTCGTTTTTATCACAATAAATAAATAAAAATCAAAATTAATAATAAATAAATAAAATAATACTAACGCAACCTCACCAACTAAAAACGCCTCCAAGCACAAAATGCTCTCTTCATTTGTTCGCATCACTCTCAATCAACCTCGCTTACTCAGTTTTATTAATAAGATCCTTCGACACAGTTACGCCTAATTCTGAATCTAGGGTTCAGTATTTCATCATATCCTTGTTGTTAGTTGTATTATGCGATATACTTCTTTCTTAATTATTTACCTATCTCGTATGCGTCCTTGTTCTAAATAAAACAATCCAAAATCATCATAAAAGTAGAAATATCTAACAGTATCCGGAGAAAACGAACTACTGGCATCTCTAATCCAGGATCTTGTACGTATGAGTATGCTACCACCTACCCCTGGCTTGCCTCCAAGTCTCGCCAACTTTTTATTAACGTGCCTGTCTGGTAATTTCGATTCGCTTCTGCGTGTGCTAATGAATTTCCAGATCCCTCCCCCCCCCTTTTAAGGAAGTCCCCCCTCTAAGAGCCCTCTCCAATCGAAGTTTTCTCGTTTGCGATGATGTATACCAACCTAAGTTTAAACCTCACAAATCTTGATGGAAACGTCTTTCGCATTTATATCATTTGCCGTAATCGGCACTTTCAGCAAATTGATAACGTAAATCAAAACTTCTCAAGTAGGATACAAAGTTTGGTTCTTTTTATTCAGCACTTTTATTTTATTTTTTTACTTCTTTTTACGTAGCTATGACTTGCTTTCATTGTATTAAATTAAAAAACTAAGGCTGAATTTTCCAGCCTTGAAGTGTTTCTTACTTTACATCTCTGCTTACGAACGTGTATGTTTTCACTGAACGCACTCGCGACGCAATAGTCACCAATATCGGGCGCATAAACTGTGACTTAATAACTATTATGTTATTTTTGTTCATGTTTTGTCTTGTTTTATCTTTGCCCATTTCAAACTCAACGGAGAAAGACAAGACACTAAATAACTATTCTTCCGCTATACAACTTTTATTAGTAAGAGTGATAGTAAATATACCGTTAACAAATAATATTTTAGAATAATACCTACATGAATGGCAAAGAAAAGCACATTTAGAAATTAACGGTAAAAGTTTTGCTGCAGAACCGACATTCAGTCTTTAAGCAGTTTCTACGATATTCAAATAATGTAATGCTCCAGAAAATCCTATTACAGTAATAGCTCTGCGGTTATCCACACTTACGCAGATTACTTGAATCCACAAATCTCATTCCGTAACAAAATTAAAAGTTTCTCTTGAACGCTCGAAGCTAAAGTTATATGCACTATTCCTTACAATTTATATTTCACTTTAATATTTGCAGACAGAAGGAATGTCATCCCTACTCTTATTTTATTAATGAAATCTTGCAAACCATGTTTTAGTTTATTTTATTAGTTTTATGGGTAAAAGGGAAGCGAAAGAGAAAAAGATAGCATGACCATTGACCACTCTCACACTCTCAAACTAATCTCAAATTCAGAAACTCAGTTTAATTTTCAGCAATGGTTTCCAGGGACATTTGTTTCGACATTCATTTGTTTAGGTCTTAAATTAAGCGGACACTGGGGTGAATAAAGTAAAATTTTTGAAAGCTAAATATTGCGGTGTTGTCGACGCGGCACGTACCGAGTTTGCAACATTTTGTTGCTGATTAACACAAACATTGACTTTTTACTTGTTAGCGCTGAATCTGGCCCGGTTTGATTGATTGTGTTACATTTAGGATCGATAGGAATGCTTACTTTTGGTCTCATTTATGTTTTTGTGTCGCTTTTCGCTTTTTCTCAGAATATTGGGTTAGTGTCGGTTTCATTACCTTTTTGTGTTATTCTTTCGCTTTTTATTCATGCTAAATAAGGTACAAATATGTTTCTATAATAACATAGGTCATATAGAAATGCCGGGGCGTGACAGTGAATGCTAGCGCGACCCTATCTCACCCTATCCCAGCGGCGCGGCGGACAGATCACGGGGGGTTTTAGTGGGTTCGAGTCCCACATAACATACCCCCTGCCCGTAGTGGCAGGAAAGTGCGAGGGCATTTCCCCCCTCAAAAAAAAGGTTTTATCGAAATAAAGAAACCAATTTAATGCATTAAAAAATTGCCTATCAAAGGACTGCCTGCAGCTTACTAATAACAACAGAAAACTTTGCTACTGTTTGTTCGTCTCAGAGACGCAGGTATTGTAACAAACAGTAGCAATATTTTTTTAACTATTGGCCATTTTGTAATTTGTAGATGGTTCAAATACATTTTTGTATTGTCGAATGACATGACGAGATAGTTATTTGGCTGATGTGATGTTAAGCGTCTTAGCTACAATTAATACTTAGTTGCACATGGTTGCACTCAGAATACAAAATTTTTCGTGACACTGCACTGCGCATGTCGTTCACCTGCATAAACACATTCTAACACTCAAATACTCATTTATTGATAAGTAAAATATGTTTACAGTTTAATGCATTCAATATAGTAAATTATACTGATGTAAAAATATCCTTGACACTTTCTTAGAAAAATTTATTTACTTATACACAAAAATAAACATTCGGTCTACGGGTGGCTTTGAAGCAAATGGAAATGCCATAAAAATGTCCAAGCATTTCTAAAATTCCAAAAAAGGAAAATGTTAGGTCCAGCTGCGAAATATTTATAATAACTTCCATTAGTCCCTTGCAAATAGCTAAAAGTTAGACCACTATTAAAATAGTCCATTTTCACTAACGCATTCATAAAAAAAAACCTAAAAGCAAGTTGATATTTCTCGCAAAAAATATTCGAATGAAATCACTCAGCGAGGGAAAATTCCCCTTTTAGGAATATAAATATCCGTCAGTCACACAGAAGCGCGGAGAAGCTTGACTGAGTTTAGAAGTTGATAGCTTAATGAGAAGTTTTATTTTAGTGCATCATCAAGAGATGCGCTCGCTCATATTTTGGCATTTAGTTACCCAGGTAGCAAATCTTCATCATATAGAAGCAGCAGCAGGCCATAGCAGGTCATTCAGTGACGTAAAGACATGCTACAATGACGTCTGGGAGTACCAAAAAAGTACGCACATTTGTCACAGCCTCAAGACGTCATCTTAGGACGTAAAAAATGACGGTCATTGAAGTCAGACTGATGACGTCTTCGTATGCCGTATTTGTGACGTTCCTAAAAGACGTGCTGTAGTGGTTATATCAGGACGTGAAAATAACGACTATTGAATGACGATAATCTTAAACTTAAAATTACCTTAAAATTACGTCTTTTTTACGTCATTGACGTCATTTTGCTACCTTAGCAACGTAAATAGTTAAAAAATACGGAATCCTCTGTGGTCATACTACACTACTGTTTCCATGCTGTCGCCAATACCATCTAGCGAAAACAAAAATAAAAACAGAAAACAAACCCACAAACAACTGAGACAAGAAAACTGCGCATTTGGCATTGGGTGACATAGTTTCTTTTCGTTATTGGTGAAAAGGTAGTTATAATTTTTACAGTTCTCTAACAAGATTTGTTCTAAAACGTGACACTTTAATTGTATGAAAGGTAGGCAACGCATCGGCAGCGCCCCTGGTGTTGCAGGTGTCTATAGGCGACGGTAACAGCTTACCATCAGGCGGGCCGTCAGCTTGTTTGTCTGTCCGTGTTATAAAAAAAAAAAAGTATCAAGCAAGCCGTCACTATCGGGACGCGAGCATAATTTTTCCTGTGGTTTAAAAAAAACGTGGTTTTTGAAATATTTGTACACTCCATGTTTAAAGCATACGCTGATTTGGTGCTGATTCTGCACACTACATTACTTTTTACCCTGAAAAGAAAGAATTCGTGCTATCACCTTTCAGAAACAAAAATACATTATTACACTACGGTGTAAACGCAGCTGACCTTTAAATATCGCCATAACAAATGCTTGTAAAAGTTACCAATGACATTTGATAATAAAACGCTATTCGTTCCAAGTTGTGAATATGTACCCTTACCTGATCTGAATACGGCCGAAGTTTTGCCCCAAGTTGGACGGACTTGGTGAGGCATTGTAATGAAAGTGGCAAGTTGTGGTAAGAATGGATATGGGTTATGGAAGCTATGGAGCCGAAAGTATTTTTAACAATTTGTTATTAGCTGTAGTGAAGCTTGACCTAGTTTAAAGTAAGATCTTGTTGTTAAGGAAAATATAAATCTGAAGAGTATGTTATTTTAACACTCAACGATCACCTAGAGATTCTTTCGACTGGAATTTTGGCTCAGTTGGTAGTAGCTCTGCCTTTTGAACTATAGGTTGTGGGTTCGATTCCCATCCAGAACAAACATTTGTGTGATGAACACAGATGTTTGTTCTGGGTCTGGGTGTTATATTTTATTCTATGTATGCAATTATAAACAAAAAGTATCTAAGTATTCTATCAGTTATTTGGTTCCTATGGGAACAAGCTATGCTTAGTTTGGGGCTAGATGGCGCTGTGTGAAATATCTACACAACATAATATTTATTTTATTATTCCTTGTTTTTAGTGCCCAGGAACTACGTGGACCACAATAATATTCCCATAACAATCAATCACAAAACAAAATAAATAATACTATTAAACCTTTGCAGACCTTTTGTTTGACCCAAAACAGAACTTATCTAATTTAAACAAACACGAATACGAATTCTAAGTTAACATATTTTGATAACGTTTCAAGTAAAGGTATTCTGAGGTCTGAAGGCCAACAAAGTGATAAATCATAGGCGGTATAACGAAGATTCGTTATGATGAGAAACGAGACTTGGGTGGTTTCAGACTAGCGTTTTTTTTCTGCGCGTATTCGGTCGTTTCCGCATACGCGCGCTACATTCCGTGCTTCAAAAAACACGACTCGCCTACGGGCATATTCCTGCGTGTAACGCGGCTTGTTCTTACTAAGCGCGCAACGCTCGTACGGCGCGTGTGGCAAAAGGCGCGCCATTACGCGCCCACGCGCGTATAAAACGCTAGTTTGTAACCGCTCTAACGCTCTGAAAGGATTGTGTGAGAAATATGACCCGCCTATAAGTAGTTTGATGACCTAACATAAAAGTTCTTTGGGTGAAAAATCGAATCGAAGAATTGGCGAAAACGCCTTTTGTTTTCGTAATAGCAAAACCTTCTGTGAGTTTTACTTGCGGGATTATAAGATGGATTTTCTTCATATTTAAGAACTCCGGGTCGTAAATGGTTTGGCTGTGGTTTGGAACGGATTGTTTACTGACTACAACATCAATTTGCTGAATAAACCCTTTATAAGTCAATAGATCTCAATGTGCTTAGAACAAACGTTCATAATTTCTGAGAAAATTCGAGCGTTTGATACCGAAGTATTTGGAGTAGATAAGGTAGCTATCAAAGTTGTCTTGATACCGCGTTTTTAGTTGCGTTTTTAATTCAACGCTAAAAGTTTAAATTCGATATAAACTCGGTCTGTCTGTCTGTCTGCTTCTTACGTTTTCACGATTAAACAGTTAAACCAATTACGGATATAGAATACTTTTTAGCACATTAAACTGTATGGCATACTGCTTGCACCCGAAACATTTTCATCACGTCTTGACTCCTAGACTGCCTGGACGCAGACTGCAGTGTTATTTTCTTGCCCTTTTAAAATTTAGATATATGTACTTAGAAAGAAATATAAATCCACGCGTGCAAAGTCGAGTAGTGGTTATACCTAATACTCGTAGGAGTCGTAGGTAACCTAACTTATACCTAAGTGACCGATAAAGCTCTTAGAATTAGCAAGTTGAAATGGCAATGGGCAGGCCACATCGTTCGCAGAACTGACAACCGATGGGGAAGAAAGGATCTCGAGTGGCGACCACGAACTGGACGCAGCGTATATAGGCCCCCGACCGACGACCTGGTGAAAACCGCGGGCAGCCGATGGAGCAGGAGACGAGCAGCCGCTCAAGGTGGCGCTCTGTGGGAGAAGCCTATGATCAGCATTAGACGTCTTCAGACTGTTGATGATGATGATGAACCTACCTATACTATAGGCAATCATTATTATCATAAAAGTGAAACGTTGCCTATTTGTTCGTTTATTTGTCTAGCTTTAACGTCAAAATGGTTGAACCTATCGGGATAAAACTTTGAGCTCGGGTCGCTTATATTACTGGGGTCAACATAGGATACCTCTTATCGCGAAAAATTTAAAGTCCCCGGGGGAACATGAGAAAGTTGTCGCGGGAAATCGGATAATTGGTGGGTGAAACCGTGGGACGCCTTTTAAGGAAGAGTACAATTCAAACTCAATGGCGGCTGTGAAGTTGGCGCGAAATGCTGCGCAGTATAGGTACAGCAAAAGTAACATATGCGTGGGCAGAGGTAAGCGGTGTGCGCAGCATGCGGGGTGCTTGCAGCGCACTTCACATCTGCCATTGAATTTGAATCACACTCTCTATAATCATTCTAATATCAATCATCATCTCTAATCATTCTTCCTGCCTACTTAATATCTACTATCATCAGTTGAAACTAGGAGTTCAAAGAATTGAAACACGTTCAGAATCGAATTCTAGTACGTGAGTGCGATGGATGGAAAGCATTTAAGAGTCTATCAATTCTGGACTTTGGGATGTCTAGATCAATGAGAATCATGAGAATGTGGGTTTTATGAGCGGTTCCATCACGTGAGAAATCGAATCTAACTTTTATGATAAGAACAGGTTGGGATTTTAGTATGTTCCCAGTATGAAATTAAGTCAATTTAAAGTTATTTATTTATTTTTATGCACGATACCAAATCTAGGTAGGCTTGGACCACAATAGCTCTAATAATAAAAGGTACCAAATAGGTTCCCAATAGACTGCCTACTCGATTCTAGAAAGCTTTTTCAATATGCTAGATAGACATTAGCATTTATAAAAAAATAATGGCCTGTAAGTACTTACTAGCCTTTTAAAAACGCGTAGGTATTACGCCTAACAAGCGACTCCATTCTGGAGGAGCCGCGAGTAACTCAAAGGCTTACCCGAATTCTTTGCGAGAACCGAGAACGCTTCAAAATTTAGAGCATGCTACTTGAAAATCTCTAACAATCTGGAATAAAGGAAGGAATGAGAGAGAAAACATGGCATTTTGAACTGTTTTGTACAATTCATTTAACAGATCGTCGTTAAACCAAGTCAGAAGCCTTTGAGCGGCTTAAAAAAGCTTCTGTCACCTGGGCTGACCACTTGCATACGCGAGAAGAAGAAGATTTGAGTGGGTGCCGCCTGCCAAGTGTGGTGATTATGGCAAATTCCCCCTATGATAAGCGCCCAAAGTGGCGCTTTATGGGGAAGGCCTATGTTCAGCAGTCGACGTCTTCCGGCTGATAATGTGATGGAATTATTTTATTCCCTCACTAATAAACACCCCCCCCCCCCCCCCCCCCCCACTCGATGGACTAAACTAAATACTGGTCAAAACCAGGGGAAGCCGTTGGATGCAAAGGCAACTGCTTTAAGTGGTGCTCTATAGGGAGGCCTATGTTCAGCAGTGGACGTCTTCAGACTGACGATGATTAATAAATACTTCATAACAGTGGAGTATTAGCTACTCAGCGTTTTGTTGAGGTTTTTTTTAATCGATTGATAGGCTAGCGCTTGACCACTATCTCACCTGATGGTAAGTGACGATGTGATATCTATTTATATGATGGATGTGACGCGCTTGCCTAGAAGGTACCTTTCACTCTCGATTTGAAGACTCCAAGATTGTAGTATTCGGGAAATTATACAGACGCCGGCATAGCGTTCTTTATTTGGCTGTTCGCATAATAAATGTCAAATCCACTTTGTTCGCACATGCGGGGTGTTAACCATGTAACGATGGTGTTTTTTCGTACATCTGGTTGTCCGATGGTGGAATAATGATGGCGGAATCAGGATGCAACTCCAAAATGCACTCGAGGTATAATGAGGAGGTTCCGCCTCCCGGTCAATTTTGTACTCTTCACTTAAAGTTACACAATATTGAGCCTATTGAGCTTTCAATCCAAACCCATCTTTTACAATGACCTTTCTATGGCGTATTAATTAATCAAAAAGGGTTAAAACCCCGTGAACTGACATGGAACACCAATTAAAACTCCCATAGACTGAAAGTTTCAAAGAAAGTTCCGGGAAAAATTCTTATCGCTTAAATATTAAGGGTAGTGTACACTGTACATCAGTGTCAGTAATGGTGAAGTTTATAATCTTGGTACGAACGTAGAGCTTGCTCAATAATAGGGGTTAAATTGATTTCATCATCATCATCGTCATCAGCCTGAAGACGGCCACTGCTGAACATATGCCTCCCCCAGAGAGCGCCATTTTGAGTGTCTGCTCGCCTCTTGCATCCATCGGCTCCCCGCGGTTTTCACCAGATCGTCGGTCCACTTAGCCCGGATCCCAGCCTATACACTGCGTCTTTAGTTCTGCCACTACTGCGCGTTACCGTGCCGTTACCGTGGCTGCTACCATAGCCACGGGATAGCAGAGCTGCCGGGGACTGGGGGCCGTTTATTTCTGTACTTGTCGTTGGGGGAGGGGAGGGTTTGCCATAATCTCCACGCTTGGCAGGTGGCTTGGTGTTCGCAATAGAAACGCATTGAAAATTTTTACCAAATTAAGTCTTCTTCCCAAAATGAGTCCTGATACTGCAACCACAGTTTCTTAACTGTATCTTATTATGTCGAAAACTTCAAAGAACTGCTTGCTACCCTAGTATCCTAATTGGCGAAGTTTTCTAAGTATTTTATGCAAAACAAGGTCAAAGCAAGCTCGTTGTCAGGAGGCACTTTCAAAAACGTTTTAATTTGAATTGTAAAGTGGGTGTAGCTGTAGACTACTGACGTTCTATTTCTACTTATATATTTATAATTTTACACATAGACATCACATATTATCAGCATGAAGACGGCCACTGTTGAACATAGGCCTCACCCATAAACGCCACTTATTGGACACTTATCATAGGGGAAATTTTAATAACCACCACGCTTGGCAGGCAGCTTGGTGATCGCAGAAGATTTTAATGTACCAAGGAAAATGCTGCTGGCCATTTTCCTGGTGAAGCAGTAAGAGCCGGCTAAAGGAATAAATACGCTTATTGCAGCACTTTCGGATTCACCTACTTGAAGAGATGGGGTGGTCCCATTCGTAAACTGGGACCACACGGCCGCTTTCATAATAGCAAAATAAAGTCAAAAGTTGTTTTTGTGTTATCACAGTATGTAGGTATTCCGTACATTTCCACTGCACTACCAAAGCTGCATTAGTAATCTACGAAGACATATTTTGTCATATTGCATAAAAATCGTTCCGCTGATTGCTAAAATTTTAAGCACTAGGTAAGTATAATTTATCATTGATATTGCATACATTATAGGAAAAATGTATACATTAATTCTCACATTTTTTTCCTACTTGTTCTATTAGTAGATCAGACGTGATTTTTTTTTTCCTACTTATCCTACTGGTAGAACATAAATAAATAGTAGAACAGACGGAAACTACCCAGACCAAGTAGGAGGTTTTTTTAAATGTAAATTAATGACGTGACGAGCTAGTCGTTCGCAGGATGTTAAGCGTCACGGCTGCCGATATCAGATTGCAGTATCACTCGGAACTCTAAATTAATATAGTTTTGCGTGACACTGCACTGCGCACGTCATCCTGAGACTTCACACAGTATAGTAATACATTTGCCCAGTAATTTCACTAGCTACAATGCCCTTCAAACCGGAACATAGTAGTGCTTGCACACTACTGCTTGGCGGCAGAATAACTGGCACAGCGGTGGTACCTAGCTTTTTTTTTATTTTTTTTTTATTTATTGTTTATCGGCAAAGCATTTGACCACTGTCTCACCTGGTGGAAAGCGATGGCGCAGTCTACGATGGAACATGCTTGCCTAGAAGATACCTGTTCACTCTCGTCTTGAAGACACCCAGATCATAGTTAGCTGGAAACAAGGACGCCGGCAAGGTGTTCCACTCATTGGCTGTTCGCACTATAAAGTGCATAGCAAAACGCTTAGTGCGGGTTGACGGTTGACCTAGACGAACTTTGCAGAAAAGTGCTACCACCTTACTAGGTGGTAGCACTTTTCTGCAGCAGGTGTTCGTAGGCATTGTTATGCAAATTAATGGTATCTGACGAGATGTACAGTCATCATCATCATCATCATCATCATCATCAACAACAGCCTGAAGACGTCCACTGCTGAACAAAGGCCTCACCCAGAGAGCACTGTTTTGAGTGCACAAACACAACACAGTCATAAAGGTCGATTTTTAACAAAGAGGTATATATATAGTGTATTAGAAGTATTAGATTTTTAATAGCTTTATAAGGCAGCAATTTCATAATATTATCTCAGTGAACTTTGCTTAGAGATTTCAATACATCATCATCATCAATAGCCTGAAGACGTCCACGGCTGAACATAGGACTCCCCACAGAGCGCCATTTTGAGCTGCTACTTGCCTCTGGCATCCATCGGCTTTCTGCGATTTTAACCAGATCGTCGGAATTATGATAATGTTTTATAGCAATCCGTACGCAGGATGTACCTACTATGTTCGGTGTCTGACGTATTTCATATGAATAAATGATTATTTGATTAATAATGATAATATTGAACTTTGAAACAAGGAAGGGGCCGAACTATTTAATGAATTCTCGTTAATCCGGCTGTATCCAGGCGCGGATACAAGGGCGCAGGCAGTCCAGCACCAAGTGCGGTAATTAGTCAATTTACCAGCAAGATATAGGTGCATGGAGTTCATCATTTAAAGAAAAGAGCACAAATTGGCCTTGTATTGTATACTTATAAGTTTTACCACCATATCCCCAAATTTCTCTCTTGGACTCCCCTACTGTAATGATTTATGCGCCCGCTTGAAATGGCTGAAATACAACTTGTAGGTATTCCTTATTTTCATAACACGATATACACTAATTAAATATTTCTATTTGTCAACTTCTGTGTCAAATCACCAATGCAATTACCTGGTAACCGTTCAAAATTAAACCCAATTGCTTTTGTGATTGTAAACAATTACCGATTCAAACTGATCAAAATTTTCCGCCGTAAAACAATGGTGCTTTACTTCCTGCTCCCTTCTATTGCCACAGAAAACCATACTGTTACTACACTCAGCTGTAGAAACTAATAGGTACAAATATTTTTTTCTTTTTTTTAAGGGAATAAACAAAGGAAGTGCGGGACATCACACTACACTGCATGATCTTTGGTGCATTACAATACAATACACATTGACTGGCCCCATAACTCAGCTCTGCCTTCTGAACTGTAGGTTCTGGGTTCGATTCCTACCAAGGACAAACATTTATGTAATGTACATTATTGTACATAGTGTTTGTTCTGTATCTGAGTCTTATTGTATTCTATCAGTTATCTGGTTCCCATAGTACAAGCTTTGCTTAGTTTGGGGCTAGATGGCGTTGTGTGAAATGTCCACAAATATTTATTTATTTATTTAGGTAGTACAATAGAAATGAAACGTACAATATAAATAAGCACTTAGATAAAGAAAAAGAACGGAATAAATGTGTGGTGTTATGACTTAGGTCCAGACCCGACTCAGAATTCAATTACGGTCAGCGTACCTATTTATATATGAACATTATAACTGGTTTTGGCTCGAAACCTACTTCACGAACCTCAGAGACAAAACAAACTTAACACGCTGATATACATAATTTATACATCATCACCATCATCATTAACAGCCTGAAGACGTCCACTGCTGAACATAGGCCTCCCCCAGAGCACGCCACCTTGAGCGGCTGCTCGCCTCCTGCATCCATCGGCTCCCCGCGGCTTTCACCAGGTCGTCGGTCCACCGAGTGGGGGGCCGGCCTACGCTGCGTCTTCCGGTTCGTGGTCGCCACTCGAGAACCTTTCTTCCCCATCGGTTGTCAGTTCTACGAGCGATGTGGCCTGCCCATTGCCACTTCAACTTACTAACTCTAAGAGCTATATCGGTCACTTTAGTTCTCCTGCGGATCTACTCGTTCCGGAGCTTATCCCGCAGGGAAACACCGAGCATAGCTCGCTCCATAGCTCGCTGCGCGACTTTGAGCTTACTAATGAGGCCAACAGTAAGAGACCACGTCTCAGTTCCATAAGTCATCACTCAATTTATACAATTTATACATGAATTACAAAATATTTTATAAATAAAACAACCTATCTAAATACATTTTGATTAGGTACCTATCCATATTACCAATCCCTGTTTGTTTGTGTATCTTCACGCTAAAATGGCTAAGCCGAAATATATATTTTAATTTAGTATTTTTTTTACCGACTGTACCATTTTTAGAGATTAGTTTGCTTGCTAATAGAACCCGAGCAATTTAATTGCTAATTGGAGAGAGGTAATAAAATATAGGCTGAACCTTTACCGCAATAACATTTTGAGTATAAAACAAGCTTACTGAAGGAATACTCAGAATATTTTCTACGACAAGGTCCTTTAATGTTTGCGCAATTTTTGTATATCATTCCCCTGGATGGTGGTAGACTGCCAAGGTTACCACCTCGACGACAGCTGATCGATACCGGGCCTACTCGTTTCCATTATCTTTAGGGCTACGTATAAAAATGACGTGACAAAAACCGGGCTTAATTATTATTATTTTGAGATACTTTTACTATAAGTTAACCAATTTAATAAAAATAGATATATCATTATACTTAAATGAGTTTGACTATAATTAACCACTGTGATGCTTTTTGCTTTACCTATCATTACCATCACATTACATCAACAGCCTGAAAGCGTCTACTGCTAAACATAAGCCTCTAAGGAGAGCATGCCACACTTAGTAGACGTTTTATTAATCATAGAAGTTGTTATTGAAGGTACCAAGGAGGCGAGAAGAATGATGCTGTCCGTTCCCTAGATATTCTTTTAGCTTTTTTTTTTTTCTCACTGTACTAAAATATTAGTTAAAGTTAACGAAGAGTAATGAAAAATAGAAGATAAACAGACATTACAGTGACGCCAGATATACTTAACAGATTATTTTGAGTATTGTTGAATTAACTTATTATAATGATTATTACAACCGAGGAAGCCACCTCCAGCCAGCTCAGCACTCAGACTACGTGCTCAATGAAATTTATAACAAAATACTGTATGTCAGTTTTTTAAAGTATTTATAATATGGGCCTATGTTTATTTTATAGGATTTTCGCCTGAAATAAATGGTTTATTATTAATAATAATAAAAAAGAAATGTGTGGACATTTCACACAGCGCCATCTAGCCTCAAACTAAGCATAGCTTGTACTAATGCGAACCAGATAACTGATAGAATACTTACACACTTTTTGTTTGTAAGTACATACATAGAATACAATATGTAACACCCAGACACAGAACAAACATAAATGTTCATCACACAAATGTTTATCCCAGGTGGGAATCGAACCCACAACCTATAGTTCAGAAGGCAGAGCTACTACCAACTGAGCTAACAGGCCAGTCAAACATTTATTATATTTCATCTTACATTAATATGATAAAACATTGAGAAATATCAAAAACTAATATTTATTCTCATGGCAACAGTTACTACATGCTTTCCATCTAACCCCCCGATACAATGTTACAAGTTCAAGACCAATCAATACATCCGATAAAAAGACTACAAACTTCCCCCTCCAGGGAATCTCTACAAGTTGTCAACCTCGCGTACTATCGAAAAAGCGATTTATAGTTTGAGGAAACTTTTGTGGGACTCTAGAGGCCTTTTATTAGATAACGAATGTTTTTTTTTATTTTAAACTTATGGAAAGATTTGAGTTCGGTCTTAATCAGTAAGATATATAAAGTGCTACGTATAATATGACTCTAGATAAGCATAAAAAATAAACATTACGATATTTTCATGTCTAAGTATATTAAAAAAATGAGTTATGCCTGTTGTCTGTATGTTTGTCTACAGTTTGATAAGATTTAAATTGATTTTTCCTACTAATTACTTTTACTTATCTTCTTATTAATTTTATTATGATCAAGGCTTATCAATGAAACTGTTTGAACAAGACCATTGAGTCACGCAGGATTATTCAGATATCTAAAATTAATTTGGTAGGTTAATAAGTCATTTAAATAAATCTGGTGTGGTAAATTCCACAAGTAATAAATCGCAATAACAACGACGTAAGCATTTTCATACATAGTAAAGAAAAAAATTGGTAACTTATAGGGACTGCATATTATTTTTTGTCTTTCTTTGCCGACTTCGGTTTACTGCACCAAAAAATTCAATTTTATCGTATCTTACGCCACAATTTCGTCACTCAATGGAAACGTTGCCTGCCCATCTGATTGTATTTATGTACCGGGTGACGCGAGCGCAGTGTATAACGCGAATAGGTTATAACCACACGTGTGTCACTTACATCCAGTGGGAAAAAAATCAGTGATAGATTGTAAAACAATGGCCCCAGTGAATTTATTAGAATTGAACTCTGATGAGTTAAAAGTGTTCTTTGGATCGTTCGATCATGTGTTTTCGGATTGTGATGGTTTGTACAGTTATTTAATTAAAAATGTAGATTTTGCATGTGATCCCCAATAGTCCCGTATTACAAAACTAAGCTCAGTTATGAATCAGTGCTCAAGACAAGATTCGTTCACCTAATGATCAGTTTGTGAATGAATGGGTCCATAATGATCTTAATTCTTAACTACACCATCTAATGTAATATTATGGAACGCAATAAACATTTGAATATGAATTTGAAATCTTGACATGAGGAGCGATCGATGACTGAACATTTGTTCTATAATACAGGCCAGTGTTTTAATGAAAAGTGTTATTATGTAAGTAAGTGCAAAAGGAATAGGACATAGGAGTACCTACTCTGTGATTTACGTAGTGTCAAGGGAAAAGGTGTTTTTATTGCACTACTAGCTGACCCGCTCCGGCTTCGCACGGGGTTTAGGGTTTTCCCGGCAATTATTCAAATTTTACTCACCTTTTAAACCTTGCCTAGACCTCCACGAACATTTCAAGACCAAGATAAGATAAATCCGTTCAGCCGTTCTTGAGTTGTAGCGAGACTAACGAACAGTAATTGATTTTTATATATATAGATTATTATTACCTAGTGTCACGGGAGAAATAAATTTCTTATAGCACTTCTGATGGTAGTGCCAAGCAGTACTGTCATGGGGGATTATACGATAAACGTCTTTTTGTACTTAAGTTCTTTAAAATCTATTTCAATGCAATCTCAGAATGCACTATCATAATCTTTATAAACTTGAATGGTCGTCTTCAGAAGGCCAATGCTCGTATCTATAAAAAAATGAAATGTTTGATTTAATCTAGTCATATTATCATGAAAGTTACGTATTTGTGTTTTCTGTTATATGTATACTAGCTGCGTCCCGCGGTTTTACTCTCGGATAAAAAGTAGCTTATATCTTAATCCAGTAAATAAGCTATATCTGTTACAACTTTCATTTAAATGCGGCTAGCCGTTGTGACATGAAGAGGGAACAAACACTTGCCGACAAGTTTTCGCCTTTATAATATAATATTAGTGTGAAGTGTGATAGACAGACGTCAAGATGACGAACGTAACATTGAAATGGTGTTAGGGTGTGATTTTATCGAGCCAAGTCATATAGGAGGTTTTATGACAGACAAATTAAAAAAAAAATAGTTCTTAAAAATTCGTTAGATGGCATTGACGAGACATGGCGTGAATAATTATCACTACCATATCTGTGGTTCTAAAGATTTATGCCACAGATTAGAGAAAAAAACAATACTGTGATTTATGCGTTAACCATGTGAAAGTGACACTGCGCTATGAAAGACGGCAAAGCCACCTTGGCAAAATAAAATTGCCATGTCCGCCATGTCTCGTCAGCGCCATCTATCTTTGGCTGTAGAACTACGTTCCGTCCAGCTGTCATAAAAACCCCTATTATCAGAAAGTCCCTCCGATCATAATTTTAAACGATATACGTAACGTATATTAGCAATTTAAGACTTTTCGAAGTAAATCTTTGTCTGCTTGTTAATGTTTCACAAAACATCGTACAGTAAGATCCTTATTGCCAGCAGAAAACAGCAAATTTCAAATTCTACTCCCGCTTGTAATTGCGATGATATAATTTGATGTGGCCTTGGCCTTCTGTGATTAAGCCACAGTATACAAATAAGAGCTATACTGTACGCGACGTGTGTAGGCGTGGTTAGGACGTGGGTGTTATAACATTGTTAATTTAGGTCATTCATTTACCACAGCCTAACCTTACCAACCTTATTACTATTGTTACTTGGTACCTGTGTCTAGCCACGTTTTCAAGCTTTCTAATTTTATGTTGCTAATTAACCTTTACCGTCTAACCTTTTAACAAGTTGAAACAAAAGACAATCATTTAGAACCTTTTACGGCCTTATTAATAAACGCCTAATAATTTTAGATTAGTTAATTTAGCTTTTGTCCTTTTTCACATTTTAATATTAAGGTGGAACGTTACACTAGCGCAGCAAATTCATATTTTCTTGCGTTCTTTTGCCAATAATAGCTTAATTATTAAACGTGATTACATTAAAACTGATTAAACGTAAAGAAATAGAATGTATCAACAAATTACGACTAAACGTATCTCCTAGATATCATTGGTTTAGCGACACATGGCAATAAACAAATTTCGTCTTTGTTTTTCAGTCTATTGCCATTTGTCGGTAAATCAATGATAAGTAGGTGATACTTTTAATTGTAATTTATTGATACATTATATTACCTATCAATCTTATTTGTTTCAAAACTTAAATAACATATAATAATAAGTATACTAAACTAAACTAGACCTAAAAACTAAACTATACCTAAAAACTTTAAAACTAAGATATAAAACTAAAAATAACAATCTAAAGGAATCTTGAACTATATATGTATACCTAAATAATTTTTGAACATCATTTACAGGTGTAATATGGGGAAAGACGCCGTTTCCAGGATCAGGTGAATTCTTCAAGCTTATGCAAAAACATGGGAAAACAGTAAACTATGTGTCTAACAATAGTTTGAGGACTAGAGAGAACTACGAAAAGCTATTCCAAGCCGCTGGCATTGAAAATGGATTTGTAAGTTTATTTTGGCAATGACGGACACCTTGAATTGAGTTCCACGTTCTCCTTCCATACACTTGACGTCAAACTTGCTAGAAATCTTTCATTCTAATTTAGGTTAATTTTTCTGCCCGATGACGTTGCTGCAAAGGTCAGTAGAGACCAATAGCATTAGCCCGGTAAAAAAGGTGTCTGTGGTGACTGCGAAATATTTGGTCCCTTGACTTAGAGTGCCAGAGTGCCCTTTTTTCGAGGGGGAAATGCCCTCGCACTTCCCTGCCACCACGGGGGTGACGGCAGGGGGTATGTGGGACTCGAATCCACTAAAACCCCCCGTGATCCGTCCGCCGCCGGGATGGGGCGAGATAGGATCGCGTTAGCATTCACTACCTCGCCCCGGCGGTAGGCCCGAATTTCGGGCCTCTGCACCAGTGAGTGGGTAACCTTGCACCTCGGTTACCCACCACACGTGTGGGGCCATGTGAGCACGGTGGTGAGTCCCCCGACTCTCCGCCGCCGACCCCTACTACGGAGGATGGAGAAGGCGCGCGAAACGCCTCCTCCGTCCTCCGGTCCGTCTGCGCCGCAGGGGGTCAGAGTTGGCATCATCCTCTCTGACCCGCTCCGCAGCCTTCTTCTGCGTTATCACCGCCTCGCAGAAGGAGAACGTTGCCCGCCACGCTCTCTCGCTGTCGAGCATGGCGTTAACCACGCTTGGCAATGAGAGGTCCCGGCCAACGACCGCTGAAAGTGTGCGCCGCTCAGAATCCCAAGCAGCGCACACCTCCAGCGTGTAGGGTGCCGTATCCTCCGGCGCCCCACATTCGTGGCAGGCCGGGGTCGCCTCCCGACTTTCTGCTGCACCTATAAATTCTTGTATAACTGTGTGATATTGTGTGTATGTCTGGAATAAATTAATTTCATTTCATTTCATTTCATTTTTCATTTCATTTTTCATTTCATTTTTCATTTCATTTTTCATTTCATTTTTCATTTCATTTTTCATTTCATTTTTCATTTCATTTTCATTTCATTTATTTTCTTGCGATTTGGTGCAGGTACTTTCCAAAGCATCTGTGCCCGGAAAGCACCTGCACCAAACGGAAGGTCAGCGACCCAAATGGCCGCCGCACCCACTCTCGGAGGACCGGGCGGATGGCCTCCACCGTCCTCTGCCCAGGCACTGGTGGAGCCAGGTCCTCCGTCCACCGCCGCAACAGGGCGGTCCGCGCCTGCTTCCGCAGGCGCCTGACCTGTTCAGAGTGGCAGAGTGCCTAAATTGAGCCTTCGTTATAGTGCTATAATCTTAACTTTAGCACCAACTCAGGATTGAGTGTCGTTTTAGAATACGGGCTGAGATTTTTTAATAAAGCACCAATAACAATTAATACATTTTCAATAACTCTACCAATTTTAATAACATTACCAAATTCTGTATAGCACCTAATAACAGCGGAAAGTACTATTCAGAAAATGAAAAAGAACACTCGAATCAATTCCCAAATTAGCGCCGTAAAGTTATTTTGGTTACTTTTTCAGGAAAAACTGACAATACCGTCAACAGCGATAGCAGAGTACCTGAAGTCGGTAAATTTCAACAAGAAGATTTACTGCGTCAGCTGTCCAGAGACAATTAGAGTATTGGAATCTTATGGATACGAATGTAAATATGGCGTAAGTTAACCCTATTCCTATTACATCGTCCTTGTTTTAAGACTCACGTTCTTTTCAATGGAACCTCTTCTTCGACACATCTACAGTTTTTGAACCCGTTTTAAAAATAACTCCCAGGCTCTCTCAAAGATTCTAGCTACAGTCTGGCCGCTGAAAATCTAAACCACTTTTTTAGCTAGACATCGAAACCAAGCACTCACCACTTTTTCAGACAGACATCGAAACCAATTTTGATAAAATTACTATCACAAACGAAACAACACACCTCATTTTTGAAGCCTGCTGAAAAAATTAAAGATAAAACACATAAGTGAAAATAGAAAAAATTAAAAAAACGCGCCGTCGGTCGTCTGGGTAATATTTTATAGGACGCGAATATTCAGACAGGTGCCTTTTTTGCTGTGCACTTCATCATCATTAACAGCCTGAAGACGTCCACTGCTGAACATAGGCCTCCCCCAGAGCACGCCACCTTGAGCGGCTGCTCGCCTCCTGCATCCATCGGCTCCCCGCGGCTTTCACCAGGTCCTGTGCACTTGGTTTGGTATTAAAATAATTGCTTCATATAGAAGAAAGATCCGTAACTATATTTTCACCTCACTAGCTCGGAAAGATTCTCTTTGTCATTCAAAATCTGGGCGCAAAAACGCATTTTGATCGCTAGCGTGGAAAGTGTTATTAAAATTCGAACGTTTCTATACAATAATTTTCTCGTCAAGAATTGAGGATTTAATCATAGATCTGCCTGAATTTAACCTTCTTGATATTGCCAGTCCACCACAGTCCACTGAAAACTCATTAATACCACAGACTACCTCCTAAAAAATACCATCTTTTTCTCGTTCACCAACCTCATTTTTAGAATAATCGCACTGTCCAGCACCAAAGAGTATATAACCAATACGCTATCCAGCACGGCGACTGCATGGACAATGGATGAAAAATACTTTTTCTTTAATTTTCCATGAATCACGTGACGAGTCGTTTACCTGATGTTAAGCGTTACCGCCACCCATAGCTAAATTAATAAGCTAAAAACTAATCTTTTCTTAGCCTTTTCGCTGTTTTTTTTGCATTTTCCTCGCTGTAGTGAGGTGTAAAGTTGTGTGTTGCACTCGGCAGCAAACTTTTTCTGCGTCTCGTACCTTTGAAACTTTCGCTACGCTCAGGATTCAATTCAAGTACTCGCGCCAAAAACCAACTTTGCAGCCTAGTATAACAAATAACTATTTTCATTGCAACGAAAATTCATTGTTCCCCTTTTTTGTATTGTAAGCAATTTTCAAAGCTTGGCGTGCGTTCGTCACCTTGAAAACCTGTGAATAATTACAGGGACTGGTTGTGTAGGTACTAAGTACCTACCTAGTTTTTGTTAGTTACTAATAATCGACGGTAATAAAACGAGCATACAATTTTATTGAATCCTTTCATTTCTGACTCTTCAAAACTATTTTATTTCATTTTATTATGGTTATTGTGCGAATAACTATTTACACTATTTGATTGTTACGCAGTGCAACGCTCCAAGTTTTTTTTTTAATTTTTTTTTTATTATTTCTTTGGTTCACAGTTTGGACGTAACACAATAGTAATATTTAACAAAAAAAACACAGTAACATTCAGTGTCCGTCCTAAAATTAGTGAACACAGCATGCATGCAATTTTATGGGGGCCTATAGCAGTTACAGTACCATCCAGAACTCCCAATACAGTCTTCCATGGCCGCACTAGGTACCTATAATATAAAAACGTGCACACCTATGTTTTAACCGACATTAAAAAAGTAGGAGGTTCTATGTTCGACTGTACGTATGTTTACAGATTATTCAGAAATTTCTCGACAGATTAAGATTTTTTTCATTTGGTAAAAGAAGTATGCATTGTGGACCCTGCATGTAAATAAAGTGTCTAGACCTGTTGATCTTCGGAACTCATCAACTCCAAGTACTTTTAAATATGAAATTAAAGCGATTGAAGTCAGTTTAACCCGTTTTATATCAACTTTTTTCAAGTTGTTTGTGTCCGTTTTCAGCCAGATATCGGTGTAGACTACTACGGCGACTTCGTACAGTATCTAGAAGACGACGAGGAGATAGGGGCAGTAGTTTTCGACAGTGACTTCAGAGTGAATCTTCCTAAGCTGTACAAAGCAAGATCGTACCTTGGCCGACCAGACGTTCTGTTCATAAATGGTGCCACGGACAGATATGTGCCTTTGAAGACTGGACGTTTAGAACTGGGTAAGAAGTTATTAGCTTGGAATTAGACAGGGTAGCGTTCATCATCAAAAAAAAAAATCATCACTACCATCATCATCATCACAATTACTGCAACAGTTGTTGTGTCAGTGACCCAAGGCTGTGCTCTAATATCTTAAGAAGTTAGCTTGGTTAGGATAACTGAGCTGGCAGGGAGAAATGCACAAAACACCCTAAGCGGGACGTCAGTATAGGCCTGTATCGCCCCCATTCTGAATATAAGGGTATCATTTTACCACCGCGCCGAGGAGATGCTAACTTAGTGAAGCTGTAGGTATGCGTGTTTGGTCTTCACAAAAGACACTTATACTACTTACTTAGTACGTAATACACACTTAGTACGTTATACTACTTACTTAGTGCGAGTACTTATTGAACTTATCCTACTCTCCGTGATGTATCTTTATAGATAGCAATGTCACACTTACGTCCAACCTGAACTTCGAAACTGAACTGACATAAAACTTGGTATAGGTATTGTCTAACGTTAGATGGTACTTCACATCGATACGGCTTCTTATCCTCTACCAAACACATAAAGTCAAGTTTATTTAAGCTTACAACCTTAGACAAAGGCAATGCCCTCAAAAGAAGAAATATGGAATTACTAAACTATATAAATATATACTAAATAGAATAAACGTGCCAACTCCTAATCATTTCCAGGAACGGGAGTATTCACAGACCTTGTAGTGGAACAAGTGAAGCGGGAGCCGATACAATTAGGGAAGCCAGGGAAGGTCTTTGGAGAATTTGCGATGAAAAGAGCCGGGGTCACTGACCCTAGTAGAGTTCTCTTTATTGGTGACATGTGAGTACATTGACCTCTAAACCGGAATCAATAAACTGTATGTAATTAAATGAACCTACATTATTATTATGTTCTGTAAACAAGAGGAAAATTTGGGAACCAATAATATAGCTCGAACAAAAGCCATCCATAAATGGTAAAGGGTGTGTACTATGTGAATTGATAATAGCCTAATAGATTAATCTATAACAATATTATAAAGAGGAACGATTTGATTGTTTGTTTGTTTGTTTGCATTGAATAAGCTCCGAAACTACTGAACAGATTTGAAAAATTCTTTCACTGTTGAGAAGCTACACTATCCTCGGGTGACATTGGCTATATAAAACTCCAATAATGTAATCCAAGGTGTTAAAAAATTACCTAAAATATTCTTTACATCGCGTGCACTGTGAAAACTATTAGGTATACCCGTGCGAAGCCGGGGCGAGCCGCTAGTTTCTAATAAAAAAGTCCGTCTGGAAATTTAGCAAAACTGCTAAAGGTACCACTTAACTGATGAATCTACTAACAATATACCTAAAAGTTTATAATCCTTATTCTTATAGGTACTTATGTTGAATTGTTTAGGTGACCTACCTAATTGCCTGTGTGGCCTTCATCCCAAAACGTCTGGAACCGATTTGGATGAAATTTTGCATACATCAGGTTACGTTGCTCACCCAAGTACAAGGATCTTAATTTGGGTCAGGGGTAGAATGGAGCGTTCCGAAAAATATACGATACGACACGTAGCGAAAATAAAATAAAATATAAATATTTCCAAAGTTGATTTTAGATTCCCCTTTGCAATAATTAGCGAACTTTTGCGCCATATTATCCGATGCTCAGCTATTAGCATTTCTAACAAGAAATGCAGGCGGAAACTATTAATTTTCTAAAATAATATGGTGCAAAAGTTCGCTGATTATTGCAAAGGGGATTCTAAAAGCAGCTTTGGAAATATTTACATTTTGTTTTATTTTCGCTACGTGTCGTTTCGTATATTTGTCGAAACGGTCCAAACTACCCCAACTGACCCAAATTAAGATCGAGAATAACCTACAATCTATATAATTAAACTACACGAAAATTATGATAGGTATAATAGGTAATCAGGTGGTATTAGGAGAAATTCCTAAATCATACGCGGTTTGAGACCAAAATAAATATGGATAAGATAAAATCTATAAGGCCTTACGAGTGTACGGCCTTATTGAATTTACAGAATTAGCTAATTTGGACATGCACCTATCTCTTAAAAATTACGACCTCCAGACTACTTAGGCAACGTAAAGGTTAAATCTAGTAAGTACAGTTATGAAAGACGTATTGAAGAGCTATTTTTATATATTTCAGGATTGATCAAGACATTGGTTTGGGAAAGGCGACGGGCTTCAAGACAATGCTGGTACTGACTAACATTCCTAAAGAGTCGATGTTGGCACACCCTGTCCAACCAGACTACTACGCTGCATCATTAGAAAGCTTAAGAAGCGTATTAGTTTCAAAATTATAAATACTCTAGCATTAGGTATAAAATATATGAAATTAAAAATGAAGCGGCTTTTAGATGAGGGTCTTAGCGCGGTGTCAGTCTCACGACTGACACCGCGCTAAGACCCTAAATCACGAACGAAGAAAAACCCAGTTGCTAGTGATAGCAACTGGGTTTTTCTTCGTCCAAGCAGTCACCATACTGGCTACGTATGATGCCACTGATGACAGCTGATCCAATAGTGCCAACTGGGCATAGTGCGCTTCTGTCTTCTTCCTTTACTCTCCCTTACCAATATGATCGAAAGGACAAAAGAAGAAGATACGTGGAGAGATGGGCTTAGGATGGTATTGTATCGGTTTAATACTGGCAGTACGTACTTAGCTTAATATCGGTAGGTAAGCTGACTAAGCTTGTCTGGCCAAGTTGTTATAGGTACTTAAACAGATTAATGTGAAGCTTATTGTAGTTGTACTATTAGTACCTACCTTTACTAGTAATTTGTAATACATAGTAGTGGGCGCTACCTTGTGTAGTGTGTACTTATAATAAGGAAACACAAAGTAGGTAGGTTACACCTGGCGTTTCCTACATAGGTATTATGTAGACGCACTAATCGTGACTTATCGGATTGAATATTCCGATAATCAGAATAAGTTTCAAAACGTTAGCATATTTTTTTAATAATATTTATGTAATATTACATGCGTTTGCCATGTAATCGAGTCGGTTGACTTACCCGGTGACCCCTAATAATTAAGTACTTATATATTAAGTAGTATATGTTTGGTGATTTGATTACTGATTAATATTTGTCGTTCTTAAATGTACGAGGGCCTACAAATAGAAAGAAAGAAAGAAAGAAAGAAACACTTTATTTATACAAACTGTACACAGACACAACAACAATAATAATTATGCTAAACTAAAAATAAAAAAGAACCTATAACTAATTTAAAAAAAAAACTACGCATATTCTTTACATTTCTGTGTACGAACATTGTAGCTGTGTGTGTACAGTGATGTACAAAATGGTCAACGCTCAAATCAAAAGTAGTTTTATTTAATTATAGGATTTTATATTTATAATTGATAATTACAATACTGATAAATATTTATTGGTACGTACTGGTACGTTTTGGTACAGCGTACCAAAACGTATTTAATCGTGCTTTATATTATAACTGATGAGTTCTGGACCCTAATTCTGTATGACCAATTTACGATTCCTTGCTTCGAAACCACGCGAATTCCTTGTCTTACATAAGAAATCTGCAAAAATCTATTCTCTATGAAATAAGAACGAAACCGCGCGAAATGAATGTGGAATTGGCGCGATTTGAACTGTCAAAAATCATATGTTCCACTGAGGCGCGTTCCGAAACAACAACCCGTCAATAGTTACCACCACTTATGTCGATATTAAATATTCAAAATAAAACTAAAATGTAGAGTGAAGGTATTTCTAAAGGTTTTCTGTAAATTTTTTATAATTACCCATGGCTTCGTTATATCACAACATAAATATAAGCCATTCCTTTATTTTAATTTTTTATCCGTTTTGGGATGAGAAATCCTTTAGTTCTAATTCGGAACGCACTCGAGGGATCCAAAACCTGTCATAGATAATTTTTCTAGATTATACAGAATACAAAAATTGTCGATTCCTTGGTGTGACACGATTTGAACAAGACACGATAACGACGGGGTTTCTATATCGTGTGGAATCTGTGTTTTCATACAGAATTATGGCCCTGTTGTGTTGTTTGAGATTATATAATTAAAATATACCTATTAAGTAGGCACCTATCACTTATGTAACCCAACATACTTGTAACTTACTTTTACTAGGTGGTAGGACTTTTCTGCAAAGTTCGTCTAGGTAGGTACCACCGCTTTGCCAGTTATTCTGCCGCCAAGCAGTAGTGTGCAAGCACTACTGTGTTCCGGTTTGAAGGGCATTGTAGCTAGTGAAATTACTGGGCAAATGAGACTTTATGATCTGATCACTCAGTCTAGTAATCTGATTACTAGACTGTGTGATGTCTCAGGATGAAGTGCGCAGTGCAGTGCCACGCGAAACTTTATTGTTTTAAAGTTCCGAGTGACACTGCAACTGTTATGGGCGGCCGTGTTGCTTAACATCAGGTGAACGACTAGCTCGTCACGTCATTCAATCGCATAAACTTATAGGTAAAAACAGACCTAGTTTTTTTCGTTACTCTCGTCTCCTATGGGTAAAACTAGTTTCCATTGTACCTACATATATTTATGTTTTGTAATTTTGCCTATTTAATAAATTACAATATAAAAGGTTTTAGTTGTATTATTAACGTCTTAATCCCAAGTTTAAAAAAATGAACGCGAAAGGGAAACTCGTACAGGACAATATATAAACAAACACCGACATTTCGTTTTGCGCGTCGGGGTACGTTTGGGGAAGTGGGAACTAAATGGGTCAGGTGGCGTGGGAATTTAATTAGTGTGTATCGGATTTTTATCATTATTTATTTTATAAAAAATCCGATGAGCTACACTCATCATCTTCATCAACAGCCTAAAGAGGACAACTGTTGAACAAACAGTTGTCGTCTTTAGGCGGTAACAAAGGCTTTCCCGACAGAGCGCCAGTTTGAGCGGCTGGTATGCCTCCAGCATCCATCGTGCATCGGCTCCCCGCGTTTTTAACCAGATCGTTGATCCACCTAGGGGTGGGCCTGCCTACGCTGCGCTGCGGGCTACATACGGTGATGATAATATTACTTGAAAAATGTATGTAAATACCTATACCTACACAGAATTCGCCCTATTAACATAGACCTAACCACTAAATTACGTTACAGGAAAAGTTTCTAATGGACAATTTAATAATATTCCTCAAAAATAAAGTCGTGAAGACAAAAATTAAATATCTCAAAAAATTACAAAGTTACAAGCATTTTAACCCCTTCAGTGGTGGGATGCTAAGAATCCCCGGCAGACGCCCGGCTGAAGACGCAGCATAGCGCCCCCCCCCCCTCCCCTCAGTGGACCGACGACCTGGTGATAGCCGTGGGGAGCCGATGGATGCAGGAGGCGAGCAGCCGCTCAAGGTGGCGCGCTCTGGGGGAGGCCTATGTTCAGCAGTAGACGTCTTCAGGCTGATGATGAAGATGATGATGATAATGATGATGATTATTATTAGATAAGCCCAAACGACATATATACTTAACAGATTATTTTTAGTTCTATTGTTAATTACGGAATTAACTTATCAAAATGATCGTTAGCATTACGAGTTACGACCGAAATAGGCTGTAAATGACACATCAGCCAGCTCAGCACGCAGACGCTACGTGTCCAACGAAATTTATAATAAAACCAGCTTAATGCCCGCGGCTTCGCCCGCGTAATTCTTGAAAGAAAAAAAGAGTGGGTATTATAGTGTAAACAGAGATAATTGAGCATTTAAGCAGAATGACGGAGACTAAAATATATTAACGACTCGGATCACTTTCACAATAAAGCTAACGTCAACTTCTACCATGGCCACCTTCGCTATACACACGCGCTCTTGTGTGGGCCACTTGTGCACGAGCGAACAGAGTAATCAGAATAAAAACGCCAACTGGCCTGTTAGCTCAGTTGGTAGTAGCTCTGCCTTCTGAACTATAGGCTGTGGGTTCGATTCCCACTCAGGACAAACGTTTGTGTGATGAACATTGATGTTTGTTCTGTGTCTGGGTGTTATATGTATCCTATGTATGTATTTACAAACAAAAAGTATCTAAGTATTCTATCAGTTGTCTGGTTCCCATAGTACAAGCTATGCTTAGTTTGGGGCTAGATGGCGCTATGTGAAATGTCCACACATATTTAAAAAAAAAAAAAAAAAAAACTTGTCACCTTCGCTGCACACTCGCCTTTGCGGACCGCTTGTGGCTATGCAAACAGAGCAACCCCGAAAAAAGATGGCAACTGCGGTCACGTTCTCTTTTATTTGCTCCCGCAAGCTGCTGCGTAATAATAATTATAGTCCACAGGGAGTCTCCTTTTTCCGAGATGTCAAATATTTCGATTGTTAGTACATGCTAGATCCTATCGGGTTACTATAATTATGTCATCCAAATTACTTGAATAATTATTATTATGAAGTTGAGTAATAATGTAATCTCACAGGAACCATTAATTTTTCGGGATGGTAAATATTTCATTTGTTACAGCCTCTTTTTTACTTACATTCATCTCAATGAGGAGTTTTATTTAAAAAAAGAAATAGTGTTTTATGTATGACCCAATAGATGGCGCCAGTTGTGGTTTTACCAAAATCTGTCACTGTCACTGTTTCAAGCATAGACCACAGGTTATAGGAAATGTGTTACGATACTGACTGACAACTCTAAACTGTTTCGTTTGTTCTATTTTCGTTGCGCGATAGCTCGGCTTAATTTTGGATCATAATATTAACGTTTATCTGTCTCGCAGTTCTGCTGTACTTCAATTTACTTAAGAATAATGCACCACAGACTACTTAGGAGTTACTGCAGACAATGTACTCGTGGTCCACTCAACTGAATTTGACATTTCTTTGTAGGTAGTCTAAGCATTTTCTTATGTTTAAACTACTCTGTAGTTTGAAAGTTTTAAACTATGTACTTACAGCGCCATCTAGAAAAGAAGCGGAACTAGTGTTTTTTTAAATAAAAAGCCTCATTTGTTGAGCATTTGCGCCACCCTGCCCGCCATGTGCATGCATATTATCAAACCTCTATGCGACTCCGTTCGGGGTTGATTTTGGAAAAACTGTGATACACGTATCTCATAATTTTAATGGAAGAGTATGAATAATTATTAAGTTTCGAGTCAATCGAGTATGTATTTACAAACAAAAAGTATCTAAGTATTACATCAGTTATCTGGTTCCCATAGTACAAGCTATGCTTAGTTTGGGGCTAGATGGCGCTGTGTGAAATGTCCACACATATTTATTTATTTATTTATTTAATCGACCCAGAGAACAAAAAACTTCATATTGCACCCCCATTTCACCTTCTTAAGGGTGGAATTTCAAAAACCCTTTTTTAGTGGATATCTAAGATTCACGAAAAATACACCATCCAAATTCCATGTCTCTTTAACCAGCGATTCAGCATCTGCGCATTGATTTACAGATTTCGATTAAAAAAAAACTATGAAAGCCAGTTTGACCCTGTCGGGGGGTGATTTTCAAGAAACCGTTACACATGCTTAATTTATTTTTACTGAAGAGTATACACACCAAGTTTCAAACAAATTTACCAACAGAATAAAGTTTCATACAAACGTCAAAACCTTATTTTGCCCCCTAAAGGGTGGATTTTCGAATAAACCTTTTTTAGTGGACCTTTACACTTTAAAAAGAATATCATTTCCAAATTTCAAGTCTCTAGGACCAGCGGTTTAAGCTGTGCGTGGATTAATAGATTTCGATACTCGAAATTTTGAGACCCAGTATGACCCTGACGGGAGGAGATTTTCAAAAAACTGACAAACACTTAACTTTATTTTAACTAAAGAGTATACACACACCAAGTTTATAAATCAATCGATCTACAGAATAAAAAAAAATCATATCAAGGTAAAAATCCAATTTAGAGGTGGATTTTTGAAAAAAACTTTTGCTTAATGGATCCCTACACTTCACAAAGAACACACATTCTAAATAAGTCTCTAGTAGCAGCGGTTTAGACTGTGCACTGATTTATAGATTTCAATAGAAAAACTTTGAGACCCGGCTTGACCCTGAAGGGAGGTGATTTTCATGAAACCGTGTCACGCGCTTCATTTATTTTAACTGAAGCGTATACACACCAAGATTGAAACTAATCGATCCACAGAAGAAAATTTTTCATGCAAACGTAAAAACCAAATTTAATTTTCTTCCCCTCAGCAGTGTAGGTATTTGAAAAACCTTTTCTCAAATCTTTATACTTCATGAAGAATTTTAGGCTGTGTAGACCAGCAGTTTAGGCTGTGTGTTAATTCATAGATTGCGATAGAAAAAAACTTTGAGACCCTAAACCATTGACTCGTATGACCCTTAAGGGAAATGATTATCAAAAAACCATGACACAAACTGAATTTTATTTTAACTGAAGAGTATACACACCAAGTTTCAAACCAATCAATCCACAGAATAAAAAAGTTGCATAAAATCGTAAAAACCCCCATTTCACCCCCTTAGGAGCGGACTTTCGAAAAACTTGAAAATTGAGTTCTGTGCTAATCAATAGGATAAATATATTAACGTGTTACGTATATACCCTAGGTAAGCATGCAACATAAATATTATGATATTTTTACATGTGTATGTTAAAAATGATGAATTACGTCTGTTTTCTGTCATTACTTTTACTTGTCTTCTTATTAATTTTATTAGGATCAAGACTTATCAATGAAACTGTTTGAACAAAATTATTGAGTCACGTAGGATTACACAAATACTTATCTAAAATTAATTTATTAAATTAATAAGTAATTTAAATAAAACTAGTGCCAATAAAAAGACCAGAGCTGGTTACTTGCAAGTAGCATTTTGCTTGGAGCCGGGTTGTGACAAGCACTATTAGCTTTTTATAAAAATTGTTGTAGTTGCATTGGTGTTTGATACAAATAATAAATTTCATTTCATTTCATTTCAAATAATCCAAACTAAAAGACAAGGAAAATAACCGGCCAAGTGCGAGCTGGACTCGCGCACGAAGGGTTACCATTATCTATCCCTGCCATTTAGTGTTGAGTAGCAGTACTATTTCAAGCAGCGCCATCTATGACTCATCTGGTAAACAAGCAACATTATCTATCCCTGCCACCTAGTGTTGAGTAACAGTACTATTTAAAGCAGTGCCAGAGGAGCCCCCTCAAGTATTTATTTAAGTCTGTTTTTTAGTATTTGTTGTTATAGCGGCAACAGAAATACATCATCTGTGAAAATTTCAACTGTCTTGCTATATCACGGTTCATGAGACTACTGATAGACAGACAGACAGAAAGACAGACACAGACAGACAGACAGACGAACGGACAGCAGAGCCTTAGTAATAGGATGCGTTTTACCTTTTGGATACTGACTCCTAAAAACGTGTAAGTACCAATGTGTAAATTCCACAAGTAATAAATCGCAATGACAACAAGGCAGGACAAGGTAGGCATTTTCATATATAGTAAAGAAAATAATTGGGAACTTATAAGTACTGCATGCCTAATTAAACTATTTTTCGTCTATCATTGCCGACTTCGGACTTCGGTTCGCACCTACCACAATTTTGTCACTCAATGAAAACGTTGCCGGCACATCTTTATGTACGGGGTGACGCGAGCGCACAGCGCAGTGTAAAACGCGAATAAGTCATAACCACACGTGTCTCATTCACATCCAGAGGGAAGAAAATCAGGAAAAGTTTGTAAAACCATGGCTCCAGTAAATCTATTAGAATTAAACTCTGATGAGCTGAAACTGTTCTTGGGATCGTTCGATCATGTGTTTTCGGATTGTGATGGTATGTTGCAGTTCTGTAATTTATCTCATCATCCTCATCATCAGCCTGAAGATGTCCACTGCTGAACATAGGCCTCCCCCAAAGAGCGCCATTTTGAGCGGCTGCTTGCCTCCTGCATCCATCGGCTCCCCGCGGTTCTGACCAGGTTGTCGGTCCACCGAGTGGGGGGGCGGCCTACGCTGCGTGTTCCGGTTCGTGGTCGCCACTCGGGAACCTTTCTTCCCCATCGGTTCTCAGTTCTACGAGCAATGTGACCCGCCCACTGCCACTTCAACTTACTAATTCTCAAAGCTATATCGGTGACTTTAGTTCTCTTGCGGATCTCCTCATTTCGGATCTTATCTGGCAAGGAAACCCCGAGCATAGCTCTCTCCATAGCTCGCTGCGCGACTTTGAGCTTACTCATAAGGCTAACAGTAAGAGACCACGTCTCAGTTCCATAAGTCATTACTGGCAACACAACACACACTGGTTGAAAACTTTCGTTTTCAGGCTTTGCGGTATTTTAGACGAAAAGGTGGGTCGAAGCTTCCCGAATGCTGCCCGCCCGAGTTGGATTCTTCGCGCGACCTCTTTGTCGAAGTTGGACCTACTTATCTGGATAATATATCCTAGGTAGACATATTTGTCTACGACTTCGAGAGTATCGTTCCCAACAATTACCGGTATAGGTGGAACATGGGCATTTGACATGATGTTCGTCTTGTCCATATTTATCTTAAGACCAACCTGTTGGGAGACTTTACTAAGGTCGTTGAGCATGGTGCTAAGATCCTCGACCGACTCCGCCATTATGACTATATCATCGGCAAAACGAAGGTTAGTGATGTACTCACCATTAATGTTGAGGCCATCTTTTTGATATGTAATTTACCTATAATAACTAAATTGATTTTGTATTTGATCTAGGGATCACATGCAAAATCAATTTAATTATTATCCTGTATGCCTGTATCACAAACCTACGCTCAAGTTATGAATCGGTGCTCTAGAGATGATTTTATTCACCAAATGATCGAATTGTGAATAAATTAATAAATAAAAGGGTTTATAATGATCTCAATTCGTATCATGTTACGCATTGTGTTCGTGTAATGAAAACTATGCGGTATCGGTGGTGTGATCGATTGTTTTTTCTCTAATTTGTAGGGGGACAGTGGGAGGCTCAATTATGTTCACTATCCGGAGGAAAAAATACTACCCCTGATAACTAGGACTGACTTCTTTTGTGTCATGACTCGTATGGCCCAGCTAGTTCAAGAAATAAATAATAGAGCCTAATAATTTGGTTGGTACATCATTTTCATCATCATTCTATGGTTGACTAGAGGTTAAACGTCACTAAATGGTACCTACCATTTAGTGACGTTTAACCTCTAGTCTAGATAGTATTTTTTTATTTTTGTTTTATTTAAATTTGTGGAAGTTTTAAAGAACGGCCTTAAGTTTAGTTCGTATACGAATTTCCGACTGTTCGACTTGTGACCATTTTTTTTTCACTTTTTTGTTATTTGTTCCTAGTTGTTATGCATTGTTGAAAAGCTAATAAAACGGTTATGTTTTTAAAATAATCTGCAAGCCAAGTTTCATAACGTTTTTTTTTTTTTGTGGCATTTTAGTCGAAAAAAACTCAAACAAGTATTGAAATCATATCGTTTTACGTCCCACAATTTTTAAATTTGGAACTATAATTGTTGTTTTAATATTGATAAATAACCAGTATTTAATCGTTATTATAAATCAGAAGAAAAAATGAGATTTAAATTAATACTTTTGAAGTTTAAGTTGAAAATTATTGAAGTTGCATTTTTGACTTATTTTAAAAAAAAGCTAAAAAACATGATAACTCAAAAATGGTTCACTTTTGCATAATACATATGGGGGTTAAAATAATAGCAAATAGTCACCCCTATCACCTCCTAACGGGAATACGTCGAATTACCAATAACCCTGTATATCACTATAGTCTCCCAACAGGTTGGTCTTAGGATGAATATGAAAAAGTCGAAAATCATGTTCAATGCTCATGTTCCACCTATACCGGTAATTGTTGGGAACGATACTCTTGAAGTTGTCGACAAATATGTCAACCTAGGACAGACTGTCCAATTAGTTAGGTCCAACTTCGACAAAGAGGTCGCACGAAGAATTCATCTCGGCTGGGCAGCGTTCGGGAAGCTTCCACCTATCTTTTCGTCCAAAATACCGCAGAGCCCGAACCTTCGTGTTTTTAATCAATTTGTGTTGACTTATGGAACTGAGACATGGTCTCTTACTGTTGGCCTCATTAGTAAGCTCAAAGTCGCGCAGCGAGGTATGGAGAGAGCTATGCTATAATATATAGATAAATATTATACATGAATACCATATTTTTATGCTTCTATCGTCGCATTAGGTCATACCCCAATGCCTGAGGACGATGATTCCATGCTGAGGACCCAATTTTTCAATTAATGCGTTCTACCCCAGAAGGCCAATTATCATAAAAATTTGTTCAAATTTCAATCTAGTCTTAAAGTCAGGTTTTTTGTATTCTGGTAAAAAGAAAAACGTAAAACTTTTCATTATAAAGATGAGGATGTGATTAGATTTAATTACCAGATGCTCTTCTTATAACGTAAATATGAAGCCGAGTCGTGGATATACGGTATACCTATAGGTATAAACTAAGTACGATTGCTCAATAAATTAAAGTTGCTCAGCGAGCTATAGAATGGTTCATGCTATGGAGCTATTGAGTTTCTCTGAAGACAGACATAAATATGTTTTGAAAGCCACAGACATAAATAGCCATAGACAATAGACATTATGTATATATCTCAAAATAAAAAATGTATCCCCAAATAATTTTTGAACGTCATTTACAGGTGTAATATGGGGAAAAACGCCGTTTCCAGGATCAGGTGAATTCTTCAAGCTTATGCGGAAGTATGGAAAAACAGTACACTATGTATCTAACAATAGTATGAGAACTAGAGAGAACTACGAAAAGCTATTCCAAGCCGCTGGCATTGAAAATGGATTTGTAAGTTTATTTTGGCAGTGACGGGCCATACACTCTCCTTCCATACACTTAACACAAACTTGCAAGAAAACTTTCATTCAAATTTACGTAAATTTTTTTGCCTGATGACGTTGCTGTAAAGGTCAATAGAGACCAACAGCATTAGCCCGTTAAAAAAGTACCTATGGTAGCTGCGAATTATTTGGCCCCTAATAATGACTGAGCGCTAGAGTGCCAAGTTGAGTCTTCCTTATAACATCTTAACTTTAGCACCACCTCAAGATTGAGTGACGTTTTAGAATACGGGCTGAGATTTTTTTATATAGCACCAATTACAGTTAATACATTTCAATAACAGTAGGTACCAATTTTAATAACACTGCCAATTTCATTAATATTACCAATTTCAATATAATATCATTAACATTTATTTCGTGATAACATATGGTGCAAGAGCCCACTGCACAAATACCTACGTCATCGGTTACCCCAATAAGCTATCTTTAGATCGTTAACCAACATCTAAACATGTAAATCAGGTCTGCCAGTTCCTATCCTGCCGGGTCATGGAAATAATTGAAATTTTTTGACATATTTTTTTTTGTCAATGTTTACCCGAATGAAAGTTCTGGCAACAGTTAATCATTGATTAATTATGTAAAAAAAAACTGGTCTGCCATTGCGCACCCTGCCGGAAGTAACTGAAAAAGAAAAGAAAAAAATAAAAGAAGAAAGAAATAAGAATGTGTCCTTCACATCCTTTACCTACCTCAGCGAATACCCCGATGAAACCTACGCCTAATAATAGCCAAGGTGACCCTGGTAATAGATTAAAAGGTCTGCCAGGTCTAAACTTGGCTAAACTTAGTATTCAAGGCATTTGAAGTTGGTGGAAGCGGATTATTTCCATGACCCGGCAGGATCGGCACTGGCAGACCTGATTTTTTTACGTGTTTAAGTGTCGGTTAACGATCTAAAGATAACCTATTGGGGTACCCGATGACGTAGGTATTTTTGCAGTGGGCTCTCGCACCAATAGTTATAGGCCGATATTTTACAATTTATAATAAAATTCACATGCATTACACACAAAACAACATAGTAGGTATACCCATAGACTTAGGATGTACAAAACCAACAATGACAGTTTGAAAATGGGATTTATTAAGGTGGAACGTTTCACTAGTGCGGCAAATTCAAATTTTCTTGCGTTCTTTTGCCAATAATAGCTTAATTACTCAACGTGATTACATAAAAACTAATTTTGCGCAAATAAATAGAATGTATCAACAAATTACGATGAAACGTATCTCCTAGATATCATTGGTTTAGCGGCAAATGGCAATAGACTGAAAAACAAAGACGAAAGTTGTTTATTGCCATTTATCGCTAAACCAATGATATGTAGGTGGTACTTTTAATTTTAATTAATAATACATTCTATTTATTTGCGCAAAATTAGTATTCATGTAATCACGTTGAGTAATTAAGCTATTATTGGCAAAAGAATGCAAGAAAATTTGAATTTGTCGCGCTAGTGTAACGTTCCACCTTAATAAATTTCACGACAGTGCTATTCAGAAAATAAAAAGAAACACTCGAATCAATTCCCAAATAATTCCCAGTTATTTTGTTTACTTTTTCAGGAAAAACTGACAATACCGTCAACAGCCATAGCAGAGTACCTGAAGTCGGTAAATTTCAACAAGAAGGTTTACTGCGTCAGCTGTCCAGAGACAATTAGAGTATTAGAATCTTATGGATACAAATGTAAATATGGCGTAAGTTAACCCTGTTCCTATTACATCGTCTTTGTTTTAATATTCACGTTCTTTTCAGTGCGAACGATTTCATCGACACATCTAACCCGCATCAAAAATAACTCCCAGTCTCTGTCAAAGATTCTAGCTACAGTCTGGCTGCTGAAAACCTAAACCACTTTTTTAGCCAGACATCGAAACCAAGCACAATAATTGCAAAAATTAATAATTAATAATTACAAAATAATTGCCAGACTCTGTCAACGTTTCTTTCTACACAAAAAAAACTGCACATCCCAGGCAGCGCAAGCGCCATGTTTGCCGATTTGGCAAACGTGGCGCTTGCGCTGCAGTATCGAGGTGAACGAAACATCGCGCGCCACGCATCGTTATATTGCACCCTCATATCACTTAGAGCGGCCTTAGTGTAGTTCACCCAGAGTTCTACAGTGTACTAGTGCAGTAACTGATAAACAGTTAGGCCTTCACAGCATCGCTACACCGATTGAAACGTCTGGTATGCTGTGGACTAATTTGTAACTAATATAATTTTAGTACCACATCAATGAATTTATCCAGTTCAAAATGTGTTCGTCATTGTTATAAATTTAATTTTTAGTTTCCAATATTTTTAGTTTTTGCCGTCGAGTTGATGTTATTCCATGTAAATTTACCTTTTGAAACAAAAAAATCTCCTGAAAATCTCTTAAATCCCATACAACAAACGTGATTTTTTGCTCGTTTACCAGATGAGTCATAGATGGCACTGCTTTAAATAGTACTGCTTCTCAACACTAGATGGCAGGGATAGATAGTTGTACGGAACCCTTCGTGTGCGAGTCTGACTCGCACTTGGCCGAATATTTATAAACATTTTTGGAATGTTTTGCACTTTTTCAGCCAGACATCGGTGTAGACTACTACGGCGACTTCGTACAGTATCTAGAAGACGATGAGGAGATAGGGGCAGTAGTTTTCGACAACGACTTCAAAGTGAATCTTCCTAAGCTGTACGAAGCAAGATCGTACCTTGGCCGGCCAGACGTTCTGTTCATAAATGGTGCCACGGACAGATATGTGGGTTTGAAGGCTGAACGCTTAGAACTGGGTAAGAAGTTATTAGCTTTAGGTATTAGACAGGGTAGCGTTCATCATCACCAAAATAATTACCTACCATCATCATCACAATAACTGAAATTATGTCAGCGACCCAAGGCTGTGCTCCAATACCTTAAGAAGTTAGCTTGATTGGGGTAAATGAGCTGGCAGGGGGAAATGCACAAAACACCCCAAGAGGGACGTCAGTATAGGCCTTTGTCACCCCATTCAGATTAGGCATCGCACTGAGGGGTTACCAATCTGGTAAAGGTAGGCATTTTCACTTCAGTCTTCACCAAAAAGACCATATAAATTTTTCCTACTCTCCGTGATGTAGCAATTTAGCAACCATATATAGGGATTTTAGGTGTCACACGTCCAACCTGAACTTCAAAACTGAACTGACAAAAACCTTTGTATGTTTTCCAACGTTAGACGATACTTCTGCACATCGGTACAGCTTCTTAACCTCTACCAAGCACATCAAGTCAAGTCTACTTAAGCCTACGACCCAAAAGTCAATGCTCTCAAAAGAAGAAATATGAAATTACTAATAAACGTACAAATTCCTAATTATTTTCCAGGAACGGGAGCGTTTACAGACCTTGTAGTGGAACTAGTGAAACGGCAGCCGATACAATTAGGGAAGCCAGGGAAGGTCTTTGGAGAATTTGCAATGAAAAGAGCCGGGGTCACTGACCCTAGTAGAGTCTTCTTTATTGGTGACATGTGAGTACATTGACCTCTAATCCTGAATCATTATTATGTTCAAAATTTGGGAACCAATAATAAAGCTCGATTGTGGCAGATCTTAGCTACATCACCTTGCATTTTTGAGACAAAGCAAACTGCTTGGAACAGGTGTTCCTGGGGGTGATCTGAGCTGATTTAGCCCGGTCGCCACGAAGTTCCCCTCAGCAGGCGAGCAGGGGAGGGGAGAGTGCGTACGCCGCGCCTCACTCTAAGCTTCATATCTACACATATCTAGCAACTATATCAAGTTTCGTGACTTTTTCTTATAATTCGAAGACCAGGATTTCATTTCTGGTACCAAATTTTTACTTGCCCGTACAAAAAAGCACGAGAAATTCCAAATCAAAAATTGTCTTCAAAACTTTTTTTTCGAAAATCTCTCTACTTTTGAAACTATGAGAATTTACTAAGAAAAAAATATGAGTTAGTTATTGTACTAACTCATATTTATGTTATATACCCAGGTATTATACTAATATATGGGCATAATACACTTGTCAAACATTTTCAACTAATAACTGTGTTAAAAAAAAATATTTTATGTCGCGCGGCGGACTTGCGTAATTTAGCACTCACGTCTAATCCTAGAAAATTTACGTCTTCTTCTTTTTTGATTAGTGGCTTTGAAACGCTGTTTGGCGTTTTTTTTGCCAAGGGTGAGGCCAGTGTACGGTGTCGAGAAAGAAATGACACTTACTTAACTTTAAAGTTAACCCTCCTTCTTTCAGCAGCTGTAGTAAATCGGCTTAGAAAAATTGGTTTCTGTTGAATTATAAATCAATAAACATGAGATTCTGTTAAAACAAAAATCTGTAGGCATGGGAGTCAAGACATGGGAATCTGTAAACATGGGAATCCGTAGAATTGGGAATCTGTAGAGTTGGGAATATGTAGAATTGGGAACAATTCGTTTATTGGACAAATGAATAAGTATAACAACAACAAAAAAAAAAAATAAGTTTAATTTTTTTTTAACAACGCCTATTAGGTGGTTTAGCACGTAGTATAATGTGATTAGACGTAAGTTAGTCAATATACGACCCGTGAACCCACTACATACATGTCTTTATCATTTTCTTTCTGCTCCTGCGACATTACAGTGCGTTCGGATTTTATACAACTTAAATGTATCTTCTAGAAATAAAAAGTAACTTAATTAACTTTGCACTGCACACTGCAACTGTTATGGGCGGCCGTGTCACTTAACATCAGGTAACGACTTGCTCGTCACGTCATTCAATCACATAAAAAAAAAAAAAAACTTATTTTTAATTGCCGTTCTTATAAATCATGCTATTTTTTTCTTAAAACCACAATAATATTACTTGAATGAACATCCTCATTTATAGAAAGCAGGCATACTACATATTATTGTATATTGTTGCTAGGTGGTAGGACTTTTCTGCAAAGTTCGTCTAGGTAGGTACCACCGCTTTGCCGCTTATTCTGACAACTGGCAAAGCTAGGCTGGCGATCTGGCGATTGTTACGTAGTACCAAGATAATGGCTAAGTTAAACTCTATATATCTTATAAGGCCGTACACTTACGGTCTTTTAGAGAATCTAGCCTATTAGAGCCTATTTCTATTTGATCTCTTAAAAATTAGGACCTCCAAGCTATTTAGGCAACGTAAAGGTCTATTAAGTACCTACCTACAGTTATGAAAGACTTATTAAGCTATTTTTATACATTTCAGGATTGATCAAGACGTTCGTCTGGGAAAGGCGACGGGCTTCAAGACACTGCTGGTCCTGACTAACATTCCTAAAGAGACGATGTTGGCGCACCCTGTTCAACCAGACTACTACGCTACATCATTAGACAGTCTAAGAAGCGTATTAATTCAAAAATGTAAATTATAAATACTCCGGATACAATGGGGCCAATTTTAAAGGCTTTAGTTGACAGATCTAAAACTTCTAAAACTGTTGCTGTCCTTGTCAAATAGACGGCAATGTAAGAGACGGATATATTTTTAGTATTTTAAGGACTGGCAACTAAAGCCTTCAAAATCGGGCCTAGTGTATCTAGAGTATTTATAATTTTGATATAAATACTAATACCTTTTTTAGGTTTAGGATACATAAAATATATGAAATTAAAAATGTACGTGTACTTTCAGTCCGTTTCACGAGATCATTTCTGCCACATACTTGCAAGATGTGGAATGAGCTACCCTCTGAGGTGTTTCCGTTGAGCTACAACATGGGGCACTTCAAACGTCGGGTAAATAGTCTCTTTTTTTTTTTTTTTTTATGTGATTGAATGACGTGACGAGCAAGTCGTTCATCTGATGTTAAGTGACACGGCCGCCCATAACAGTTGCAGTGTCACCCGGAACTTTAAAACAATAAAGTTTCGCGTGACACTGCACTGCGCACGTCACGTCTTAAAAGGTAGGCAACGCATTCGGCAACGCCCCTGGTGTTGCAGGTGTCTATAGGCGACGGTAAATGCTTACCATCAGGCGAGCCGTCAGCTTGTTTGTCTGTCCGTGTTATAAAAAAAAATTGAGACTTTTTTTTCAATAGTTCCGTTGAACAAAGCACTAAGTAATTTAAATTATTTTTACTCCCACTTGTTCCGTGCAGTCAATTAAAGACTAAAATTAGACAATGGAACTGACTGTAGGTATTCATCTAAACATTACACTAGTTTCAACGAAGTTTTTTTTTATTTTTTTATTTTGGTTCCACACATAGTGTATTTAGCCAGTGTCAAGTATTGTAATTTTCATCGTGCTATAGAATATTTCATGTAATTTCAAGTCTTAGTCACAGTCATAGTCGAGTCTAAGTCAGGTAGTCCAGTCTAAGTCATGCCCCAGTAAAGTGGTGGCAACTTTACTAGAAGCTTCTATGGAGTTTTGGAAGCTACAGGAAAAACCACGTTTCACCACATTATATCACTTGCCCACACTCATGCTCGTAGTTCAGCACTTAATGCGTAAAATGCCACCAATTTTAAACATTAACACTAGAAAAAGCACAAGTTTTGAAAAATAATACAATGCAACGACGTGAACTTTTCCGCGTTCCCGCCAAAAACCCTTCAACGAAGTTTCTCCAGAAACAAAGGTAAACATTTTGACAGATGTCTAGTTTTTGACAGATGTTATTTTGACAGATTTCTACTTCATGATATTAAGGGGTGCACGAATATACTGGCCTTAATTTGGATTATATTGTATTTGACCACGAACCGGAAGACGTGCTATTACTATTCATTGTACTTACGTATATTCTTATATTTTTGTATTACAGTTATGAATTTAATAAACCACAATGTAATAAGATTTAGTTGTATTATTAACGTCTTAATCCCAAGTTTAAAAAAGTGAACGCGAAAGGGAAACTCGTACAGTACAATATTTAAACAAACACCTTGAAAAATCCAGATTGCGTCCTCAAATCGCTCATTCGACCGCGAAAAAGGAAAGAATTGATTACTTCGAGCGAAAAGTATTTTATTTATCGGACTTTTTTCAATATAAATTCTAGTCGGTTACCGGAATTTGTTAGGCGAATAAAACGTGGAAAACCCACACATTTTGTTTTGTACGTCGGGGTTCGTTTGGGGAAGTGGGAACAAAATGGGCCACGTCGCATGCATGCGGTGGGAATTTGATTAGTTTGTATCGGTTTTTTATCATTATTCAGTTAATCAAAAATCCGATGAGCTACACTCGCTCATCATCTTCATCAACAGCCTAAAGACGCCAGCTGTTGAACAAAGGCCTCCCCAACAGAGCGCCACTTTGAGCGGCTCCCCGTGGTTTTAACTAGATCATCGACCCACCTTTTTTTATGAGAATGAATGACGTGACGAGCCAGTTGTTCACCTGATGTTAAGCGACACGGCCGCCCATAACAGTTGTAGTGCCACTCACAACTTTAAAATAACAAAGTTTCGCTGACACTACACTGCGCACGTCATCCTGAGACATCACACAGTCTAGTAATGAAATCAGGTCACAAAGTCTCATTTGCCCAGTAATTTCACTAGCTACAATGCCCTTCAAACCAGAACACAGTAGTACTTGCACACTACTGCTTGGCGGCAAAATAACTGGCAAAGCGATGGTACCTAGACGAACTTTGCAGAAATATCCTACCACCTGGTGGGGGGGCCGGCCTACGCTGCGCTGCGGGCTACACACGCATACGATGATGATAAGATTACCTGAAAACTTTATATACCTACCTACCTACACAGAATTCGCCCTATTAACATAGCCCTAAAAGATATATTTCTATGGCCTAAAGCCTAAATAGTAATTTATGTTACAGGAAAAGTTTATAAGGGGCAATCTCATAGCAACAAAAATTACAGCCAGCACCACATAATACTTCAAAACTAATAACAATGATAGGTAATTATGATGATAATCTTATATCAGATAAAACAATACATTTGATAGCAAAACTCATGAATCACAATCTAGTTGCCAGTAGAGTAAACAAGATTATGTGTTAATAATGTGATAGCACACACACAAAATCACAGATTATACATAATTAGTAGGTACTACCTACGTCTAAACGTGGTAAAACCCTCTGAAACTGTCTTACATTGTTATCTACACGACGCACAACCTCGACAGTAATGAAGATCGTCAGTCGGCTTCGGCAGTAACCGCAAAAAATCAGGGCAACAGTCGTTATTGAGGAAAATGGAGAGAACACTCTTCTCGACGCGCTAATTCGCCTCCTGTTCGACTTTCGTTTAAGGTGGAACGTTACACTAGCGCGGGAAATACAAATTTTCATTGCGTTCCTTTGCCAATAATAGCTTAATTACTCAATGTGATTACATGAAAACTAATTTTGCGCAAATAAATATAATGTATCAATAAATTACAATTAAAAGTATCACTACTTATCATTGGTTTAGCGACAAATGGCAATAGACTAAAAAAACTAAGAAGAAAATTGTTTATTGCCATTTGTCACTAAACCAATGATATCTAGGAGATACTTTTAATTGTAATTTATTGCAACATTTATTTGCGCAAAATTATTTTTCATGTAATCACGTTGAGTAATTAAGCTATTATTGGCAAAAGAACGCAAGAAAATTTTAATTTACCGCGCTAGTGTAACGTTCCACCTTAACCGAACGTAGGCAGCGCCTGTGGCTAGTTTCGTTGCAATGCGTCGCACGGCTTTTTGCGTTTGTCGGTTTCAAAGGATTTGGAACAGTTTCGTTTTTGTATGTCGATGGCTATTGGGTATTGATGCGTGTGGACGGTTCAGTATAATAGCTCCTGGATTTGTGTATTTTTTTAAAGAGATAGTTCGAGAATTTTTTATGCCTACCTAAAAAGGTTTTAGGCAATAAAGATAGGTACTTACCTACTTAGATGCTAACATAGATAGGTATACCTACCCACTTTATTATAATAACTAGATAAATCCCAACGCCTTGGTAAACCTTTAGAATCAGAGAGAATATTTCTATTAGGTAGGTACATACATATCTTGTATGTTTTTATTTTGTATTAGTGGTTCGCCCCGGCTTTGCATGGGTATAATAGTTTTCGCAGCGAACGCGATGTAAAGAATGTTTTAGGTATTTTTTTTACACCTTGGGTTACATTATTGGAGTTTAAGTAAGGATCCCCATTTTTTGAAAATATAATATTACCTATGTCACCCGGGGATAGTGTAGCTTCCCAAAAAAAAATAGTAAAAGTATTTTTCATATCGGTTCAATAGTTTCGGAGCCTACTCAATGCAAACAAACAAACAAATAATCATTCCTCTTTATAATATTGTTATAGATTATAGACAAAGAATGCCATTTATTCCTATACTATGTACTCATGTTGTAAAATTCGTAAAAGCACCGTACCTACCCGAGTATTGTGTCTTCCATTATTTGACAGTGTGCACTGGTGTCCAGTTCAGGTGATAAATGTTTTATGCTCATTTTTCAGGCTGTTGTTTGTGACTCTGAAAAAGTATTTTAGCTGAACCATTTTTTCTATCCATTATAATAATTATTATTATACATTAATAAAGTCTGACTTCATCAAAAATCTAACTAGATAAGTGCCTACTACGCATTTTACAAAAAAAGGCTTTTTACTATGCCTACCTAGTTTTACTCTCCGTAACATTAACAAGTTTAAAAAAATAGTCTGTATTCGTTTGTAAAAAAAATACTGTCGTCTTAATCACAACTGTGAAAATGAGAAAAACATATAAATACAAAGTGATAAAAGCATCCAAAGCGTCCAAAATACCGCAGAGCCTGAAAACGAAAGTTTTCAATCAGTGTGTGTTGCCAGTGATGACTTATGGAACTGAGACATGGTCTCTTACTGTTGGCCTCATTAGTAAGCTCAAAGTCGCGCAGCGAGCTATGGAGCGAGCTATACTCGGTGTTTCCCTGCGAGATAAGCTCCGGAACGAGGAGATCCGCCGGAGAACTAAAGTGACCGATATAACTCTTAGAGTTAGTAAGTTGAAGTGGCAATGGGCAGGCCACATCGCTCGTAGAACTGACAACCGATGGGGAAGAAAGGTTCTCGAGTGGCGACCACGAACCGGAAGACGCAGCGTAGGCCGGCCCCCCACCCGGTGGACCGACGACCTGGTGAAAGCCACGGGGAGCCGATGGATGCAGGAGGCGAGCAGCCGCTCAAGGTGGCGTGCTCTGGGGGAGGCCTATGTTCAGCAGTGGACGTCTTCAGGCTGGTAATGATGATAAAAGCATAGGTAGGTACAAACAAAATAGAGACCTACCTACATAATAATGTATAAGTAGGTAAGTAATATTATATTTATGATTATGAAAATGAGTAAGTATTAAATTACCATGTTCAATGTATCTTCGAAACTACCTAGGCATCGAAAGTCATCTTAAATTAATATGCATAGTAATTTACATAATTCCTGTGGTTATTACTGAAATAATTATTCACCATTGACTTGTAGGTATTTGCCTTTTGTCTTTTGATTAAAGGATCCCGCATAATTTTCTCATTTATCAGCATAAAGAAAATTATAATTTTGATTGCAAATATTAAATATTATTTTCATCGAAGTTGTACAAGTACGAATAAAATTAATCTAGCTAATATTCATTTGCATTTCAAACACAATAGAACTTTGAATTAACAAAACGAACTCTCTGGACTTGTTAATTGATCCACTGTGGCCTATCTGCACCATTAAAACTATTTCTAATATAATTTAAAACGTACAAACTTTAGGAAAACTTATCATTGAATAAAAAATTTAAATAAAACAGATGTTTGTGAAAAAGACTGTTTCGGTCACAATTCATTTGAAATTATACACTCGATAATGTTTTGAGAGCAATTGTTGTATTTTTGTTAAGCTTTTTGTATATTTTGAACTTACCTAGCTGCTACTCCCAACTTCGAACGCGTGGACTTTTCTCCTGTTCAATTTATCTGAATACGTACCAATCTACATCTACATTTTATTCACCCGGTAAATGATGTCTTCTGAAATCACCAAGATCTAATTTATTTTTTTCAATCTAAGCCCCAAAGCTACTGTTCCACTTTTGTATACCAGACAAGTAGGTAAATAAACTGGCGACAATCCAAATTATACTCTCAACTTTTGACCCGTGAAATGCAATTTCAGAAATACAGAAAGAACATTGCCCCAAACATCTGTGGTCTGTAAGCTGTAAGCTCCAAACGTCTCATCTACAATCCTATCTACATACACTGCTGTATATTATCTAGAGATGAGGCGAAGGAACCTTCATAATGGGAGCTGGTCGCGATATGAGATTGGTCTGTCTGGATACAGTCTAGAGATAGGTATGATTGTAGACTAGACAGACCAATTTCATATGACATAACTTTTGAAATAACTTCATGTAATACTAGGTTGCTTGAAGTTATTCCGAAATTTACATGTTAGAAGCTATTGTGCTCGCTTCTGTCTGCGGCTTTGTAGGCGGGTAGGTAGGTACCTACTCTGGATAAAGTAACTAGAAATAGGTACTTACACATCGCTCGTAGAAGTGACAACCAATGGGGACGAAAGGTTCTCGAGTGGGGACCACAAACCGGAAGACGCAGCGTAGGCCGGCCTCCCAAGGTGGACCACCTGGTGAAAACTGCGGGGAGCCGATAGATGCAAGAGGCAAGCAGCCGCTCAAATTGGCGCTCCCTGGTGGAGGCCTATGTTCAGCAGTGGACGTCTTCAGGTTGTTTCTGATGAGGTACTTTGTCGTCTAACCCATTTACATAATAATATATGATCTTTTTAAACGGGCTAATGATGTTGGTCTCTATCGACCTTAACAGCGTCAACGCTTTTTGGCCACTGTTATCCAATTTGTCACTATCCCAAAACCCAAAATAAAAGCCCAAAACCTAAAAGCCCAGCCCAGCCTGGGTTTTAAGCCCATCTACCTGTTTCCATCTCTGAGCTGAACGTGATTTGTCCACCTCCATTTTAGTTGGGTACAGTTAGTTTAAAGTAAAGTTTAGGTAAAGTGCTACCATGTCTGAATTCAAACTGTATTGAACTTTGTGTTTTCAGTCTTACCAAAATTAGACGAAATTAGCAAACTGAATAGCAGTGGGCTTTTCAGATTAGCCGCAGAACCGATGACCGCTGGGGTAGACGTGTTCTTGAGTGGAGACCGCGACTTGGCGTAGCGTAGGACACCCTCCGACTAGGTGGAGCGACGATATACGCCGAGTGGCTGGAAGCAGCTGGATGAGATTAGCCGAGGATCGGGCTCAGTGGCATGCATTAGGATAGGCCTATGTCCAGCATTGGACTGATAAAGGCCGAAAATAATGACGATGATGAATACAACAACTTATGATGGAGTGATTCTGATCACGTTAAAGATCCCGTAAGTGCCTGCTATTAAAAATTTAAAACAGTGTTTTTCTTTTCTTTCCTACACTGGTGTTTTTTTTTTGTGAGTTCTCTATCTCTGAAACTGTATTTATAAACCTATCAACAAGCTCCATAGCCCTTGAACTAGTATAACAAAAGACGGCTATTCTAAAAGCCATTGTTACGGATTCAGTCAGTAACCGTCATTGCTGTTTAATTTAGAAGAGTTCAAATCCCTCAAAATTTAATTTAATTTTATCATACACCAGCCGACCCGTACCGGCTTCTCACGGGCAAATTAGGGTCACCCTAACCTTATCCAAGGGAAGACGAAGGGGAAAGGGAAAAAGAGGAAAGGGATAAATGGATGGGATGGAAATCGAAGGGTGGCAGGCGGCGCTCTATTCCATCCATCCATCCATCTTGAATCTCCCATCCATTTTGATCGGTTAATCCGTTCTAGAGCTAAATAATGCCTCAGACACACTGAATCACACATATATACACGTTAAACTTATAGCACCCCTCTGTATGGTCGGGGGGTTAAAAAACTTTTTGTATAGGCGCGTACTAGCACAAAATAAGCAAAAGTATATGCTTGGGGTTTCCTTGTGTGAATAAATCCGGAATTACTCAAGATTAGCATATTTAAAATGGCAATGGACAAGCCATCTTGCTCGCAGAACCGGCAACTGATGGGGAATGCAAGTTTTCGAGTGGCGATCATAAACTGGAAGACGCAGCGTAGGCCAGCTCTTACTAGGTGGATCGACGATCTGGTCAAAACCAGCAGGGAAACTTTGGATGCAAGGGGCAAGTCGGTCAAAGTGGCGCTCTCTGGAGGCCAATGTTCAACAGTGGGCGGTTTCCAGCTGAAGATGAACGATGAATGAAATAATGTTCAATACCATTATCTCTTCGCACGACAAATATTGCACGCAGGCCAGCACCACTCTCGGCAGTATAAATTATGTGCCTTATACTTCCTCTTTATTTATCTTTATGTTAATCTTTTGACATACATCATGAGCCGGAAGACGTCCACTATAAATGTTGAACACAGGCCTCCGTCATAAAACGCCACTTTGTTCGTATATCATAGGGGAGTTTGCCATAATCACCACGCATGGCAGGCGGCCTGGTGATCGCAGAAGGCTTTAATGTACCGAGAAGAATGCTGTTGCCGATTCTCCGGATATTCCCTTAGCTTCTAACGGCACCCACGGGAAGAGATGAGGTGGTCCTATTCGCAATCCGGGACCATACGGCCAACCAGGACCAATAACCTTTTGACAACCATGTTTGTCAGTGGTAAAACTGCAAGATTTATCAATATTTTCTAGTACAATTCAAAGCAAGGATTTTTATGCATTTATTTGATTTTCATGGAGTGTGAGTGAATCTTAATGATAAATTTCAAGTCGATCCACGTTCCAGTTTAAAATAAATCAGTATGAAGACTCCACCACTATAGAGCGCCACATTGAGCAGCTGCGTGTCTACTGCATCCATCGGCTCCCCGCGGTTCTGAACAGTCGTCGGTCCATCTAGACTCAGTCTCAGCCCGATTCCACTCGACCCGAATATCGAATATTCTACTACCGATTAGTACGAATTGTACTGGAGGGCCGGCCTACGCTGCGCCTTCCAGTTCGTGGCCGCCACTCAAGAACCTTTCTTCCCCATCGTTGTCAGTTCTACGAGCGATGTGGTCTACCCAGTGCCTACTGTCACTTCAACTTGCTAATTCTAAGAGCTATATCGGTGACTTTAGTTCTTTTGCGGATCTACTCATTTCGGGTTTTATCTCGCAGGGAAACTCCGAGCATAGCTCTCCCCACAGTCGCTAGGCGACTTTGAGCTTTTAAAATAAATGCGAATGAATAATTCCAGTTTTAAATAGTTTATTTGTCGTTTTAATTTAATAAACCCGTAATTTTATTCAGTCCGAAAATGACGGTTTCACGATTCCTTAAACCGTTTATTTTAAAAGCTATTAAAAGTTTTTCTAGACATTTACTGGCACGGTGCATAAAACGTGCATTTCTATGGCTTGAGTAAATAGCCAAAGTACTGAATAGGAATTTCTAGCTTTAATTAAGTCTAAAGTTTTAACTCGGGCTTTGTTTTTATGTAGTTTTATTTCTTTATCCATTTGTTTTGACTTTACTTGATTTATGTAGCTTTTTTGCTTTTCTTTCCTCTTCCAACAGTTTTCAAGTTTTTCTAAGTTTCAGTGACCACGGGAGATAAAATAACAAAGATTACTACTCCTTACTGTGTAGTAATAGTATAAGTACCTACTTACCAAAAAGTCTTTTCACTAAGGTAGGAGCCACAAGGTGGTAAGGACTTTACTGCAATGTTCGTCTAGGTAGGCATTAGGTAGGCACCGCCGCTTTGCCGGTTATTCTGCCGCTAAGCAGTAGTGTGCAAGCACTATTGTGTTCTGGTTTGAAAAGCATTGTAGCTAGTAAAATTACTGGGCAAATGAGATTTTGTGATCTGATCTCGCATTCTAGAAATCTTATAGTAACAGTGTGATCTCTCAAGATGACGTGCGCAGTGCAGTGTCACGCGAAAGTTTAATGTAGAGTTCCACTGCACTCTGTTATGGGCGGCCGTGTCGCTTAACACCAGGTGGACGAAGAGCTTGTTACGTCATTCCTTTACATAAATAAAAAAAAATTGCGGTACCTAATCCTATTTTTAACCCCGGTGCAAACCCCGGCGCATGTAGTATGTAATACTGTGGTATATATATATATATATAAAGGGTAAATACTAACACAGTCAATTGTTTTTTTCTCTAATCTATGGATTATACCGAACCCAATATACTCACTTGAGTATCTGTAGCACAGCTTCGCTCCTCTATGCGACGCACCATATTTTTTAATGCTCTGTGATCTGTAGCTATATTTGTCTGTAATATCGCAGCTTCCAAAACATTCTCAAACAAATAGAAAATTTTTGTTCGAAAGGTGACTTGAGCAACAGGATTTTGTGCGTATGTTTGTATAAGAATGTGGTGTTACGAGAGCACTCTATATCGGCTGAAGAGATTTGCAAAAAATTGGAGAAGATAAAACAGTAAAGTCGCATCGTTCGTAAAACTGATAACCGATAGGGAAGAAAGGTACTCGAGTGGCGACGACGAAGCGGAAGACGCAGCGTCGACCGGCCTCCACTCGTTGGACCGACGATCTGGTGAAAGCCGCGGGGAGCCGATGAATGCAGGAGGCGAGCAGCCGCTCAAGGTGGCGCGCTCTGGGGGAGGCCTATGTTCAGCAGTGAACGTCTTCAGGCTTGGTGGTGAGACAGTAAAGTATAAATAGCAGCGAAAACAGGGTTTTGGTTACTAGAGCACCGGAGTGCTAGGCACAGCTAACTGAAAAAAAATTACAAGAAAAAAATCTCATCACTATCAACAGCCTGAAGACGTCCACTGCTGAACAGGAAGGACTTAGCGCCCTTTGAGTAGCTGCTTTCCTCCTGCATCCATCGGATCCCCGCGGGTTCCGCGAAAAAACGTACTTAGGGTGGGTTTTTTTAATCCATAGTTAACTAGGTGGTAGGACTTTTCTGCAAAGTTCGTCTAGGTAGGTACCACCGCTTTGCCAGTTTTTCTGCCACCAAGCAGTAGTGTGCAAGCACTACTGTGTTCCGAATTGAAGGGCATTGTAGCTAGTGAAATTACTGGGCAAATGAGACTTTATGATCTGATCACTTAGTCTAGTAATCTGATTATTAGACTGTGTGATGTCTCAGGATGACGTTCGCAGTGCAGTGTCACGCGAAACTTTATTGTTTTAAAGTTCCGAGTGTCACTGCAACTGTTATGGGCGGCCGTGTTGCTTATCATCAGGTGAACGACTAGCTCGTCACGTCATTCAATCGCATAAAAAAAAAAGTTAAGGTAAACAATGGTCAAAATTTGTTAGCATTTTTAACCATTGGTTAGGTACCTTAGCAAAGTAGAAATGCTTATGAAAATAAGAACTGTCTAAAATTAACACATTATGTTCCGAAATCTGTAGTACCATTACCGGAATATGAATCTGATTTAGATACGAATCGTTAATCATCGAGTAACACCGATTGCCATCTTGACATCCGATGTAGGACTGTAGGTAGGTACTTTATGATAAATTTTCATTGCTGACAGTCCACAATTTATGGAGGAAGGGGAATTTCGAACCTCACGTTATATTATCGTCTGAATTTCAAACCGATTATCTTAAAAGTGAAAGTACTTTGAAGTCGTGTTCCTAAGTTAACGAATTGATAGCTTCCTAAAAGTTAATATGGAAGCTTAGCGTATATACGTTAGGCTAGTATTTTTATGGCCAACTTAGACAAAATTAAAGTTATGTACTGCAAATAGACTATTTTTAGTATTGGCAGTATTACTAAATCAGAAATCTAAAAATTATTTATTTAAGTTATTGTTTTCTAGCCAATACAATTATAAATTAGAGTACTTAATTGTTTAATAGAGAAGTTCAAAGAGAAAAAAGTTCTGTTTCAAATTTCAAAAAATCCCATCATTTCTTTCATTCACTACACAGATTAGAGGAAAAAAAAACAATTGACTGTGATCCACTATAAATACCACAGATAAACACCTAGTTGATGACTGTCAAATGTCTTACAAAAAAAAAGTAAAATCAAAATCGTTATACGACTTTCGAACTTATACAAAATATATAAATAATATAGATATAGGTATAGGTATAGGCTCCCACCTATACCTATACCTATAAAATATTTATTACCGGTCTATAGCCAGAGATCCCCATCTCTGGCTATAGATCGGTAATAAATATTTTCATCATATTGAACCTTCAAGGTAAAGCTAAGAAATGGAACACATATTTATCACCATATATCATAAGTTTTATCACTGACGTTGAAAACTTTCCGCAGCACCTTATAATTCCCTCCGGTTCTTATATTGTCCATTTCCAAAATTGTCATCTTCCTAATTTGTCTTGATCCTAATAATACAAATCGTGGTGGTACTGGTATAAAAAAATGATTTGGTGCTTGTACTTATATAGAAAGAACGTTTGTCTTGCAAAACATAAAAGCTCACACCCTCCCAACACAAGTCTTACCTACGCTTAGACTTACTTGACTGATATAATTCCTACACTTGAAACACCCAGCATAATTAAATTTATTCATCGCATTGCTATCTTAAGGAAAGCTATAAACATTTAATAGGTACCCATCACCCGTAGGCATTACTTAATGTTGATTACGAGCTCAATTCACCTCAGCACGTTTTACTGCGAGCCTGTACACTCGCAGGGTCTTGTTTATGACTATGATTAAGGCCTTCAGAGGTCTTTATTAAACCATGTGTCCCATATAGTGGACATAAATTGAGAGAGATAAAGATATGATGGTCAAGATTAGGATAGAAATGGTAGGTACGTGCTATTTTATGTTTGTTAACTAATGGACGTATCAAAACGTTACCTTGCCTTTGTTATGAATATCGATCAACAACCACACAAATATTTACAAATTTTTGCCGAAATTCGTAGTTGCGAATAACACATCTCCGAATGTTTAAAGCATCGAAAAACGTAATAACGAAATATCAACACTACGAATAATCATACAGCTAAAAAAACCTGTTATTGGGTTTTTTTACTTTCTCTTCCATGTAAAGACTTTACCTTGGACAGTTTACGGTTTACTTATTGTATTTAGCACCTAATTATGCACCTATAGCTCTAGTTTATGTCTACACATTATATCTACACATTATATCTATTATGTTTCTGTTGGACAGAGTAGCCAAAGAGGCTTATTGTAATTTATTTTTCTTGATATGTTTTGGGGGTTTTACCCATTCTGGTGCTCTACAGGCTCTGCACCTAGTGCAGAGTTACAGAGTTTCACAAGGGTACTATAGAACTGTGATGCACTGATTCAAAAAGATCTCTATAATTAGAATTGCTTTGGTATATAATACTTCTTCATCAGCAACACTAATAACTCTATAATGGCTTAGTTATGTTACTGAATAATTATTATCATTTTACATTGAAACAAACCCATCTCAATCAAAATCTATGTTCAATATTCAATCCATTACGGTTCCATTTAACATAATGAATTTGCACTGAAATGGGTGTAGCCACAGATTCGTTCACGATAATTAGTTCTGAAGTTCACCTATTAGTTCTGTTCAGTGAACATAATCATGTTTTTACTTCAATTTGTAATAAATGTTTTACCTGTTATAAAGACTGGTTAGTCAGAGTCATTAGCAAGCACGCCCTCTGCGGCTACTAATACTTTTTCGAAACGGTTTTTCGGCTTTTAACTTTAATTTACTTCACATAACTACGTATATTTCTAATTCTACCTCAACTACTTATTAGAAGTTACGTTCTAATCTTTCTAAATCATCGAACGTACCAATGTCAATTTTTATGGAAAAGGTTAATCCCTCACTGTATGAACCGAAGGCATGGAACCCATTTGATGCAAACATTATTTTTTCATATGAAGAAATGAAGAGGCGATTGTATTGAAAACGAAAAGGTGATATACTGGTTTAAAACGTAACTAAGGGTTACCTTTTTTATGAGAGTGAATGACGTGACGAGCTAGTCGTTCACCTGATGTTAAGCGACACGGCCGCCCATAACAGTTGCAGTGTCACTCAGAACTTTAAAATAATAAAATTTCGCGTGACACTGCACTGCGCACGTCATCCTGAGACATTACACATTCTAAAAAAGACTTCTAGACTGTGAGATCAATTCTTAAGTCTCATTTGCCCAGTAATTTCACTAGCTACAATGCCCTTCAAACCGGAACACAGTAGTGCTTGCACACTATTGGCAAAGCGGTGGTACCTACCTAGACGAACTTAGCAGAAAAGTCCTACCACCTAGTAAAATATACTATACCTACTTGAAGTTTTGATGTTTATTTAAATGGTAGCGTTTATAACTTATCCCAATTAAAATTTACTCTTGCAAATGTAAATGGTTATCAAGCCACGAATTATTAGGCCTCTATTTAATTTTATTAAGCTTTAGTAGTAAACGTCCGACCCTTGGCCAACCGTAGTTTATCTACGGTTTACTCTTTACTGTAATCACTTTATATCCCTATTATCTAGGTATTACAATTGTTGAATTAATTGTTTTTCATATTACCTACTAATATTTCAACTACATTACATAAAACAACTTCTTGTTTTGGGTTATCTCTTTTTAGGTTCATCTTCTTTTTCTTACTTTATAAATATAATTACAACCCTTAGTCATGCATCGTCTTTAGCTATTTTATGCCTTTTGTACACTGTTCACCCATATTTTTACCAGTTTATTTTTTACATTTTCTGGTTTAAGATTCTTTATTTCTCAAAGAACATAGTTCGCTTACAGAGAAATTATAGCTAATCATAAATACTATGGTACATAGTTTGCTTTTGAGCATGCAGGCGTAACGAAAATAAATTATGATTATAATGTAGTGTGTATGTAATTTTTACAACTCTTTGTATTTTTTACAATAATTTTAACGTGACTCCATAGAAAATTATTCTGCTTTCATGTTATTCACTAATCCAACTATTGCATCCATCATACTGTTAAGGTTGCTCCAAAAGACTTTGGCAGCTTTAAAGTTCTGACATTATAAATACAGTACTATAGGAAACCAATTCCTTTCACGAAGAGCTAGGTAGGGAACAGTTTTAAAATCCTTCTTATTTTATTTAACCGCCTTGTACTTAATCCTTTAACCTTTAACAACATCCTAAATTATTGTGAAATCTTTTAAAATGGAGAAAAAATGCGTTAAGGCACCACTGCGAAAGCATTTGAAATATTCAAGCGATGAAAAGGGTGTTCAATCGTCTGAAATATTAATCAGTCGCTAACGATGATCTCTGCATTATTTAAGTCTAAAATCAAAATCCTTAGAAGAAAATAGATGTATATAGGTTTACCTAAATTAATTGACGTAAAGACTTGAGTAATACAATCTGTACTGTTGTTGTTTGTATTCATTTTAGGTCTTCATTTTATATGAGATATTATATTTTATAGAGGTGATGATGAGGTGACTCACTGGAGTCGAGAAAACTATCATGTTACGCTTTTTAGCAAGCGCCAGCTTGTACCAATTGCAATTCAATCACAAATTAACCAAACTCAAAATGAATACTTATACATACCTACTTAACTACATATAGATAATCACCAAAGTTACACGGCACTGCATTACGTTTGGAACTCTGTATTGTATCTTCATTTAATTGAATTATTTAATAAGGACAGGTCCTTATTAAATAATTCAATGAAATGAAGATACAATTAATATATAACAAGTAGTAGCAGTGCAGCATCAGCAGCAGTGCAGTGCAGTGTAGCAGTGTAGTAGTAGTGTATGTATTATGTGGATAACAATATGTTTATCTAAGAATAAGCAAAAGATACAAGATATAAGGTAAACTCAATGCGCTAGCCGCACTTTTCAAGATCAGCATCTCAAAACTTGTAGGTAAAAGTCTCGTCGCTAAAACAAATAAGCGAACAAAATTTTCTAAATGATTTCTTGATGTGGTTAAGTCCATTGCATAGCATTGAAAAACTGATGCAACAAAATCACCTCAAAAACCCCAAAACCACAAAATCACAAACAAGCCGTAGATACAAACTGAATGAGTTAAACTGTAAACATATAAATGAATATAGAGTCTAACATTACCAGCCGTTTAAAACACCTGCCCCTTTCTCAGTATTCCGAAGTTCTCTCACTAACTTATTTTAGAGAACAGTCCCACTTATATTTATTTCATAAACAACATTACACTTGGCACTTTCCTCCAGTAAAAGACCTTTCTTACGTAAAAAAGTCCGTAATTTTCTAACAGTGGCACATGACCTCATAAATGTACCTTTATCTGCAGGTACCCGAGAAAACTGAGCAGAAAAATCCCAAATGTTAAATAAACCACGATGATAAAGACGACAACATTGTTACAAACTTATTTTTCCGTTTTTGTTTCTTCTGATTTGGGAGTTTCGAGAAAAGGTCACCAGGGTCCCACCAAAATCAAGGTAAGGTCTTTCGGGTGCGGTCACTGATTAAGCGAAAACCAAATTAAAAGTACCCATTACATTTTTAAATATTCTGCGTGTGTTAGTTTCATGTACTTACAGCTTCTACCTACTGCAATCAAAGTAAACCAACTTATAATTAAATTTTATGTAAAAGCAGCTCATATAATTTATCCAATAAGTTGACGTAAAATTTACCTAACAAATTTTCTCTAGCACCTAAAAAGTCTGCTTTGTCATCCAAGAGATTCTATCAAAACCGCTGTTCGCTTCCACTCGAGGCACATAAAAAGGTACAGTCTCAAAAGAGCGGTCTCATCTTCTTATTGCAGAGAGTTTTTCCATCAAATCGGTGCCCTTTTTGTCAAGACTTGTTCGTGAATTGGACTTCAGAACAATGGCAACAACATGCGGCCAGGCAGCTATAGATTTTATACAGCATTGGTAGTTTGTATTGGCTTCACAGTCAAAAGAAGATTTTAGTTCATTTGAATAGGCTTTGTTATTCTGAATAATTTCTCTCAACAAACTGGGTATTTTTCATTGGTGTCATTAATGTATGTTTGAATTTGGAATAATAGTCATTAATATAATCTTGATAATTTTGATAATACCTATACAAAATTCAAGCCTAATATTATCATCTAATAATATCGATATAATACCCTTTTCCAATATAATTGGGCACATTCTGCAGGATATCCAATTTTTGAAGGAAAATAGTCCATAGTGTAATAGGAAGCCCTTTTATTCCACCTGAATATTCCAAAACAAAATCGTGATACACCTTTATTGGAGCCCTTATGAACGTCACATTGTCCCAAATTCGTTTGAAAATCATTCTTTATTTCCAAAACGCTCAAATAGGGAGAATCACGGAATAAAATTTATCGTAAAATTTTGCGTAAAAATCATTTTGTAGTACCTTCCCCTCGATTTCGCTTTCACACTGCGTTTTGCGTTTATAACAATATCTTCATTTTTATTTTATTTCATGTTTCTTGTTTGTTCTGTTCTGAAACATTTTTGATTTAGATGTTAACCTGAATGGGTTTGAAGAGGGTCCGGCCCCGGTTGAAGGATTCATCAGTCAGTTTTTTCCTCGTTGTGTTCATCATTTCGAAAATATTTGCGATAATTCTCTGGCCGCTATTCGGCTGTCCGCTATATCAAAGAGACACGTACGTCATTCCGTACTACATAGACTTTGATAGCTGTCTAATTCACCTATAACTTTTAATCCATTATCTCAGTCGGAAAACCTCGAGTCCGTAATACTGTTAATGGTCTGTAGTCATCTATACACATTATATTCTTCTATATTATGATGTAGTCTAGAGTCTATCTATTTTACTAGTAGGTATAATTGGCGTTATCTGTGTGCATACGCCTCAATGGCTTAGGCAATTGGTGGATACACATTTCACGCACTCTTCCGTGACTTTGGGCTGATCTAAACAGCCTCGTACCTGTGCTCGTGGTAACTTGAATTTCTATGAACGACCACTATAACAGATTTCATGAACATGTAAAATTTGCTCCTTTATTAAAAAAAAATCTTTATTCTATTAGGTCGAACTTATCATTATGCCCACTGCCGGTTTGTAGATCGTATTGCATTTTTTTATCTTTGAAAGTACCTACCGTACTCTGATTAAAAAGATGATGGGTAACATTTACACCCAGCTTAACGCAAGTGATTAATTTTCAATTGCATTTATTCCAAAACAATATTAAAAGAGTGTTAGTTTGTTGATAATAAATCTGACTAGGTACTGAAAGGGTGTCAGTCCGACTACAGGACCAGAGTACGGAACAAATTCCATTGCAAAGAGGCGTGAGACAGGGAGACGTTATTTCTCCGAAACTGTTCACAAACGCATTGGAGGATGTTTTCAAACTCTTGGAGTGGAAAAGATCTGGCATCAACATAAATGGCGAGTACATCACTAACCTTCGTTTTGCCGATGATATAGTCATAATGGCGGAATCGCTCGAGGACCTTAGCACCATGCTCAACGACCTCAGTAGAGTCTCCCAGCAGGTTGGTCTTAAGATGAATATGGACAAGACAAAGATCATGTCTAATGCTCATGTTCCACCTATACCGGTAATTGTTGGGAACGATACTCTCGAAGTTGTCGACAAGTATGTCTACCTAGGACAGATTGTCCAATTAGGTAGGTCCAACTTCGACAAAGAGGTGGCGCGAAGAATCCAACTCGGCTGGGCAGCGTTCGGGAAGCTTCGTCCTATCTTTTCGTCCAAAATACCGCAGAGCCTGAAAACGAAAGTTTTCAATCAGTGTGTGTTGCCAGTGATGACTTATGGAACTGAGACATGGTCTCTTACTGTTGGCCTCATTAGTAAGCTCAAAGTCGCGCAGCGAGCTATGGAGCGAGCTATGCTCGGTGTTTCCCTGCGAGATAAGCTCCGGAACGAGGAGATCCGCAGGAGAACTAAAGTGACCGATATAGCTCTTAGAGTTAGTAAGTTGAAGTGGCAATGGGCAGGCCACATCGCTCGTAGAACTGACAACCGATGGGGAAGAAAGGTTCTCGAGTGGCGACCACGAACCGGAAGACGCAGCGTAGGCCGGCCCCCCACTCGGTGGACCGACGACCTGGTGAAAGCCGCGGGGAGCCGATGGATGCAGGAGGCGAGCAGCCGCTCAAGGTGGCGTGCTCTGGGGGAGGCCTATGTTCAGCAGTGGACGTCTTCAGGCTGTTAATGAATGACTGAAAGGGCTAGAAATATTTTAAATAAACAAACGCCTAAATAAAATCTTAAACTTTAGCCCAGTGATGAGTTTGCTTGTGACTGTTCTCGCATAACGCCTCTGCTTAAAATTGATACTATAAACACTACTCGAGTAACTGTCATCTTCCGTACCCTTGTCATTTCAACCAAGCGCAGTATGATTACATAGAAACGGCATATCATTCACCAAAGCGTTTTACGTTTCACCCAATGCCATGTCATCAGCATCCCATTCGTGTACATTGAAGGTGCGAGTCCAGTGGAATTCCATTTGATTTGCGGCGGGCGCTCGTCGGTTTAACTAACCTTTTAATTCGGAACACGGTATTACCCGTGTCGTTTCCGAAGAAAATTCGGCTCCGTTTCAGGCTTTGAGGGAATTTTTAGTGGTACTTCCGAATGTGGATTAATTGCTTGTTACGGTGTAAAGTTGCGTTGCTATTAGAATATCGTTATAGACTGCTCACTGTAGTTCTGTGAAGAAATGAAAAGTAGGATAGCTAGAAACTACTACTAGGGTAAAAGTTATATCAGTTGTGATGTGTGTTGACATGTACTTCATTATTTAAGGTGTCAATATTGAGTACCTACTCTCTATTAAATCATTATTATGAAATGTCAAGTGACTTACCTACCCACCATCCTCTTTGCCTTTTCCCATTTGTTATTGGGGTCGGCTCCCAATCTAACCTGTAGCGGCGAGCTACCAGAATTACATGAGGAACTGCCATCTGACCTCGCAACCCATAAGGAACCAGTAATAGGGATGGTTAGATCAGGCGTCACATTCTATCAGGCGTCTGACTACCCGTAAAAATTGCCATAGATATTCTTATGACAACCGGGACCGACGGCTTAACGTACTCTCCGAGGCACGGAGCAATGGCATTGAAACTGCACATAACTTATTAGATAAGTCATTGTTGCAGGGCCGAGGCTCGAACCCAGTGCCGTAAGATTGTGAAGCTCACATGCTACCGCTCGACCTCCATCGTAAGTGCCTTCCACCCCCAAATAAAATACGGTCTCTTACATATTGTTTGTGTTTGTGAGTTTCACAAGGCGTTAACGGTAAAAGCTGCTTTTTTTGTCCCATCCAATTTCTATCCATCCATCATCACCAATCTTATGATTTGTATGGGAAAATCATACATAAGTTATATCAATTATTATGGTGTAGCATAACCTTTATCTCTAAGAAAACATAGTCGTCCCACAGCCAAAAGTTATTCTTACAAAAGGTAGAGAATCCAAACTTATTTATACGTCAATACAAACCATTCAGACATACATTCCCAAACACATTTGCTCAGAATGGCCACAGAATGGCTCCGCAACGCAATTTATTTCATTTCTTTAAAATATATTGAAACCAATTGTCTTGAGAGAGAGCTATTGAGCAGTAGTGAAATAAACGTACACAGTACACAAGGATGCAGCATTCGTTTTTTATTTCACGCAAAATTACTCTTAAAATTAATTAGACCTTTCGGTTTGCAGTTTGTCGTATGCCATTACTTCCCAGACTACTGCTACTACTACTTCTGTGTTTTTCTTGTATTTCTTTTTATTTTATTTTCAAAAACTAACGGTGTTGATTCCTGGCTAAAATTTTTCTAAAAATTCAATGACCAATTGTCAACAAAATTGGGCTCGAGGCTCCTTTGAGTATTTTTCACTATTCCTAATAGCTTCGGATTTGGCCTACTAGCCCAAATGAAAAATTTCACCCTGTATAATATACAATACAATACACCAAAGTACAACAATACACATGATACAAAAACAAAGGATGGTGGAACAACGGGCGGCCTTATCGCATAAAGCGATTTCTTCCAGGCTACCTTTGGAATATATTGGGCTTAGAATGAAGCTAATTCTAACTTTCTAACATCACTGCACTTAGGTAACTGTTTTACAGTGCCAGTAGTATGGTCTAACCAATTGCTTATCTAGCCTGCTACAGTTGCTAGAGATTGGCTTCACTCCAAATAGATACTGTTCGAACGACGTAAAGAAGATTGTTCTATAACATTTTTATGTGACACTTTGTGGCATGCAGATTGCTGGAGTAAATGTAGAATAATCCACAAAATGTACTAGATCTTTTGAACTTCGTGGACGTGAGGAGACAATTTTGCATACTCTGTATCAGGGGGTAAATTTCAGCTACAATCGTCTTCTCTTTCATTCTAAAATGAAATGGTCAAGAACTGGAGTCTGAATTTTATGTTAGGGGGTGGTGTTTTAGAAAGGAATTAGAGTAGTATTATTTTTGTTTCCAAAAGAAGAACACCAATATATTTTTCTCAAACATGCATGGAATTGTAATTACTTTGACAACTTTCTTCGAGATACATCGAAATTGCTGTACTGGCGAGCAGCAGCCGGCAAAAGTTGTATGAAAATCCATATCTGTCGTGGTTTAGCGGCCAAATAAATTACATACAAAACTTATATCTGTCGTGACATGGCTATATTTAAAAAAGCACCGATGAAAAGAACGCTTTGGTATACCAAAGAAGTAACCCTTTTTAAGCGTTCTTTTCATCGGTGCTTTTTTAAATTCATGTTCTTGGGTGAATACCTTTTGAATGTTGATAAACATTTGTTTATTTCAATTAAAGTATTTGATTTTTATATTGCGTCATTATATCTTGTAAAATATCGCAGAGTTCAACCATGCTTGAACAATGGGTAATCATCATTTACATAAAATATTGCACAGAAAAATTACTTAGATAAAAATATTCTTATTACCAATGTAGAAGCCTTTATTCTTATTCTTATTCCGAGTGGGGGCGATAAAGGCCTGCACTGACGTCCCGCTTGGGGTGTATTGTGCATTTCCCCCTGCCAGCTCAGTTACCCTAGCCAACCTAACTCCTTGAAATATCGGAGCACAGCCTTGGGTCGCTGACATAACTGTTCCAGTGATGATGATGGTGGTGATAATGACAAAGCAGTCAATACGGATGAGCCCAAGCATGCCGATGATGATGAGCGGTTCTTGTGATTGGCGGGTTCTGACATCTCAGCTCGTAGACCCGTTTTAATTCTTGCATCTTCCGTGGCTTCGCAGTGCAGCAGCACGTGCTCCACGGTTTCTTGCTCCTGCATGCAACCACGACACAGAGGACTGTCCGTGTCTCCGATTTTGTGCAGATGGTAGTTTAGGTCGCAGTGCCCCGTCAAGATACTTACCATAAGGCGGAGGTCCTGCCTAGCTAACTTTAGTAGGTTATTTGTTACATTCTTGTTTAGGGACGGAAACGTCATTTTTGCATGTCTGCAATCCGTTCTTTTGTCCCAAAGCTTGTAGAAGCCTTATGTCTGAAATATATTTTCACGTCAAAACTATCATAAGATGTTTTTGTTTCTTAATATTTTTGACTGGGCGAGTTTTGTACATATATTTTCCTAGATTTTGATTAAGTGCCTACTAATTTCACATTTGGGTATATATTTAGACAAGACAAAAAAGTTCGTTTTTAACTTATAACATTAGTAATATTATTATGACTTTAACATTATTATGGAGTGTGAATAATTTTACTTATAATTTTTTTATCTGCGATATTTTATATTAGTAGCTGCATTAGTGTTTGTTTTATTGTGGAACGGAGCTTTTGACAAGCCAAACGCACTGTTTATAATGGTTAGTTAATTAAATCTAATGACGTGTTTGAATGTTTTTTATAAAAGTCTGCTTGAAATTATAACATCACAAATAATTGCCGCTCGGAAATTATTTAGAAAACAAAAAAAATACCGAAGCTTTCTAAACTTCTTTGTTTAAATCAGCACAAAAATCAAATTCACAGACGTACAAAATACAAAGAAAATATTCACCTATACTCAGTAAAAAAAAACATTATTATCAAAATAAAACTCAATAAAACAGTTTTGCTAGAGTCTACAAAAATACCAATTTGGAATCGAGTAGCGAGCCGAGTTAAAAGGTTGTTCTATATGGGGAGCTTTGCGAATTGTTTCTATTAACTTATGTCATGACTTTTTGGGAAACAAATGACAATCTTTTTAGTCGCTGACACATAGCTTATTTAACATTAAAACACGGAATAATTACGTTGGTTTCTTTGTTTTTTGTAGTTCCTACTTTGGGTATTCCATAGAGCTACGATTTTTAAAGTAACAATGAAAAGCTTACATCGTAGCAACAGTAGTAAGTAGAGCTATTTTTTTCAAACTCGCAACGCATTTATTTATCTTCGAGACTCAAAAATAAGACTAATTTGAACGAGAAAGAAAATTTTGAATCATGAACGGCCTAAGCTTTTGTAAGTCTTCAGGGCCCAACGGATCCCACGAAACGGATCCCACCTATTATTTTTTGCAACTGATACCACAAAATGATCACTTCAAACGCCAGCAACTTTTAATAACATAACGAAATAACTGAACAAAATTAATTTACGATTATTTACATAAATTGCGAAGTTTTTTTGTGCAATAAGGTTCATTTTTGAATTACGTTAGGTATTTCAAAGAACAACACGCCTTCAGTTACACCACAATCCTATTTTAAGTCAAGAATTTAAATCTAAAGCCGTCAATAGGATTGTCTAATAAACATTATCTACAAAGCAAAGACTCCGTGTATTTTCTATCACAGAAAATATTCCAGATTTCATTTAGATTGTATACATAAACCTTCATTACTTTAAAATCGTAATAACAAATGCAAATAAAACTTGCGTTTATAGAAACGAAAAAAGTTTGTTTGAAGTGGCATGATGAAAGAAGTTTTTACAGCTTAGAAGCTAATAAAATATACTCGCATTTTTAAATAACTTCTTTTTGATACAATTATTCAAAACGTTAAAAACGTTTAAAGCAGAATTAGCTAGAGATGCTACATAGGCAGTTTTAGAACAATAACTTTGCTGCCCATATCCTGACTAAGCTTATCTCATCTACTTACCTCTACTTGCCTCGTCTATTTGCATCGAATTGCCTGTCTATCCGTTTAGAATGACTTACCCCAAACAAAAGACGCAGCGTAGGCCAGCCCCCTACTCGGTGGACCGACGATCTGGTGAAAGCCGTGGGGAGCTGATGGACGCAGGAGGCGAGCAGCCACTCAAAGTGGCGCTTTCTGGGGGAGGCCTATGTTCAACAGTGACTGTCTTCAGGCTGTTGATGAGGATATCATCATCATCATCATCATCATCATCAGCCTGAAGACGTCTACTGCTGAACATAGGCCTCCCCCAAAGAGCGTCACTTTGAGCGGCTGCTTGCCTCCTGCATCCATCGGCTCCCCGTGGTTCTGACCAGGTCGTCGGTCCACCTAGTGGGGGGCCGGCCTACGCTGCGTCTTTCGGTTCGTTCATGTGGTCGATGAGTTACATTATAATATTAATTCATCAGCTTTGACCTGTCAAAAATTTGCCATCAATTGTAAACTTTTTACCAGGCAGTCTTAGATGTAATACATGAAACCATCCGTTACGACGCTTCTTAAATATGTAGTTTAAACTGCCAGTAACGTTAGAAAAATATCTGAATAAATTCGATATAATTTTTGTAATATTTTGGCATTGGCAACAGCTGCAAAATAAATGAAACCAATAATTAAACCCAACAACTTTACAAATAAAAACTCACAACTGGGTTAAACAAGGCTAACAGTGGACTATCGCGCTGCTTATAAACGATACAATGACCACTTTCAAACGCCGATAAAATATTTTCTCACTGTCAGGATACACCTAATCAGCTTACGTGACTGCAAAAATGCGAGCGTCCAACTTACAACGTACTTTATAAAATTCAATTAGGTACCGGCAGTAATATGCACATCGAGCTAAAGAGATAACACTCAGACAGATAATTCTTTAGTTCCAGAGAGCGTCGTCTCTGTCACACGTATAGCACTAGAATGACAAAACGTAGCATTACGTGATAGATACGGTGACGGTACTCTACGAAGCTGACACGTCACATTATCTTGCTCAAAGTGACAGAGACGATGTGTATTATCTACCGCCGGTACCTGTATGAAATACATGTGAGACTGCGGTCAAATGCCTATTAAGTTATACAAAAAACGTATCATTTCATTATTCAGATTGATGAAGCTTAAAACTGCAAAGAAAAACAGCATTAGAGACTGTAGCTGGTAGACGTTTCGGATTTGCAGTCGTTCTGATCGCGTTGGTATGCAACTGGGGATAGCTTTAATATTTCTACGGATTAAATTTGGGAAAAATTACCCAATTTCGGCACGAGGACGGTTGGTGATACATCATTTTTATGTGAGGTTTCTGTGGTGTAACCAAATATTTGTATTGTCTGGAAGAGTAACGCACATTCCGCGGATTTATACCCAACCTTTTTCTATTAGGGATGGTATAAATCGTAAAAAGAATTATTTTTACTGTGTGCTTTTTTTCTGTGATTGTTTTTGTCGGATTCTCGAGGGAATACAGCGAGACGAGGAAACAGTAGGTATTGCCACAAATGTGCTTACTTTTTAAATCAGTAAATAGGTACTGCGAGTGTTAACTTCCGTTTTTTTGTCATGGAAATAATGTTTTTTTTTAGGTTGTAGTATGTTCTCTTTCACCACCATTCTATAGACGGATGTCGAGGAAACCTGGAAAACTATAGAGGTGGGGGGGTGGGGGGGTGTATTCATTATCAGCCTGCTTTAGCCCACTGCTGGACATAGGCCTATCTCAAGGTACAGCACTGATCCCGATCTTCGGCTCTTCTCAGCCAACCGCTGCCATGCAGCTACTCAGCTCAAGTCGTCGCTCCACCTATTTGGTTGGCGTCCTGCACTACGTTTGCCAAGTCGCGGTCTCCACTCAAGGACACGTTTTCGTCAATTTGTCAGTTCTGTGGTAAATATGGCCAGCCCACTGTCACTTCAGTTTACTAGGTTCCCTTAGGTCCTCGGTCGACTCGGATCACCTCATTAGTAAGTAGTAGAGTACCTTTTTTACTAGATGGTAGGACTTTTCTGCAAATTTCGTCTAGGTAGGTATCACCGTTTTGCCAGTAATTTTGCCGCCAAGCAGTAGTGTGCAAGCACTACGGTGTTCTTGTTTTAGGGCATTGTAGCTAGTGACCGTCGAATTCCCGCTACGTCAACTCCTTTACTCCTTCTCAAGCTTATACACATAATTCACTTTATATGATATCAGTTCATTTTAGTAAGAGAAAGAGAAAGCTGTTGAAAGAGAGAACTGAATTGGGCTTTATAAGTTATAAATGGTTTCATTAGTGCGCTTTTTCTCTGAAAATCAGATCTAGTATATTTTTATCACCCTACCTTACGTATTAATAGTTAAGTATTATCTGAAGTAAGTACCTACGGTGACTTTTAAGAAACAATAGCAAGGCTTGCGGTGTACAGGGCATAGGCTATACAATGGTATGCCGCATACCTGCCAATGCCGCCACACCTGCAAACTAACTACCTGTTTGGGTTGCGTCGGTCTTCTTGGTAAGTATTTCATTAATTATACCGACCGGTTCAAATCCGATTTAGACTACTTTGTATAGTAACTAATTACAAAACTACCAACTATTAGTAAGGATTTAAATTTTAATTAGCTAGATGAGTACCGCGGGTTTACCGTGTGGTTCCGGGCGGTGTGCGATTAGGACCACCCCATCTCTTCCCGTGGGTGACGTAAGAGCCAGCTAAGGGCATATCCAGGAAATTGGCAAATGCATTCTCCTCGGTAATATATGCGATCACTAACCCTTATGGCAAGTTATAAGCGTCCAAAGTGGCATTTTATGGGGAGCCCTGTATTCATCAGGTGGGTTCGTATATGCAGTTTTACTAAGTGATAGTACTTTTCTGCAATGTTCATCTTGGTAGGTACCACCGCTTTGCCAGTTATTCTGCCGCCAAGCAGTAGTGTGCAAGCACTACTGTGTTCCGGTTTGAAAGGCATTGTAGCTAGTGAAATTACTGGGCATAATATGATCTCCTCACACAGTCTAGTAATCTTATAAAGACTGTGTGAAGTCTCAGGATGACGTGCGTAGTCCAGTGTCACGCCAAACTATATTAATTTAGAGTTCCGAGTGATACTGCAGTGCTTCAGTGATACTTATCAACAGCCTGAAGAAGTCCACTGATGAACATAAGCCGCAGAGCGCCACTTTGAGCGTCTCGTCTCCAGCATCCATCGGCTCCCCGCGGTTTTAACCAGATCGTTGATCCTTTCTTCCATATTTTTCAGTTCTACGAGCCATGTAGCCTGCCTTTTAAGAGCTATATGTTTTCCAGCGGAGATTGCTGCTGCCAATTCCCTGGTTATACCCTTAGCCGGCTTTTACGGCACTCAGGCTAAGAAGGTGTTGCTAATCATTACTTTGATACTGATTAACAAATGTAAATAATTAAAGACTATGCATTTCACGTATTCATATATAAAAGCTATTGAAAATATTTGAAATCGACCAAACATAATTGTAACCATTTTACTACAGAGACCGCTAAAAAAGTTACCAGAATTTAAACAAAAGTGTTCCTACCCATTGTGTCTGTTTCCAGGTTAATCACTTTTACGACCTTTACTTTAAAAGCTAAAATGGATTAGCAAGTTTAATAATAATAGTTTTTAATACAATGACATTTACAACACCTGCCTGTACCTGTAGTGTATTGTCATCTGTCTGGCTTGCTTTAGTTCATGGGTTGCTTGACCATTCAGTTTGTGTTTGACTTTGGACGACAGCGCACCTGTTACTTCTTGAAATTGTGTCAGAATTGTGGATATTATAGAAATAGTTTTGTTTCGATAGTGTTTTGTTTTGGATCTATTTTTGTTAAAGGTAATTGTTATCATTGATTTTTTTCTATTTTTACTATAAATCTTGAATCAAAAGGTATATTTGCAAAGTAATACAATTTCATGTTATTGAACTAAACTAATTCGTAAATTAAGTTGTATTTATTGAAAATGATTAATATGTGTATTTAATTTCTTATTTTAACTAAAATACATTTTTCATTGTAATTTATGTTGCTGGGTGTTGTGGGAATATGGTCCTCGTAGTTCCTGGGTCCCTACATACAGGGGATCCTAGTTAGGGTCCAGGTTCTATTTGTGATAGTTGGGCGTTATTATTATTATGTAGGTAAATGTCCTTTGACTGGAAGATATAGTTACACTAAAATATTACGTTTCCTATTTATTTAGGTCGTTGTTGGTACTTACATCTTAATGTTAAATCTCTAATTTCTTAAAAATTATATGCACGGGCTGTAAAATAATTTTAATCTTTGACTCCCTATTATATTTTTTATTGTTCCCATTGAACATACCTACACAATTTAAAGGCAATAAAATTCAAATAAAAAGGTAAAAAATATATTTTTGCTTCAGAAAAACAAGGAGAGAAACTTTTAGCGAACAAAAGACATTCGACATTCAGGATCGTAGTAATAGCATTCCATTCCCACAAATAAAACATAAGTTCGCACGTACTTGCCGGCTTTACCCGCCCGATCGATACTCCCACATGTAAGGTCATTTATACCAGAACAATAACATTGTTATTACATCCATGTGACCGACTGAACGGGTGTATAAAAACATCCAGCGTATTGTCTAAATACTCCACGTGTCAGACTTATGCATAGCTTTCTAGAAAAAAACTCATTCATTATTACACAAGCACTTTAGCCGATAGACTTCGGAAAGTCGTCAGACTAATTGATCGCGCATTAAAAATTCAAGTGTAATTTTAATTGTGTTCGTACTGTTACACAATTTGGTCTAATCGGTGATTAACTTAAGTATCTCCAAACAAAAAAGCCATTTCATTAACTTTGGCGCTTTTAGCGCGCACTTTGAAAAACGTTTTACTCATTCATAAATTTCATTGTTTCAGATTCGAGTTGGGAATAATAATGGCAGAGATCGCAACGAAAGACAATATCTTACAGCCTACGTCACTTCACGAGGCAGTAAACATTATTAAATTCCTCAAAACGTCACATAAACAGGAGATTGTAAGGCTCAAGGAAGCATACGCGAAACAAGCTGACGTTATAAAGAAATTGGAATCGAACAGAAAGAAGGAATTGGAATTCCTTTCGAGCGAGCTGCAGAAATACGAAGTGAATTTGGCACTGCGTACCGAATCGGTCGCTAAACAACTCGCCCAAAAGGATATTATTATAAAGAAACAAGCAAGCACCATCGAAGAGCTGAACAAAAAGCTGAATTTACAAAACGAATTCACGTTCAGCGTGCCAGAAATAAACATTCTAGTCGATTCCAATTCAGACTCAGGTGTCGCGTTGGAGCACGACGATAGCCGCCATAAGGCAGAAGACAAAATTGAGGTAAAAGCAACGAGAAAATGCAGCAGGAAGTTTGGTGAGACGATTAGTTTCCTGCGCAGTAGAGTTGATTTTTCACCGATGAAGTACAAACCGTGCAACCGTGACGCTACTAAAAAGAAGGAAGAAAAGAAAAACCTCCTACAAGTACCAGTTGCAAATCATAGAGCATTAAGCCGTCAGTTAAGTAATGAGAAATCAATGAGCGATGACGACCGAGCAATACAACTCTCTATGGACGATTCTGTTTATTCTGATGGTGGAATGGAACGTGTCGTAATAAGACCAAAACAAATGAACGATAGCATGAACAATCACTTCTCCGATGACGGCAGTGAAGACACCAGTGAAGAGTTATTCGACAGAGTGATGACAAGAAGTAGTATAAGAAGATCCGTGAAAGCTAACCCTAAATATAAGAAAATAAATAGGTGTAAGTCTAAACTATTAGAGCAGGTCAAAATTAATATTGTAGATTAATAAGAAGTAATTGTAATAATGTGTAATTTATGTATATTGTCTGAGAGTATAATAAAATTGTTGAGAATTCTTGTGTTCTTTTTTTTGTCTTTACCCTTTTACTTGGAACCCGTTTTAGGTCAGCTTAATCGCTTTAAGACGGCGTAAGTTTATTTATGTAGGAATGAGTACTAAGTAGGTAATACTCAGAAATAGATACATTTTTTTCTAGAAACTAGCTCTTAGTTTAAATGAAATGTAGGTTCTTTTCTTTGAGATAATATTTATATAACTGTGCTACAATTACCGAGGGGAAGTTCTTTGTGAATTTAAACAGAAGCGCAGAGTATAAATATAGGGAATTTTATATTATTCACTAAATGAATATTAGTCTATTTATTAACCTTTACTGAATACTTTTCTTTTATTAGCATAAGTAGGGGTTTAATTAGATACACTTGTAGGTATACTGTAGCGAAATATTTAGACAGATAGATTTTTATGATAAGACTAGCTGCTGCCCGCGGCGTTGCCACGCGTGGACTAAATTACCTATAGTAATAGTTATAGGTACTTAGCCCCGATGCAGACCATCGCCACATTCGCAGCAGTAGCGGTTACGCGCGACAGCCACCGGTATTTGGAAGCTGCCACATATTATACTGTGCAGTCTCATGCTTCTGAATAGGTTACGTCTATCAGTGGCGAGTATTGGCGTCGTGTGTGGCCCGTAACGGCCACAAGTGGTGACTCGTGGACACAGCCGTAGCGTGTGGCCGCCCCCGACCACACATATTATGGCGAGTTCCTACAAAATGTAAGGAAAAGCGTGTGAGCAGTTTGTCGCCGTCTTCCAGTGGCTGTGGTCGGTGGCCTGTTTGGGCCGAGACTAAACCATACTAAACTCATTCTTCCATCTATAAAAATACGTAGGTAATATTGTAAATGCGTAGATACAGCTCGTCTTTTTGTCTCTGTTTGTTTCCTTTTTATAACTGAACTCTGCTGAATCGATCATAATGAAGTTTCGTTAATTAATTCATTAATGTTGTTTGGTACAAATCTATTTAACGTGCATCTAAGTTCTGAGGTGTTTTGTTAAATTTTGCAGAGCCAGCCAGCCAGCAGATATCACTTGTGTCCCATCCTGAAAAGATGCCCGTACCACAAAATTAGCCCTATTTACTTCTAAGTCTATACAGAAAATGTAAAAACTGTTGAATAATCACAGCATTAAGGATCGCGCTACCGTTGTTTTTTCGTTGTGATCTATATCGAACTCTAGTCTTTGTTCTGCATAGTATATTTCCTATCTGCATTGCATAGGAATTAAAAAAGGTTTTGTTTTTAAAAACTGCTTTTTGAAACCTCATTTTAGAACTTGACTCCGTTTGGTAAACGCCGGAAAAGGGTTTCTATCAGCCACACTTAGTTTTGCTGCTTGTAAAATCACATGCAGGAAGTAAATCCAAAAGCCAGAACCTTTTATTTCGAAAGATTTAATAAAAATTTAAATTATGTAAGCTTTAATATTTTTTGGTACGTATCTATTTTACTCTTAAAATGCCAAACAACGTGTAAAGACAAAATAGAAAAACTATAAAATAGATAGATAGCAAAGAATGTACCTACCTACCTCCTAGAGTAGCGATTATATTACTCTTTGGGCATATCCTACACAGACATTTTTTCTTTACTCCAGATAAACACCAGCTAGGTGACATAAAGTTTCTGTCAGTAGCCAAAAATATACTCACCATGCTCACTGTAGTATCCCTAGTCCTAACAAGCCTAAACCTACCTATAAATTGTATTAAATCCTAAATCAGATTTATTAAAGTGGCCATCTACGGTGATCGTCTAGTTTCTACGTTGTGTTGTGATCGTCTAGAAATTGTTACCCATAATATTTGCCTACGTTGTGTTCTATATTAGAGATTAATAAAAGACAAGATAAAACTCAAATTATTTATTGTGAAAAGTTACTTCAAACGTTTCATGATTTTAGAGTTTACTTTCTCTGAATAATTATGTTAATTATTAAAATACCCTTATTGAATTCAACTACTTAGAGCGACTAATATGAAGTTAGAATTATTTGACCGTTAATGATTAACTTTGAGTTTTAAAAAACAATACGGAACTTCGATTACGCCTGATAGAGAAGAAGCCCCAAGAAACTCTACAGGGATTATCTTTTCTTTCTTTCTCTTTTATCATTGTTGGTTTTACAATACTTGATAATTCAATTATTAGTCAAGATACAATATCATAATATTTTGGAAGACCGTAAATTACTACCAAAGATCTACTACATACAATTTGCACAGAGAACAAATACTATCGATTAAAAGTTATACATGACCTTTTAAATGAGTTTAGGAGAATGACAAACCGGCACGTCGAGATGACTATTATCCTACAATGTAGCGCTCGTAGATTATGTAAAGATACAAATCGCGGTGTCAACCTGCTGCACCTCCTCTCAGTAGCTCGAACAATATGAAATTGGAAATAAAAACGTTGAGTAGAATGCTCGGGATATTTATTCAGAGTAATTACCTAACGGAAATAAGTTCTATTCCTGATGGTTTACGATAACTACATATAATTTATTATAATTTGATTAATATATATATATATCATAGATAATGAGATGTAGCATATACTTAGTTCTACAATACATGTTATACCTATATTAATATCTAATTGTAACATTTATTATTTTCATATTCAATATAGCCAGTATTTAACCAGATCTCAGTAGTTTCACTTGTCTCCCAAAACACCCGTCCTCACAATAATAATGATTAAAGGATGTGACGGGAATGGGAGGATCGAAGAGGTTACGCAATATAAATCACATTCACTCTATCAAAATCTCTCTCATACTCAACTACCCCTTTAGGCATGCCTTTCCCCAAAAGATAAACTCAATTAACTATTTATCATTAACTCGACTGGTGTTTGATTATAGTGTCGTAGGGAATAGGTAAAGAAATGATACACATAGGCGTTGCATAACATTCCTGAACCCATTCATTGTAGAGTGTGCGTAAAGGTATTTCCTGCGTGTATAGTAAAGTGCTTGCAGAGGTGATAATCATGAACCATCGAAACTTCGTTGGAGCCACGAAAAGCTAGGGTTGTGAGGCCTAACAAAAGTAACTCCTTCGAACGCCATCAATCGCTCACGAATATACCTTCAGAGTATAATGGTGTAATATCGAGCTATTGACAAACCATGAATTAAGCTTATTAATCAGCAAAAGAGTTTCTTGTGAGTTTATTCAATTTACCCGCATAATTACATTTATATTCCAGTTCTTAATTATATGAATAGAGGTTCGTTCGTCGAACTAAAATACAAATATAATCTGCATCTGAACTTGTTAATAAATCATCGCGTCTTTCAAATCTAAGCACTGAAATCCACGTATAGGCACAGAATGCATAATCGTACTACGTATTCTAAGAACATTTACTCACTGGCTCCCAATGTTATTTCGCATCGGGTTCAAAAGGATTGTAGAGGATTTGGTTTCGAGAAATACATAGCAATAAAATAATAACATAATATTATGAATATAAAACAGATTGACAAAGAGATTAATAACTGATATCTACTTATGACAGTTAATATCTGATCATGTTTAAACTATGCCGCATACATTTCTGCATTCATTATCTCGTACGTTACTGTGGGGAACGACACATTTTAGTTAATTAGATAACGCGAATTATTCCACCAGCATCTCCGGAATCCCTGTATAAAATATAAATAACATACCAAACTCCTGCGCGTAATTTTTCACCTCACACTCATATTTTCCTAAGAACCTTTTTCTATTACTAATTATTATAAGTATAGATTGAATGACTCAATTTATATTAGAGTACCAACCACCCTCAGGCGCGGCCTCTCCCCAACTATCACTGCTCCCGCGCAGCCTCCCTCTCGTCCTTTGTCTTTGCTTTGGTTACGGGAGTACATTTCCTATCCTACTCTAACCCATAGCCTAGTCGTATCTTCCTGCTCTAATGTTTCGAGAACATTCGGACTCCTATCTTGGATATTTGGCTGTAGTACTTAAATGATTATTTATATTAACTTATGGTTTCGTGGAAGTTAAAGCTATGTTTAAATTAAGACAATATTTTATGAACTTTATGAGGCTGGACATCTATAAAACAAGCTTTAAAATATATACTATTCTGGAGTACCTTATTTAAGGAATTCATCGTGTTAAATTTAGTTGATCGATTTTGATTCGTTACATCACCATGAAGCGGCCATGTTGTTTATAACTCCGTTTCGTTTCGTAATGAAAACTGAATAATTTTGACCAAAAAAACAAATGATATTTCAATTTTAATATATCCTATTTTAAGCGCCGATTATTTCTAAGCATATTAGTGAAATCTGCATGAAAATCTGTTCGGTATTTTAGGAGTTCAGTCATAACAAACAAACAACGACACATCATTGTCCCTAGATGGCGCTGATACAAATAAAACTTGATAATGTATGGAAAAAGGGCAAAAGCCGCGGGGCCTGCATCGCGCAAGCGATATTTTTTTAACAATTGAACCTATGGAATAATTTACTGTGGGTATAATTATGTGTGTGTTCCGTTCCGTAGCATACCAGAACTTCACATTTATTATATGTAGGGAAGGGATAGTCAAAAATATCAATATTATTAAATTGATTTGCTCTATAAATATAATTTTTCAATAATAATAGTAATAATGAATTCAATTAGACAATACTTACACCAATTGCAGTTATTTATCAAAAACCCCCGCAAATAAACACCGTGGAATTTAATTTGATATTTTCCTGAAATGTATGCTTTAGAATATGTATATAATTTATTTACAACAAAATTTAACCTATTTACATACCGAGACGCAAGTACCTAACTTAATAATTATGTATACTTAATTAAAAAAGAAAGTCCTAAATAATGAACACAACAAAAGACTACCACAAATGGTCATTTTTATGCTTGGACATTGGCTTTGCACATTTTTCTTTTTTGACATCAGTCGTGCGAATCCATACCCGGCCTGGCTATTCAACGAGGGAATGGCGCCAGGTTTCTGGTACGCTCCCCGCGGAAGGTTATCTAAATTCTGTGTTTTATTTATGTCCTCTTTTTACTTACCTTATATTGTTATTTTATTTCCTACTCGTTTTTTCCTTGTCAACTAAAGAAACAAAAGTTCAATAGCTAAGCTTACCAAAGCTAACACACACACACACACACACAGGGTACAGGGCGTAAAAAGATAGACTCAGACTTTATATTATAGTTATATCCCGTGGACTGTAAGTTACCTACTTTTTCATAATCATCATCATCATCAACAACAACAGCCTGAAAACGTTCACTGCTGAACATAGGCCACTTTGAGCGGTTGCTTGCCTCCTGCATCCATCAGCTCACCGCGATTTTCAACAGAACGTTGGTTCATCTCGTGGGGGCCCGGCCTACGCAGCGTCTTCTGGTTCGTGGTCGCCAATCGAGAACCTTTCTTCCCCATCGGTTGTTAGTTCGATGTTCTTTTTACGTATCTTAAAATCATGCTCCGTCACAATTAATATAAAAGACTAGCCAGCCCAATGCCTACTGCTATAGTACTTACAGCTTTCTCGAGTGCAGTTCCGAAAGTCAGTAGCGAAGGGCCGAGTAGGATGTGAACCTGGGTGCGTTGGCTTAAAATGTTCAGCCCCGTGGCGCTGTAAAGGTCGATAGAGACAAATACCATTAGCCCGATAAAAAAAACCGTTTAAAGTCACACGGGTTGATCATCAACATCACCATCCTCCTTGCCTTTTCCCAATTGTTATTAGGGTCGGCTCCAAATCTAACTTGTAGCGGCAAGCTACCAGAATTACACGAGCGACTGACATCTGACCTCACAATCCATAGGAACCAGTAACAGAGATGATTAGACCAGGCATCAGATTCTATCAGGCGTCTGACTACCCGTAATGATTGCCATAGATGTTCTTATGAAAACCGGGACAGGCAGCTTAACGTGCTCTCCGAGGCACGGAGCGATGGCATCGAAAACTGCACATAACTTACTAGATAAGTCATTGGTGCAGGGCCGAGGATCGAACCAGGTGTCATAAGATTGTGAAGCGCATATGCTACCGCTCGGCCACCATTGCTCTTTATTTTTACTTTTATTTTCATGAAAACAAACGTACCTATACTATACCAACAAAATTTCAGTCAGAAACATTTTCATCACACTACAGACAGTAAGGCTCTCGCCGGCTCGTCCGGGATGATTTATTTTATAGTTCCGGACTCCCGGATCGTACCCAGGCCGATGTTTACATTTCGTCTGGGATCGAGACCGTGCATATATTTCCTGAATCAGTGTCCCGTAGCGGCGCTGTACTGAACCTTGTGTTTTATTCATCGAAGGACCCACTGCTTCTGTTTTAGGTTTTTGTACATAAAAACTTTCATAGTAAGACTTTGGAGTCTGTCTACATCGCAATCATACATTAAATGTTGTAAATCGTATAGGAATGTGTCTTGTCAGTTTAATTATGTAAGTATGTCCAATATGTACGAAAATTTGGATCTTCATGAAACGGAAAAACTGCCATGCGTTTAAAACCGTGAGTAGACTTTCATTAACACCTACTGCTGAACATAGACCTCAACTATTAAGCGCCACTTTGAGCAGCTGCTTTGTTCCTGCATCCATCGACTCCCCGCGGGTTTAACAAGCTGCCCTAGCACAGACGGTAGACAAAACTGTCTTTCCCTTATTTTACTTCACTTGACAAGTAAGCAAGTATGAAAATGTATGTGTATAAAAGTGTCATAAAACGGGGAAAGACAATTTTCTCCACTGCTCGTACTAGGCCGGCAGAGCGTCGGTCCACCTAGTGGAGGGAGTTGACTCTAGTTCATAATATTTAGAATGTCGACCTTAAAAAAAGATCTCACAAGGTTCTCGAGGTTGACTAAGCCATAATTTCTCTTTCTACATCTTCAGTTTTTACAGGTGTCCACGGGTACGAGGAGTTGGAAACCAACAGCTAGACATAACACATTATGTTTATAAATTAATTTTTATATTTTTCTATAATACTAGGTAGACTTGCGTCCACCACATTCCTCCTGATGTTAAGCGAGAACATGGTCGAAGATGTAACTTTGTATAAAATCTACTCTAAATCTGTCTAAAATCTAAATTACATATTAACGTTGCCATAACAATTAGTAGTTTAATACAATTCACAGCTTAACTAAACCAAGTGCCTCAGAAGGATTACACTGCTCTCATATTCATATTCATATTCATATTCATTTATTCATAATGCCTATTAAGAAGCTGCGGGGAGATTAAACCAATAAGCAAGGTTATATTATATATTAGGTGATTATAATAATAGCAACACAATAGATCAAGAGCCATGAGCAACGATTTTATATCGTTTTATTACTTGGTGGTTTTATGAGATTTTAACAGACATCTAAACAAAAGACGGATAGATGCTACTCGGAAAAACAAAATGTATATTGAAATGCGTTCCCATAATATCATCTTAAAAGGGGTTAAGGCGCCGGGTAGGGCCGGATAAGCAGGTCAAAATCCGTTCAAAGAAACAAGGACCTTGACGCCAATATTAATTCAGTCTGAACTTCAGCGCGGCGCTTACGACAAAGACAACGCACGCATCGACTGATTTTGACGGTTTTTAATTAATATCTATGTTTATATAGTATTTTTCAAAATTATGAACTCATTAAAACATCCGTTGGATTTTTTTTTATTTGTAAAAATATATTCGTTATAAACTGAGTAAAATTGGGACATGCAATTTTTTCGAAAACGTTTTTTTTTTATAGAGCTAAATTTATTTATCATGTATTTGCGAACATCACGGCATACTTAAAGATATGAATTACATGATATATTAAATTCAAAGCTCAACATGCTCTAATTTCGCCGGGAAAAATGACAAAAAACATCTTGTTTGCCCTACCCTTCGCCTAAAGCCAACTGCAAATGTCTGTGAAGCAATCTGGAGCTCTTCAAGTCGCGAGAGAATAGGTATCTTCTAGACAAGCATGTACCATCGTAAATCGCATCGTCACTTCCCATCAGGACCCTAATTCTGTATGACCAATTTACGATTCCTTGCTTCGAAACCACGCGAATTCCTTGTATTACATAAGAAATTCGAAAAAATCTATTCTCTATGAAATGAGAACAAAACCGCGCGAAATGAATGTGGAATTAACTGGGATTGGCGCGATTTGAACTGTCAAAAATCATATGTTCCACGGAGACGCGTTCCGAAACATCAACCCGTCTGAAGTTACCACCACTTATGTCAATATTAATTATTCAAAATAATACTAATTTTAATGTAAAGTGAAGGTATTTCTAAAGGTTTTCTATAATTTTTTAATAATTACCCATGGCTTTGTTATATCACAACATAAATATAAGCCATTACTTTATTTTAAATTTGTAATGGTTTTGGGATGAGAAATATTCGAGTTCTAAATCGGAACGCACGCAAGGGATAAAAACCTGTCATAGATAATTTGTCTTAGATTATACAGAATACAAAAATTGACGATTTCGTGCTGTGACACGATTTGAACAAGACACGATAACGACGTGGTTTCTGTATCGTGTGGAATCTGTGTTTTCATAGAGAATTGTGGCCCAGGTGAGGTTGCGGTCAAATGCGGGCCTATTTAAGTGTAAAAAAGTACTTGGGTGACATCACCTCCTTTCCTGGTTATTTTGATTGAAAAAATGATGGGATCAGTCTGAAGGTACATTGATTATTAGTAATCAATCTAGAAGTACCATTTGTTTCCTTATAAAATGAGCAGTTGCCGTTACTTCTACCCCGCTCGTATAAAGGTATATAAACGTTCACAAACCTCGTTAAACGACAAAGTTAAATTGTTTAGTGAATGCAAAAGCACCCAAAGTATGACATAACAGGATTCTAACGCATAGTTACGTTTTAATTGAGTTGTTACTTTACAAGCTATTACAAATTTCCGGTTTATTTTGGTTAGATACTTCGCTTTGCTTTCTCTAGTTACAAATTCGATATTTAACAATAAATTTGAAAATTTTCATGACGTTGTTTGGTTGAGAGGTAAAAACACTCATCATCATCATCACTGCTGAACAATATAGGCCTCCCTCAAAGAGCGCCACTTTGAGTGGCTGCTTGTCTCCTGCATCCATCGGCTCCCCGCGGTTTTCACCAGATCGTCGGTGCACCTAGTGGGGGGCGGCCTACGCTGCGTCTTCCAGTTCGTGGTCGCCACTCGAGAACCTTTCTCTCCCGAGCTACAAGTGATGTGGCCTTCCCACTGCTACTTCAACTTGCTAAATCTCAAAGCTATATCGGTGACTTTAGTTCTCTTGCAGATCTCCTCATTTCGGATCTTGTCTTGCAAGGAAACTCCGAGCATAGCTTTCTCCATACTGAAAAAAAAACTCTAATTATCGTCAAAAATCCAATAATCTATAATATCCTTATAGATATATACCCCAAGAGTGGTTAAACACTTTAAAAATCGATTTCATTATAAAAATCCAAACCCCGATGGCCTAAAATATATAGTATAACTTAAAACCACCATAAATAAGGTGTAGAAAATATACAGTCTTTTCATTGATTGTTATTTATATCTTAATCAGTTATAAAAACGTATTACGGCAAGCCAATTTGTTCTTCAATCTATGCAGGCACTTTATCCAGTCAAAACAATCAAAATTAACGTGTGGACTGTAGGTAATTGTAAAATAACTTATATTTTCTCATGTTATGTTGATTTTGGTGTTGTTGGTGAACTTTGTTTAAATCAAATAGAGGTTATCTGAAACTTAATATAGATGGTTTCTGTAATTTTTTATATAAGCATAAGTGACTTCTGGCACTTCGCCGGCCGCTGCCGCGGCAGGCTCGCTACGCTTCGCTTCGCTCGCTCGGCTCGTGCGTCGTGTGGTCACAGTTAACCTAACGCTCCTCCTCGCTTCGCTCGTCGTCGCACCTATTTATGACTTTGCCTTAGACTAGTATCTTAGTATCTTTAGGGTATACATGCATATCTATGTAATGATTTAAATACCTCAAAATTATTATTATGTTAACTAAAAAATATGAAAAAAAAAAACATTATAAACAATATAATTATGAATGCTGATTATTATGAAATTATAAGTAATGATATTTATAATAAAAAAAAATATGATAAAAAAAATTCTTAACATTAATATTATAACATAAAATTTTATAAATTTAAACATTATTTGAATAAATTGTATAAGAAAAGATCAATATAAAAAGTAACCATGATGAACAAAGTTATTTATAAATAACCACCATTATAAATTTCATCATTATTAAAAATGAGGTATGTAAAATGAAATTATGAATAATGAAATTATTAGTACAGACGGTATCCCGTTTTAAAATATGAAACTATCTACAGATTCGCTTGGTGACGAGTTTACCACAGACGTCGTCTTACGTGGAAAGACACACCACTATAGCAAATTTAGTGATTACAAAATAACGCAATTACCTAATGCTAATACAATTTTAGTTTTGGAATCAAAATAATAAAGTTAAACAGCTGCAATGTGCTCTGCTAAATGTAGGGCTATACTAAAACTGTACCAGATAAAATTGGCGCAAGCAAACCATTGCAGCATCCTGGCCCACCCAACCAAATCGCATAACGCATGCTGTGGTTATACAGTTGTGCAGTGGCCACGTGCCACGCAACACTATTGGTCCATCAACAGAATTGAATTCCCGAAGATCTAGGCAGGTATTTCCCATGTTTTCAGTAGTTTATACTCCTTACCGTATCCACTGTTCCTGTGATTTCCTTATTCTTCCACACATCGCCAATGGCCCGTGTAATGCAGAAGGCGACAAGGCGACAAAGTTCTGGACTCAGGCGGGATTGTAGTAAACTTTTCACTCACTGTATGCTGATTCTCTATCGGTATGCTCAGCATCGTCATACATTCATACGGTGTTTGGTTTATTATTGCTGTATACCAATAAAAACTTATCCGAGGGATCATACATAGATAAGCTTAGCTAATTTAGTACCACAATTTCGTAACTAAGGCAGCTTTTTAATTTTTAGTATAACTCTGACTCACAAAGGAATTGAGAGTACGCTGGCCAAGTCTGTGGATGATAAATGTCTTCAAATTTTGTGAGCCTTCATGTTAGTTTCTTCATGATATTTTACTTCCATTTTAACAAGTGTACATTCTGCACATAACTTGAAATTGGTTCAGTACCGAGGTGAATTTCAACCTGGGTACAGCAGTTTGCTAGTCACACGGACAACTGTCTGGCCTGATCTGAGAAATACGTAACTGCCTCATGACTGAATACCTCAGCATAATGTCAAAATGTTAGAAATTATAATTAAGCGCTTATGACTCGTGTTGCCTTCCCAAAATCTCATCGGCCTCGACTAAAATACGGCTTCCCGGATTCCCTTATTCATTTTGTGGAATGCATCGCATGCATAATGTCTATGAATACCCGATGTTCTCCCTGAAACAGCTGCGTGGACTACATCATACTAGCAGCTAAAATATCAGGAGTAAAACAACGACGACATATTCTGTGTTAGACGAACTTTGCAGAAAAGTCCTACCACCTAGTAAGTTGTCTATTAAACCTGTGAAACGTCGACGCGCTGCATCGCAATGGATTTATGCCTACAAAACCTTAGTTAGTTTTTTCTTAGATTAATTTGTAACTTAGACGCTAACGCTAAGTCTTGCAAAAATGTATTTTTATGTTAATAAAGAAATTTTAAAATCAAATCAATCGATGGATTTATGAATGAATATCGTGGATCCGACACGTCTCAGTTCAATAATTAGCCTAACTACCCATTTTCCATTCCAATTCTTTCTATAGACAAAATATACAAAACTGTGTCCAAATTTTGCACACCTTTCGAAATAAACATGTTTACGCCAACGTATTATTTAGCATAATGTGTGTTGTACCATCAACATATTATTGTATTTCGAGTGCTGACGCATTTCGTTTGTACTACGGTGGGACACGCGATTAAGCAAATTGTAATAACGCAAGAAACCGGAGAAGCTTTTGTTATTTTAATGTTTGCTCGTGCTTATTTCGGCTGAAAGTAGATTAGATAAGGTCTTACGGCGCAGTTGTCTTTTATGTAAAACTAGGGGTGCCCGCGGTTTTACCCACACCTTCCCCAGTTTACCCGCAGGAATTTGGAATTTTCCGGGATGAAAATTCATCACATCATCATCAACAGCCTGAAGACGTCTACTGCTGAACATAGGCTACCTCCACAGAGTGCCACTTTGAGTGGCTGCTCGCCTCTTGCATCCATCGACTCCCCGGGGCTTCCACCGAGTCGGGGGCTGGCCTACGCTGCATCTTCTGGTTCTTTCGGAGATTTTTTCTTTCCCATCGGTTGTCAGTTCTACGAGCGATGTACCCTGCCCATTGCCATTTCAACTTTCTAATTCTAAGAGCTATATCGGTCACTTTAGTTCTCCTGCTGCTGCCCATTCCCTAGATATTCCCATTGCCGGCCCTTACTGCACCCACGGTAAGAGAATGCGGTGGTCCTAAGTCCTTATTCTTACGCCAAGACCACGCAGCTACGTACTGGATATTTATAAAACCGATCAAAATGTCTATAGAGGTCAATAACTGCAGGTACAATGCATGATGATCTTATTGTCACCTAATATTGATAACCATACATAATTCCACGAAAATCTGTAACGACCATTTAACTTCTGGACTTCCATGGTCGCAATATCGAGCTGGCATACGATTGTTATTCTATTTTTATGCAAAATGCAGGTATTCCAGGCGTTAACCTTATATTTGCCACTACTTAAGATCAAAATAACCTGTTATATTTTTTTTTAATGTAAATATTTTTATTAGAAAGAAAGAAAGTAGAAGGAAAATATATTTTTTCAGGACATCGCACGACATTATATTTTTACAAGTAGGCATTTAAACAAGACAAATCACAACAAAAAGAAAGGCACTAAAAATACAATGTTGCTTGCGTGACGTCATGATATAAAGGTCCCGCCTCAGCATGCAATTAAGGTCGTAGGACCTCAATAACTGATTTTCAGTCGGGACCCACATTCATGACACCACGAACTTCAGGACACAACAACTAATTACAATAGAATAGTAGGTACAAACAGTGAAAAACTTAAAATAAAATAGAACAAAATAACATTAAATAAAAATAAAACAATAAAATTTGTACAGTAAAAATGAAAAAAAAAACAATCAAAATAATAATATATTAAGTTTACGATACTAGTAACAATTAAAATGCATTCATAATACATCCGTTCTCACACAAAGAAAAAATCCAATAGACATTCACTTGTGCTATAATATATATATATATATATATATATATATAAATAGTATCTATCCCGTCTGATCCTGGGAAGCAGTGGACTCAGGGCGTCAAAGACCTGAAACAGGAATAAAATGCACTTTGCACGAACAGACCATCGTGGGAGCGGTGTAGAAGAACTTGTAGTGCTATAGTGCGTAAGTTCGCGCTACATTTAATTACATGAAGAATAGTACACCTAGGGTATTCTTCATGTAATACACCTAGGGTGTGTCCTATCCTACTATTTTATACTGAACCAGTTTTGATGAAGTATGGAATGCAGATAGCTTATACTCTAGACACAGATAACCCCCAATAGATACCGCATTACGGGACTTTTGTTCGGATCCTAGCTCACCGAAACTGGCGGAAGGCGCGGGTTGCGGGGACTGGAGCCAATGCGCTATTATTGGCTGTTTCGAGTGACGCCCTAATAATGAACTGTAATAATTGGTCGAAACTAAGGCCGTGCTGCGAAGCGGCGATTTATATAAAACCATTTGCGCCAATGCGTGGTGCGCGGTCGTCGTCTTTCATGCGGTATCTATTGGGGGTTATCTGTGACTCTAGATAAACATATATGATGCTTATAGGAGCGCAACAAGTTATTTTATACATATTAACGCAGAAGTCAGGCCGAAAATACACTTGTGAAATTACAGGTCTACCAAATGGTTTGACGAAAGTGGACGACCTCTTAAAAGTACCGTATTTATTTTAGATGCTGAATAAATTATTAAATATGTGTGGACATTTCACACAGCGCCATCTAGTCCCAAACTAAACAAAGCTTGTACTATGGGAACCAGATAACTGATAGAATACATAGATACTTTTTATTTGGAAATAGAATATAACACCCAGACACAGAACAAACATCTAAGTTTATCATAAAAATGTTTGTCCTGAATGGGAATCGAACTCACAGCCTTCAGAAGGCAGAGCTATTACCAGTTTAGCTATTAGGCCAGTCAAATATTAGTGAGACGATCTTTATATAATTTTTTATCTCTTTGCTACCTCGCATTAAAGTGTAATTTCGCAAGCATTTTTCTACGTATAATTTTTTTTGGCACAAAAAAATTAACCAAACCATATTTAATTATGTCTCCCTACAATCATACACAAAATCCAGGTGTTAAGGACAAGTAACTTAGAGAAGCTTTATCTACCATCCTATCGCACAGCGAAGACATTTATTTTCTTTTTCACTTGGATTCAAGTATTTTAATTAAACCTGCATTGAAGTGTACCTTTTTTGCAAATGGTACCTACAGTCCCTGACCTAGGCTATTTTTATTAAATTACGGGTGTAATTTTTGTTGTTATAAATAAACTGTAAAAGTCAATATAATAACTTGTAAATTTACAGTTTATTCATACAGTTAAATAATCTGCTTAATTAAGAAAAAATGCCAAACTTATTTTTTTATGTAAATGAATGACGTGATGAGTTAGTCGTTCGCCTGATGTTAAGCGTCAAGGCTGCCAATAGCATGCCCATACCTAGTAATTTCACTAGCTACAATGTCCTTTAATCCGGAACACAGTATTGCTTGCACACTACTGCTTGGCGGCAGAATAATTAGCAATGTGGTGGTACCTACCTAGACGAACTTCTTTCGAAACTTCTTTTTTTATAATAACTAATAATATTGAAATTCGGTACTTATCTGATGAGAAAACTCGCTTTGTCTGCAACCAATAATTATTGTGAATAACGCAATTATGTAGGTCTTATTATCCAGTGCTGTTATTTTGGTCCATAAAATGTCATCATCGTCGTCGTCATCATCATCATCATCATCAGCCAGAAGACGTCCACTGCTACTTGCGCCCAACGGCGATATCAGCCGCATCAATACGTTGAAATATTATTAAAAATGAATCCTATCAGTAATCACTTACCATCAGGTGGGACAGTGGTCAAATGCTATGCCTATAAATTAAAAAAAGAAGATATTTCTTTATTTTATTATCTTCAAAAATGTAGCAATGCGAGATAGTGGACCCGTGCATACATAAGTAATAATATATGCTAATACACACACATTGAATCAATCATTCCTTTAGTAGACGTAAAATAAATAAATAAGCCCGTGCAAAGCCGGGGCGAGTTACCTATAGTCTATAATATTAGTATAGCATCATTCCACGATAATGTCTTCGTGCGAAGTAGGTACGAAAGAAATGTTATAGTTTCACATTCTATACAAGCAATTCAATAAAAGTTCCAACGATGATCACACGTGGTTTCCTTCGGGCGTGTAAACTCAGGCGCTCGAGACAAAGGACGACGAGCTATTGGTCTCTGGCTGAGGATATGGTGCAAAGAGTGAACTGGAAGCGATTTTATAAGTTTCATGTAAAATTTTTTGTTCTAATTCTGAATTGAGCGGCAAACGATGGCCCACCTGATTGGTACCTAGTGGCCGCCGCCGTCTGAGAACATCTGCAACACCAAAGACATTGCCAAGTGCATTGCCTACTCTTAGAAAAATACAATAGAAACAGTTTTGTTTTAAATTTTTGAAGCTCGTCTGCACGAGTTTAAAAATAACTGGCCAAGTGCGAGTCGGACCCACGCACGAAGGGTTCCGTACCATTATCTATCCTTGCCATCTAGTGTTGAGTAGCTGTACTATTTAAAGCAGCGCCATCTGTGACTTTTTTTTATGTGATTGAATGACGACGAGCAAGTCGTTCACCTGATGTTAAGTGACACTTATCTGGTAAATGAGCAACATTATCTATCCCTGCCATCTAGTGTTAAGTAGCAGTACTATTTAAAGCAGCGCCATCTATGACTCATCTGGTAAACGTTGTATGGAGGCCCCCCTTAAATATTTATTTTATTCAGAGTTTTTAGTATTTCTTATTATAGCGGCAACAGAAATACATCATCTGTGGAAATGTCAACTATGACAGTTCATGAGATACAGCCTGGTGTCAGGTGGACAGACAGACAGACAGACAGACAGACAGACCAGACAGACAGACAGACATACAGACAGGCAGACTGATAGCGGAGCCTTAGTAATAGGATACGGAACCCTAAAAAAGAGAACTTTAAACTCTAAAAAAGACAAGATGGTAACATTTTGCTCGTCTGCACTTAAGTTTGACAGCTCCTAAGCTCGCACTTATCTCCTTAGCCCCCGATTCCTCGTACATGTGTCAAACTCGTGTCAAGTCAACATACCAAATAGTGTACGCTCATTGGTTAAAGACAGCCGATGGCCAACAGGCATTCAATGAGCGTCCAATATTTGGTGTGTCAAGCTGACATGAATTTAACAATCGTACAAGAACCCGGGGAACTGCTTAGCTAAATTATATTTTAGTATGCTTTAGTTCTTATGGGCACAATTCATTTTACTTGCTTAAACATTTAATTTTAGGTTGTTTTTGACTAACTTTTCAAAAATTTTGATGATAGTAATAGGTGTGTTAAATTGTCGTTTTGTGTGAAAAGAGATGTAACTTCGTACATAAACTTTTCTGTTGAAACTGCCTTACCATCAGGCATTATGAGACAGTGGTCAATGGTGGTATTATTTTTTATCACAGATAAAAAATAATTTTCTGAATTATTCTCCGTTTCATCATAATGCTTTAGGTATCAAATAAATTATTAGCAGCTATTTTCATAATTCACATTTCTTACATGAATCTCTACGAATGAATCTTGTGACTTGCACCAAAAACCAATAGTACGTGGACAAGCGGGCACGGACTGGTCAAAGGGGTCGGTCTCCGCCTTGTTTCAGGAAATGAGGATTATTGCTGCCTTCTCTGCTATATTACACTTTCTTTCTTCGCGTCTAATGGGGAATGTATTACTACATACAATAGCCTTTTTCCTCTATTACACACGACTTAGGCTATATCGTCTGCGAAACATTATTTCTGTTGATATACTTACTACGTCACAAGAGAGTTCCAAATATGAATGTGGAAGGTAAAACAGGTGGAGAAAGAACGAAAAAAATATGTGATTGGCCTGTGTGAAAAACGATTGTGTGTGAAAAGAAGTCAGTCATCATTCATTCATCAATCATCAATTCAATTCAATTTTCTTTATTATACTTTTAAATATACATCTAATACGCACTAGTGTACATTTTATTCTAGTGATATAAATACTGCAATAACAAATTATTACGCAAGCACACAGGCTTATTGCAACTAATGACAGAAAATTAAGATTATACAGAAGTGTACATTAAAAAAGGCTTTGTATTTTAAATAATAAAAAGCCTTATTTGAACATAGGCCTCCCCCATAAAACGCAACTTTGATCAGCTGCTCGCCTCCTGCATCCATCAGCTCCCCGCGGTTTTCACCAGATCGTCGGTTCACCTAGTGGAGAGCCGGCCTACGCTGCGTCTTCCGGTTCGTAGTCGCCACTCGAGCACCTTTCTTCTCCATCGGTTGTCAGTTCTACGAGCAATGTGGCCTGCCCATTGCCATTTCAAATTGCTAATTGTAAGAGCTATACCTATACATATATCAGTCACTTTAGTCCTCTTGCGGATCTCCTCATTGCGGATATTATCTCGCAAGGAAACACCGAGCATAGCTCTCTCCATAGCTCGCTGCGCGACTTTATTATTATGATAAGTACACAGAATAATTACTAGATATGTAGTTCAAAAATTATATGAGAGAACCAAAAATTATAAAGCCCGTTGATGGCTCGTGAACATAATTTCTCGTACAAACACGACTCACCTGCGCGGACTCGGGTCGAGGTAACAAAGTCATACGAAATTACAAAGAACAGAGTAGTAAAGTAAGTAAGCCAAAAGTAAGCGTAAGTTTATTGTTTTTTTATTTGTTTTTGTTTTTTGGTTTTTTTTTTATTTATTTATTCATAGTATTTATTAGAAATTAGTGGTTGAAATGCACCACTAATTTTCGTATGAGGGGAAGTTGTATCATTGGTCAACTGGATTTATAGCCAATGGAGAGAACCGATGAACGTACAGAACATCGACAGCCTCTGTGGTGTGATGGTTGAGCAAGTCGGCTAATAACCTGGATTCGAGGCGGTGGGTTTTATTCCCGTGGTAACTCTGCATAGGAAAATAAAACCGGCCAAGTGCGAGTCGGACTCGCGCACGTAGGGTTCAGTACCATTGTCTATCCCTGCCATCTAGTGTTGAGTAACAGTACTATTTAAAGCAGCGCCATCTATGACTCATCTGGTAAACAAGCAAAAAAAATCATGTTTGCTTTATGGGAGCCCCCTTAAATATGTATTTTATTCTGGTTTTTAGTATTTGTTGTTGTAGCGGCAACAGAAATACATCATCTGTGACAGACAGACAGATAGACAGCGGAGCCTTAGTAATAAGGTCCGTTTTACCCTTTGGGTACGGATCCCTAAAAAAGTGCAATTACTTGTTCTGAATCTGGGACAGTCTGACATCATGGTGTGGGAGCATGGTCCTCGTAGGTTCTAGGTTCTTAGATTACAGGGAATCCTATTACTTAATATTGAGGATATAACAAAAAAAACATACGTACCGGGAAAAATCATAACCCTCATTTTAACTTCGCCGTCGGGCAAAAATATACAAAACCACAGTCTATTTAAAGCAATTGAAGATTCTAACCTTAATCCAAAAATTGTGATTGGATCGGAAATAGGTAAAGGTCGCGAATTCAGTGAGATGGAACCGACAAAAAAGAAATACAATTACATGGATTTTACCTTTTCTAATAGAATAGTATTTTAGAACCTGAGCGTTTTTGAAGCGTGACGGTTACACTTGCGTCTTTCTAGATGCCGATACTGGGTTTGAAAGCTCGAATCCTGTCACGGTTATGCATTTTTTTTTTGTTGTTTTATACGTGCAAATTGCCTTTATTACTCAAGCTAACTACTACAATAATAAAAACTAAACTAAACTAAACTAAGCTAAATTAAACTAAACTAGCTACACCTAAGCTAACTAAGCTACCTACTACAAAGAACACTTATGAACTGTATAATAGCCGCGATGGCCTAAAGACAGTCCAAGTGCTCCAGCCCACTACCGGTAGGTAGCGTACCCAACATGCTGGCCGCATTGCCACGTTGAATTGCAATGCTGATGCGTTGGGCCAAATAAGTGCCAGCATTTTGGTCACGCGTCGCATCGACCAGGCGCTCTGATAGACTTTGGAAAACGCGATGAGCTCCCGGTCCCCACGGACCCAGGGTCTCAACACCAAACGGATGTGCATTATATGCAAAAATTCTGATAGAAATTGGAATGTTCAATATTTTTGTCAAATGAGCAGTCGGTCTGCATGATGTTAAGCGTTGACTCGGATATAGAGTGATATAAATATATTTGTTGATATATATATCTGTGACTAGATGTATAGAGGTAGATGCACCGGTGATGGTCAGTCGGTGGTCAGTCATCATGAACCTCCTACTACCTTCATAATTACAACTATAGTATACGGCCAGCACTGGCAGCCGAATAACTCGATCAGTATATATTCGGGCAATATAATTACATTAAATGCCCTTCTTCTCTTCTTCTTTCTTCTTTTTTTTGGTGTGTACAATTAAGTGTTTATCTATCTATCTATCTATCTTCAGTACTAACATACCTCAACTATAATATTAAAATATTATCATCGCCCAATGGCCCATCAGCCCAATACGTTTTTTTTTCTTAACTAAATACTCATTTGACCGCAATCTAGGTACTCGGTAGGTACCACCGCTTTGCCAGTTATTCTGCCGCCAAGCAGTAGTGTGCAAGCACTACTGTGTTCCGGTTTGAAGGGCATTGTAGCTAGTGAAATTACTGGGCAAATGAGACTTTATGATCTGATCACTTAATCTAGTAATCTGATTACTAGACTGGGTGATGTCTCAGGATGACGTGCGCAGTGCAGTGTCACGCGAAATTTTATTGTTTTAAAGTTCCGGGTGACACTGCAACTGTTATGGGCGGCCGTGTCACTTAACATCAGGTGAATGACTGGCTCGTCACGTCATTCAATCACATAAAAAAAAACTCCCCTGATGGAAAGTGACGACGCTATCTACGATGGTACATGCTTGCCTAGAAGATACCTATTCACTCGCGGCTTGAAGAGCTCCAGATTCCGGGCATAGTCCACCATCTTAGATCACGTGATGATGTTAGTCCACCATGCTGGCCAAGTTGGTGGATGACACAACATTTAATTCAAAACCTAAATTCATGAACTTGCATATTCACGAATTTTGGTTTTGATTTAAACAATAAGCAATAAAACAGGAAGGGCAAATTCCGCAGATAAATTGAAAAGTCATTGCGCAGGGCCAAGCGGTATCCGAACCAGGTACGTCGTCGGTCTAAAAGTCACAATACCGCTGAGCCACACTCGCTTCTATAATAACTACATATTATCACAACCTTCTTATAAATGACGCGTAAAATTGAGCATAGAAAAATATAAAGCGTTTCATTTTGTTTAATATTATTTTGATGACGTTACAAAAAGCATATTTTATAGGTAGGTACTTTTGGTTTCGCAAATGTCTAAGAATTCCGGCTTAAACATTCAAATTGGATATCTAAAAAACGTTATCTTCCCCATCTGGTTACGAAGCAAAAAAATACAGAAATGACAAACAAAACTGTGTTATAAGTACCTCGGGTACTCCGGATGGAAGTCTCAAGAGACCACCCTTGTCTTTGATTTTTTTATTTCTCGCTGTTTCTGTACCGTTTTAGGGACGCTACGTTTTGTGTTTACTTCCCAAGTTTGTCGAAAGTTGTTGATTCCGTTTTAAATATAAAAGATACAAGAAGATTTAAGGGAAACTGTCCTGTCTGAAACACAAAGCGGGAGTGTTCCTGCAGGCATATTTTTATCTTAAAAGCATGAAGTTATTATTCCACTTATACTGGTATTTGTGGAGTTGTTTGTGCTATAATTTATAATATAAGATTATTTTGTAGTAAACTTAAGATTTTTTTCTTATATTTTGCCTCCACACAGAGTGTATTTAGCCAATGTCAAGTATTGTAATTTTTCATCGTGTTATAGAATATTTCACGTAAAGTCAGTCAAGTCTTAGCCACAGTCTGGGTAGTTATAGTTCAGTCTAAGTCAGGTAGACGTAGTCCAGTCTAAGTCATGCCCTAGTAAACTGGTGGCAACTTTATTAAAGTAAAATTTTCGAAACACGAAGAACCACGTTTCACCACATTACATCACTTGCCCACTCATGCTCGTAATTCAGCACGTAAACGCCACCAATTCTAAACATTAACACTGGAAAAAGCACAAGTGATAAATAATACATTGCAATGACGTGAACTTTTCCGCGTCCCCGATTTCATATGACTGTATCTATTACAGCCAGCACTTATGTGCTTTTTTATTATTGATAGTTTGTTTTGTTGACATTGACAGACAGTATAGTTTGAAATTGATCAGTACCGAAGAAATTGTAAATGTTTTTTAAGTACCCACATCTTATAACTTTTGATAGTAGGATTGTTGTGATTGTTACCTACTTGATGTAATATTATGTAATTTATTTTAAAAATCTCACAACTGGCAGTCATAATAGTTTATGTTAGACATTGACTCATATAAATGTAAAAAAGAGTAAGTAGGTAAGTAAGTAAAATGAAACATAAATAGTGATATTTCGATATTAACATTGTTTGGGATGCTACACCAATTTGACTTTGTTAATTCAGTAGACAAAATATTTAGGTTGGTACTTGATATGTCTTAATTTGAATATTTTCAGATACTTAATTATGATACGAAATGTCATGCAACTTTTTCATCTGGCACAAAAAGCAAGAATAAAACCAAAACCAATCCTTCTCAAATACGAAACACAAAACCAAAGAAGCAAATCAAACACAATCAAAGCAAAAGAAGATCTGCTTGATACATCAAACCAAAAACATAACTTTCAATGACCAGCTGCGGCTCACCATGTCTATGTTTTACCAGAAGTATCAACAGTACAGCTTCCCATCACCATCGAACGAGTGGAGCCCAATAATTCCAGTGAATGTATACGCAACACAACCTGTGCCTTTCATAGTAAGCCCTACACCGATGCTGCTATCACAGATATGCCCTTACGTACCCTCAATAGCAATACCACCTATTGTAACATCTTCAGTTGTAATACCAAATAGTATATCACCAATCTCTACTTATTACGAATCTCTTGGCACTCGTACTGAGCTAGAATCTCCTGCCGGAAGTTTTTATGGAAGCGATAATGGAGCTAAGAACGAAATAGAAGAAGATTCGATTGAATATTACCTGGCGTTACCAAAAGATTTATTTCCTTCAGCGAGAACGTTGGCAATGGATCCGAATGATATAATAGACGAGTTTTGTAAATTACCTAACATTGTTAATCATGCACCTTGGATTTTGGATTTGGAATTTGGAATTCCCAAATGTCCTATAACAAGGCATACAGCTAGCTATAATGTAAAGTTCAATAGTATCCACTGCAAGAATACTCCAGATGCAATACATCCTGGGTTTGAAAGTTGTACTCAAGATTTCAAAAGTGTTTTGTTATTTTATTATGGTTGTATAGTATCGGTGTTGTATAGAGGGTATATTATTTTAAACTGTGATAGATCAGTAGATAATTTCCAGTCGTGGTTGCTGTTACCTTTGCAGATGCTTGGGATGTGCTGGCCGTGAGGTTTCACAACCTTTGCTATAAGTAGTATTTTTAAGATTTATATATGTATTATGTATAGACTCTGTCATACCTATTAGGTGTGATTTAAATAAACGCATGTGTGTAGATACTAAATAAGCATGAGAAATGATTATTGTATTGGTAATAATTTGTAAATAAATTTTAATGAATCGCACGATTTGATTATACAAATGTGTTTTTCTATTTAGTTAAGACTTACCCATTAGGGACCTAATAGCACGTTGAAATATAAGTAGGTCAAACCAATAGAAAATATTTTCTAATATTTTTGCTCCAGCAATTTCATACACGTGGGCAAGCACTGAAACTGGAGTAATTTTATATTTACTTAGCTTTAAGCTCAGCAGTGTTTCAGACATCGTGTTTTTCAATTCATTTATAAAAGTCAAAGAAAAAAAATGAAAATGTTACCTATTATATTGAAAGATATACTGAAATTTACTAGTTATAACTAAATATTTATATTTGGACTTGACAGACTGTTTTTTTTTTTTTTTCTAATTTTATTCTATTTTTAATTAAAAATCAAGTATTAAAAACATTTATAAAACATTATTTACATTTACAATATAAACACGTCATCCAACTCACCACCACGTGGTAAGGTTCCCAGAACACTGGCAGCATTACCTCTCTGAATAAGAAGACTTAGCTTCTGAGCGAAGTATGTGCCAGCTCTGGGATCCCCCGAGGCGAGGACCAATCTGGTAGAAAATGATTATATTTATATATGCTTATGTAAGCCTGTACTATACGTATAATCTCTAATCTAATCAGTAATCATAATAAATTATCTATTAATTCACTCAAAATGTAGAAAAAGAAAAGAAAAGAAGAAAGAAAAAAGGTAAGAGGTAGTGGTAGTGTAAATGGTTCATTATTTACATATCAAACCTACTTGCAGGCTATTGCGTTATAAATAGAGTTAATACAACTATTCAATATTTGGCAACATACTTTATTACAAGCTCAAATAAGTAAACCTACCATTATCATAACCACTGGTATAATTCAACACATTAAGCCTAAGCCAAGCTCCCATAATAATCAATGTTGACCTAAATATGGGTCCCTAATGGCCAGCGGTCAATTATATCCACGGATAAGCTGCGATCTGGACAGATAATCATAATAAATGTGTATTTCGTTTTATACCACTAGCGGCTCGCCCCGGCTTCGCACGTGTAGTGGTGTAGCCTATGTTACTCAGAGTGAATGTAGCTTTTCAATGGTGAAAGAATTTCTGAAATCGGCACAGTAGTTTTTGAGTTTATTCATTACAAACATTGTATGTAACAAAAATACAAATCTTTCCTCTTTATAATAGTGGTGTAGATAGGTTTCTATTATTTTGAGTACCTACCTAAAGAGTCTTCTTTCCTTGATATTTGGAGTTTTACGTTAAACAACAAATAAATAGGCATCATGAACATGCTAACATAGCCAATTGTGATTTTCTAAGATTAATAACACAACAGCCTTTTACTGTGTTGTCACAAACATTCCGCTACTCTATTACCAATTTATTCCATGGCCCAGTCAAATCCTGGCATTTCAATTCTAGATGGAAACTAATTTGTAAACCGCAAGTATGCTGTTAGGAATTTAGCCTGAAGCCTTCGGCATTTGTTTAAGCTTAATCGACGATTGTTCAAGTACCCAAAGGGAGTTCTCGGGAACCTTTGTTTGAATTGGATGTAGGGTAAGGAACAAAATTGTTTAACTTTAATATTGTCTGTATAATAGATGATTCCCAAAGGCGTATTCGCGCATTTCTTCTTGAACATTTGTTTGTTTTGTAAAAAGACTTGAAGAGCTGGAAGTTGGATTCAATTTCGTGTTTGAGACAAGGTTGTTTGCCTGCTTGATAATAGAATGACATTAGGTATATACCTACATACTCTTTGCCAATTACCACGACTTTTTTAGTAATCTTAGCTACATATTTATGTTTGTGGTTATTTATTTTATGACTAAAGCGACATCCGCCTATTGGCCGTGTGGCCTCGGTTTACGAATAGGACCACCCTATCTCTTCCCGTGGGAGCCGTAAGAGCCGGCAAAGGGAATATCCAGGGAATAGGCAGCAGCATTCTCCTCGGTACATTAAAATCTGGGACCACCAAGCCGCCTGCCAAGCGTGGTGATTATGGCAAATGCTCCCCCTAAGATATGCATCCAAAAAAACGTTTTATGGGGGAGGCCTGTGTTCAGCAGTGGACGTCTTCTGGCTCATGAAGTGAAGTGAAGGCAGTATAATTTGGAAATAGGATAGGATAGGCTATTTTGAAAGCCATGGGTTTGACATGTTGCACTTATAAAATATAGGTAAGTATAACTATAGGAATAGTATACAAAAACTTAAAAAAACAAAAAAAAAAACTACAACTAGAAACATTATTTACAAAATTTACAACATAAATACGCCATCCAACTCACCACCGCGTGGTAAGATTCCCAGAGTACTGGCAGCATTACCTCGCTGAATGAGAAGGCTTAGCTTCTGAGCGAAGTATGTGCCAGCTCTGGGATCTCCTGAGGCGAGGACCAATTAACCAACTATAGGAACTACAAATAAAAATATATCCCATCAAATTATTTCAATGTTTAATCATTAACAAATTATTTCTGTGCAAACTAACAAATTGTAACATCATCATAAAATATAAATACAAACAAAATTGTAATAGAATATATTTAATACAAACAAATCACTAAGCGAAGCTCATTCATATCAATTGTGATTGGTTCATAGCTCCAAAAACTAAAAAAAAACACAACAAGATCTTGCAATTTGTGATACAAAGTTAAAAAATAAACCTTATTTTTATGTATACTAACTTTACAATCGAACTGACCCCATCCAAACATGCATTTTCAATGTAATTTACATTTTGCATAAAGAAAAACATCTTTGGTTTGAAGTCCAATTCACTATAATAACGTTACCAAAAATAGAAAAATACAAAAATGTATAAACACTTATTTTATCCTGAGGAAGGAACTATCTGATAAAACTGTAGTATATACAAAATTTCATAAAATGTTTTTATAATACTGCGAATATACATTAATTATAGGCAAGATTATAGATTACTATTTACAACAACGTAATCAATACCTACATATAAAACAACAGTTATAATTAAAGCCTTTTCAAATTAACGCGTAAGGCTCTTAACCCCAGTTTCTCGGCAACCAATGAGCGTTTGATATTTGCCAGTTGGGGTATTTAACCCTTAGAGAATAGACTGAAGCATAAAGGGAACTTGGTTATGTGTCAAGCTTATCACTTTTTGGACACTTTTTATATGAAGTGGACACTTTATATGTGAACGAGTCTGTCAGAGAAGAGATAGAAAAAACAGTTGACTCGAGTCTTCAATCAAATCGTTGACTCGAGTCGTAAAAAATGTTACGGTGCTTATCGCAAGCGTAGCTAATCACTATATTATGTTTGTTTCTTTTCTTCGCCACTGACGTAGCGATACGTGTGAGCAGTACAAATATAATATCGTTTTGATGATCTCTCTTCTATGCTTTAGTCTATACTCTAATGTTTAACAAACATACGAGAAACTGATGTCTCTGTGATCAGCAAGGTGAAAACCGGTAGCGATCACCGTATTGTTAGAGGCACATTGAATATCAATGTTAAGCTCGAAAGGTCACGTCTGGTGAAGTCTACGCTCCGTCCAAATCCTGTCCAAATCCAAAACCCCGAAGGCTTTCAGCTGGAACTCCAAAATCGCTTCCAGTGCCTAGCCGACTGTAACACAGTGGACGAGCTAAACGACGGGTTGGTGGAAACTGTCCAAGCTGTTGGATCGAAATTCTTTAAGACCCAACGCCGAAAGAAGACTCAAAAGCTCTCAGAAAAAACTCTTGAGCTAATGGCCGACCGGAGCGAAATGAAGCTGCAGTCTTCAGTTGATATGTCAGCCTACGGTGAACTCAATAGACGAATCTGGAGTTCCTTGCGACACGACTTGCGTGCTCTTAGTACTTCACGTATTGAGGCCGCAATTGAGCGGAACCAAGGCTCTAAAGTGTTCGCAAAGGATTCGTCTATTGGGCAACACCAAATGACAAAACTGAAGACCGAAAATGGTAGCATCATTTCATCCAAGCCTAAGATTCTGAGAGAGATCGAGAACTTCTATGGACAGTTATACACCTCGACACGTAAGCCCGCTACTAACACAGCTCAGGACATCAGAGCCAAGTTAGTCCGACACTATACCGAAGATATCCCGGACGTCAGCCTGTACGAGATTAGAATGGCCCTCAAACAGCTTAAAAACAACAAGGCACCAGGTGAAGATGGAATTACGACTGAACTTCTGAGAGCGGGTGGTAGACCGGTACTTTTAGTCCTCCAGAAGTTATTTAATTCTGTCGTCCTTGAAGGTACAACGCCAGAGGCATGGCACAAGAGCGTGGTGGTGCTCTTCTTCAAAAAAGGCGATAACACCTTATTGAAGAACTATAGGCCCATCTCGCTCTTGAGTCATGTGTATAAGCTGTTTTCGAGAGTCATTACGAATCGTCTCGCACGCAGGTTTGATGAATTCCAGCCTCCCGAACAAGCCGGTTTCCGAAAAGGCTTTAGCACCATAGACCACATCCATACGCTGCGCCAGATTATACAGAAGACCGAAGAGTATAATCGGCCGTTATGCCTAGCGTTTGTGGACTATGATAAAGCCTTCGATTCAATCGAGACTTGGGCGGTGCTGCAGTCCTTGCAGCGATGCCAAATTGACTATAGGTATATCGAAGTTTTGAAGTGTTTGTACAGTAAGGCCACTATGTCAGTCCGACTACAGGACCAGAGTACGGAACAAATTCCATTGCAAAGAGGCGTGAGACAGGGAGACGTTATTTCTCCGAAACTGTTCACAAACGCATTGGAGGATGTTTTCAAGCTCTTGGAGTGGAAAAGATCTGGCATCAACATAAATGGCGAGTACATCACTAACCTTCGTTTTGCCGATGATATAGTCATAATGGCGGAATCGCTCGAGGACCTTAGCACCATGCTCAACGACCTCAGTAGAGTCTCCCAGCAGGTTGGTCTTAAGATGAATATGGACAAGACAAAGATCATGTCTAATGCTCATGTTCCACCTATACCGGTAATTGTTGGGAACGATACTCTCGAAGTTGTCGACAAGTATGTCTACCTAGGACAGATTGTCCAATTAGGTAGGTCCAACTTCGACAAAGAGGTGGCGCGAAGAATCCAACTCGGCTGGGCAGCGTTCGGGAAGCTTCGTCCTATCTTTTCGTCCAAAATACCGCAGAGCCTGAAAACGAAAGTTTTCAATCAGTGTGTGTTGCCAGTGATGACTTATGGAACTGAGACATGGTCTCTTACTGTTGGCCTCATTAGTAAGCTCAAAGTCGCGCAGCGAGCTATGGAGCGAGCTATGCTCGGTGTTTCCCTGCGAGATAAGCTCCGGAACGAGGAGATCCGCAGGAGAACTAAAGTGACCGATATAGCTCTTAGAGTTAGTAAGTTGAAGTGGCAATGGGCAGGCCACATCGCTCGTAGAACTGACAACCGATGGGGAAGAAAGGTTCTCGAGTGGCGACCACGAACCGGAAGACGCAGCGTGGGCCGGCCCCCCACTCGGTGGACCGACGACCTGGTGAAAGCCGCGGGGAGCCGATGGATGCAGGAGGCGAGCAGCCGCTCAAGGTGGCGTGCTCTGGGGGAGGCCTATGTTCAGCAGTGGACGTCTTCAGGCTGTTAATGATGATGATGATGATGATGACGAGAAACTGGGGGCGCTTTAAAACATATTTACAATAATGGTTATTGATGGATATCAAGCAGTCAATAAGGCGTTTTTTTACTGTTCAAGCCGGATAAATACCATATCGGAGCTTAATGATTTTGATTAACAATAGCCCAGTGTAACTAATTTTTATTACGACTTAAGAATAGGGCTAAAAGGAATGTTTTTTTTTTATCTTTCCTGACAGAAGTGTTGTAGCTAGGGACAAATAGAATAGCTCCATTTACCAAAATTGAATGTTGAGGTTTTGCATAACAATTGAAAGTTGTACATGTAGGTACACTGTACAGGCGGCCGTGCGTACAAAATTCCTTGGACTAAAGTGCAGAGTTATAGGTAAACTATTTTCGTGTTAAGTGTTAAAATAAATCTTTCGTAGCGGGTCAGGTAAATGTGGAATCGGACTATTGCAATTCATCAATCAAAAAAAAAAACAATTCGAAAATCGTTCACAGTTCCATGGCGGACTTTTCCAATAAAACGCCTCATAAAACGTTGACTTTGTCAACATTTTTGAAGGTAAATCTTACTGCTTTCGTTCGTTTTGTTCTATGACCGTCCTTGTTATAGAAACGATTTTTCATTTCACTTATGTCACCTTTGGAGACCTTATCTGGTTCAACTTGCATTCGTCATCAGCCTGGGAGTCTAGCAAAGATACCTTTCCATTAGCGATAAGGCCAAACGATAACTCAAACATTAGCGTTAACGCCAAACGATATTTCAAAATGTATGATAATGACATTAGCTATGACATTAGTTGCGGAAAAGTTTTCCGCAGGTCCTGTCATTGCCATACATTTTGAGTTATCGTTTGGCGTTAACGCCAAATGGAAAGGTATCTTTACTAGACCCCCTGATACGTTCTCGCTGCAACAACAAGGGCCTTCTCCGACGGGGAGAGACTTAGGCCATAATCCCCGACACTTGCCAAGTGCGGGTTGTTGGATGACACAACTCGATGTTTGTGATTCTGGAACTAGCCCATAGTGATTTCTTTCACCGTTGTAAGAGCGAGCGTAAATTCTGCAACCATTGCAGGGCCGAATGGGACTCGAACCATGTTGCGTCGGTTTAGCTTCCATAATGGGCTACCCCTAATCACAGTCGCTTTTATTTGCATACATACTTGTTTCACATTTAAATTACATGACGAATATCAATCAATATACAGATAGTTTTCTATCAAACTTTTCTCATGTATCCTACGTTTTATTGTAATATCGACGTACAGTTTCAATATGAAGGCTGATGGAACAATAAGCCATTGTTTGAGGTCAAATATTACCAAACTTTCAATGCCACTTCGATATACAAGCATATAAAACGATGCTACCAAAATCCTAGCAGATCATCCTTTTGTCATATAACTCTTCAGGAATCTTTCTAGTTTTCTTTTGAGCATCATCTTCATTAATCATGTCTCTTCATTCACTTTACGTCACAAAACACTAAGAGTTTGAGTTCACTGTTTGCAGGATCCATGGTACGAACTTGGATATCCTAGTGCAGACGCCGGGCAGGTTTGCTTCACCACAACCGATGCCCCAACTGATGATACCAGCCAGGAAGTATCGGGAGTCTTTGCCTTTCACCTAGAAAAGGTAATTTATAAATGGTCAATCACAAATGCATCGTCATAATCATTAAAGGCTTGAAGGCGTCTACTGTTGAACATAGGCCTCCTCTACAGAACGCCACTTTGAGGGGCTGCGTAGGCCGGCTAGGTAAATCGACGATCTGGTTTAAACCGCGAGGAGCCGATGGATTCAGAAGGCAAAATTTAAATAGTCAAGAGCAATGTTGACAGCATCTTCTGTGGTGTAGTTAAACAGGTCGGCTCATAACCTGGCAGCTGTGGTATTTCCGTGATAGGACAAGTCTATTTGAGAACAGGAAAAAGGCGCAAATACTTGTTGTACCTGGGAGTAGTGGGACCAAAGGTCTTCGTTTTTTTTTTTAAATCTTTTATCTAATCTAAAGTATTTACATTAAAATTATTAGCTTTGATAAATACGCTACTTATACCACAAATCAAAATCATAATGTCAAGATAATTTATAATGTTCAATATTCTTAGCCAAAAGTTGGGCAAAGTTAACCTTTAGACGTAAATAAACTTCTAAAGTAACAGATCTCTTTGGACTCATTAAGCTAACTTACTCTGTTTTATTACAACGGGGAGATCATAAAAACAAATAAGCCATCAGGAGGATTAAGTTCTCGTGATCAGGTTTATGTTTTATGATACTGCATATAAATTGTGGAATTAAAGTTATTTCTTTTGAATTGGCGTCAGAGGTGAAGTTAAACTATATGGAAGTCCACAGTTTCTTAAAACTCTCAAACATACTAGCTAGACAATTAAGAGACTTTCTCTGGAACAGCAACGTTATTATGTTGATGTCGCTTCAATTTCAATTTCACATTACATTCACCATCAGCCGGAAGACGTCCACCTGTCTGCTGGGCAACCACCCCCTTCTAATGGGAGAGCCCATTAGAAGGGGGCGATTGCCATAATCACCACGCTTATCAGGCATCTTGATGATCCAGTATAATGGAGACCGAACAGAAAGCTGCTACCCATTCCTTGGGTATTCCCTTAGTTGGCAGTTACGGCATTTACGGGCAGAGATTTGCGCTTGCTGTATTATCATCAGTTCTTGCTGATACTTACTGACAGGTTCCCAACTGCTTCTTGCGACTCTAACCAAACCTCTGATTCCATTAAAATTTAAGTTGCATCCATTGCTTTAGTTACACAAATAATCCGTTATAAACGTGAATCAATGACAACCCCAGGCAGATGTCGGATGCAATGCAAGTGGCAAGCAGCCGCTCAAAATGGCATTCTATGGAGGAGACCTATGTTCAGCAGTGAACGTCTTCAGGCTGAGGACTATAAATTTACAATAATCACAACCTGAAAAGCTTTTTGGAAATAATCTTTTATGTGAGGAAAGATGTAGCTTTATTATACTACAGACTGATTCATCATCATCATCAACAGCCTGAAGACGTAGACTAAACATAGGCCTCTTCCAGTGAGCGCCACTTGAGTGGCTGCTCGCTTTCTGCATCCATCGGCTCCTTGCGGTTTTCACCAGATTCGTCGGATAACAAATGAAGGTATACCTGTAAAGGACCCCCTGAGTCTCCTTGGCAGGAGTCGTGGCCTCCCCTCTCGTGTCCCGCACACAAGAAAATGTCTGGGATGAACTCGTGCCGTCCAGCTCGCAGGAACATGGACTTGCATCTATCGTTGGACACAATTGGTACTTGCACCTGAAAAGGGAGGTTTATAAATAAATAAATAAATAAATATGTGTGGACATTTCACACAGCGCCATCTAGCCCCAAACTAAGCATAGCTTGTACTATGGAAACCAGATAACTGATACAATACTTAGATACTTTTTGTTTGTAAATACATACATAGAATACAATATAACACCAGACACACAGACAGACACAGAACAAACATTGATGTTCATCACACAAAGATGAGTTTAAGATGCTTGTCAAATGTAAGGTCATTAAATCTTATAATGGTTCGAAAAATGTTTACGGCTCGCTCAGAACTGTCTTAGAGTGTGTATAAAAATAATATTCCTTTAAAACGTAGGTTTTCAATGATCAGATAAAAGTTGTTCAATATATTACTAACTTATTTATTAGGTAAATAACTTAGACACAAAGAGGCGAGACAAAGAGGTGGCGCGAAGAATCCAACTCGGCTGGGCAGCGTTCGGGAAGCTTCGTCCTATCTTTTCGTCCAAAATACCGCAGAGCCTGAAAACGAAAGTTTTCAATCAGTGTGTGTTGCCAGTGATGACTTATGGAACTGAGACATGGTCTCTTACTGTTGGCCTCATTAGTAAGCTCAAAGTCGCGCAGCGACCGATAAGCTCCGGAACGAAGAGATCCGCAGGAAACTAAAGTGACCGATATAGGTCTTAGAGTTAGTAAGTTGAAGTGGCAATGGGCAGGCCACATCGCTCGTAGAACTGACAACCGATGGAGAAGAAAGGTTCTCGAGTGGCGACCACGAACCGGAAGACGCAGCGTAGGCCGGCCCCCCACTCGGTGGGCCGACGACCTAGTGAAAGCCGCGGGGAGCCGATGGATGTAGGAGGCGAGCAGCCGCTCAAGGTGGCGTGCTCTGGGGGAGGCCTATGTTCAGCAGTGGACGTCTTCAGGCTGTTAATGATGATGTGATGATGAAATAACTTAGACAGTACAGAATCATGTATTTTGCCGCGTTAAGGTAAGGCACTCCAACAAGTCACTCAGCCATATTTTTAATGTAGGTAAATGAATGACGTGACGAGCTAGTCGTTTGCCTGATGTTAAGCGTCACGGCTGGCCATAACAAATTGCAGTTTCACTACGAATTCTAAATTATAAAGTTATACATACTTTGACTGGCCTGATAGCTCAGTTGGTAGTAGCTCTGCTTTCTGAACTATTGGTTGTGGGTTCGATTCCCACCCGAGATAAACATTTGTGTGTGATGAACATACGTGTTTGTTTTGTGTCTGGCAGTTATATTTTGTTCTATGTATGTATTTACAAACAAAACGTATATTAAGTATTCTATCAGTTATCTGGTTCCCATAGTACCTACAAGCTATGCTTAGTTTGGGGCTAGATGGCGCTGTGTGAAATGTCCACACAAATTTATATATTTTTATTAATTATTATAAACTGATTTATAAACACATTTTATGGGGGTTATCTGTGCCAATGCCAGAGCACCAATATTTTGTTTGCATCACAGTAATGATGTTTAGAGTTGTTTAGAATAATTACCTCTTGCAAAATCGAAGGCAGCATTCCCCCTTCCGAAAGCCGCCCCCACCCTGTCACCGTAGCATTTTCTCCTACCAGGAGATCATCACTAGCTGGAAGACAGATGGGCGCTATATGTGGGGCAAACTGCACTTGGGACTCCAGCTTCACCAACGCCAGATCGTATTCGTAGGTGTAGTAGTTGTACTTTGGATGTACGAACTTCCTGGCGACCCCTCGTTCCACGAAGGGATACTCTTCGGATACCGATGAGAAATCATATTCCCCGACTCGTATCCTGATTTGGGATGTGAGGAGACTGAAACAGAAAACAGAAACAACTTTAGATAGGTTCTTAATGAAACACTGCAGATTGCTATATCTGGCAAGCATTCAGACAGGAGTTGGTAAACTAGAAACTCCGGTGTTCCCATTCAGGTAGGTACGCAGTTTTCTTAGTACGTCCTGAATTTTGATTGGGATCCTATGAGCATCCAAAATGATATTTTGTGGGATCAGTTAAGAAGTATTATATCGGTTTTAAGGGACCACTACCCGTTAATTTAGCGTAGATTCATAAGATACAGTTTGCAAACAAAAATTATGACCCTTCTTTACTTAAGAGCCAATACAACGCCAAAATGCTTAAAATGGCTTAGCTTGAAGCAGTGTCCTGTCAACAATATTGCAACTATGACATTGAAATTAATATATGGTAAAGTTCAGGACTAATGCTACTGCAAATGTATAGTGAAAACACGAATTAATAAAATTTTCTCGATAGAAAAAAATTTCAAAGTTACCTCCAAACCGTACAAATAAACAGTGATTATTCAATGAATACTTTAAATAAGATCATGAAACTTTGTGTAGTAGTTGAACTAAATATAATGAAGGGCTTATGTATAGTGGATTTTTAAAATTCCCATTATATTCAGTGTAATAATAAATTACCTAAACTATTGCGCGTTGGAACCATTTTAACTTAGACCGCCCCTGCCGCTCGGCCCCTGGCTCATCCCCGCTTTGGCCCAGTACTATATATCTATTCTGTGGCTTTGGCTTGAATTCACACTGGCCTTGCACAAGTCCTTAACCAAAGACTTTCACCTAAGTAAATAAACCTGAAATCAGGAAGACGCAGCGTAGGCCACTAGGTGGACCGAAGATATTGTTAAAACCGCGCGGAGCCAATGGATGCAGGAGGCAACAGCCGCTCAAAGAGGCGTTCTGTGGCCTATGTTCAGCCTATGTTCAAACATCTTCAGGCTGTTATGATGAATAAATCTGCATAGTGTACTTACTCATCCACACAATGCCCAGCCGTCGCAATCCATCCTTCATTGATGATGGCTCCTCCACAACGGTGGGTTGACGAGAATCCGAAGAAAGACGTCCGTCTGACAGACACTTGCCACGGCCACCGGCCAAAACTGGAGTCTTTGCCACCCATTATTCTTGTCTCTGGTCGCGGCCACATTGAAGTAACCCCGCATTCTGGAAACAAGGCAAATAGAGTTGTAAAGCAGGCAAACAATCACAGATAGTTAGCCTACCCATTTTAATTGTTTATTTACATTGCCTCTTATGGTCCAACACTGACGAAAATGTTGCCACTTTTTGTATAGACAATGTATGGATACTGGACAGGTATACTCTAGTCTTAAAAGAAGAAATGTTTTACCTAGCTTTATTTTAAGTTGCAACGAATTTATCTACTACTTTACTTTTTTGTGTGGTTATTTCGTCTAAGGAGAATATAAACTGCACACGAACTTTGCAGCGAGTATATTCATTATTCTCATATCTTTGAGACTAAACGTGACTGCACAGTGCTTCAAAGAACTTTATAGTACTTAGGTACGTAAATTCCCTCATACGGGTTACTTTAAGGCCCGTATATTCGTTCGTAATCTATCCCGCTCGCGCATTGCGACATTTTTGAAGTACCTACCTACTAAATGTTAGAATTTCCTTATGAAAAGTCTATCCGTAGAAAACCCATAAAAATAACTTCACAAATGTTCAACAAAAAATCACATTAATCAAGTTTTCATACATAAAAGTAGTGAGTTAGGGGGCCGGCCTACAGCGCGTCTTCCGGTTCGTGGTCGCCACTCGAGAACCTTTCTTCCCCATCGGTTGTCAGTTCTACGAGCAAAGTGGCCACTTCAACTTGCTAATTCTCAAAGCTATATCGGTGACTTTAGTTCTCTTGCGGATCTCCTCATTTCGGATCTTGTCTCAAAGGAAAGCAAGGAAAGAACGAGCATAGCTCTCTCCATAGCTCGCTGCGCGACTTTGATCCACATAGCATACCTGTACTGTTTATTAATCTAGTAAGAATACATCGAAACCCGGTTTCGGCAGCAGTCATGTAATCCAGAACACATTTAAAACGAACGTTGGATTTACCGCGACTTTTATTTCACATTTTTTTACTGGAATTTTCATCAGGCTTCCACATTTTAATCCCGCTAGAGTTTTTAGGCAAGTCAAAGTTAAGCTCTTTGAAGGTTGAATTCTAATATTTTAAGCTAGATTCTCGTGAAACTCATTAAAATTAAAATTAGTAATGTAATTACGTAAGATTAAAGAAGATTAAGTAGGTAACTTGCTTGCTTATGTTTCTTTAATCATTGCTATAATAATAATTATCCTTTTTGTAATTTTTTTTTTCTACAGGTCACCACGCGGCTTTATTGGTATTCGTCATAGACTAAAAGTACATATAGGTACTATTAGGGACTATAGTTTTTTTGTATTCATTACAGTAATACCTGTGATATTTAGGTATTCACAATGCCTTTGTTATTTAATGGTGCGAGAGCCCACTGCAAAAAACCTACGTCATCGAGTACCCCAATAAGCTATCTTTAGATCGTTAACCGACACTTAAACATGTAAAAAAAACAGGTCAGCCAGTTCCGATCCTGCCGGGTCATGGAAATAATCCACAACCACCAACTTCAAATGCCTTGAATACTAAGTTTCGCCAAGTTTAGACCTGGCAGACCTTTTAATCTATTATCAGGGTCACCTTGGCTATTATTAGGCGTAGGTTTCATCCGGGTATTCGCTGAGGTAGGTAAAGGGTGTGAAGGGCACATTTATAGGGGTCTGCCAGGTACTTCCGGCAGGGTGCGCAATGGCAGACCAATTTTTTTTTACATAACTAATCAATGGTTAACTGTTGGCAGAATTTTCATTTGGGTAAATTTCGTCAAAAAAAATACGTCAAAAAATTTCAATTATTTCCATGACCCGGCAGGATCGGAACTGGCAGACCTGATTTTTTTTACATGTTTAAGTGTCGGTTAACGATCTAAAGATAGCCTATTGGGGTACTCGATGACGTAGGTATTTGTACAGTGGGCTCTCGCACTATAAGCGGGGTCTGAGCCCGAAGTGACTGGCCTGATAGTTAAGTTGGTAGTAGCTCTGCCTTCTGAACTATAGGTTTTGGATTCGATTCCCACCCGGGACAAACATTTGTGTGATGAACAACGATGTTTGTTCTGTGTCTGGGTGTTATATTTATTGTACTCTATGCATGTATTTAGAAACAAAAAAAAAATAGTATCTAGGTATTGTATCAGTTATGTTTCCCATAGTACAAGCTAGGCTTAGTTTGGGACTAGGTATGTATACATAATTATATGACGCTGTGTGAAATGTCCACTCATATTTATTTATCACTAGCAGCGCCCCGCGGTTTCACCCGCGTTCCTACAGGAACCGTTCCCGTTTCCGGGATAAAAAGTAGCCTATGTTTTAATCTAGGGTATAAGCTACCTCCATACCAAATTTCATCTAAATCCATCCCGCTGTTGGAGCGTGAAAGAGTAACAAACATACACACATACACACATACGCACAAACTTTCGCCTTTATAATATTAGTGTGATGTGATGTGATTTACTACCTCCAGACATTTTTTCTAGGCAATCATGCACCACTGTAAGCCGCGTCATCACTTAGCATCAGGTGAGACCAGTGTTTAAATGCTATGCCTATAAATTATAAATAAAAAAACAATTTGCCTTCAAATCAACTGGTTTAGTCACAGAGATAATTTAGGTACCTTATTTGCACCAACTTTGGACACTAGAAAATAATGTGGATCAACAAATTGATGATTGTAATTTATTTGTAATCAATATTTTATCCTCATTACGGCAATGAGCAATCAGCGAACCACATTGCAGAACCAATAACCGATGCAGAAGAAAGGTTTTCGAGTGGCGACCACAAAACGGAAGACGTAACGTAGAACTTCAAAGATTGACCGACGCGCAAACCACGGGAAGCCATTATGTGCAAGAGGCAAGTCGCCGTTCAAAGTAGTATTTTAGGTGAGGCAGGCCAATGTTCAGCAATTTCATTATTGCGATCGCAACATTCTATTGCTTTTAGCTGTTAGCAGCTGCTGACAGATGCACTATGGAAAACCTGTCAAAAATTGTCAATTTATTTTCAAGACGTCATGGCAATGTGGGAGCCTGCCCTAATGGTGGTGCATGTCAAATAAGTACCTACTCTTCTTTCCTCTTCTTCTTGAAAGTAGCTTAGGTATTTTAAGTACTAGGTATTGTTTTTTTTCCCTTAATAATGGTAAAATTATGTTTTGTCTAGTATAGTATTATATTATCTGTGGCTTTGTCTTATACCTGTAGTGCTTGTGGCCGCCGTAGTCTGAATTGACACAGGCGTTGCTTCTTCAGACTTATTAATCATGTTGATCATAGGGTCTTTAGGCTTCAAATAGTTTTTATGTGGTTTGCTTGTCGTGGTCGTGAACTTCTTTGTGGGTTTCGGCTTGGACGGCTTCTCCCACCCTGAAGGTCTCGGCTTCGTGATGAAGGACGTCTCAGTCGTCGCCTGCCAGTGTATCGTGTTTATATTGCTTGGTCTTGACATGAATTGTGCTGGAATTTTTTAATATAATATGTAAAAAATTCATCAAATAAAGAAAAAAGTGGGATCATTTGCAAAAAAAGTATTTTTTTATTATAACGCCATCTGTGCGTTTTATTAATAACTTTTACCATTCACCTAAACTTCATGTTCAAGAGCTGAACAGTGTAAATATTTTTGTGCACAGTATAGAGATGGCGCCATATTCAAGAATAATTAGTAAATTGTGGATTATGGCATAATACTGCGAAGTGGCTCACCTGAAGAAATACTGTTGTCAGCGTGTTGTTCAGAGACAGCCATAGGCCGCGCTCCCGACATTATGCTAAGACTAGACGATATCTTGTTGTGGGGACTAGTTTCCACATCGCTTGGCCTATTTACATTTTGGTACTTATTTACACTGCTATAAGGTATTTTATTAACTATATCACTATTTTGTTCGCTACTTGTATCTAAATTGCCTAAGGAGGGCAGGTTGAGCTCTGGCGGTCTGTAGCTGTAAGCTGGCGCGCCATCTATTGGCTTTGTCATGAACGACGGCCGCTGGGTTTGCCAGTTGGGCCGCGCGATCGTCTGTGTTGACGACTCGGGCGATTGTGTCGTCGTCGTGTGTGCAGTGCTAGATGGCATTGTATACACTCGTTCAGTTACTGTAACTGGAAGCAGCGTAGCTGAAAAAGACAAAATGGCAAGTTAATCTTAATTTTATCGAATTTCATTTACAAATGTTCTATCTAAAATTAAGCCAACACCAAAACCATTATAATGCAAAAGCATTATAATCATAGGATTATTTCCTCCTATTCATCAAGGACATTAAAAATAGATCTGTTTATATTCATGTTCTCAAAAGGTAAAGTATAAAGTTTATAAAAGAAGTCCTCTCAAGCCCAACGCATCAGTTACGTTGGTGCTTCACTTATTTATTTCGAAGTTGGGCTATGGTCAAGAAGCTTAACACGCTAGGTTATCAAAAGATGGCGCTGAAGCCACTATATCACGAATCATATTGCCACAGACCTTCGACAGTGGCTGGTTTGTCCGGCAGACGGCAGCACGAGCCGAACATGAATTTGTCGACGCAAACGCCTGCATGCGTCCCGCCGAGCCGACTGCACTCCTGCACCCACATACACGCGCCGCGCGCGCCACCCGCCACGCACGACTTGCGTGACATCTGGTAACCTGAGAAAGAAAAACGAAAACTAACTGTTAATTTTGCGTATATTTACACCATTATTATGGAATAAAAATATCGGGAGATTAAATTAATCAGTATTAAAAAAAATGTAAAAACAACATTGATAGTGGCTCAAAATAATCAATCAATAATTAATACTATCATAAATAGGCAGATATTTTGTCGCTTATTATGAAAATGATCCTCCAAAATTTGTTATAGCGCCGTCTATGATAACTTTATTTAACTACTTCGCAATGTAGTGTACTAGGACCGCCAGTATTCAGTAACCAACTTTAAGTCTTGACAAGCTATCAGTTATCTTAGTCTCTTGTATAACAAACAGATGGCGGCACGGGTCTCAAAATTACAAAATATCACTAACTTATAAGAGTCTGAACACACGAAGTTGGTACATACATAATCTATCTTTAATCATACATAAATCTACCTTATGATTATAAATTTTAGAAAACAGATAAGACGCATAAAAACAAATAAAAGCACAGAATACCTATTATAAAACTAAATTAATTAGTTAAAAGGCTGAAGTTGAGTTTTGGCGGGAACGCGGAAAAGTTCACGTCGTTGCATTGTATTATTTTTCAAAACTCGTGCTTTTCCAGTGTGAATTTTTAAAGTCGGTGGCGTTTTACGCATTAAGTGCTGAATTACGAGCATGAGTGTAGGCAAGTGATATAATGTGGTGAAACGTGGTTTTTCGTGTTGCTTCCAAAATTCTATAGAAGCTTCTAGTAAAGTTGCCACCCCTTTACTAGGGCATGACTTAGACTGGACTGAGAGTACCTGACTTAGACTGGACTATGACTACGCAGACTGTGACTAAGACTTGACTTTACGTGAAATATTCTATCATTATGAAAAAATACAATACTTGACACTGGCTAAATACACTATGTGTGGAGCCAAAATATAAGAGAAAAAAAAAAGGCTGAAGTTTCCAATTAGCTCTGATTTGCAGGCTGCACGTATATAACCTGCGGCAAGGCAATAATTTAGAGTGCCTAACTGCTAAATATTAAGCACTAGGTTTATGCGGAGCTAGAAATTGAATGCCGTTACCATCAGACATAACTCTTGAGCGTATTGTTTCGATATTTGAATTTATTGCTAGGATTCTGCGGATAGTCCAATCCGTAGTTTTGTCCTGGCTTTGCTTTCTATTGCTGCGTATTGAGTTAAGGGTTAGTGTGAAAGGTTATACAATAAGTAACTATAAAAAAAAATAAAAAAATGTTGTTAATAAACTAATACATAATACGAGCGACTCATTAAACAAAGTTTTTGAGTAATTTTTATATGTTGCGTTTTTAGGGACTTGCAATCGACCATTCTTATTATGTAAGTATTCCTAAAGGAAGTTTGAGCTCAGCCAAGTTACAAACAAAAAAAATCTGAAGGAGTGCTAAATAATACCTACCATTTATGCACTGACCTAAAGAACCAGAGATCCGCAAGAGAACTAAAGTCACCGATATAGCTTTGATAATTAGCAAGTTGAGGTGGCAGTGGGCGGGCGGGCCACATCGCTCGTAGCACTGATAACCGATGGGGAAGAAAGGTTCTCGAGTGGCGACCACGAACCGGAAGACGCAACGTAGGCCGGTCCCCTACTAGGTGGACCGACGACCTGTGACCTCTTAGCACGATTCAAATAACGACCTAAACTGAACCGCTACCGTAGAAATTGTATTGTAGCGGTTCAGTTTAGATCGTCATTTGAATCGCGCTAAGAGGTCACAGTACGGCCCCTGGTCAGAACCGCGGGGAGCGGATGGATGCAGGAGGCAAGCAGCCGCTCAAAGTTGCGCTCTTTGGGGGAGGCCTATGTCCGGCAGTGGACGTCTTCAGGCAGAACATGATGATGATGATAATGATGCGTTATTGCCATACCCAAGCAGGGTCATATTAACACCTGTATGTAATGTATAATAATGGTTGCAATAAATTATTGAGTATTGAGTATTGAGTATGATGATGACTGACCTAAATAGTGCAATGATTATTATTAGGTGTTTCAGTTTTGTACATAGGTCCATTTTTGGTTTCAAAAATAACGTAATATGCCTTACATTTTTTGTACTTTATTTCTAAAAATCCCAGTACGAACGCGCCTTAAGCCGGGGGTGTGAGATAACGAATTTACGAGTGGTGGTGTACCGTCGCTGCTGCACCTTGCTCAAGACTCGTTGATACATCGCTGTACCGTAATATGGCACAGCTGATAACTGTTTAACTATATATAGTAGGTGAAGTGTGAAAATGGTTGGCAAAATTTCTTTATTGAATTATCGTGTTGATGAGTGCTACCTGTCGTGAATTTATTAAATTGACTCTGAACTTTTTTAAATTAAGAAGTTATTTCGACTATGGTATAATGTTCAAAAATACTGTTTTCGTTGGCAAAACTGGCGGAAGGGTCATGATTGGCTGATGGTACAGCCAATCATAGGTGGTTCCGCCACAAATATTGAGCTTTAGGAGTTTAGGCGGTACAAAAATGTAAAGATCAACCAAAAAGCAGTAAATTCTCGTTGGTCGGAATTCAAATCCCATAGCGTTTAAAAATCTCAGCTATGGCTGGAAATCTCGGCAACTTTTAGGCGAGAACCGAGACCGAGTTCTCAGTTGGATTTGTAGCCGAGAATATAAATATAGGTATACCGGCTCCGGCCGGCTCGATATCGCGACCATATGGGAGTCCAGGGGTTAATACCAGAGTGCACGAGCTTCACGGTTAATAAACTTTTTAATATTATTATTCTTGATAACTATGGCTACTTCCGGAACGGTAAGTTGTACCAGACCTACTGTCGCTTCTCCACTGCGGTAAACCAAGATATCGGCTGCAATAAGCAACTACCATTTACGTGATATTGATGAACTAGATGTCGGAGTCCGTGGGAAATATGCAACATTGAAATAATGCAACTTATTATCACCGGAGCAGTTATCTGCCATCTTTAATTTAAGTATAAATACTGTACACCTACCTGGAATTGACTTGTAAATGAAAGTGAAAAGCATTTAACTTTTATGTTCTAATAATAATATAATCATCCTTATAATTAAATCAGTCGGTTATGAGTCGGCGATATATTCATGGACCTAAAATGAAGCTAGATAAGGCATTGTTACCAAATTAATCAATAATGAGCAGTTACGAACGTGACGTTGGCATGAGCTGGCGATATTTCGATCGCCGCGGGCTTCAATCAGGTATACAACGCCGCGGAACTGAGAATACAATCTGGAACTGCATTTGGATGAAAGACACAAAATGACACCACCAAGATATTGATAAAACCAAAGTATACACGTAGTATCTATATCGGATTGATTAATGAGCAAACATTGCTGTTAAATTGGGCACGTTTAGAAAACTTCTTTTGACAGACGCAATTGGTTGCGTTATGCGGCTAACAATCCTCGTACAAACGAGTCACCAATGTCACATGCTATCCAGTCCTGTTCCATGCACTATCCTATATCTACTTACGTAAAGTTTATGTCAACGGCAGCACCTTGTAATGTTCTCAATACAACGTAACTACAATACCTTCAGTCTTTCACGTCGAATACCTCGAGTAACTTAACTTTAGAGATATAGAAACCAACAAAATAAACTAGTAAAGCTTATCAGCTGTCTGCGACGTGATCTATTTTACAGCAGTTCTGTGAGGTGCAATAATTTTTGAGATAGCTGGTCCAGATAAGATAGGCTGTAGGCAAACTTATATTTTATGTAAATATGCTGGATACGGGTGGAAGATGGGTGTCCAGTGTTCACTTTGACGGCCTCTAATCTGTGATGTGGTGCTTGAGCAGATCAGCTCATAATCTGGATGCGGAGGTTGAATTCCCGCGACAGGACAAGTATTTGTTAATATATAAAAGCGAAAATATTTGTTCTGTGTCTGGGTGTTGTGGGACCATAGATAGTCCTCGTCGTTCCTGGGTCCCTAGATACAGGGAATCCTAGTTATGGTCCAGGATCTATTTAGGTGAGCGTTGGGCGTTATTTACTTATTTACTATTTCTAGTAGCGAACAAATACAGGAACAAGCTGATGAAAATATAATAAAATAGAATAGGATAACGTTTATGCAACTTCAGAATGTTTTACTAGGTACACAATAACAAAAAAAAAACCTTACAAAAACTGGGATATTAAAAAACAATTTGCGTCGTGAAGCTGAAAGGGAGTTCAGCCCAGCATAAATGTCAAGTTACCAAGAAAAGATGCTGATGATGATGATGATGGTATATCTAGACGAGAATCTTGACAGACAACTTACAACCTTATAGCCACTGGCTGGATCTATAGAAACTCGATGATTACTTATAGTATCTTCTTTTTAGGCGGTAAGGGTGTGCAACTGTACCTATATACTAAGAAAATAAACCTAAAGTAATCCGAGGGATTGAAGGGATGGTTAGAGACGGCATAAAGAAACTCGAACAAAAACAGCGCCTCAATTATGTGATTATTGAAAATAACTATATTCACAACTTTATTTAAAACTCTGGAGCTTTTAATTGTAAGTTCATGGGACAAATTTTCAAATCAACAAGACTTATTTTCATTACCATATTCATAACCATAGATTTTCAAAATGATACAGTATGATACTGCTACCATAAATATACGTAGTTTTACCTAAAAGCACGTAGGTATAAGTTTAAAAGTCTAGCTTTCGTAAAAGCTTTGCGAGAAGCTCTCAAGAATTTCGGCTCCTGCATGGTATAAATAAAAAGGCATGAGGCGACAGACGCGAAGAACGAAGAGCCTTTAGTTTCGAAGCTTGAAATAAAACTTTGCAATATATTTTCCTAGCCACCTGTCCTAAATTCCTAGGATACCGAAGTACACTTGGTCTAGAGATGTAGAGAAAATAAGAGTAATTGTTTGGAATAGTAAGCTAAAACTCCACTGAGAACTAATTTGTGGTTCTTACAATAAAAAAATTAAGTAGCTTAATTGAATGATCAAACGAACTTACCTGAAGTGCAGTTCGATCTTAATTATCTTGACTTCGTCGAAGAGTATATAATGGTAGGTATATTCTTAAAATATTGTTTATTAACGGGGTATTTACCATGTAATCTATTTGTTTTGAGTTGCCGATATTTCGATGCTGTTGCAAGGACCATGATCGCGGACGAACTGACGAATTTGCGGGTAGATGCTAATAAGTTATGGGCAAACGTAGCGGTCTACCCTCCTTCGTACACGTTTATTACGCGTCGCATCAGTACCAATGTCCCTATTCTCACTATACAATCGAACTCGAGACACAACACTCACAGTATCACTTTTATCACGCCGAGCTGTTTTCTGTGTAAAAATATCGGAAGCAACATTACAGTAGACCTACATAAAGCTTCCTCATCATTGTTGCTGGTAGGAAGCAACCTATAACAACGTAATGAACTCCATTGTTTACAGAATCAACCGTCGTCTCAATATGGTGGTTATGTTACGCAAACTGACATTATGGTTTGCAGGCAATTGATGTTTGTCATTACTGCCCGGCTACCGGCTAGCATGCGCACCGCGACAAAATTTTCGTAACAAGACTATGGTAGCGCATTTATTACACATATGGTAGCGCCTAAGTTTGTCTCACTCTAACAGCGACGGCAAGTCTTCTCGCGGTGCGTATGCTAGGGGGTCAGTACAGGAGTGTGTACTAGAACATAAACCGAGAAAACTGGCAGTAATAAATGACGTGAGTTTAGCTTAACGATGAATTTACTAAAAGGATGATGGAGCATACTGATCCTCCTCTTTGCCTTGTCCCATTTGTTATTGGGGTCGGCTCCCAATCTAACCTGTAGGGGCGAGCTATCAGAACTACACGAGCGATTGCCACCTGACCTCGAAACCCATAAGGGACTAGTAACAGGGATGGTTAGATCAGGCGTCAGATTCTATCAGGCTTCTGACAACCCGTAACCGAGACTTATGAATTTAAGTGTCACAACACATCGCGGTGTAAGATCCAGATAAACGTATCTACATATTTTCAATTTTACAGGAGAGTTAAAAAACTGTGCATATTTCACTTCTTTGAACTTTGAAGTGTTATATAACGGATTATATATATTTGACGAATGAAAAAGTATACAGAAATTCACTCATACTATTAGAGAATAACATTAAACATAAAAAATGTATTTTGCGCTATTATTATAGAAATTATTTAGATTTTTTTACGAATTGGTTGACATACGTCATTTTGGTCTTCCAATACCCACTCTAAATTACGAAATTTAAGTGCCTAAAAAGAAGGTAACGGACATACTTCAATGTGGTTCTTTCATAAAGTTAACATTCACACGGAATATTTCAGGGCCAGAATAACGTATTAACTTAATACGTTATTATGGCTCGCTTAAAATCATCAACCAAGCAATAGTTTAAGATTCAAATGACGACTTATTGTTTATACGTTCTTTTTGCATTACCTAATGTCAACTTATTTAAAAGTTTTTTTACCGGTATTCAAGTTACGGTCTTCTGGTTCAACGAAAAATATTTTTTTATCATTTCGTTATTATTGAATTAGTTAAATATTGACGGTACAGTTACGTCGTTTTGGCACATTATAAAAGACCATATTTAAGAGCCATTTATGGAAAATAACGATTTTTGAGTATTCGGTAGTTACGTTCATCTGGTTCTTACACCGCGACATGCTTCAACACACTATAAGAATAACACTTGAATTTAAAAAATGGTCATTAAAAAACTACAGTACTTTTCGGTAAGGAGAAGTCAGTAAAACAATTTAAAAGGAGGATACTATTAAGTTTGATAATTTGGTATTTTCTTGAGCAAATACTCACGTAAATAGTGTAATCTAATAGTGAATATACCTTTTGGTCCACTGTTAATATTAGATAGCGTTACCCAAAAAAAGAAAAGGTTGGTTGGGTTGATTGTTAAAGGTGAAGGATTTAGGATATGAGATACCTTGTTACGGTAGCAAAGTAGACACCTAAAGCATGTCCCAGGTTTAAGGATGGATGATCAAATCCCGTTTGTGATTCAAATTTTTACTATTAATTAAACACGAATTTATGATTTTTTTACATTTTGGATTTTAATTCATAAACTATGAGTCGAAGTCAAAAAAATATATGCAGACTGACTACTGATAATGGTGTAGGTACTTACCGTTTTATTTTACTCCATCATAACAACAAAAGTAGGTCCTAGTAAAACTAGTAAGAACTTTTACTCTATACTTACTCAATAAAATAACAGACTATTTTTGTCGCATAGAATGAAAACTCTTCACAACAAATTAAAATCTATTTTTTACCCAAAACAATTTCAGTTAACCAAAAAACAATATTGTTCCAGAAGAAGTGTCGAACTTGTTTTTACAGGCCCATGTTACGAGTTTAAATTTTCCATTTTCAATATGGATTGGGGTGATAAGAATAGAAATTGTGTTTGGCACATCGCCACGTTTTGTGTTTGCGGTACAAGTTGCAGACGCTGTGGCAAGGCCTTTTAGACCTATTAGTGACAAAGTTATATGAAATGTAAACAGAGCCGGTTGAAAAAAATCTTTAGCTTTCAAATTATATAATATTTATTTATTTATTTATTTATTTATGGACCTTCAACAGTACTTACTACATGATATAGAAATGTATAAAAATTTTAGCTTACATGATTTACATGACAGGTTTTGAATTACATGTAGGCCTAATTACAGAATGGCCACATCATGAATTAGCATATATATATATATTTTTTTTAATTATTTTTTATTTTTATTTATATATTTAAATTCTCGGGTCTAGCCCGGACATTTGAGAGGCATTGGTGGGGCCTAAGCTAACACCAAGAGGCCCTTTTGAGTATAAAATTAACTACAACTATTACAAGGCATGGTATGGCATATGATAAACTATTTTGTATAAGTAGGTAAAGGTAAAAAATAAATCTGGGCTATTATGGTGAACTTTTGATGGATGATGTACATTGGGTTATGGAATGAGATAGCGGCACCTGCCAATTTTGTCTCATATCAAAATGTTTGAGGCAGGTGATGACTTGCCACCCACTAAATGGGCCCCCTATAGTGGCTAACGCATATTGGTGCCGAGGAAGCAACATTGGTGTGGGTGGCTTAGGGTGTCGAGAGGTGTGCTGCACTTTCACTGAACGCTACTCGCGGCGTTATGCCCTTTAACACTTCCACCCTGGAGCTTAGGTTTTAGCTCTTGCGACTTCCACCCCCGGACAGCCAGTTAAGGCAATCCAGGGGTCAGGGGTCTCATTTAGCCCCTTGGAATCAGGGTACGCGGTGTCGCCACTCACCGACGGCTCGCCACAAAGCCGCCCCTGCGTTAATATTTTATATTAATATTTATATCAATATAAAATAATTATAATAATATTTTATATATTATTTTTATTATTATTATTTTTGCTTTATTTAAAAAGACAAAGATTACAAACAATAGGTAAACAAAAAAAAGATACCTACACAGCAGCACACACAACGCATTTTGCATGGACCATTGTTATAATACATATGACATTACATATTGTTACACATTGTTATGTTATGTTACATGTACTTTTCTCCATTGACAGCATTTTGACTGAGTGCATGCGTAATGAAATATTCGTTTATTTCTATCTAGTCCTACTAATAGTCTGATGATCAAACTGTTTAAACGAAAATTTTCCAATAACTATGTTGTCTGTTGCTGTCCGACTATTCAATCGAATAGTCGGACAGCTTGGATAGTGGGTACGCAGAATACCTACGCACTACGCCGGTTCTATTTAGTGCCATCTATTGGGTCATACATAAATTACAACTTCTTTTTTTTAATAAAACTGCTAATTCACTTCATCAGGACCACAAGTTAGAAAAAAAGCAATTGACTATAATCAGGACAAAGCTTTTTCAATACCTATATTTATATATACGTACTCGTGTGTGTAGTTGTGTGGGTGGCACGCTCTGGGGGAAGCCTATGTTCAGCAGTGGACGTCTTCAGGCTGTTGATGATGATGATGATGATGATGATGATGATGATGATGTGTAATTGATTGATTGACAGTATTGTACCTCAGTAGTAAACTTACAAAGATACTATGAACTAAAAACGCATTATTCTTTGCTTAGTTACTCGGTCAGTACGTATTAGGCTCAATTCAGACAGAGCAGCAAAATGCTCGAGCAGTTTTTAAATGCTATATGAATATCAACCTTAATCTATTTAGACAAAGCTGAAAATAGTATGCAACATTCAAATAGGTAAGATTTTAATGTTGCATACTATTTTCAGCTTTGTCTAAAAGAAATAAAGTTGATATTCCGAGAGCACTTAAAAACTGCTCGAGCATTTTGCTGCTTTGTCTGAATTGACCATTAGTGTGCGCAAAATGTCGCGTAGTTATTCATTATACTAGGTGGTAGGACTTTTCTGCAAAGGTCGTCTAGGTAGGTACCACCGCTTTGCCAGTTATTCTGCCGCCAAGCAGTAGTGTGCAAGCACTACTGTGTTCCGGCTTGAAGGGCACTGTAGCTAGTGAAATTACTGGGCAAATGAGACTTTATGATCTGATCACTCAGTCTAGTAATCTGATTACTAAACTGGGTGATGTCTCAGGATGACGTGCGCAGTGCAGTGTCACGCGAAACTTTTTTGTTGTAAAGTTCCGGGTGACACTGCAATTGTTATGGGCGGCCGTGTCACTTAACATCAGGTAAACGACTAGCTCGTTACGTCATTCAATCACATAAAAAAAAAAATTTAGTATAAATTTTACATAGTATAGCAATAGTTGAGCTATTTTCTAATATGCAAGTTTTCAGTAGCGGTTGTATGTGTTTAGAAATCTCCTGGACGCTGAATGCATACCCTATAGACCAACGCCAATGTGCCATTTAACTTAAAATTCTCCTAAAAGCTATAAGATATAGCTAAAAGTTTGCATCAATGTTAAAAAGTGCCCATCTTGCTAATGCTAATATGAAAAAACTCGGGAGATTTTCATATTTTATCAAGCGCTCAGAAGTTACTCGAATCCCGGTAAAGTTATATTATATTCCCATTTTATCCACTCTCGGCTTAAGTACCCATCCTCAATTCATTTCATAATCAAACAAAGGACCTCTACTTACTGGTATAATGGACTTATGTATTTTTAAGAGCTTCCTCGAACCAAAGTTGAAATCATCGAGTTTTGACCGGATATCCGGCTAAAATTAAATTTGCTGGTTGTGCTTTTTGTGTTTTGGTGTTAAGGTGGAACGTTTCACTAGCGCGGCAAATTCAAATTTTCTTACGTTCTTTTGCCAATAATAGCTTAATTACTCAACGTGATTACATGAAAACTAGTTTAGCGCAAATAAATAGAAAGTATCAATAAATTACAATTAAAAGTATCACCTTCATATCATTGGTTTAGCGACAAATGGCAATAGACTGAAAAACTAAGACGAAATTTGCTTATTGCAATTTGTCGCTAAACCAATGATATCTAGGAGATACTTTTAATCATAATTTGTTGATACATTCTATTTCTTTGCGTTAAATTAGTTTTAATGTAATCACGTTGAGTAATTAAGCTATGAACGCATGAAAATTTGAATTTGCCGCCCTAGTGAAACGTTCCACCTTAATTAAATAAAACTTTCTTCATTGTTTTTTGATTCGTTTATTTTGACTTCGTTTACGCCATTTGTTTATCTTATATTTTATCCAATCATCACACTGCCATAAATTAAAATGTAAAGACTTATTTGGCATAAAATATAGCGTTACGTTTTACCATTTCTGTTTTCATTTATTGTTCCTGTTATTTAATAACATTAAATGGCATAATAGGGTTCGCATCTGTAATAATCACCGAGTTGCTATGATCACTTCCTTACTTTGATATTAAACGCTTCGATTATTTATTCATTTTCATAATAATTCTACATGCTATTAACACTATATTAAGGAATGCATGTAATTTTTCTATTGTTAAATAAACATTTACTTTACATATTTTGTTGAATACCAATAACTATTGAGATGACACAATAGTTAATGGTATTTGACCGTTAAAAAAACAAAAGTTACTAAAATATCCGGATGAAAAATGCTGTTGTCTCGCACATGTCTATTTATTTTCGACATCTACAAAACCACAATTTGTCCCCAAATTTTTGGGCCGTAAAGCACTTACGCTAGCCTTAATAACTACGAAATGTTTTGTGGACCTTTTGTCTATTGTTTTAATATTAACAATGGCAGTGACGACACAGTATTTTCAAGTGCTAAAGTGTTTTCAGGGGTCTGGTTTTGCGACATGTCTGTTAAAGGATCGCGAGACAATGCCTCTTTTGTGGGGAATAGGATTTTCATCGTGACCTTAATTCGGTTGGGAAACTGTGAAATTATGAGCAATTTGGATGATTACTGCTCGTTTGAGGTGGTTCGTTAACGGAATTGTGTTGGAATGAAGTAGAATAAAAATGATTGCTTAACAAGATTCATTTTTAGTTTTTTTTTTACATTAGGAAAAATGTGTGGGGCAATCTATCGGCTACCTAAAGGGTAAAATTGATTATAAGTTTATGGGATCGGTTTAGTAGGATTTGTTGGGACTAGGTGCCTTATTTTTGAGCTTTTGGATCTCGTTCTGCTTGCTCTCACAATCACACACAACAACACCATCATGATTTTGACAGATTTCTTTCATGATCAATGAAATAAAACGAAATTACTTTTACTTCCTCACTATAGCATCCTTTAATGGTATCTTAGTGGAACTAAGCTCCGGAACGAGGAGATCCGCAGGAGAACTAAAGTGACCGATATAGCTCTTAGAATTAGCAAGTTGAAATGGCAATGGGCAGGCCACATCGCTTGTAGAACTGACAACTGATGGGCATGAAAGGTTCTCGAGTGGCGACCACGAACCGGAAGACACAGCGTAGGCCGGCCTCACTCAGTGGACCGACGAACTGGTGAAAGCCGCGGGGAGCCGATGGATGCAGGAGGCGAGCAGCCGCCCAAGGTGGCGCGCTCTGGGGGAGGCCTATGTTCAGCAGTGGATGTCTTCAGGCTGTTGATGATGATGATGAAACGAAAACTACCACTCGTCTTGACGAGAAAATTGTAGTTACGATTCTTGTATTGAAAACCTAATTTTCTTATTGAGCGAAACGAAAACTACCACTCGTCTTGACGAGAAAATTGTAGTTAAAATTCTTCTATTAAAACCCTAATTTTCTTAATGAGCGCCCTAAACTCATTAAGGCAGCTAAATAGAATCAGTTACTGAAACCTATTAAGCGGAATGGCAAAGAAATATGCCAAGACCTAAAAACGTTACGACTTTCTCTCATTCCACGACCTCTGCCCGTAAAACGTTTCATTTTCACTACGCTTTCCCACTTCGGCCTTAAAAAAGGTTTTAGCATACAATCTTGCCTAACATCAAACGCTCGATGGGAGCAGGCCACATTTCATTCAACAATCCTCATGAATAGTCAAGGAAGGTCGCCTTTGTCTCTTGACGATTAGACCTCGTACTTCTCGCATTATTTGCAACTCATTGCTCTTTATCTTCGACACTGCCTTCGACTTAAACCACGTAGCGTCAATGGATGACGCCGCAATCATTTCACAACTCCGATCACGTACACTATCGATTGAAAGCGAAAGCATCGACCCAGAGGGAACTGTTATTCTTCCCGTGTTTATTTTCATTCATAAACTGAAGTTGAGACGAAACATAATTGGATGGGATTTTCTCTGAATTTGGTATATTCGTGAAGAGATTTGATGAACTTCGGAGAATTTGAGACGTTATTAAAGTGTCTGAGATTTTAGTTTGAATTATTCAGTAGGTGAGGTCTCGGTAAAGGCTAGACGGAGTTGGTCGTATGGTAATCTAGGGAGGCGTCTTTGGGAACATTGACACCTGGCTTGACAGAATTCATTGCCTATTGAGATGTTTTTCTGTATTTTAGCGGTTTGGTTGCTACAAAGCCTAAATAATTATGTAGAAGTTGCGTTGATCAGCCACATATTACAAACAAGAATAAAGAAAATTTCATTACCAACATCAGACGGCGTTCTACGTTGCTTGCTTTTTTAATAGCACTGACAGACAAACAAGCTGACGGCCTACCTTAAGGCCTATTCAAATCGGCGCATTATTCGCTACCGCTGGCTCTGGGTAGCGGTATTTCGTATGAAGTTTCGTTCAAGTTTCGCTCTAGCCGCGGAACTTCATACAAAATACCACGCGGGATCTCGCGCAGTATTTAGGTACCCACAGTATAACTCGCCGGTTTTAATAGGCCTTAATAAGCAGTTATCAAAACCATCGCCTGCACCAGGAGGCCAGGGGCACTTCCGATGCGTTGCCTCCTCTTAGGACCTATTTAGATTACCCGTGGTCGTTTGAAGTGCCCCATATTATAGCTCAGCGGAACACTTCAGAGAAGAAGCTCATTTAACATTTTGCGGGAAGCTCATTCCACATTCTATGGGCGTTTTAAAAGTTTTCTTATTCTTTATTTCTTATTCTTTATTTCTTTTTTTTTTTTTACATGTATTTTAGCGAATAAACGTTTTGATTTGATTTTTAAGGTCTACTACAATAGGTATTAGGTCATCATCATCATCATCATTAACAGCCTGAAGACGTCCACTGCTGAACATAGGCCTCCCCCAGAGCACGCCACCTTGAGCGGCTGCTCGCCTCCTGCATCCATCGGCTTCCCGCGGCTTTCACCAGGTCGTCGGTCCACCGAGTGGGGGGCCGGCCTACGCTGCGTCTTCCGGTTCGTGGTCGCCACTCGAGAACCTTTCTTCCCCATCGGTTGTCAGTTCTACGAGCGATGTGGCCTGCCCATTGCCACTTCAACTTACTAACTCTAAGAGCTATATCGGTCACTTTAGTTCTCCTGCGGATCTCCTCGTTCCGGAGCTTATCTCGCAGGGAAACACCGAGCATAGCTCGCTCCATAGCTCGCTCGCTAGGTATTAGGTACTGCTCGGTTATCAGATGGCTAATATATATAGATTTTAAAGCTATAAAGCTTGAAACTTCCTTTCTATTGCGTGCACAACCATAACAAAACAACTATTGCTGGTAGTCAAGTCACCGCATAATTAATGGCCCTTCTTATCTTTCCCTTAAGGCCGCGTTCACCAACTTTTGACTTTCGTTAAACGGCGGATAACTTAGCCGTTACTGTTAAGGGTGAATAAAAGCAATTTTCTAACCTAATGCTGTAATGATCTGAGTGTTTGAAAAATAATTGGTGGAACACTTTAGCACGTTTACCCGTTGAATGCTTCAATTATTAGCATTAGCATAATAAATTAGATAAACAGTTTTTTAACAATTACAAAGCATATACGGGTGTCCTAAATACATATATATGTTTCTATTTTTAAATAAAGTCGAGCGTATTGTTTGATTGGACGAAAACTTGAGTCAGACGGTACCTATAGCAAAGAAAAACGGTCTCTTACCCCCGGTGTTCGGTAAGTTTGTTAAAGTTGAACTCACGTCGAATTCAAATATGGAATGCTCATTGGTTGCCTGTTGATCATCGGCTGTCTTCAACCAATGAGCGTTTAGTACTTTTAAGTTGACACGAGTTTAACTTTAAGAAACGTACCAGAAACCGGAGGTGTCTTTGGTTTACTAGCAGCAGAATTGATTTGACTTGTATGATATTCTTAGTGCCTTTGTTACATTATAGTTCTTCGCATTACCTAACTGTTGGTTAGCAAGTTGGTGAACGCGGACCTTAGAGAGTAAAAGGGCAAACACAGGTGTTTCTTATCGCGTTACTAATTAAGGAAAGGGAAACTAGGGCGGGCCTTTCCTCACTCTAATAATTCATATTGAGATCACTTGATAATTTATAGAGCTTAGGCCCAATTGTATTAGAAGTTGGTACCTATATTTGACTTCTGTGTGTTAGAATATAGAATAGTAATGAGTTACGCATTGACTATTGTATAGCTACATAACTCAATCTCAGTCAATTTAAGGCAAGTAGGGATAGGCGTATCGGGTATTCTAAGAGTAGATTTTTTTTTAATATTTGGATCACAAACGGGATTAGATCTTGAACCCATCCGTGTCTGAAGCTGCAGTGACAAGTCCTTCACTTTTTGCAATCAATTTACAGAGTAGTGACGTACTATTGAGAGGTTATTGAGAATCACCCCTTTTCCTTTACAAATTTAATCTGTAGCTAAGCAGGCGATGCTGCTATAAAAATCATAAACATTCTAAGTTTTTTTTCAACGATCACATACACATATCCTGGACCCTAACTAGCATTCCCCGTATCCCAGACTCAGAACAAGTACATGTGGTTTTTTCCCTGTGCACAAATGCTTGTCCTGGCGCGGGAATCAAACCCGCCACCCCCCGACTATGAGCTGGCCTGCTCAACCACCGCACCACAGAGGCTGTCACAGATTATGTTGTAATAAACCGAACGCAGAGAATGAATGCGTCCAAAATCAAAATCTTCAGAGCCCATTGCAAGAATATATACATGTATAAAAAAATATATGTATAAAGAAGATCTCTGTGACAAATACCCTCTTTTACTAACTAACATCACGTAAATAAACATTACGTCTCGGCACATAACAGTGTCTACATAAAATATGTTTAACCAAGAACGTAAAGTCTCCGATGTAATAGTTAGTAGTCTTGTTAAAATGATAAACCAACATTGTGCGGCATCTCATCCTAACATAACCGTATCTTCACCCGAAAGCTCTTAAAACCAGTCTTTGATGAAACCAATTAGAAAGATGCATACTTTGATATGTCACGCCTTATGATGTAGCAAGACCGGTTGAGGGGCCAAAACACAATTAAATTCTATTGTATCTAAGTACGACCCGACAACTCAAAAGATCAATTTCTTATTCAAAAATCAATTTATGTATAATCTTGCTTACATAGATAATAACATCTATGTAATGTTATCATTAGACAGCGAAACATGAAAATATATGGAAAAGATTTTTGTTATTCCTAGAACGCCCAATTAAACTCTCAATTTTAAACAACACTTACATGAAAAAAGATTGTAGTTACGGTTATCATGGGCGGAGACTCTGAGTAAATTACACCTAATTCTTTTGCCTAAGTATGAGACGGTCTTTATGTACCTCAGTCTAATAAATATGTGTAATAGCTAATAACTAATTAACTCAAAAGAAAAGAAGTAAATATCTACTTTATGTGTACCTAGTTATTAGCGTCAGGATGTCCACTTCACTAACACTAATGAAGCACACTTTTCACCAGAATCACAGGATATATAATAGTACTTACTAATGTAATGTTATACTTAAAGGTACCTATCTATCTATTGTTTTGTTCTAAGCACACACTCATAATATGTACAGGCTGCTCCAAGATAATCCCTCGGAGCGGATGTTCATTTCCCAGACAGATTGTAGCAACAGGGCGTTCCCATTTCTCCAGAAGGCAATTCTACCTTTGTTCGTATTTTATGCATGTTTTCATTTTGCAGTGCGCTTTTTTGTTGATGTTGGCGCATGATTAGAATAACGCTAGTATAATAAAAAAGTATACATAATTAAAATTTTCTTGTAAGTAGACTTAGATCTAGAGCTGTAACAAACCTAACTATATATTCGGTAGGTACTGAGTAACGGGTGCGCCATCTATTATCGAGTAACGAATCGTTACTCACGAATGCATTTCGTTCCTCGCATTTTTTGTACCTTTACTGTTACACGTACGCAATACTACTCGATTCGTTGCTCTCACATAATATGGCATGTTATGCGGTATCAGATGTAACGAGTAACGTAACGATACGATAGCAACCAGTACTAATTGTTATAGTTCGAATACATATGGGTATGCTTTTTTTTTGTTACTTTTACACCTCTGCTTAGATCTTAGATACAGCTGAAAAAGAATAGATTGACTTAGGCGCGTGACTACGCAGGTTATTTTTTTAAGCGACAGTAAGTGGTAACTATCACCTATGAACTAATTGTTCAGAATGTTCAAAATGTTCTAAAAGTCCGCCATTCCGATAGTGCGTTTCAGAATCGAGTGTTAAACATGGCTTTTTAAAAGTAGCAGTAGGGAGCGATGGTGGCTGAGCGGTAGCATGTGCGTTCCACAATAACATGTATTTATTGATATAGTACCAAGTGAATAGAATGAGATAGCAACTGCCTTCCACTTGGGAGTCAAGTGATAAAACAAACAAGCTGAATTTCCAATAGGAACAATCGAGATTGCTCGTACAAATGGTGGATTTATTGATTTATTCTCAATTGTCCAGCAATTCGTCGAGTGCCGTACAAAAGCCTAGTTTATCTGCTTTTACTTGACAGTGGCGACTCGTAAAAGCTTCTGCACTTTGAAATATTATGTTTACTTATAACAATTTTAAGTAATATTCATTTTGTTTATTTTATTTTTTTCAGGTAATCTAATAGCTTCACAATTTGTAAAGTTGCAAATAATTTTACCGAATAAGGATAAAGAGAAATTATCTACACAAATATTAAATTCTGGTTAACCTCAAAAGTGTATTTAACTTATAAAACATATCAACTACTTATGCCAACTGACTTTATGATGCCAGATGTTCTGATATCTGGTAAAAATATGGGTTTTTTTATCTCACTGGCACCCCCAACTATTGGGACTATTGGATTGGATTGGTCAAAGTTGAACCGATGACTTGGTCAAAACCACGGGGAGCCGTTGGATGCAAGAGGCCAATAGCTGGTCAAAGTGGCGCTCTGTGATGATAATCCCAACTATTTTCTAAAGCCTTTGAAAACAAAAAGAATTACATCCACGTCACAGCAGTAACACTGTAAATGATACACGCACTTTCCCGTCGCGTGCGCAGACTTCACCACCGAGAGAGCAGCTACGGTACGTCTGCCCAAGGTATGAGTGGGTAGCGTGAAGATTACTATCTGAAACTTGGTTTCGCCAGCTATAATATTAATGTTACATTTGAAATACCGACCAAGTGCGAGTCTTATTTGTTTACCGAGGGTTCCTTACGCATCTAGTAGGTAAAACCAAGTAAAATAGCCTCCGAAATTGAATATGTCAAACTCGCATTTGGTCGGTTTTTAGTAATTTGTTGTTAAATACGTTTATACAGAGTAGGTATGTGCTATAATCCTACCAATTTTGAGGCTCTTACGTATTAATGCCGTTTTTGAGATATGGAAAATACACAACTGTTAAAAACAGGTTTCTTATTTCTTGTTGTTGACCTTTACATTTCCTTTTTGTCGTTTTTATTATTTGTTAGGTGATCCGTCGTAGTTAACGCAGGTATACTATATCTGAAAATCGCACATTGTCAACTTAAAAAATACTGAACGCTCATTGGTTGAAGACAGCCGATGATCAACAACAACCAATGAGCGTCCCGTAATTTTAAGTTGACATGAGTTTTAACAAACGTACGGGATATCGAGGGTTAGCAGAGGCGTCCTGGTCCCGGGGGACCTTGAAATTAGACTATCTATTGACTGCCACTAGCCTCAAGACATTATACAGGAACAACCCTACCAAAACGCTCTGCTTCTCTACCAGGTGAGTATACCAGTGCGTATCTAGTATGCTATGAAAAACTCCCAGCTATATTTCAATATTGATTCAAATGTGCTCAAATAATATATGTATCTAATTTTTTTGTGAATAAACAGTGATAGCGTAATTCCGATATCGGGATGTAAAAAGCTGACTTGTGAGACTTGAATGAGCAGCTTTATTACTTTGCTATTTTTACACACGTTTCCAAGAAAAACGAATTCGGAAAAACACACGAGTAAACAACATCGGCTTCCAAGAAAGAAAAATGGCGCTCAAACGACATTATTTGCTGAAAAGATTAACTTTAGGTACAAGCTTTTCTCCTAATCTCATACAAGATGCCTAGCGTCTGTTTAAACATGCTAGCGCCAGAAGGTCCAATGATAATCAACATTAAAATCTATATGAAAAGGAAACGTATTGTGTTTGTGTGTACATTTACTCGCGAGGCTTTCACGCCAAAACGGCTAAACTGATTTTGATGAAATTTCACACATGTATCTTATAAACACTACTAAAATTAACATAGTGTAATTTACACTGGAGAGACTTTAAAGAAATATATACAAAAAATAATAGCGACTGGTGACTGAAGTCAAGTTTTCTTTAAAAAGTGGCCATATGTTTTCAGCACTTGTTGAATTTCCTGCACTGCATTCCTATCTAAATGAAGAGAATTGAGAGGATCCACAAGAGAAGTAAAGTCAATAACATAGCTTTCAAAATTAACAAGATGAAATGGCAATGGGCATGCCATATCGCTCACAGAATTGACAACCGGTGCAAAAAAAAGTTCGGTAGTAGCGACAACGAAGTAGAAGCCGTTGGTTGTTAAAGACAAGTACCCAGTCAAAGTGGCACTCAATGATGCTGATGATATGTAGGTAAATACCAACGCACAGTCATATCAGACGCCGTGAAGCCATCCAGGTATCAGCCTGGAAATCTAGAATGGACACTGAGGACTTTTTATTCATAACGATGCATAATTTCCTTGGAATAAAAAGATAAATTTCAAGAAGAGCCATATAGCACCATTAGTTTAACAAAATACTTTATAACAGGTGTACATTAACATGGTGGAATGCTCCGAAGTAAATGGTTTCGGAAGCCTGGGAACGAGGGTTGATCTCCCAAGGGATGCCTTTACGTGAGTCTGGCCCATTATTTATTAGATCCAACTAACGCTTTGGGCACGTTTGTTGATTTATGTGCAAATATATTAGTTACCTAAAAGTTTTATCAATCTATTTTCACTGGCATAACCTCATAATCATATGCACACTCGTCTTCCTAGTTTATATTTCACTTCAACAGCCGGAACACGAATACTGCTAAACATAGTCCTCCCCCATAAAACGACACTTTGGACGCTTATCATAGGAGGGGATTTGCCATAATCACCACGCTTGGCAGGCGGCTTGGTGATCGCAAAAGATTTTAATGTACCGAGGAGAATGCTGCTGCCCATTCCCTGGATATTCCCTTAGCCAGCTCTTACGGCACTCACGGGAAGAGATGGGGTGGTCCTATTAGCAAACCGGGACCACACAGCCATATTTATTTATCACGGCCAGTTTATATATTAATAATTTAACCAGGTCCCCAGTCCACTTAGTGGGGGCCGGCATACGCTACGTTTTCTGGTTTGTGGTTGCCACTCAAAAAAAAATCTTTTCCTTCAATGTTTACATGTTTGCTTCTTTGGTGATACAATATAAGCTCTGATAATCTCTTATCATAACTGACTGAGAGCATCGGTTCTACAATTACTGTTTTCGTCCTAATATAAACCATGCCTTCATGGCGTATCAACATCATCCTAGAAATTTACTGCTGCCATCTGGTGATGATTTATCATGACAAAACACAGCAATCAAGCACTGAATACTAACCTTGCCAAAAACACGTTTGAAGTAACGTAATAAAATGATCTTCAATAGTTCACAAAGCCATCTTTTATACCACTTCCAGAACTAGTAGCTGGAACAGCTAACCATATATTGTGAGCAATTTATCGTTCCCAGCGAGTTGTTCGATGAAAATCCGACGCGGCGCGAGATATATTATGTCTAAGAGTTAGATGGAAACTGGCTGCGAGTTTGTTGGTTTGAACTGGTATAAAAAATGGTACCTTGCAGAGTTTATATGATGGCCCACAGTTTTAAACTGAGAAGCTTGGATGTAAGTGGTCACTAAAACCGTAGTAATAGCTTTATCAACATCCCAAGGTACACCATTGAGTTAGGTTTCAGCTTTTCTATGGTAGCAATTGAATGAGAATTTACAGCTTTCACGGGCAGGGCATCAAAATCGTTATCATCAGATTGTATTAGTCCCCTGCTGAACATATTCGTCCCCAATTGAACGCCGTAAAAGTTGATATCAGTTCCATTCCAACATCTTGCAACTGATAATATCGCTACTCCACCTCAGAGGAGTTCCTATGATCCGTCTTTTAACATGTGAACTCAAAAACTGCCATTCCTCAACGGTGGTCTTATTCTACGAAAGATATTTTTTCCAATTAGCTCACGATTATGAGCTAATTAATGTTTTGCAATATTTGTATTTGCTTGGTACTTATTGTTTCTAACAGTGGCCTATTTGCATTCCTTGCTGAATTCTTCCAAGCAATTGCTTTTAAAATAGAAATGTATGCTCAGGTAATCTTTTTATAGTTATTAAAATGTTGTAGACGTACCTATCTAACTTTATACACTTATACAAAAATTTCATTGTTTGTATGGTTACGTAATTTTTAGATATCTAGGTTATGAAAATAAAATCCAAGTAAAACCATGAGCTGGAAAAACAACTCTAAAAGTATGATAATCACAATTTCTCGAGAAAGCTCACAGATCTAGGAATGGTGCTAAAAAGCCAAACTTTTCCACTTTAACTTCAAAAATGATGAGCTTGGTTTGGCATTGCACTTGTTCGTGAGTTATGAAAACTCAGTGTTTATAAAGTAATGTTCTCGTACTTACATGTTATTTTTGATATCAAACGTAAGACCTAAGACTGTGGATTAAAAAAAGCTAGCAACATTTTCAAATTACTTGAAACTTGCATTAAAGGTATATTGATAAAATTTATACTTAGTTAAGTATGGCTCCCGATCATAAAATTTCATCAAATTATTTTATACTAATTTCATCAAATACTACATAAGATTCTGTAATGAAATCGAAACACAAAGAATGTGTAATCTACTAGTAATTACTAATTTTATTATATACAAATAGCTAACAAACCAAAAAAAAATGCAAAGCAGCAAAAACTCAGCAGCTCCAGAGTCAAACTCTTGGAAAATAACTATAGTCAAACAAATTTGAATTAAAAAACCTTCATCTTTATTAAGACGAAACAGTGGCAAAGGTACATGTCAGTACTAGCTCTCTGAGAAAATACGCAGCATTTTTAAAACTTGTTCTACGTATGAAGCAACATATTTTCTTAAGAACTTTCATACGCTGTCAAAGTTACAAAGTCAGCAGCCAAGTCTACCAATTTCAGTGACAACACCGACCCGACAAAGAGCATCAGCTTTTAACTTTGCTTGTTGTTTCTTCAACATGTGCAAAATACATCTCAAGTTCTTCCAAGTCAGGATTAAGTAAGATTGCAATGTGACACTACTCGTTACTTAAGACGGCTTTTGTCTGCGTCAAAGAAGAGTAAAAGTTTAGCTTTTAGAAAGATTTCGTTTTTGAGACTTATAGGAACGACAACCTTTGGTGTTGGCTTCATGATAAAATTTTGCTCTACCGTTATATGAAGATTTCATTATAATTTTATGAAAGAAGATCTAGAACTTTTTGGTTTATGTTACGCTTTATCCTGACAGCCACTAAGCCACTATACCTATTCATATATTAGCAGAGTGATGTTTCAAAAATGATTGTCAAAAAACAAAAGGGTTGAGGGGTGGGGTTGTTGGTTGTTAAAATCTTATATTACCCTTCGAGTCGGTCGAGTTGCCGATATTTTGGTACTGTTGCAAGCACCATGATCACGGACGAACTGGAGATCTTGCGAGTAGATGATAATAAGTTATGGGCAAACATAGCGGTCTACTCTCCTAAATAATGGTAAATATCCCGTTAATAAACAATTAGCCTGTGGCGGCGAACATACGTGTGCACCGGCTGGAGGCATACTGATGACTGGAGCGCGCGCCCTATATTCATATGAACAGTTGGACTTCAAGTTTTATTTTAACACCAGCAGCCATCGACACCACAACAAGATTTTAACCAGACAGGTTAACGTAGTAGGGCAGAAATGAGAAAAGGGGTAGGAAACCTGTCAAGAAATAAAATGCTATCTTAAAAATGCTATCTACATCGAAGTTAAAGCAATAATTTAAGAGAGTGGATCTGCAATCGTTGAGAGGATTTGCGTGAAATTCAATGTAGAGCGAACAAAGGCGATATAAAAACATACAAAAAAATAACTCATTACGCAGTTCCATTTAAGTATATCCCTTGAGACGAGGATCTGTGACGAATTCGCCGCAGTCTTATCTACCAAAAACTAGCAATCAATCACGCTCTTCCATCCACTAATCATTAGTGGTAGAGACAAGGAATAGGATTAGTACATTATTAGTGACCAATGTAATATTACTAGTGTGTCCTTTTTACCCGTTTTCTAAGTTAGAGTTTTGGAAATAAAGCAGCAGATCATTCAGAAAATAATAGCAATTAAAATTACTTTCTTAATCAAACAGTTACACTATAAGCTATCACTATCTGAACATAAGCAATTAATTTTTCTTTTTAAATGTAGATTAATGACGTGACGAGCTAGTCGTTCGCCTGATGTTAAGCGTCATGCCTGCCCATAACAGATTGCAGTATCACTCGGAACTCTAAACTAATATAGTTTCGCGTGACACTGCACTACCCACGTCATCCTGAGACTTCACACAGTCTAGTAATATGATTACTAGACTGTGTGAACAGATCATAAAGTCTCATTTGCCCAGTAACTTCACCAGCTACAATGCCCTTCAAACTGGAACACAGTAGTGCTTGGACACTACTGCTTTGTGGCAGAGTGGCAAAGTACATAACTGGCAAAGTGGTGATATCTACCTAGACGAACTTTGCAGAAAAGTCTTACCACCTATGTACTTGAGTATTTTAGACTTGCATAGCTGTGCAACTGCAAGCTAAACTATACTCTATTAGAATGCAGCAAAGGTTTGCCATGCAAATCTTCTATACCAGTACTTTTAAACGTTCTGTGGCAAAAGTTAAAGATAACTCAGGCCGCCTGCAAAGCAATCTCGGCTACGGGTTCTCAGCGCGTTGTGGTTATAATTTTAATGCGCTACAACCAGTAGCTATTAAGATCCTGAATCCCGTTAAATACCAAGGACGCCGTATAGTCTTACAACAGGTCTTACTATTGGAACTCGATGAGGGTACGTTTGAGCGAGTAAGATGTGAGATCTGACAGAGCGTCCTTATTCCCTACCTACTTATCCTCTTCACTACACTAATCATAATAAACACTGCATGACAGCGGATTTGCTAGCCAGTGTTTTTTCTTGTTTTGACTTTGCTTATAAGAGAGATACAAAACACTATTAGGTACTATTTAAATCCCCTGCTATAAGTACATTTTTTATGTTTGTTTATTTCAAGGAAGTTAGAAAGAGAGAAATAAAAATTGACACCACTGCATGAAGGACCATAGTAGGGAAAAAGGTTGCAACAAAACAAAGGGGCCTTTTGTCAAAAACTTTTCTCAATAGCCCATACTGGCGAACATTAGAACGGGTTGCTTTGGTTTACGCCAAATCTGATTTGGATGAAATTTTGCATAGGCACAGATAGCTTACACTACCAAGATCACAGCGTAGCTCTCTCCTGGAAAATTGCGAGTTCCACCAGGTAAATGAGTAAATTACGGGGAAAACTGCGGAAGCCAAGTGCAAAAAAGGAAGAGGTTTTCAATTCGTTACTTTATTGTTTTTTTTGTTGTTTCCCTATTTCGAAATCCGTCATATTATATAAACCGATTTGGAACATTCTTTTTTTAATCGACGTACTTACTTTCAGATTGATTCCATAGAAATTTAATCGAAATTGACTCTGTAGCTTGGTTTTTAAATCAGAATAATATATTTATGTATTTTAATGGCATTCAAGTATATTTCTTAGTATGCAAGCTTAGGAGAGAGCTATGCTCAGTGTTTAGACCTGCGGGATAAGATCCGCATTGAGGTGATCCGCAGGAGAACTAAAGTGACCGATATATCTTTTAGAATTAGCAACTTGAAATCGCAATGGGCAGGCCACATCGCTCGTAGAGCTGACAACCGATGGGGAAGAAGGGTTCTCGAGTGGCGACCACGAACCGGAAGACGCAGCGTAGGCCGGCCCCCCCACTCGGTGGACCGACGACCTGTGTAAGCTGCGGGGAGTCGATGGATGTAGTAGGCGAGCATTAATGGGGAGCTTTCTGGGGGAGGCCTATGTCAAACAGGGTGGGGTGCTGATGATGATTTCTCAGTATGAAGTCCGTTTACCCCTTTCTTAAAGGATATTGTTGATATACCTATTTTTTGCTATAAAGTCAAGTAAAGAGATAATAATAGTTTGACATCATTGCCATAATAGACATGGCGTAATCGTTTCTATGTTAACCTCAATTCCCTTTGCCAAAATTGGGTTCGTTCTGCAAAGCCATTGTTTCCAAACAATGCTGTCGTCATATTCAATTTGAAAACCCAAATTACGTAATAGTTATGTATACTTACTCTAAATAAACGTTAGATGATCATAATCTATGATTTTGTAATAGTATCGTTTTAAACAATAAGACCTCCAATTGTTAAGTTTTTAAAAAAAGGTAGGTAAATGACATATTTCGTTTCACTTTGCTTTAATTTTGTTATAGCAATTGCTCTGTACTGAGCAGTAATGGGATGTCATATTGTTCCAGTGGTTTTGATTTAAGAACCAAATAACTGACCCATTTAAAATTTAAAAAAAAAAATTAAAATCACCTTAAAAGTTACGGAGTTCTAAAAAAATACTTCACGGATAGTGGCAAAAGTCTGCCACATTTGGCAGAATAAACACCTAGCCAAAAAAACAAAATTGAGAATCACCACCTTTATTGAAGTCAGTTATTTATGTCAGTCATTAGTTATTAAAATGATTATATTAAAAACTAGAGGCTCCTCGCGGTTTCACCAGCTTTCCCACGGAAGCTATATTTTCCGGAATAAAAAAAAAGGTTGATTAACCCTATGTTCATCACGATAGTAAGCAAACTGTGTTCAAATCTTCACCTAAATCAGTGCAAACTTTTCGACGGGAAAGCTTTATTTTTAATTATTTGTAATCGAATGACGTGACGAGCTAGTCACCTGGTGTTAAGCGTCACGGCCGCCCATAACAGATTGCAGTGTCACTCGGAACTCTAAAGTTTCGCGTGACACTGCACACACGACATCCTGAGATATGACACAGTCTAAAAAAGATTTCTAGATTGTGAGATCAGTTTATAAGTGTCATTTGCCCAGTAATTTCACTAGGTACAGTTCCCTTCAAACCGGAACACTATAGTGCTTGCACACTACTGCTTGGCGGCAGAATAGCTGGCAAAACGGTGGTAACTACGTAGACGAGCTTTGCAGAAAAGTCCTACCACCTAGTAAAAAGCTATTTCCATCTAGGAATTTACAGAATTTCACGCACCGGTCTATCACCGATTTAAATATATTAAGTACATAGAGGAAAGACATTTTGCAAATGTTTGTACAAACTTATAACAAAGATGATTGAAATTCGATTACTTCATCTCCGTAGTAGAGACCCCTTCGCAGAATAAACCGAAATAATCGCTGTGCATCTCAACTGTTAATCAATAACATCAGCGGAATAGGCCCCGAGCAATCCACTCCGATTATTCAAGTGGGCGTCTAAAGATGCATAAATAAAAGCATTATTAACTCCATTTTGAATTGCAAAAAAGTTGGCCGACAGTTGCGATGGTATCATAAGTTATGCATCTATAAGAACTTGTTTAAGAATGCTGTAGAATGCATAAATCTCTCGCTTTGAATGCAGAGAACTGCAGGGCCCTAATCCTCTATGAAAACACAGATTCCACACGATACGAAACCACGTCGTTATCGTGTCTTGTTCAAATCGTGTCACAGCATTAGAAGTACCTTCACTTTACATTAAAGATATTTTTATTTTGAATAAATATTGACATAAGTGGTGGTAACTTTTGACCTGTTGATGTTTTGGAACGCGTTTCAGTGAAACATGATTTTTGACCGTTCAAATTGTGCCAATTTCACATTCATTTCGCGCGGTTTCGGTTTCGTTTTATAGAGAATAGATTTTTGCAGATTTCTTATCTAAGACAAGGAATTCGCGTGGTTTCAAAGTAAGGAATCGTAAAGTGGTCATACAGAATTAGGGCCCAGTTGTAATCCATGTTATAGTAGACGGTAGACGCGAAAGCAGAAGAAGCCGATACCACAAACTATTTTACTAGAATAATTTTGCTTCTCTGTGAATACTGTTAAATCACAGAGTAAAATAACTTTTTGCTTCTGTGTGTTAACGTTAAACAAAGCACAATTAGACACTTAAAAATAGATTCCAGCAGCCTCCTAGATGTAAGCTCATATTAAAACGCTCAGCCATGAATCGGTAGGTACTAAAGTAAAACATTAATTTATAAAGCGATCATTTTGTAAAAGAAATCTCTGTTTGAGCATAGATCGACGCTTGAGCTCCGCAGACCATAAATTACGTAACTCGCAACAAGTTTGCAACAGGCGTCCGCAATCATTACTGTCAAACATCACTTTGGCAGAGCAGAAGGCAATCGAGTGCTAAATCACCGTCTGTCGGACTATTGATGAACTAAAAAGTACATTATTTTGTTTTCATCTATTGCTTTTCTGTTGCTAGTGGCGCTAGTATCAAAGGCCAAAGTGCGTTCAGCGACAGACGAGCAACAGCCGGGCGACTTAAGAGTTCCAGTGACATCTTGCGACCGATTGCTAATTGTCTGCTGTCGCTTTGCTACTGCTGTTGCACCTTTTACATAATACGTCAGCCGTTCTGTAATACGGGCCTAAAAGCTCAAGCATCATTTGCCGCTGATGAGGACGCCCATTTTCTACAGACACCGTCGTTTTAATTTCCATCCACAAATACATTTCGCAAATGTTTCTTGTTCATATCCTGCTTGGAACGTGTTGTCTGTAATAGGACGAAAAGGAAGCTGTATTTTGGGTTAGTATACAGTACTTACAGTGACTGTGTTGGGTACCATATTACTCGACATTTTTTGTCTAATTATCTAAGTATACAAGTATTCTAAGATCAGTTCATAAGTCTCATTTGCCCAGTTATTACTATTTTTACTTTAAACAACAGGCTGGATGGTTTGCCTAGTTTCCACTTAGGACAAGTTTGGTAGGTATTCTTATAACTACTTTTACTTCGTGTTTGTACGTTCATAATGTGAAAGTCTTTGTTTAAAAATAAACTGAATGGATATAATAATCTTTTACTTTTAACTCCCGACCATGCTGAGTAGTCTGCAACTCTGCATCCATCGGCTCCCCGCGGTTTTCACCAGATCGTCGGTCCACCTAGTGAAGGGCCGGCCTACGCTGCGTCTTCCGGTTCGTGGGCGCCACTCCAGAACCTTTCTTCCGCATCGGTAGTCAGTTCTACGAGCGACGTGGCCTGCCCATTGCCATTTCAATTTGCTAATTCTAAGAGCAAACGAAAGTTTTCAATCAGTGCGTGTTGCCAGTGATGACTTATGGAACTGAGACATGGTCTCTTACTGTTGGCCTGATTAGTAAGCTCAAAGTCACGCAGTGAGCTATGGAGAGAGCTATGTTCGGTGTTTCCCTGCGAGATAAGCTCCGGAACGAGGAGATCTGCAGGAGACTAAAGTGACCGATATAGCTCTTAGAATTAGTAACTTGTAAGTGGCAATGGGCACGCCACATCGCTCGTAGAACTGACAACCGATGGGGAAGCAAGTTTCTTGAGTGGCGACCACGAGCCGGAAGACGCAGCGTAGGCCGGCCCCCACTCGGTGGACCGACGATCTGTTGATAGCCGCGGGGAGCCGATGGATGCAGGAGGCGAGCAGCCGCTCAAGGTGGCGCGCTCTGGGGGAGGCCTATGTTCAGCAGTGGACGTCTTCAGGCTGTTAATGATGATGATGAATGCTAAGAGCTATATCGGTCACTTTAGTTCTTTTGTATTGTAAAAATATATAAAAACTGTTTCTAAATACTTAGTTAAATCGAACGCCTGGATATCAATCAGACATTTCTTCTCAAAGGCTTAAAACTATTCTATGGGCAAAAATATAATTCAAAATAAATATTCGCTGACATTATCTGTACCGCAAATCGAAACATAATAGATAACGGCAACTTACATTTGACCATCAATTAGTTTTCTGAGCATAAAAAACCTTCACAATGGGACCGAAAAAACATGGGTGTATCAATTAAGGCGAGATTGTTCTGATAACAATACGATTTAAAATACATGTGATTCGGTACAAAATGGCATTTATGTCAATATCTTAAGGTTTAATTTTTTTTGGCAGAGTTAATAGTTAGTTGGGTACTTGGTAAAAGGATGAAATGAAGATAGAGTTGTACCTATATGTGTATTGTTTTATCGATATACCGGTACCAGTCTATTGTTAAAGGTAGACAAAGATGAACAAAATTTGATCAAGCTTTTATATCTAGAATATACAGCTTGACAAACACGCTAACCTATATGCATAAAAATGTATATAATACTTACATTAATTTGTAAAACAATATATTTATTAGTTTAATATTACTTATTTAATTTTTATTCCAGTTTCTTCCACCAGTAAGGGATAGTTACAAAATTTTTGATGCTAAAATGTTGTGGTTCATAATAAAAAAAATTACTACTTATATCATTTATTTTTTATTATTTATTTAAATCTTAATCAGCTCACCAATGACATAAAGCTTATATTTGTGTGCGGAATTTGCTTTCTCAAGGAAAACATCGTGATGATATCGATATGTTCAAGTATCACATAAAGAACCGATACCATTAAATAGCCCTAAGTAATTAACCTAAAAAAATTTTTTTTTTTAAATCTTTTTTATAAACCACAACAATTAAGCATCAAGTATTTTGTAACGATCCCTTACTGGTGGATGAAACTGGAATACAAATTAAATATTAACTATTTTGGATTCTCCAGTGGATCATTCCAGTGGCTCAAACTGGATTAGACCAAACAAATGAAGATCGATGACACCTGCAGAAGTACGAGACTGTGTCGCAGATATATCAACGTCTTCTCAGTAAATGGGGAAATAAAGTTAAGTTATATTATATTTGTCACGTTGTAACAAACTTAATTATGGTTTATCTTAGTACATTCATCAACATCAACAGCCTAAAGACGTCGTCTACTGCGGAACATAGGCCTCCCTCACAGAGCGCCACATTGAGTGGCTGCTTGTGTCCTGCATCCATCGACTTCCGCGGTTTCACTAGGTCGTCGGTCCACCAAGTGGAGGGCCAGCCTAAGCTGCGTCTTCCGGTTCTTAGTCGCCACTCGACAACTGAGAACCTTTCTTCCCCATCGGTTGTCAGTTCTACGAGCGATGTGGGCTGCCCATTGCCATTTCAACTTAGTACATTGACATTGGCGAAACTGTAGTATTTTCGCAGAAACCATTAACTAAGATTCAATTCAATTCGACAAACATAATCAAGTTTTTTGAACCTAAGTGCGTTCGGTTTGAAGCAAGTTTGAAGTCACACCGCTAACCCACACACACTTTTACTTGGCAAATATTTAAATCGTTCATCGTTCAGTCATACAAACTTATCAGATTTGCAATAAAACCTCGTTAACTCAAGTGTGCTTCGCGGATGTAAGCCATTGCTATTGTAAGATGACATCATTATTGCATTACAGGTGTAACCGCCGTGAATTTTGTTTGTACAACGGTTGTAGACAAGTATGGAGGTGGACTCTTAGATTAGAAACATATTTTTGTAGGTTTGTGATTAATCGCTGTTGCGCGATAAAAAAAACCGGCCAAGTGCGAGTCGGACTCGCGCACGGAGGGTTCCGTACGATTATCTATCCCTGCCATCTAGTGTTGAGTAGCAGTACTATTTAAAGCAGCGCCATCTATGACTCATCTGGTAAACGAGCAAAAAAATCACGTTTGTTGTATGGGAGCCCCCTTAAATATTTGTTATGTTCTGTTTTTAGTATTTGTTGTTATAGCGGCAACAGAAATACATCATCTGTAAAAATTTCACCTGTTTAACTATCACGGTTTATGAGATACAGCCTGGTGACAGACGGACAGACAGACAGACAGCGGAGCCTTACTCTTTGGGTACGAAACCCTAAAAATGTAGTACATACCTACCTACTTTTTTGTTTACAGCATATCGTGCACTCCTTGTATAATGTCACTTATTCAGAAGGTCAAACCTGTTAAGTAAGTGAAATAACCGCTTTTGTCTTATGGAGACGATTACATAATGTATATTTTTATGGCCAATACACCGCTCGTCATAAATTCAGTTGTCACAAAAACAGTTCGTACACACACTCACGCACGTACCTTTTACACATGTAAATTGGGTTTTTGTTTTCATTACAAACCACAGAAATATCTCGTTTCAAAAACACTCACAAACGCACACAAATACACACACACTTTCGTATAGATATAGAAATTGTCAATTATTATTATGTATTCTATAATGCGAACAAACTAACTCTGCGGTACCTACAAACTACATTCTTTCAAACACTTAAGTTTAAAAAGCTCCGTTATTTCATCGAAAAAAACGTTATTTATTCTTTGACAGTCTTACAGAAGTTATAATAAATCATTACCACCAGTCATCATAATTTATCGATATTTATAATAGGTTATGAGCTGCAAAAAGTTTCTCTCCATCTTTACAAGCACAGTACACAGTTACACAGAAGGTAATTAGTGTGGCCAAAGCCGCTATGTCACTGCGGTAGATGACCTAGCTGTGCCTATCATTTTATTCTGTGCTTCTATTTTACTAGCTACCCACCCTAGCTTTGTTCGGTTTTATTATGTTTTACGTCCTGATCCTGTCCAAAGAAAGAGTGAACGGAGAGGGAAAAGAGAGGAGACGGTGAATGGATGAGACCGCAAAAGGAGGCAGGTGCCGCCTGCAGCACAAGTTTCTTCAAAATCCGTTCAGTAATTTCAGCATGAAGCGGTTTCAAAAAGATAGAGAGAAAGACTTCATCGTAGTTCATCGGGCTCCCTCCACTTGGATTCACAGCTCGGATCAACATATAGATCCGCAAATACTTTTACCTCCTCTGAAATTCATACTGAGAGGATTCAAGAATAAACATTATTTTTATATGCCACTTCGATCCACAAACGAGTGAATTCAAAAATACTAATTTTTTTTATATGCCACTTCGATCCACAAATGATTGGATCCTTAGCTCCCAAATATATATTTGGGATAGTGGCGAAGCCATAGACTAGAAACACACACAGAAACAGGTCACAGATTTCGTGTTTGATCCCCTGGAACGATCCCTTGAGGGATCAAAAATATTTTCCCAGTATAAAGAACTAACTCCAGTTTAATTTGCTGTCATCTATCGCTATGATTTATTTAAATGGGGTGTCTTTTTACTATGTAACACTTTGTTAGCATTTTTGATTATTTGTTACAGTTCACTTCACCATTTTTTCGTATCGAGTTTTTATTTTTTGGTAAACGTGTTTTGATTTTTTCAGTTGATTATGAACAATATTGACATGCATTTTTGTCAATCCTATAAATGAGAGGCACATTTTGAGTAACATTCAAGTTAGGTCGACTTGAGAGTGTTCAGTTAGGCTCTTTTGTGAACGTTAAAAATACACTAACGAAGTCTACGAGATGTACCTACTACTGGCAATTACTGTAAAATTACTGTAACGGTTCGTAGAGCAACCATCCTCGGCAGGCTGGTAACAGGCACCTACGGTGATAGCATTCCTTAATACAGACAAAAAAGACATAAGTCATGCCTACTTAATGTACTTTTCGCCTATAACGAGATGTCAATCTTGGAAATCATTCGAGAGCTGCCTATAACAATAATTTGCGTTTTTGACGGATCGTCTGATATACCGTAGGATCTGCTCCATTGCAAAATTCGTTGTAAATCACAGTTGGTAACTTCAATCGACGCATGTAACTGATCCAATGGGGCATGCGTATAAATCTGTAACTCGATTATGATTTATGTATATATATAGTTATGTACGTTATACGAATAAAATCCTTTACAACATCGGACGAAGTTTTCTGTTATATCTGTTATAATAATAATAATGCCTAATGATCACACACATAGATCCTAGACCCTAACTAGGGTTCCTTGTATCTAGGGGCCCAGGAACTACGAGGACCATGCTCCCACAACACCCAGACACACACCAAGTATTTGCGCTTTTTTCTGTTGTCCTATCGCGGGAATCGAACCCGCCGCCTCCGGGTTATGAGCCGACCTGCTCAACCACCACACCACGGAGGCTGGGTGCACTGTGCTATGTGTGTACGAGAGTAAGTACATAACTGAATCAATTTTATTATTTAAATTTTCATATAATTACTATTTCATTTTGAATTTTAAGTTTTAATGAGATTTTTTAAATTACTGACTTATAATTCAATCATGTATCAATAAATATGTTTTTCTGTTTGCCTGTTTTATCTGTTGAAATTGCTTGTACGCAACGCAAAAGAGAACCTTATATACTACGAGTATTTATACTAAGTATTTTTTTCGTTATTTTGCACCTATTTGTGTATAATTATACACATACTAATTAGCAAACAATACAACGTTTTAATTTCCGCTAACCCACAATAGGTCCAAACAAAAGCAATAAGCTATAACAAAAGAAACATAATACACTGCCTCGTTCGCGAAACTTGGAATGAACAAAACTCGTTTCTTATTTATATCAACGGAAATTGAAAATTATAAAAGCGAAGGAATATTACCAGTGTAATGATTAAATCAAACTTCATTAATGTAATTTTATGATGGGGAAGAAAGGTTCTCAAGTGAAGACCACGGCTGAGTTGAACCGGGCCGAGTGGGGACATGTTTTTTTTTGAACGGGCTAATGCTGTTCGTCTCTATCGACCTTTACAGCGTCACCGGGCGGGATGGCAGCGCTTAAGGCGCCCAGCCGAGAAACGTGGGAGGCAACTAGCTCAAGGGCACCCCTGGGATGCGAGCCTCGGCTTGGGCCGTTGCCGGGATAAGAGGATCAAAAAGGCTACGTCCACTGGAAGAATGGACCCTATGGAAAGTCACGACCGTTCTAGCTACCCTACGGAGGGTACGTCGACCTCGCCGGCGGGGTTGGTGTCTGATTGTGTTACGCTGGTATCCTGATCCTGAAGGAGCACGGAGGTCACTGTACCGGTGACCTGAATGTGCGATTGAATAACGTGACGAGCTAGTCGTTCACCTGATGTTAAGCAACACGGCCGCCCATAACAGTTGCAGTGTCACTCGGAACTCTAAAACAATAAAATTTCGCATGACACTGCACTGCGCACGTCATCCTGAGACATCACACAGTCTAATAATCAGATTACTAGACTGTGATTCAGGTCATAAAGTCTCATTAGCCCAATAATTTCACTAGCTACAATGCCCTTCAAACCGGAACACAGTAGTGCTTGCACACTACTGCTTGGCGGCAGAATAACTGGCAAAGCGGGGCTACCTAGACGAACTTTGCAGAAAAGTCCTACCACCTAGTAAAACCTGGGGTGGCCCCAGTCTAGTACATGAGCCAACACGTCTAACTATATAGTATGATTTTGGTCACGTTTCAAGAGCGAACGCGCAAACTAACAAATAGCATAACTTAGGTATAATAGTATTCATTATTCTGACAGCTGATTTGTTTTCAGAAACCACAAATCACATGTGAAAGTGTATTTGGCACGCATTCAGAAAACAATCGTAAATTTAACTTGGCTTGGGACCTTATGCAATTATTTCAATTTGAATTGTTTATTTGCATAAACAGTACATTGATTCCTATCATGGAGTACGAAATCAATAGAGTACTACTAACCTACTAAAATCATGTTCTTCGTAAGAACACTAATGCGGGCCTATCTAGCTATAAAAAAAGTTAAGGTGACCAATGGCCAAAAACTAACAAATTTTGACCATTGGTTATTGGTTGAGTTTTTAAACATTGGTTACTTTAACCACGGATCAAAAAACCCACCCTTAGTCTACTGATGCTGGATATAGGAAGGCACGCTACTGAACCTGGTCTTCTGCTCTTCTCATCTAGCCGTCAGTCATTCAGCGCATGTCGTCACAGACTACAGATTGTAGCTGGTCTAAACAGCATTCATTATTTAATAAGACCGCCTTATATCAAACAACACCAATACAAGCCATGAAATACCTAAATATATCTCTCATAATCTCTCTCTCTACATGTGGGTACCTACACAAATGACGTGACGGACTAGTCGTTCGCTAAAACTTGACTCTGCCTTAGAATATTTATAGTAATAGTTAGAGTTCAAAACACTTAAATAATTATAGTAATTTGCTTTACGCAGCTAGTTTTATATAATTCTAAACAACTCTCCCTAAAGAACACTTATACTAAGAGCAACGTCCAGACTTTACCCTGAGGAGAACCTTTAGGGTTGTCAAAAGCGGGATTAATCCCGGGATCCTGATTACAATTCTGGGAACCGGTCAAAAACGGGATTGATCCCATCTGAGTTAATGGATTGCAGGGATCCACAGCTATAATTGGACAGTGGGGCCAATTTTAAAGGCTTTCGTTGACAGATCAAAAACTCCTAAAGCTATTGCTACTCTGGTCAAATAAACATCAATCTAAAAGATGGTTATATTTTTAAGAACTGAAGAGTATCAACTCATCATCATCGCTCGTAGAACTGACAACCGATGGGGAAGAAAGGTTCTCGAGTAGCGACCACGAACCGGAAGACGCAGCGAAGGCCGGCCCTCAACTCGGTGGATCGACGATCTGGTGAAAGCCGCGGGGAGCCAATGAATGCAGAAGGCGAGCAGCCGTTCAAGGTGGTCGCGCTCTGGGGGATGCCTATGTTCAGCAGTGGACGTCTTCAGGCTGATGATGATGATAAATTAAACTATAGTAATTTAGAATAATCCTACGTTGACACAGATTTACTAAATAATGACGTAGAAAAAACAATTCTTTTTTCAATTTATGCCAAACGAAAAATCCGTGGCACAATTTTTACTTCAAACGAAGCCTGAATTGCGAGATTCTTTTGATATTTTCTCGACCTCACACAAGTGTGGAAATATTTGCCTTCTAAGAACGTTGTTGGGCTTCAAAGGAAGTTAAGCACCTTTGTATTGAAACTCTGTGAAGGCAAAGAGTGCCACACATACTGTTAAAGCTTCTTAAAAGCCGTGGAATGAAATTTCGCGAAAAATGTACGGTAATATTTGAGATTTGGAATTTTGCAGGAATATATTCAGGCAAATTCAAAATACTTTTGTACTGTCGTAAATAATAGCGCCACATATAGCCGTTGGTAAAGTTTGAATGGCCAATTAAATGTTATGATTCTTTTAACTTGAGGAAAACATTCGACGTTTTATGTGCACAGGTACAAATAAAACGATAACTATACAGTAATTTAACTGAAAGTAAATAAATAATCTATATATATAAAAATCAATTGCTGTTCGTTAGTCTCGCTAAAACTCGAGAACGACCGAACGGATTTATCTTATCTTGGTCTTGAAATGTTCGTGAAGGTCTAGGCAAGGTTTAAAAGGTGAAAAAAATTTAACCCGTGCGAAGCCGGGGCGGGTCAGCTAGTAGTAAATAAATAAAGCCCAATGATCACATACATAGATCCTGGACCCTAATTAGGATTCCCTGTATCTAGGGACCCAGGAACTACGAGGACCATGGTCCCACAACACCCAGGCACAGAAAAAGTATTTGCGCTTTTTTTTAATGTGCACAAATAATACTTGCCCTGTCGCGGGAATCAAATCCGCCGCCTTCGGGTTATGACCCGACCTGCTCAACCACCACTCTACAGAGGAAAGTGGTTACAAAAGAAGAGAATAGGTCAACCATTACTAAAGAGTACCTACACGTTCTTGCCTAAAATTACGCATACTTAAAATACAAGTCAAAATAGAGCATATTATCCTAACAAAACTAAATTAATGACAACTAAAAATTATAATTCTGTATGTCCATTTATTCACTCCATGTCTTGACAGATATAACGTCGTTTCAGACACCAGGTGCATGCCACTAAATCCCGGGGTCCAGGACATATTTTCCGCCCTATTTTAGAGACCCTCATCAAAATTCGAATCCACTCTAAACTTTACCACCATCCCGCCATTAGCTGAAGGTTGGATCCATCGCGCTCGATCTGATACGTTGGCTCAGTACGTTGACCTACGTTGATTATCAGAAATATAAACGTATGAAACATGTAACGTATAATAATTTAATCTAGTTTCTGTACGACATCACAGAGAAAGAAAAATTACGTGAGAATTAGTACCTATACTGTGGTAGGCCTCGCCCGAGGTGCCGCTGTCTTAATGGACATTTTTTTCAAAAGCATCCTTTCGGTAAAGGGCTTCTAGTTCTAGCTAAAGTGACCTATCTGTACTTATTGTAAAAATGCCGTTTTAATACCGGGGAAGATCTCCGTTGGTCATAATTTTAAACATAGCCCATTTTTTTAAATTCTGTTTTCTATTTAAGTATATCATTTCGTGGTAAATATTATTTTGTTTTTTTAGGCTTAGTGTACTTACATGAATATAGGTAGTATAATTCTTTTTTTTACAACTAAATAGGCCCGCATTTGACCGCAATCTCACCTGATGGGAAGTAACGATGCGATCAATTAATAAATAAATCATATTATTTATAAATTAGATGTTTTTAAAGTACCTATATTATGAATTATAAATAAACCCATTTAGAAGTTTGAAATAAATGAGGATAAAGATTTCAAATCCATTTGTTTCTTCTCCACCAGCCGGAAACAATCCATTGATGTTTTTTAATATCGAATATCAGCAAATTTTGATCAAAACTTTTACGCTCAACTCTTATTTAACTTCCCCTCAACAAAGTATTCGCCGAATTTCATTATAAATATAAATAAAATATAAATATAGGTACTTAGGTATTTATTTTGTGCCTTTGCTAATCATTTGTGTTCGGCGTAAAGGTTAATTGATCATCTTTATTAATGCGGCACGGTTAATTGCGATAACGGGAAATTCGAAATTCTTTCGAAAATTATTTGTGGAAGGTACTGTTGGATACGCTACCTACTGGTAGTGGGCTGGAGCATTTGGGCTGTCTTTTTTTATTTATTTTTTAAATGTAAATGAATGACGTCACGAGCTAGTCGTTTGCCTAATGTTAAGCGTCACGGCTGCCCATAACAGATTGCAGTATCACTCGGAACTCTATATTAATATAGTTTTGCGTGACACTGCACTGCGCACGTCATCCTGAGACTTCACACAGTATAGTAATAGGGTTACTCGACTGTGTTGATCATATCATAAAGTCTCATTTGCCCAGTAATTTCACTAGCTACAATGTCCTTCAAACCGTAACACAGTCGTGCTTGCACACTACTGCTTGGCGGCCGAATAACTGGCAAAGCGGTGGTACCTACCTAGATGAACTTTGCAGTAAAGTCCTACCACCTAGTAAAACAAGCGTCTAAATAAAACAAAGTTAACATTAATGTATAAAGGATGCATCAGGTGCATAGACAACGGTGCTGCTTACCACCAGGCGGTGCGTCATCTTGTTTGCCTCTATCCACCATCTTTTCTTCGGTATTCCTTGTCCCTTCTATCCTTCGGCATTATCACTTTCTTGGTAATACTGCAATGCGTGTTCCACATAATTTGTCAGTCCATGTTCCCAAAAATATATGGACTATTAAAATTATGTATACCTACTTTCAGTAGTTTCCTACATTTTTTACCATTGCCTCTCATTCAGTCTAGAATCATTCAAAGGTCTAAAAACGTTGGGAAAAAGTGTAAATTGGAGCATAGAATCGACTAGCAACGAAAGCAGTGTTTGCCACCGCCCGGGGAGGCAATCTAACATGCTCCGGTAAATATCGCCGTTTTATTTGGCGAAATTACGCAAAGCTTTGTGCTTTTAGCGAAAACTGGTCCAATTTGTTGCGATTTCGGTTTGTTTTCCTTTGTTTTTATGATTTGTACAAAAGAGAGGATACTTTCGTAAATGCGTCAATTTAATTTGATGTCCAGAATTTTTTCCCGAATCCAACAGTTGGACTAGTGTTTTAGCTTTCATTGGACAAAAGTATCTAATTTGTTAGTTTCTGTCAAGTTAGCGCTCGCCATCGGGCAATAAACCAGCTCTTAGCTAACAATGAGGCTTTTTATTTTAAAAAAACACTAGTTCCGCTTCTTTTCTAGATGGCGCTGTAAGTACATAGTTTAAACCTTTCAAACCACAGAGTAGTTTAAACATAAGAAAATACTTAGACTACCTACAAAGAAATGTCAAATTCAGTTGAGTGGACCACGAGTACATTGTCTGTAGTATCTCCTAAGTAGTCTGTGGTGCATTATTCTTAAGTAAATTGAAGTACAGCAGAACTGCGAGACAGATAAACGTTAATATTATGATCCAAAATTAAGCCGAGCTATCGCGCAACGAAAATAGAACAAACTAAACAGTTTAGAGTTGTCAGTCAGTATCGTGACACATTTCCTATAACCTGTGGTCTATGCTTGAAACAGTGACAGTGACAGATTTTGGTAAAACCACAACTGGCGCCATCTATTGGGTCATACATAAAACACCATTTCTTTTTTTAAAATAAAACTCCTCATTATAGCAAAAATTTACACGCGGTGTACAATAAAAAGTAAAAGTATACCCGGTTATTTATCACGCACTAATCCAGGTAAATGGCGCAACAAAATTCTGGAAGGCACCGCTAAAATTACCTATTTACGAGCCCTTAAATTTTAACTAGGAGATTACGTCCGTTCAACTCATCAGCTTTGAGAGTTAACACTAATAAAATAAAGTAACGCCTTTGAACACAATTTTGTTAAACTTCTGAGCTTAGAGCTCCCGCGCACTCGGTGCTTTTCCACAATAGTTGATTACGATTGCTATTTGTAGTATACATAAGCAAGCTATGCTTATGTATATTCTAAGGTGTCACCGCATATGTGTAATATTATTACTAATGGTATCACTAATGGATGCTATTTTTTTATACTTTATAGGCAAAGCATTTGACCACTGTCTCACCAGATGGAAAGTGATGACGCATTCTACGATGGTACATGCTTGCCCAAAAGATGCCTGTTCACCTCGACTTGAAGACACCCAGATCATAGTTAGTTAGCTTCGCTAGATTCAATTTGTCAAATTAGCTATAATCCTTTAAGAATTTTCCGGTTTTTATCTCGAACTCCATGATCCTTACAAAAATTATATATTTTTTTATGACAATGAATATCGTGACTACCTCAGTCGTTCACCTGATGCTAAGTGACACGGCCGCGCATAACAGTTGCAGTGTCACTCGGAACTTTAAAATAATAATGTTTTGCGTGACACTGCACTGCGCACGTCATCCTGAGACATTACACAGTCTAGTAATAAGATCACGAGACTTTGTAATCAGGTCATAAAGTCCAACCATATGGAACCAACCTGGAAGTATGCTCTACAGAATTATAAAAAAAAAAAAAGTTTGTTCACAATTATTTTATATAGGTAACATACACAATAAATCATACATCCGAATAGAGAACAGGCAACATTTGTGAAGTCGCGTTAATAATGATACAGCCAAACAACAAGTAACCATCACTGAAACAAAAAGTACCAAGTGTGCGCAAGTTCAAACTTAATAAAATTCCGAGTTTATAATCCAGTAATATATTGAATTGCGAGGTGTTAACGAAGTGTATTGATTTGACCCAGTTTTCTGTCACTGGAACGGTTTCAAGTTTTGCGTAAATGGTACAATAATTTGAATAAGTAACGACCAATTTCACCGAACTTAAATAAAGCTTAAAAGCAAAAGCAAGACCGACGACCGGGGTAAAGCAGCGGGAAACCGATGGATGCAAGAGGCAGGTTATGGTGGCGTTCTATGGTTTACAAGTATATGTGTCGTTTCATCCAAAGGATATTGAATCGGCGATACAAGATGTTGCAGAAGATCTGTGCAGGATTGCTGCCTGGTCATCTGACAATTGTCTCCTACTCAACCCAAATAAAACTAAATTTATGGTGCTGGGTAGCATACGCCAGTTATCATCTCTTCCGCCTGTGATCAACATCTCGCTTTTGGGTGAGACAATAGAACGGGTTTACGAGGCGCGTAACCTAGGGTTGTACGTTGATGTACAATTAAGATTTGAAAAGCATGTTGCTGACTCAGTACGAAACTGTTTTTATCGGCTTAAAACTCTTTATAAGCTTAGACCCTACTTATCCCAGGAATTGCGAATTCAACTCGTTGAATCGTTAGTTTTGTCGAAGTTAAACTTTGCCGACACCGTGTATGGGCCTCGTTTGCTGGTACGAACACAACGCTTACTGCAACGAGTGCAAAATGCATGCGCGAGGTTCTGCTTTGCAATACCGCCAAGAAGCCACGTTACGCCATTTTTGAATAACTATCGTATTCTGAAAATGAAATCACGTTAGAAGTTGCATCTGGCCTGCCTTCTGTTTGGTGTAGCAATTTACGGGATTCCTTCATATTTGCATGACAAACTGAAGTGGACTTGCGACACCAGACAACGTTCGAATAAGCATGGCTCTAATCAGCTGTCCATACTAAGGCACCGTACTGAGGCATTTAGGGGTGGCTTTCGGTATGCTGCTTCTAAATGCTGGAACAATATACCACCGCCAATTAGAGCGTTGAAAAGTGTGGATGGTTTTAGAGTCATGCTTAAAAAATATTTAATTGATGAGCAAGTGAAACATGGCAACATTATTTATGATCGGTCCTTTATTTAATAACACAAGTGACTGCAGTATAGTCAACGAATATTATTACCTGTCGTTTTAGTTGTATGTTAATTTAATTGCTTTATATTTTTATGTACCTGTCTATTGCTATTAATATTTACCTAATCCAGCTTATATTTAAACTTTTATATCTATTACTATATTAAGTAATGATATGTGTATTTATTATGTGTAATTGTGTAATTGTGTAAATTATATGTATATTATTTATGTGTGTATTTAAATAATTTTTAATGTTATTTAGTATTTCTTTTTTTTATCCGTTTGCAGAATTTATCCGCCCGCGGGGTTTCAGCTGAAAATCAGCGTCTGGTACCGAGGGAAGGTGCTTGACATTTATGCTGAGCTGAACGCCCTTTCAACTTCACCACGAAAATAATTTCTCTTTTAATAATTATCTATATGCACAGTAATATAAAATTAAGTAAGCTCCTTGTTTGTTATTTTTTATTGTGTATTGTGTAAGTATTGTGAAGTTGAATAAATGATCTTCTATTCTATTCTATTCTATGGGGAGGCTAATATTCAGCAGTGGACGTATTCAGGCTGTTGATGATGTTGAAATAAAGCTCGATCCATGAAATAGCAAACGTTGTTTATGCACGCTATATGAGCGCTATGCTACCTAAGTCGTTTCAGTTACGATGGTAATGAAAAAGTCTTCATAATGATGTATTTTTGATACCGGTACTAATCTAGAAAATACGTCGTTGTGAAATTATGTACATGTATTAGGTACAGAATCGCGCGCCCGTTTTTGTGCCGAGTTTGATAATACCAATTATTTTGTTCATTTGATTTGCCAAGTTTTAATTTTTTTTTTGTCTATGTGGAGCCGAGTGAGGATGCAGCTGATGATTACTTAGATAAGGTTGACTCACACAATTCGCCCCATTTACTTTTAGTTGACTATACCATAAACTTAAAAGATCTTTATTTTACTTAATATGTTGTTAATTCTCCATAGAAACGATAAATGGACAAGTTTCAATCCCCCCCCCAACTTTTGCAGAAATGTACGAATAAACAGGCTGTTAGAATTAAATAACAGATTTAATTTCCGATCTTACACATTACCATGGCAGTGCCCAGCCTACAAGACCATCATTAAAGTGTTAACTATAATAACCAGTGGTAACTAGACTGGTCCGGTACACGATAGGATCTTTGAATAGCATCGTTTAATTTCACGCCATTCGCGGCGCGGCGCGCGTGTCCATTGTTTGTAGACGAATTAAAAGCTCGTTTTTCGGTGTAAACTGTTTATCTGCTTTTAGTTGTTCATAGAGATCGTATAATTCACTCTTTTTTCGAAAATACAAGTTCTCTACCAGTGTATCGTTGCCTGCAGGCGTAATATTATAAATCTAGAAACCTTGAACTGATTTCTGGATGTGTCAATTCGGCTTGCATTCCAAGAATACAGTGAAAGAGATATTAATTGGATTAGACGATACATACAATTAACCAGAATGTACTTATGTTTAAAACTGCGTCCACCTTACCCCCACAACATACCACACTTATACGACCTATGCGGCTCGTGAGCCACTGAATTCACAATTAAAGTGGTGATTGTAACGACTGTCGTTCGGTGGCTCATCCTGCGATGTCATCTATCATGTCTCAGTCGTTATTATTTGGACTCGGGTGCTTAACTATAGAACCGCACTTTTGAAAATATAATAATGTATATCTCAGTCCGAGCAACTCATAATGAGCAGCTCAAAAACGTGAGTGCTCGTACTATGCCGGAACTTCCATACCCGGAGAGTACCAAGGTCGTTGAACTGTCGCCAATTTAAAGTGAAACGTACCGTATGTGAACAATGGAAATGGTTCCTCCGTTGAATTATACAGATTTATAGTTGCACCGAGCGAATATAAGTAGAGTAAGTTTCACTCTCGTTGGCGAACAGTTAGGCGACGTCGGCCGGCCGACCAGACTTCTGCTTACGTAATAGGCTACCTTTACGATGACAACAACATAAAATTGCAAATGCTTCCTCTGCCGGCATACTATATCTGGTAATAGGTCCTTACCTGCGCTCATGTTGATCATTTATGCGATGTACTTAGATCTCTCTCCGAGTGACAGCACTAAGTTCCATTTGCTCGTTTTTTTTATTGTATGCGTTTGACCACTACTACTATCTTTCCTATTTCCTCCAAAAATGTTCATACATTGTGTATCATGCATGTAGATATTAATATACACATGTTGAGGGATTAATTTAGAAACTAATTTTAAAAGGTGATTTAAAGATTAATTCGTTATATATTCCTTTTGAAGCTGCAAACTCAATGTCAAGATGTTTTAGCGCAACAATCCCTTTTATAAAAGGGATACCTGCTTTACCATTTCATCGTAACGTCTTATAAGTGTCTTTTATACGCCTACTTCGCTCACAAAACCGACGGGGAAGAAAGATTCTCGAGTGGTGACCACGAATCGGATGACGCAGCGTAGGCCAGCCCCCCACTAGGTGATGGACAGGCGAGCGGTCAAAACTTCGGGAAGCCAACCTACTACTACTACTACTACTTGCCTCCTATGCAGGAGACAAGTAGCCGCTCAAAATAGCACTCTGTTTGGAAGATGTCTTCAGACTTTTGATGATGAAGTGTCTCCAAGAGCTCTCTAATAATATCGTTCAAACTCAAAATCAAAGTATTTTATTGCAAATAGGCTATTCATAGCACTTTTACAAGTCAAATGAGATTAGGTACTTAAAGTACTTAAATTAAATTATTGTAAATACTGAGCATATAAAATCACAAAGTGCGCAATGTCAAATATTATAGGTACATATATAGCAAGCCTATTACAATAATGTGAGTTTGATAAAAAAGAAGTTCTCTTTTCAACTACAGGTGCAAGCAATCCGGCACAATGCAGAATAGACAACTCCGATCCGTAGCGTCGTTAAGGTTAAAGTTTAAAGTAACAAACTCAAAGAAAACTATATCGGAAGCTTAGAATACTTATTTTAATAACTAAGCCAGGTTTGCAGTTAGTAAAATTTATACAAAGCCAGGTGTGCAGTTCGTAAAAACTTATACAAAGTAGCTCGTTAATCCATGAGACGTCATAAAAAATCTGTATAAATTACACAGAAGTCAAAGTAAGCCAACTTTTTCCAATGCAAATAAGGTTTAATGTAGGCAAAAAGCCGCTCAAGCTTGGCGCTCATTAGCTAGATGCGGCGCGGCGATAAAAAATGATTCCAGGCTAGAGTTTAAATGTATTTGTAAAAGGAAAAGACATTACGATTAAATGTTTCTTTTTTTTGTTTTCCTTTTGTTAAGGCAGGGTTTTTAAACCCGTCTGAACGACTACAATGGAGCTAATATTTATGTTATAGATTGAACATGGATCTAACAGTATCAATATTTAACAATTATTAATTTGAAAAATTATAGCGGATGCTTCCATCTGACATTTAAGTAGTGCGGGAACATTTCTCGTGACTCTAGGGGTCTAGCAAAGATGCCAATGTGAGGCGTCAACGCCTCATGCTAACTCCAAAATGTATGGGAAAGACATTGCGTGCGGAAAAAATTTCCGCAGCTAGTGTCATAGCATTCCCATACATATTGGATTTAGCGTGAGGCGCGCTGGCATCTTTGCTAGCCCCCCCCTCCCCCCCCCCCCCCCCCCCCGGTCTGCTAGTGTTGTTCCTTTAGCAATTAGAATCGGTCCATTTGTTTTATCAATTAGTAATTAATAAAGTAATCATTTATTACTATTCGTTCAAAGCATCATGGAATCAAATTTCAGAGGGTAGGTAAATCCCACGACGTATAGTTCCTAAAATGTTTGCAACCACCTAGATGACCCACGTCTTTCAACTTAGAAAATAATTATAGTCCTAAACATTTTCGTAGCCACAAGGAGATGCGACCATAGCTTAGTTGGCAGAGGGTCTAATCCAGTGATTTAGAAGGCTCGGACTCAAAATCCGCTAGTTGCAAAAAAATTAGGAACTTTTTTTTTTCTTTATTCCAAAATAAATGTCTTCGGCTTCGATAAAATAACAATGCAGTGGTTTAATTCTATAAATGGCTTTTTCATGTTCTGTTTTGTGACTTTCGGGATGCTTTCGAGTTTAATTTTATTCGGACGTGACGTGACAAAATATAACGACATTAACTAGCTACAAACTACGAAGTGCGGTAATTCAAAATGTCAATTAGTAACATTAAAAGGTTTTGGCTGAGTTCAGCGTCCTAAAAGGGTTCCCTTCGGGTTAATCAAATTAATTAGCGCCACGCTTCTGAATAGTCGGCTTTCACAACGGTCTTTGATTGTCTAACTAATTAGTAATTACTTTAACTCAAAGGATTTATAAACAGAGGCTGAAGAGACGTGAAAACTATATAACTTACATAAAAAAAAAACAAAAAAAAAATATCCACTCTTCCAATGGACGTAGCCTTCTCGATCCTCTCATCCCGGCAACGGCCCAAGCCGAAGCACGCAACCCAGGGGTGCTCTTGCATCTGCCCCCCCCCGCCCGCCCGCCCGGTAACGCTGTAAAGGACGGTAAAGACCAACAGCATAAGCCCGTTCAAAAAAAAACAAAAAAGATAGGTATATTAGATACCTAAGAGTTTATTTTAGGTAGTTTGTAACAAAATAAATCAGGTACCATCTTTGGAGGACAACACTTGGAATATTATACTTGCATCTTCTACTTGAGTAGGTGATCAGCCCTAGAAAAAAAATTTGGCCGCATAAAACCTTCTTCGTATAATGTCGGATCCAAAGAAGTTGGACGTGTATTCTATACAACGTCGGATCTCCATCACAATAGGTGCTCCCTTAGATAGATAGATAAACTAATTATTGAAACACCCCATGCACAAATAATTGAAAACTAAGTGAACAAACTTAAGGCGACGAGTAGAGCAAACAAGGTGTTTTATGGTACCTTTCCTGGCGTAATTAAAACATGGGCTGCTTTGAATTTAAATAACATTTAATTCATTTCATTAAGTCGTTTGTGATGACCGCAAATACAAGATTAATAAATATAGCTCTATAGAAAAAAATCGCAAACCTCCCTCAAAAAATTGAAATGTTCCAATTTTACTGAGCTTCTACCGAATATATTTTTACAAAAAATAAATTAGTGTATTCCCAACAAACATTCAGATGTCGTGATGATTAAAAAACTTTGAAAAATACTATATAAAAATAGATATTAACTATAAACCGTCAAAATCAGTCATTTCGTGCGTTGTCTTTGTCGTTAGCGCCGCGCTGAAGTGCAGATTGAATTGATATTTAAGACTATTACGTTAAGGTTGAACCGCAGGAGAACTAAAGTGACCGATATAGCTCTTAGAGTTAGTAAGTTGAAATGGCAATGGGCAGGCCACATCGCTCGTAGAACTGACAACCGATGGGGAAGAAAGGTTCTCGAGTGGCGACCACGAACCGGAAGACGCAGCGTAGGCCGGCCCCCCACTCGGTGGACCGACGACCTGGTGAAAGCCGCGGGGAGCCGATGGATGCAGGAGGCGAGCAGCCGCTCAAGGTGGCGTGCTCTGGGGGAGGCCTATGTTCAGCAGTGGACGTCTTCAGGCTGTTGATGATGATGATGATGTTAAGGTTGACGTTTCTTTAAACCAATTTGGACCTGCTTATCTGGCTCTACTCGTCACCTTAACCAAAGTGCACCTTTAAGACTACGTACTTTATTATACTCTAAGGGTGCTCCAAAATGCAAGTGACACATGCTTCTATAGCTTCGTGACGCTTCGGCGCACAGTTTGGTCAGTAGAAAGGTAAATATAATATATGTATCATGCTATGTTAGATTATTATATTTATGGTTTTAAGTGTATGGTATTAGTATTTAGTATATATTATATGTATTGTTTTTATTTTTTTTAAGTAATTATACTTTTTTGTATTATTGTTGTTCTTAGTATGTAAGTTGTAACTGTAATAACACCAACCGTAATTTTGGTATCTTTCATTCCTGTCCATCCTAAGGTAGCCTGGAAGAAATCGCTTAATGCGATAAGGCCACCCGTTGTTCTGCCATTCTTATATAAATTTTTATATGCATTTTTGTTTAATGGTGTTCAATAAAGTATTATTGTATTGTATTGTATTGTATAATATAACATATAAAATATTAAATACTTAGCACAGGTACCTTTTTACTGTTGTGGGTGTTACAATTCTACGTTAATTATACTAACGTAGCAGTTAAGAATTAAAAAAAAAACATTAACATCCAAACAAAGCTAAAATCACGCCACAAATCTAGACGATTTACTGCGTCACGGGTTCCACAAAACAAAACAATGGTCCGTTCTATAAACCATTTTCAGCTCTTATCGTAGCTATTATACGACTGAATAAAAGTAGGCCAAAGCTGATACTGAGGTGGAACCGTCAACCGTGGAACAAAAAGCTTTTCATGCAAATTCAATTAAAATATTAGTACTATAAGCATAGCGACAGTTTATTCATTGAACATAGTAATAAAGTAGCATTGAGATTATTTACGACAGATATGAGTTTACTATGCAATTTATTTGGCCGCTAAACCACGACAGATATGGATTTTTCGGTTCACGGTCGAAACTCATAAAATCGTTTGTCATAATTTTGTTACAAATAAAAATGTTACTTATAATCATCATTTCACATAATGTGATTTATTATACTTTCACTACATCTAATTTTCTTTATTATAAATCAAAATTAATAATAATCCAAATTTATAAAAATGAAACTCATAAGGCGTATATAACATAACAGTACAAATTTATAATGTCCTTTTACCATAACTAACTTTAAGCATAAAACAAAATATCAATAATACTGTAAATTAATGTGGCTGGAACTGTTGATTGTTATATATATCCTAATCAGTTATAAAAACGTAGTACAACAAACAAAATTAACGTGTGGACTGTGGGTAATTGTAAAATAACTTATATTTTCTCATGTTATGTTGATTTTGGTGTTGTTTGTGAACTTTGTGCATTATTTTAATAAATAACTTGAAATGTCTAATAAAAACACGTGTAAAATATTTAAATCAAATAAAGTTAACCTGAAACTTAATATAGATGGTTTCTGTAATTTTTTAATATAAGCATAAGTGACTTCTGGCACTTCGCCGGCCGCTGCCGCGGCACGCTCGCTACGCTTCGCTTCGCTCGCTCGGCTCGTGCGTCGTGTGGTCACAGTTAACCTAACGCTCCTCCTCGCTTCGCTCGTCGTCGCACCTATTTATGACTTTGCCTTAGACTAGTATCTTAGTATCTTTAGGGTATACATGCATATGTATATAATGATTTAACTACCTCAAAATTATTATTATGTTAACTAAAAAATATGAAAAAGTCATTATGAACAATACAATTATGAATGCTGATTATTATGAAATTATAAGTAATGAAATTTATAATAAAAAAAAATATGATAAAAATATTCTTAACATTAACATTATAACATAAAATTTTATAAATTTAAACATTATTTGAATAAATTGTATAAGAAAAGATCAATATAAAAATTAACTATTATGAACAAAGTTATTTATAAATAACCACCATTATAAATTTCATCATTATTAAAAATGAGGTATGTGAAATGAAATTATGAATAATGAAATTATTAGTACAGACGGTATCCCAGATTTTTCATACAACTTTTGCCGGCCGCTGCTCGTCAGTACAGCAATTTCGATTTATCTCGAAGAAGGTTGTCAAAATAATGCTCAAATTACCAAGCATGTTTGAGAAAACTTCTTTTGTCTTTCAAACTCACATATTTGCCATAATAATAATATCTGCAGGAGAACTAAATGACCGATATAGCTCTTACAATTAGCAAGTTAAAATGGCAATGGGCAGGCCACATTGCTGGTAGAACTGACAACCGATGGGGAAGAAAGGTTCTCAAGTGGCGACCACGAACCGGAAGATGCAGCGTAGACCGACCCCCGGTGGCCCGACGATCTGGTGAAAGCCGCGGGGAGCCGATGGATGCAGGAAGCGAGCAGCCGCTCAAAGTGGCGCTCTACGGGGGAAGCCTATATTCAGCAGTGAACGTCTTCAGGCTGGTGATGATGATGAATAATATTATATTTGACATTAAGCAGCACTTCGCATTTTCATATGCTGAGTACAATAACTTAATTATGTATTTTGACTTGTAAATGTGCTAAAAGTAGCCTTATTTGCAATAAATTTCTATAATTATAATTGTAATGCAATCTATTCTACTTCTATGTCAAATCCAATACTTATATGGTTTTAATATCAGAAGTGAGATAAGTTATTCATTATTGCTTATTGATTTGATTGATCATCTTCTTAGACGAAGGTTGGAGTTGGTTCGAGGTCAAGCCCATAAACCAAAATTATTATTGGCCAATATTTCGAATATTGCTAACTTTTCCTGTGGCTAAACGATCGTAGCCATTTGCTTATGTATTTTATATTTCTTTTATATACTATAGACACGTGGAAACATAGGTATGGGGTAACTTTTGCCCAGCAGTGGAACAATATACCTTACATTGCACCTACAATACCTTATACGATAAGTTTTTTGGTAGGTTGAATAGTCAAAGACCTAAGTTTCTTAAAAAAGCAATGCCGATAATCGATGACAATTCTACCAAAGATAATTGATTAATTTTACGAATAAAATCAACCGAAATTATTGTCAACCAGTTTTATTGGTACGCTTTAAGATCCGTTAAAAGCTTAATTAAATACAAATCATTTACTTTCTTTATCAAAATTGTTATTGATATTTATAGCTCAAGAACCGGTTATGCAACTTTGCAACAAAGGTGATTGGACTTAATTAAGTTCTTGCGTTAATTCGTTTATCGATGATCGTTAATATTCGTTTTTATGTGGCCTTGATTAAAACGTTTACGAATCATTTGTAAATAATTTTTTGTGACATTTTTGGAAGACAGCTTTATTTTCTTATATTTTGGCACCACACAATTGGGTACACACAATTTGGTATTTAGCCAGTGTCAAGTATTGTAATTTTCATCATGTAAGAGAATATTTCACGTAAAGTTAAGTCTTATAGTCACAGTCTGGGTCAAATTTTCTAATCATACTCTAGTCAAAGTCATGCCCTAGTAAAGTGGTGGCAACTTTACTAGAAGCTTCTATGGAATTTTGAAAGCAACACGAAAAACCACGTTTCACCACATTATATCACTCGCCCACTTAAACATTAACACTGGGAAAAGCGCAAGTTTTGAAAATAATACAATGCAATGACGTGAACTTTTCCGCGTTCCCGCTTAAATATGTCTTTTCTGTCATTTATGAAGGCTTTAAAAAGATACGTAATAGCTTTTTTACTAACCTCTTTATTAAGATACATTACGTAACAGTGAGATACTGCGTTTTCTCTTATTTTATCTTCGCCTATTTTAAAAACAATAAAAAGGGAAGCAACATAAAATTTGCTACACAATGAGGAGTTTCCTTTTTGGCATTGTCAGTTTAGTGCTTTCATCGTAAACAGATAGCACTCACGTAGCTCCTGTATTTACTTTTTTTTTATCATGATCGCAGGATGCCATACTCAGAGAATATAAACTTCTTGGTCAAGCTAATGCTTCCAGAACTGTCGCCAATGCCATCTAGCGGAGTTTTGGCGGGAACGTGAAAAAGTTCACGTCGTTGCATTGTATTATTTCACAAAACTTATGCTTTTTCTGGTGTTAATGTTTAAAATTAGTGGCATTTTACGCATTAAGTGCTGAATTATGAGTATAAGTGTGAGCAAGTGATATAATGTAGTGAAACGTGGTTTTTCGTGTTGCTTCCAAAATTCCATAGAAGCCTCTAGTAAAGTTGCCACTACTTTACTAGGGCATGACTTAGACTGGATTATGACTACCTGACTTAGACTGGACTATGACTACCCTGACTGACTGATGTGACTAAGACTTGACTTTACATGAAATATTTCATAATACGACGAAAAACTACAATACTTGACACTGGCTAAATACACTATGTGTGGAGCCAAACTATAAGAAAAAAAAAATGCCATCTAGCGAGAGATAAATAATGCTAAAATGACATTAGGAAAACTGCTCTAATAAAACATCGCAATAATTGTGGTGGAATGGCAACACCATAGAGGCCATTAACCAAGAGTTGAACATCGCAATTATAATCCTGTCATGTAGGTGAAGCAATGTATTATGAAATCATCATCCACCCGTATAACGTTATTTTTGTCAGCTTTTTATTTATATGGGTATATATTTAAACTATAAATAAGTAGATACCTATGTATTATAATTATGCGTTTTTGGCAACGACACTACCAACCGGACTACTAGAAGTATCGTCTACAATAATTAACGAACCTATAATACCAAGCTCATTTTGGATAAAATGTACAGATAAAACAAAAAGTACAGGACTATGGTTCAACAACGAATGGGCCCTTCTTCGCTATGACCATCTAGATAGGTAACGCGTCGCGTTACGTTATCTTCGTGGAATGGTTTTCAAAGACAAATGCAACTAGGCTCGTTATACGCGCGTCGAAATATAGAAAACACTGGCCACATACAACCTAACGTGTGGCATACAGAAGAATACAATTTTTTCAATTTTTTCATTCCATGTCGTGGCGCGTTATTGGCAAGCATTGGCAAGGCATCTCATGTGCCATAGCGAATAAGGCCCCTGATTATTTATTTTCATTCAATAGAAAGGAGGTCACAAACTGACACTCACACAGCTTCCGCTAAAAGCTGGCGTAAACAATCAATCATACCAATCATGATTAATGATCATCACAATCAGTGACATTATGCTAATCATTTAATCTGTAGCCAATTATGCAATATGGCATGGAATCAATATAGATTTAAATGATTGATTGGACGCGTTATGGACTAAGCTATTGGTAAACGACCGTGTGAAAATATGGAGAGCAGAGTTGAATTTATGGGGTCTTTTATAAACCCAATTCAAATGGCACAGATCGTGTCTCATAAGTCGATTGTTTCCATATTTGTCTCACTTTCATACACAAAATCCAATCTGATTATACATCTATCGGTCCGTATTCCTTAACTCAGTAGGTACAGTTTGCGAGAAAAGTTTGAGAAGTTGATTTACATCATCACTCATTTCATCACAGAAGTGGATGATAAGGCCACCAGAACTTACATTCCACATTGAAGGTGCACGAATATGACCACACAATCTGTTCCCGTGGGTGTCGTAAAAACCGCCTAAAGAAATATGCAGGGTATCGGCAGCATTCTTCTCGGCCTGCATTATAATATACACGATCACAAAGACACCTGCCAAGCGTGGTGATTATACTGGCAACCCCTCCTCCCCTATGAGTCAGACGCTCAAAGTGCTGATCTGCGGTGGATGCCTGTTCAGTTGACGACGTCTTCAGGTTGATGACGATGAGGCCATTCCACACTGAGTGTTTACGGTATACTTATTAGTAGCTTCTTATGATGACTGCTAAAAATGAATGATGTCTTGCATTGTGTTCTAAAGCTATTGCATAAACATCTGATTTGATTCTTATACATCTTAATTCAGTTGGTATGGTTTTTAAGTTTTAAGAAGTGGAATCTGGCGTTGTTATCTTCACTTTCTATTACCGTTGTAAATCACTCTCGCTTTTAGAAAGGTTCAATTTCATTCACACATGATCTTCCTAGCAGCTGAGCACACTTCAATCTAAACTGTATGTTTATAGCATGTCTTAAATTAATTAGACATGTTTGAGCAGTTCTTCGCGTTGGAAGCACAAAACAGCAGACCGGGAGCAGGTTTTGTGCCGAGAGGGTTCCGAAAAGTCAAGCATTTTGGCTCTAGGAAAAGCAAGGTATTCAGTATTTCCATTTACGTTGGTTCTGTAGACCAGGAATTGCAAAATTTGCAAAAAATGACATCATACTGCATAAGCCAACCCAAAGTTTATGCATGCTTGGAATGCAGAATAGATGCTGTCAAGCAAATGCTATAAGCGTTTAAAGCGACTATTCATCTTACTTAAAATAGATAGATAGATAGGTAAACTCTTTATTGTACACACCAAACATTTAAAATAAAATAAAAATTACAAATAATACACCGATTTATAAATAATTAGGAACAATGGGCGACTTTGTCGCTAAGAGTGATCTCTTCCAGGCAACCTTTGGATGGAGAGGATTCATCAAAGTCGTAAAGAACTGGGTGCACATTAACTATACCGCATACCTACTAATAAGGTGATTAGGCCTATAAGATGACCTCAAAATGAATAGATTAGCCACCCAGATCAAACAAGATCATACGTTTCTAACAGTCTAAAAAAAACAGTTGACTCGAGTCGAAAAAATGGTACGGTGACTTTTCGCAAGGGTACCTAGTTAATTAGTATGTTTGTTTCTTTCCTTCGCCGCTGGCGTAGCGATACGTGTGAGCAGTACAAATATAATATCGTTTTGACGATCTCTCTCTGTATGCTTTTAGTCTATACTCTAAGGTACCAGTACCTACCATATTTCACCGGTGTGACATTTAGAGTCCCAATTCCTTTGAAAAAGGAACTCTACTGCCTGCTTCCCTGCTACTCAGAAATGTATCGTGCACAAACTATAGCATCATTAATCTCGCGATCATAGTTTCCTTCGCTTTCTAGATACAACAACCGTCACTATCTGTGCGTAGATCGGATATCATCGGAATCTGTGAAAATGGGCAGACACGCGTGCAGAGAAACTGTGCTTGTAAATAGTTCTCTTCTCTTTGATGGTATCTTCGTGTTTGCAGAACTTAACAGTATCTAATAGGTTTAAAGATCAGCACTGGTATAGGAATTCTACATTTCACTTTATCAAAAGTCGACCAGGCATTCCAAAAACATAAAAAGAATACAAGAACAGTCTTAATAGAGATAATAAAAAAGGTGTTATTAAACATATTCTTTTTTTTTATTCAATTGAATGACGTGACGAGCTAGTCGTTCACCTGATGTTAAACAACACGGCCGCCTATAACAGTTGCAGTGTCGCTCGGAACTTTAAAACAATAAAGTTTCGCGTGACACTGCACGTCTTCCTGAGACATCACACAGTCTAGTAATCAGATTACTAGACTGTGTGATCAGATCATAAAGTCTCATTTGCCCAGTAACTTCACTAGCTACAATGCCCTTCAAACCGGAACACAGTAGTGCTTGCACACTACTGCTTGGCGGCAGAATAACTGGCAAAGCGGAGGTACCTACCCAGATGAACTTTGCAGAAAAGTCCTACCACATAGTATTCTTGAATAATTTGATTGTAGAATCTTACGTTAAATTAAAATTACTCATTAGTCAAATGGATGGCTAGATTTTAATATAAATAAAGTTCACAGGGGATTCTAGGAACAGGAAACAAAATCAACAGTCTGAAGACATCCACTGCTACATAATATATGCCTCCCCATAAAACGCCACTATGGACGCTTATCAAAGAGGGGGTTTGCCATAATCACCACGCTTGGCAGGCGGCTTGGCAATCGCAGAAGATTTTAATGTACCCAGGAGAATACTGCTGCCCTACTCTGGATATTCTCTTAGCAGGCTTTTACGGCACCCGCGGGAAGAGATAGGTTGGTCCTATTTATTCTCACAGCAGGACCACACGTCTACATAAACCTTGGACTACATAATCCTAATTAAATAATACGAATACTGCCAATTTCCTTTAGTTATCCCCAATCATCAACTTAACAGTACAAGCGGCACAAATTGCAATCGCGGCAACATTTTGACGGCAAACAACCGTAAGTAACAGTTTTCAATGCGTAATAACCACTTAAATGCGCGATAAATACAATGCAATAGGCTAGACTCTAGTTTATCATAATACCATCTACCTATTTAACTGCGGTTCGCAAGTTGCTATGGCAAGACCACATCGCTCGTTGAGTCGAGCTGATGAAGCACATAATTATTCGATCTTTCAGATGGGTGATCTGGTAATAACCAGTTTTGTTTTTTTTTTACATCTGGGCCCAAAACCAATAATTTTGTCCATAGGCTGCGGTGACGACTTCTCGTCTGATGGGTTGTAGGTGTGTTTTTTTGGAGTATAGTGTGTTGGACTTAGTCTGTAAGCTATTATTATGTAAATTTGATAATAAATAAATAAATGCAAAAGTAAATAAGTTGCAATTTATTCTCCACTCAGTAAAAATTAATTTACAAGATACCTAACTTAATAATTATGTAGGTACACTTAACTAAAAAAAAACCTAAATATTGAACAAAATAAAGTAGATACTTAATAGTAGTTTTTTCAAATGTAAATGAATAACGTAACGAGCTAGTCGTTCACCTGATGTTAAGCGTCACGGCTGCCCATAACAGATTGCAGTATCACTTGGAACTCTAAATTAATATGTTTTTGCGTGACACTGCACTGCGCAGCGCTGCGCATTGCGCACGTCATCCTGAGACTTCACACAGTCTAAGTAAGATTACAAGTATGTGTAATCAGGTCATAAAGTCTCATTTGCTCAATAATTTTACTAGCTACAATGCCCTTCAAACCGGAACACAGTAGTGCTTGCACACTACTGCTTGGCGGCAGAATAACTGGCAAAGCGGTGGTACCTACCTAGACGAAAAATAATACAGAAGATTAAATCATCCAAGTATCTCCGTATGAAATTAACGCGATTGAAGTCGGCTCGACCCCCTATTTAAAAGGTTAAGTATCGAAAATTCAATTAAAAACAAAAGAAGAAATAGATATTCAATAAACCACAACTACCTACCTTTTGCGAAAAGCAATTAATAATTTTACTCAAACGTTATTCAAGGCATCGAAAAACCATTAAAGGAAACCAAATCATTCGATCGGTCGCATAAATTATGCTATCAATTTTCTACGTTCTGTTAAACTGTCTTAAACAATCAATTTACTTAGATTAAAGAACTTTTTCGTTCAAAGCTTAGTACAGTAGATAGAAAACTCGTTTGCTAGTCCCAGGCTCCTTATAATAACACTAGGCTATAAGTAGTTACTTAGAAACTAGTTAACATACTAATTAGTACAAAGTCAGTGGGGTAGTAGTTAGTCAGTGCTAGTCTGCGATGTAATATAGTAGATCCCCGATCGCCACCTCAAAAGTCATCGTTAAAACAAGGCATATGCCTTGTTTTTGATCTCAGTCGCGTGTGATTGCACCTAAAGAAAATGATGTAGATGTAACTCGCATATTATTGTTTAACACCGCTATTACAGGGTGCTATGGTTCATTATTAAAATGATACAACCGCTTGTGGACTATTTTATATTAGCTGGAGAGGTATAGATCTGTATAAGTAAGCATTGGCGCGGGGTCACTTTTGAGGTTTGATTTTCAGAGACCGTGTATCTCTAGTACATTTGATTATGTGTAGTAATAAAAATAGGATATAGGTAAATAAATGCAATTGTTTTCTTTCCTTCTTACAATCTTTTTCCTCAAAGGAACAATGTTAAAGTAAGTACCTACATAACATAACACAAACAATACGTTTAAGTGGACAACGAAGAACTTAATGTTAACAGTGGTGCTTTTCCGAACACACAGTTAAAGTGAACGGAAGTATCGTTTGTGGTTATCTATTTCCTACTTTCCAAGTTCGGTGAGATTGTTTGCGCTGTGCAAAAATTGTAATATTTTGTTAACTCGATGTAGATGTAAAAATTAAAGATGGGGTAGATAAAATTAAACAACAATTGAACTGAATTGAACTTGATTGCAAGAGAACTAAAGTCACCGATATAGCTTTGAGAATTAGCAAGTTGAAGTGGCAGTGGGCGGGCCATATCGCTCGTAGAACTGACAACCGATGGGGAAGAATGGTTCTCAAGTGGCGAAACATAGGCCGGCCGGCCCCCCACTTGGTGGACCGACGACCTGGTCAGAACCGCGGGGAGCTGATGGATGCAGGAGGCAAGTGGCCGCTCAAAGCGGCACTCTTTGGGGGAGGACTATGTTCAGCAGTGGACGTTTTCAGACTGTTGATGATGATTATGATAAAATTGTGTTTAATAGATTTTTCAAATTAACAGTTGTAGTAGCAGTCGGCAGGCACATCACTTGCAGAACCAACAATCGATGGGTAAGAAAGGTTCTCGATTGGTGACTATGAATCGGAAGACGCAGCGTAAGCTTGCACACTAGGTGGACTGACGACCTGCCTCAAATTGCAGGGTGCCGTTGATGCAAGAGGCAAGTAGCCGATCTAAGTGGCGCTGTGTGGCTCCCCACACAGCTTTAAATCAGCTACTCGGTGTTTTTGTTGGTTATCCAAGAGATGTCAAGGGATATAGAATTTGGATTCCTACCGACGAGAAAATCATAATATCGAGAGATGTTAGATTCATCAGAGTGGAAGTCGTTTGGAGGATAATTTGATAGAAGATCCGCTAAACATTGAAAAATGTGTTTCTCCTTTGAAAATGCAACCTACGTATGCTGAAATAGATATTACTTCAGCAGAAGTTTCTGATCGTAGTTCTCGTGAAGTAGAACCCAATGATGAGCATACTTGTGTTGATTCTTGTTCAGCAGTAGACCTCATTCGGCTGATGATGATAAAGGCCAATTATACATAAATATATATATTCTAATCATCACGTAACTATTATATAATTGCCATGAGTCTTGAGGGACTGAAGTTTAGCGTAAGCTTATTTTATATCTGGAAGAGTAAGATGGCGATAGATACTTATACTGGGTTTAATTTAATTCATTAGCATCCTTTGAAACTAGGAACCTTTTAACCATCGAACTTCAAGACGTGGCGAGTCGTTGCATCCTTTTGTTGTGAACGTCCCTCGAACCCGTACTAAGCGTTTTGCTAGTTCTTTTATTATTCGCACGGCTGAGGAGTGGAATGCGCTTCCTGCTTCTTTGTTTCCTACAAATTATAATCTGGGTCTCTTCAAATCAAGAGTGAATAGGCATCTCATGGGCAAACGTGCTTCAACATAGACCGCATCATCGCTTTCCATCAGGTGAGATGTTGTCAAACGTGAGCCCATTCATGCATAAAAAAAAAACCTACTCCTGACACCGGTCACGTGTGGACCAAAACTTATGAAATCTAACGCATCGATTTGGTATTTATAATAACTCCAAAAAATGGGATGACTTATTTAATCAACTACAGTACAAAATTATTAAGTAGTGTTTTTAATTATTATATACAAGGTAAAACACTTTTAAAAGTATCAAAATCAGTCGTACCAACTGCGTTAGGCGCCGCGGCAATATTTTTATTTGCACTCTTTACTCTTTAATAATCAATAAATGATGTACTTTCATGCACTCAATTTATGCTAATGAATTAAATTGCATTCTGTATAAAAAATGCCTTTAGAACTTCACATCACAAACTATAATTACGTAATATTCTGTGATCTATCAGATCGTTTCATTATTGCTGGGGTTATAACAATTGCCATCGTTATAATACAGCAGTTAAACTTGTAGTCACACACAAAATAGTCATTACAAAAGCAGTTAACGTGCAAAACTTTTTATATGCTTCATTAATTAACAAGACCTCACACAGTGGTAATTAACTGGTAAAAATAATTAAGCTGTAATTAAAAGCACAAATATAATTGATGCAATTCTCGTAAAGGTGATTTGTGGACTTTTTGTAAAAAAATCTTTGCTACGAAGTCGTAAATTTACCAGTGCAGTAGACATTTTCGCGGCACAAATAGCCGATTGCTAATGTGTATTGAAAAAAATAACAGCTTCAGGAGTAGACAAACGTCTAAGGACAATGAAGTAAAGGGACCGCGGTCGTTTGCATGGTAGTTGAAACTATCCTGTAGATATCTAGGAACTGATATATATATAGTAAAGTATAAACAAATCTTATATGAATTTTGTACGAATGTAATTTGTCCGAACTTAAGATAGATAGACAGAAAATGCTTTATTGCACCAACAACAAATGTAGGTACATAGGCGAACTTTATGCTAGAAAGCATTATCTTCCAGTTAACCAGGGTGTAACTTTGTTAACTTTGACATGGATTCAAGGGAAAAGGCACCTAGCACTTATAAACTTGATGGATACATGTTGCCATTTCCATGAGTTCCGCGTAATTTATATCGTGAACTGAACTATCCCAAGCACTTTACGAGCAGTCCAGTTCGGATTTCACTCGCAATCCAGTACAGACTTCCTATCTCACCATTTTTCTCGGAGAAGTACTTTTATCGCAATTCAACAATGAGCGAATAGCTTTTTATGCTATTCAAACTAAAGAAATGTTTGAGCTCCATGCTTCTTTTACTTAAGCCTTGATAGCTGCTTAAATATTCGCTCTGGAAGTTGTCTTTGGAATGAAATAAAAACAAAAAAACAACCCTAATCTCTTACACTAGTAGAACATAAAGGCTAGAAAGATTTAGCTTTAAAGGTTTTTGTTCAAATTAAAAGCCAAAAAGTACATTTTTGTATGTTAAAGGGTGCAAACAAGCATACAGTACCTGATGGGAAGCGGCCGCCACAGGATTTGAAATGAAATGAAATGAAATTAATTTATTTGCAACAACAGTTTTAAGCACAGAAGATACACATTGGTATATAGATATACCTATAAATATAAAAAGAAGAAAAATCCGTTGCCACAAATCGGCCCCAACTCAGCATAATGCTGGTTCTGCTGAACCAGCGCTGGTCTTCCGTTGGGACCTCTTGGTGAAATCATGGAGCGAACATACATTACAGTTCATTACAACAAACAATTTACATTAAGTTTAAAAAATAACAAAATAATTTAATCAACAATCGAGTAATAATAATTTATGAATTTTCAGTCTGTAACAAATTTAGTATAAGAAATGTAATAAGTGTTTAATATATGTATAGTTTTTATAAGGTAAAAATGACAGAGTACAAGGTACAGTTTTCCAATATTATACAAGTCTGGCATAACAATAAGAAACAACCAAGAGTAGTTGAGAGAAAAAAAGAAGGAATGGGTAAGTTACAACAAAGATTAGATTTAGGTACTTAAATAGCACTAGTGTCATGTACTTATGTTTCCTGACTCCTTTGAAGGTAAAGACAAAATAATTTAAGTTTAGTCCTAAAGATTTTAATATTTAATATTTTGGAGGTCTTTGGACATTTATAACACTGGGGGTGTCACGAACTGCGTTGCTTACCCTTATAACCCTCCTTTTAAAGTGCTTCGTCTCCGTATTGACCAATGACTAACTGACAGAAAACGTATATATATATAGAGGTACCTAGATCGATCACACGACTGGACTTGAAGCCTTGATATTTGAAGAGTGTATTCCTTATGGCGTAGGGATGTAATAAGAAAAAAACACGGAAAATTCAACCCCTATGAGATTTAAATAGGGTGTTGAACATTTTATGAAGAAACGCGTGTGAAACTTCAAGCTTCCTCTTCCCTATTTTCTCACAGAATTTCTCATAGATATTGTATTTTTTGGAATAAAAAGTATCCTATTTATGTCCCGGTAGCATAAAAGACTGTGTGCAAAATTTCATCAAGAAGAGGTCAGCAATTTTAGCTTGACATCCACACAAACGAACAAACACACAAATAACCAATCAACTTTTTTGTGTGAAAGGATTTATTTATACCGAACATAAAAGTAGCACGGAAATCAAACTCATAACAGATTGTAAATTAAGTAGCGCAAAAATAATTTATGATTTCTATTGCCAACGCCTACGTAATTATTTCAGCCTTATTACCTTGTAAATTAATGTTAAATATTGGATGATCTCTCATTATATTTCATTAAAGTAGGTAGAGTAACTAATAATTAATTTACAACCCGTTACAACCTACTTAAATAATAAGTCATTATTTTCTAAAATTGTGGGTCATATAAAAGTGATCACGAGAAGGCAGTTAAACCGACTAGGAAAATTTTATGAAACAAGTGAACTAAAAATCATCTTCAGCGTTTTTACGAGGAAATAGAATTCAGTCGTGTGCGAAGCTGATGAATGGAAAATAGTTTGGTGTTAAATATTACTGTACTATAGACTGGACTTGCTGTATTCGCACAGTTATCTCGGTGTCCCGTGAAAATTCTGATTTTCCGAGATAAATGTTTATCTAGAGACTCTAGGTTTTTTTATTTTTATTTTTTATGAGAATGAATGACGAGATGAGCTAGTCGTTTACCTGATGTTAAGCGACACGGCGCCTATAATAGTAGTAGTATTACTCGGAACTTTAAAACAATACAGTTTCGCATGACACTGCACTGCGCACGTCATCCTGAGACAAGATCACAGTCTAATAATGAGATTACTAGACTGTGAAATCAGGTCATAAAGTCTTATTTGCCCAGTAATTTCACTAGCTACAATGCCTTCAAACCGGAACACAGTAGTGCTTGCACACTACTGCTTGGCGGCAGAATAACTGGCAAAGCGGTGGTACCTATCTAGACGAACTTTGCAGAAAAGTCCTACCACCTAGTAAGATAATAAATAAATAAATAAATATGTGTGGGACATGTCACGCAGCGCCATCTAGCCCCAAACTAAGCATAGCTTGTACTATGGGAACCAGATAACTGATACAATACTTAGATACTTTTTGTTTGTAAATACATACATAGAATACAATATAACAACCAGACACAGAACAAACAACGATGTTCATCACACAAATGTTTGTCCTGGGTAGGAATCGAACCTACAACCTATAGTTCAGAAGGCAGAGCTACTACCAACTGAGCTAACAGGCCAGTCAAAACTACACGTATACCATTTTCTAAGTTAAATTATTTATTTATTTATTTAAAAAGTAATAATGTGAGAAGCCATTGAAGTGCGAGGGCATTTCCCCCCCTAATAAAGGGTCAATTTATATGGACGAGAAATACAAAGTTAATTATTGCTATGTACAGAAAACTACCAATTTGGCAAATCAAAACGTTCATCAAACATCAATAGGATTGCGTGTGCGTGACTGGTATAGACCAGGCATGAGTGCGTCAAGTACGAGGGCAGCAGACCGATCGAAAGTGACATGCAGAGTGGTTGGACAGGTTGATAGCATTGCATAGGGTGTACATGAGTTGCGGTACCATTTCCTCTGTTCAATTTATCCTCCACTTTGTGTCCACTATTGGCAGACATTGCGAAAAGCGGGTGTGTTTACGCCATATTATTATATGAGAAGCTGCTAGCTTCCGCGGGCCACGGAGTGCGGGGGAGGAAGACCCGGCGAACCGTCATAATCGGCACTCGCACGCACACTACACTGGCCGCGCCTAGAACTGTTTATTATAGTTTCAATATCGCTGTTTAAAAGTACTCACAAATAAAGTCTATATTCTACACTAGCTTTTGCCCGCGGCTTCGCACGCATGTACTGGGTGGCGCAAAAGTAAAGACCCTATTTGGTTCAGCTATAACATTTTTTCTAAATTAGAAAACTAGATTTAGGTTTTTTTAAATGTATATTTGTGCCATTAAATTTCGTACCATTAGGATTTAAAGATGATGTCTTTTAAATGGTGACCTCCAGAGTTGATACACATTTGAGCCCTATTTATGACATTTTGCATAACTTGCCGTAACACTTCCTGCGATATGTTCGTTATTTCTTGACGAATGTTTTCTTTTAGAGCTGCGAGAGTCTGTGGCTTGTTCACATACACCCGAGATTTCAAAAAACCCCAAAGAAAGAAGTCTGGACTGGTCAGATCGGGTGATCTTGCAGGCCAAGGCAAATCGCCAAAACGAGACATAACTCGGCTTGGAAAAGCGTCCCTCACTAAGTCCATAGTGTCGCGCGCTGTGTGTGCCGTAGCGCCGTCTTGTTGAAACCAGATGTGCTCCAGCCCCAATTCGTCCAAACTGGGTATCAAAAACTCACGTAACATGGTTCTGTAGCGTTCTCCAGTGACAGTTATCGCATTGCCTCCAGCGTCTTCGAAAAAATAGGGTCCGATCACTCTGTCAACACAGATGCCACACCATACAGTAACTTTTAGTGGGTGTAGAGGTGTTTCTTGAATAATGCGCGGATTATCAGTGCCCCAGAACCGAGTATTCTGCTTATTGACATGCCCTGAGAGATGGAAATGCGCTTCGTCACTCATAACCAATTTTGAAGGAAAATCATCTTGCAAAATGTCATAAATAGGGCTCAAATGTGTATCAACTCTGGAGGTCACCATTTAAAAGACATCATCTTTAAATCCTAATGGTACGAAATTTAATGGCACAAATATACATTTAAAAAAACCTAAATCTAGTTTTCTAATTTAGAAAAAATGTTATAGCTGAACCAAATAGGGTCTTTACTTTTGCGCCACCCAGTATTATGTTATTTCTACGTTTAGGTAGTCTAATAATAGCTTAGTTCATGCATTTCCTCTATACCAAATCACAAAATCCACAAAAAAATTCGAAGCTCAGCACGTATTAGCAGATTAGGTAGCACACGTGTAAAAGTGTTGTTTAGGTTGTAGGTAGGTATGGCTTTTCACGTGTCATCAGATCACCTACACATTGATAAAATAGTCATTTAGAAACTGCAAATCATATGTATGTACCTACTTAGACCTACCTTATACTTAGCAGTTAGTTTTTTAAATATACGGTAGATCTAGGCATCTAACGAATAAAAGTTCTATGGTATACCTACATACCAGTGATACGTTCGATCTTTTCCTTGTAATTTTCACTTCAACAGATTGTTCTTGTGTTTTCACCATAAAAACCTTTCGAGTCTTGATAAGAGGTTCCAGTAAATTTTGTTTAGGTAGTAGTTATACCTACTTAAGTACTTACCTATTATTTAGGCAGTTTAGAAAAATACAAAACAAACACACATTGGTCAGTTTTTCACATCCACGCGCTTTTCGTTCCCTTCCCAAAGAGTATCATTGTTGCATTCACCACATATTTTTTTTACTTTCATAAGTTTGACTCCATACGAATTGAGTATTTAGCCAGTGTCAATAATAAGATTATATAATACTTACTTTACAGCTGGAGTATTGCATTAACCTATACGTTGCGTACGTAATTAGTTTTGTTAATACTAATTAGAAATCACAAGTATTTACGTACGCCACTGTAAAAAGAGTTGACATTTATATTATGTCCGGTATTTACCACGTTGTCTCATTCCCACTGCACTTTCAACATAGTGGTGGGAGTGAAAAAATAACATGTGTACAAAGCTCTAATCAGATTCACTTTTGCAAAGAATGTTCCATTTTTAGGGTTCCGTAACAGTTTTAAAATAAAGGAACCCTTATAGGTAACTGTACTTACCTAATAATATTAATAATATGACATTGATAATACTGTTTTTTTATTATTTGTTTTTGTATTGTATACATTAATTGAATTTTTTTTTAAATATTTTATTTGTAACGCCTTAGACGCTTTTTTGTACTGTTATGTTACAAACTGTGAAATAAATTGAATTTGAATTTGAATATGAATTTGAGGTAAGATCACTTTGTTGTCCGTCTGTTTGTCTTTCTAAATATCTGTCGAGACCATTACTTATTTTAGGAATAACGGAAAGAATTAAGCTGAAATTGATATCTATGATCAATTAATTCAAATACGGCTATCATCATCATCATCATCATCATAATCATCATCATCAACAACAACGTCCTGAAAACGTCCACTTTCAAAGACCTTTCTTCTTCTTGCCAAATTCTAATAAACTTTACAACTTGTCCGTAGAGCCAAGCAATTACCACCAAAAAAGAAAAAAGAAGTTTAAATTTGCATAAATACACCCAAAGATATAATTAACCTTCTTGGAGCAACCGAGTAACCAATAATTTTTACTCTAACCTGTGGTTTGTCCCAAATAGAATATAACTGCTTAGTTTGTTCATTGAAAAGCCCACAGACCTAAAATATTTTAACTATTAAAACTCATTTACTTACGTGAAAGAAGAAGAAGAAATCAAAATCGAACGTTACACGGCCATGTTGCTAATTCGAGGATCTTACCATAAAGTATAATTATACTTACCTATATCTAAGTACCCTTAGAGTGTAGACTAAAAGCATAGAGAGAACTTCATTATCTGTCAAGCGTACCACTTTTTTGGACACTTTTCATAAGAAGTGGACACTTTGATGTGAATGAGTCTGACAGATTTGTATAGAAAAACCTTAGAGTATAGACTAAAAGCAAAGAGGGATCATCACAACGATAGTATATTTGTACTGCTCATACGTATCGCTACGTCAGTGGCGAAGGAAAGAAACAAACATATAGTAATTAGCTACACTTGCGAAATTTCACCGTACCATTTTTTCGACTCGAGTCAACTGTTTTTTCTGTTTGACTTTTCGCAAGCGTAGCTAATTACTTTATGTTTGTTTCTTTCCTTCGCCACTGACGTAGCGATACGTGTGAGGAGTACAAATATAATATCGTTTTGATGGATATCTCTATGCTTTTAGTCTATACTCTAAGTAAGTACCCTTTTAAAACAATTTCCATAAAATATTTCGTATCATTGGCTAAGTACAAATGTCGTCTAATGCCAAAATAAAAAAAAACATCTACTTTCACACTATTAATATTTGTTGGTATATGTATCTATTTAACTTCTAAAATGCTAAACAGACCTGTAAAAATATAAATAGGAAACCTATAAAATGTTTTGATTCTCTTAGAGTAGCGGTACTAATATTACTCTTTGGTCATATCCATTCACAGAGTCTTTTTCTTTAATCTTTGCCTCCAGATAAACATGTGGCACTGAGTGTAGTCAAATGTTTTTTTTTTCTAATCTGTGACAATATGTGGTAACTTACAACCACAGCTTACAACTTACCGTTATGGCGGAAGCAGTAGCCAACTTAAAAAAAACTTACCTAAAACCTTTACCTAAAAACCTAACTTAGTAACGTACCTAAAACCTTCCCATTCATTCAATAACGCATTTAAAAATATTGATAGACAGAGGAGAGTTAGTTGTATGAAACGTGCACTACACTTATACGTGTAGCGCACGTTTCATACAACTAAGTCTTTTCTCTATGGGAGTCCCATCTCTTCAGCGTAAGCGGTTATTTTCTCTATGCTTACTATAAGTAACCAAAAAAAAAACCATCAAGCGGCCATGTTGTTTAAAACTCCGATTCGTTCCGTAATGAAATCTTAATAATTGTCATCAAATTTTTTTAACGATATTTCAATTTTAATATATCCTATGTTAAGCGCCGGTTATTTCTAAGCATATTAGTAAAAACCGCATGAAAATCCATTCAGTATTTTAGGAGTTCAGTCATAACAAACAAACAAACAAACAAATAAACAAACAAACAAACAAACAGACAAAGTGTTTAAAAAGTGGCTTAACGTGATCAGCGGCTAATTTTAAGCCAACCTGTGTAATTTTTTTGTTGATATCTTGCAATTACAGACTTTTTTATCTCTACAGTTTTATTATATGTATAGATATAGATAATAAAAGTTTAATTTACGTATACCAAGAAAATGTAAGTGTCCCGCGAAGGCGGGATCATTTGGCGACCGTGACAGGACAGGGTGCGATATTTGGACTTAACACCTCAAAAATCTTTCGTAGATCCTAACTGATGGTGACAGAAACAAACGTGTTGCTTTGTCGCCTATTAATGGATACCAAAACTAATCATATTATTATGTCATTGTCCTCCAAAATTAATTGATTAAGAAAACTGTCGTGACAGCGTGTAGGTTAGGATGTGAGATATCCTAACCTACACGCGGTGTGTGGTCACACGACTCGTCAAAGGGCCTGCGTCAAACAAATAAAGGCGTTTTGTTAGCCCACAGTACCACAACGAAAGTGAAACCACTCGATTTCACTATTCTTACATCCGATATATGACGTTATGTAGCCCCAGCGGAGCCAGATATGAGCCATAAATGATTATATTTAACGACCTACGGCACTGTGATTAAACGTAAGATAAAACTCTGGAGATTGCCCACTGCTCCCTTACTTGGTTTGCTTTTGCGGGCATAAAACGAAATAAGAATTCGTTCATAGAAAACTGGTTGTTTATATTTATACTGCCGTTCTTATTATTTATTTATTATCAAATTTACATAATATAGCTTACAGACTAAGTCCAACACACTGTACTGCAAAACTAAGGTAAGTGTTAGGGCTTCAGCCCAGGTCCCAAATCCTAAATCATTTATTTGGATGTTTTAATTGTTTTAATTAAAACATCCAAATAAATGATTAGCAAAAAATATGTATTTTATTTCTCCATGACACTAATGAATCCGATTCACAAGTACATAGAAAAAACATTACTTTTTTCTTTATAGAAACGAGGTCCGAACAGTAAGTAAATACAACATGAAAAATGCAGTAAGTAGGTAAAACATGTTTTCGAGAAAAACGCGAGAACAAAAAGTTGGGAGTCGTCGAGAGTAGTCGAGTTGCTGTATTCTTACATCCTGAATTTTTGGGTTCCAGGTGGAATTTTGATACGTGAGAAGGAACTCAATATAGATTTTGTTTTGGCGATTCCGCATATGTATCCAACTAATTTTTTCCAAAAAAGTTAGTTACTGCGTTTTTCATTATGAATGCAGTATATTTGGAGTTATGCTTGTTTGTCGTCATGTTACCGGTGGGTGTTTATGTTAGTTTAGTTTACAAGCATGTAACGTACGATTAAAAGTTGGTTATGGGTATAATTAGTTGTCCGTTTACGGAGGCGAAACAAGCTGGTACTCTGAAGCACAAATTACTGAATATGTTACATACCTATGTTCGTTATTTTAGAATAATTGATGATTGTTAATAATTAGGTAAGTTACTTGTATAGCATGCTGTAATGATGCTTTTTATTCATTGGGGATAAGGCTGGCATCTTTTTATACAATATTAGTGGTCCGCCCCGGCTTCGCACGAGTATAATATTTATCGCAGCGGACGCGATGTAAAGAATATTCTAGGTAACTTTTTTTACGCCTTGGGTCACATTATTGGAGTTTTATTAACGATCCCTAATTTTTTTGAAAATATAATATAGCCTATGTCACCCGCGGATAGTGTAGCTTCTAACAGTGAAAGAATTTTTCAAATCAGTTCAGTAGTTTCGGAGCCAATTCAATGCAAACAAATGAACAATCAAATCTTTCCTCTTCATAATATAGGTATAGATGGTATAGAAGAGTCGGTGTCAAAGTGCTGTTTAGGCATTTCGAATTGTAGACGATCACCTTACTAGGCAATCACAAAGTTTAGGCATTGACGGTTAGGCAATCTACTTCTTAGGGTGAGTTTTTTGATACATAGTTAAAAAAACCAATGGTTGAAAATCCTAATCCTAACCATTGGTCAGAATTTGTTAGCATTTTAAACCGTTGGTTACCTTAACTACGATCAAAAAACCCATCCTTAGTCAATTCGCGTTATAAGCAAAATGCTGCTCAAAATCGAAATAAAAAAAGTAAGCAAATAAAAGTAAAAAAGACATTATTTTTATAAAATGGGGTTTACGCGACTTCGCAAACATTTTAATGTGACACTGAAATTTTTTTAGAGTATCTGAAAAGCTCATTAGCTTTTCAGATAATCTAAAAAATTTCAAAACGAATATGAGGACTTTGACAACTATTTCCGGTGATCTGCAGTACAATAACCTAATTAAGATACAACATAAGCTGATTTTGTTCAAGCCGCGTAAAAAACAACGGAGCTTTTCTTGTTCAAGTCGCCTTCAAAAATGAACCTTATTTTTAATGAGTTCCTTTACAATATTTCTGACATAAGAAAAATAAAATCCTACTAATATTATAAATGCGAAAGTTTGTGTGTGCGAATATTTGTTACCTTATATCTCAATAACTACTGAACTGATTTTGATAAATTTTGGAATGCAGATAGCTTATACGCTGGATTAACACATAGGACTTTTTATCCGCGGCTGAAACCGCGGGGCGCAACTAGTAAAAAATATATATGTGAGCGTTTCACACAGCGCCATCTATCCTCAAACTAAGCAAAGCTTGTACTATGGGAGAACCAGAAACTTATCTACTTATATACTTTTTGTTTGTAAATATACATGTACCTACATAGAATACAATATAACACCCAGACACAAAAAAAACATCTATGTTCATCGCACAAATGTTTGTCCTGGGTGGGATTCGAACCCACAGTTCAGAGGTCAGAGCTACTACAGACTAAGCTATGAGGCCAGTCAAGTAAAATAACTAAACTAACAACAAGTAAATATGTAATTGATTCGTAAAAGTGTTACAAAATACGAAAAGTTGGAAAGTGATCAGAAATTCACAATTACTTCAGCATTGGGTTGGTTTCTTCAAACCTTACGCAAAGGATAATTGGGTTGAAAAACTTTTGGTGGAACCCTCTGAAATTCTTCAGAGAAGGAAAACCTATTACAAATACTTCAGTTTGTCGGGAAATAGAGCCGACATGAAAAATTTACAATATTGTACCTTAATGAGGTTTAATGTAAACATTCATCATCATCAACAGCCTGAAGACGTCCACTGCTGAACATAGGCCTCCCCCAGAGAGCACCACATTGAGGGCAGCTCGCCTCCTGCATCCATCGGCTCCCTGCGGCTTTCACCAGATCGTCGATCCATCGAGTAGGAGGCCGGCCTACGCTGCGTCTTCCGGTTCGTGAGCGGCACTCAAGAACTTTTCTTCCCCATCGGTTGTCAGTTCTACGAGCGATATGGACTGCCCATTGTCAATTTCAACTTGCTAATTCTAAGAGCTAAATCGGTCACCTTAGTTCTCCTGTGGATCTCCTCGTTCCGGGTCTTAATTCGCAGAGAAACACCGAGCATAGCTCTCTCCATAGCTCGTTATGTAATTATTAAAGGTCATTAATTTCTATTTTTTATTTTTTCAAGTCGCGAGTGAATAGGTATCTTCTAGGCAAGCATGTACCATCGTAGACCGCGTCGTCACTTCCCATCAGGTGAGATTGCGGCCAAATGCGGGCCTATCTAGTTATAAAAAAAAGCCAAAACATTAATTAACTATAATAATGAGAAATACTTATTGAGAAAATACCAATGGATGGAGATATTACAAGATGCAAACTTACCGAAAATGACCAAATGAAGCCCATTCATCGATTACGATTCGCTTAGACGCTGCTTGTTACAAAAAAAATTCGTTAAAGAACCCTGGAATCTACAGCGGACTATTCGGCTTCTAGTGAGCGACAGTCTAAATCTACTGACTACCGTAAATTTATTTACTCGGACCCCTGAAAATCTGATTTATTTTTCATCACAAAGACTTTGCCCTAAATAAATAAAAGTTTTCTCGAAAAGACCCCTTTGATTATGTTCAGAAAGAACTCAGTCAACTTTTGAAATCATATTTGGTTTATTTTCTTGGTTGCTTAGAGTGAAAAACGAAGGGCAAAGTGGGTTTGTACCTTTGAAGTGTAATGTACACTTGTGCCAAAAAAGAGTAGGTACTGATTATATTACCGCCATAGCAATGGAATAAAAAACTTGGTAGATGAGTTTGGTATTTTATCTGTGGTGTGGCTGTAGTATTAAAATACACGAACCTGCATAAATGAGTGTCATCATCAAGCAAATAGCTCTTGGCGTAATGCTTACATACGCTTTGGCAAATAGCAAGCATGTTTTTTTTTTTTTTTTTGTTATGATAATATTTTATTTATTTATTTATTTATAGCCTGTATCAGATTTCATTGTTTCTTTGTTTTAATGTTCTGTCTTTTCCTTGGTACTATGATTTGTGTGCCCTTTGGCCTCCTCCAACCCCTTCCCTTGCATACTGTCTTGTGCAATTCTGGTCCAGAATTTACCAGCAATTACCACCCCGCCATTTTTAAAGTTCTTTTTCTATTTTTCTTTTTCTTTTATGATATAACGTTTGCCCATTTTAGCATTAGAAAATTATATATAAGTAAATGACATCCTTGATGACCTAGTCGTTCACCTGATGTTAAGCGTTACGGCCATCAGTTGCGCGTATTTGCGGGTACACAGTGGCACTTAACCTAAAGAGGGGGCTGGCCTATAATACTGTTTTATTCGAAATATCATCATCAACAGCCTGAAGACGTCAACTACTGCACATAGACCTACCCCACAAAGCGCCACTTTGAGTGCCTGCTTGCCTTCTGCATCTATCGGCTCCCCGCAGGTTAGACCAGATCGTCGGTCCACCTAGTGGGGGGCCGGCCTACGCTGCGTCTTCCAGTTCGTGGTTCGTGGTATGAAATTGGGTTATTGGCTAACTGATAAGGCAAATCGATTGATTTCTAATTTCGAATGGTGTTATAGGTATTGCGATACTTTCGAATAACGACATCGTGCAAAGAACTGATATATGTACTTAATTTTGCTTTCAAATATATTTTAACCAGTAATCATTTTAAAATTAAACCTAAGGATTAATACATTAGAAAAACACTTAAACCTGACGCTTCAAAGCAATAAAGACCGGGGCATAACCAGCCGGGTAATAAAACCATAGATAAAAACGAACGACCCGATTATAAACCGCACCTATGTAGCATTGTGACATTAAGTCGAGCTTTCAAACAAGGTGCTTCCTTCTCTTTTACTGCAAATACATGAAAAAATCCGGCCAAGTGTGAGCCGGACTCGCTCCCTGAGGGTCCCATACACATGTACTTATGTAAGTACATAATTATGTATGTAAGATGACCAAATAGACTTGCAATAACAAAACAGTTGAAAAATCATAGAAAAACTCAAAATCGTTTTCTATTACAATTTGGAGACATTTAGCAGTTAACGTGTTAGAGCGCTAAAATGAATTCTACTATCTGAGTTTGAGTTGGTATATTATGACAATGTTTCTTCTACGACTTTTCTAAACTAATAGTTTTTCATGCCATGTAAAGTTTACGTTCGAACATAGCCCTAGCACAGCTGGGTGGTTGAACTTCGTCCTTGACCGAATGCACTTAAATGAGTTTGACGACCTGTGTTTAGAAATGAATTTGTTTATTTACTTTAGGACCTTGTTAACTATCATAGCGATCGCACGTGCAGTTTTGTGAGTGGATTTATTTTTTAGTACGGAGGTTTGGAAACACGCAGTTTCAAGTAAGGCTCTTACAACTTGTGGGCTATGATGCCCCTCCCCCCCTCTTCGGGATAACATATACCAATTTAAACTCACCTTGTATAAATTATCAAAACAGTGGTGAAACTTGATCTAAATTGCCTAACACTCTCATTAACTTAAAACACAACAGTTTCATAAACCTAAAAGCTAATTTTCGTCACCGCATACAAATTATTTCATTAAAACAAATACGAGAATGAGTTTTCAGGGACAAGGCAAGAGAACATTATATTTAACATCAAAGTTAATAACATTACTTTCCACCGTTATATGAATACCAAATGTAATAATCATTGTGAAGTTTAACAGTGGATCAACTTTTGTTTTTTCAATCGGAATAACAATCGAATATCAATTTGATATTGTCGATTGCTAAAGTAATATTTGAGGCATTTTTTTTTAATCTGAACTTTCTTAAATTACTATTTGTTTTTCTTATATTTGTTACCTGGTGTTAAAAAAGTAAAGTGTATTAATCAGAAAAAAACTTACTTTGGTGGCGTTTCAGTTGTTCTAAAAATGTCACACCCCTTTCATAAAGACCCCAATAGTTTTAGAGATGTCGCACAACAGATTTGACACCAACGACCTTTTAAAACCCTAATGAAAGTAACAATAATTTAAATCACCTATAAGGTTGTAAATAAACGTAAGGTAGCGATGAAGTCTATGTAAAAGACACTAAACAAGAATTCTTTTTATCTTTTTCTTTATCTTTATCTCTTTCTACGTTGACCAAACTTGTATGAAGTTCAGCTACTGTTTCAATTGTTTATCTTCCACTATGTCATAACCGTAATTCCATGTTTCAGTGTAAATAAGATGTTTAAAGTACAGTGTAATTTCGGCGTAATTGCTCGGTTCATTTACGACTCATTAAGAACCAGTCTTGGGTAAATATGACCATCCGATCCGACCCGCTACCGGGCTTCGTTAATTATGCGCTCGTAATCTTTGTAATTAAACGAAAATTATATAATTACGCATTTGAGAACACACTTTAGGCATTTTTTAATTTACGTTTCTGTTGTTGTTGTTGTTGTTGTTGTTTTGAGTCAATGTCTGTTAAAGTGCTATTTATCATTTAATTTGAGTGGTCGTTATAATCCGAAACATTGCGTTAAAACGTGGACTTTATTTATTAACTAAATTACTAAGTTGGTTGACTAACTATGTAAAAATCATTAATTGGTGCTTGCAACAGTTCCGAAATATCGGCAACTCGAAGCAAATAAATTACATGTAAATATCCCGTGAATAAACAATATTCTAGTAATGGTGAGCATGGAAGTTTAAAATCTTATTTTAACTATTGAATTCTTAATTATATAACATAGAAAGTGAAAAGGATGTTTTTGGGGTTTTACCGAACGATTCATACATAAAAAACATTAATGATTGTACGAAAATAAAAAAATAAACTGATAAGTTCGTACTTAATATTAATCTATTAAAGGTTTAAATATTAACACAGAATAGTATGGAAAAAAGAACGAAATAAATGTAGAGAAAGACGTTTTTACTCACGCCACCTCTTCCAGTGCTGTGTGTGAGCAGCTACTCGACCAGTGCTGGAACGCAGCGCAAACGCAACACAACTGCAGCTCAAGCATACCAAGAAATTGTATAGTACCTACTACACATTCGACTGGGCTACTCAGTTTGTAGATAGGCGTTTTTTGTAACCTGTAAATACCTATTAAAATAAACAACAAACCAATTCGTGTGTGTGTGTGTGTGTCACGTGTCTTTCTTATAGAAACAGTATTTCGAAAAACAATTTCGAAGAGCAATAACAAACCGGATCTCGCACTGATTTCATATTCAACGAACTGAAAATAATCCGCTCTGATTTTTCCTTCTCTTTTATTTGACATTTTTCCATCGTAATACAGATTTGTTCACAACCCGTAGAAATAAATATTTCTAAATAGATATTAAATTTATTTGCTGTTACGCTGGTTTTTACCAAGCAACGGTATAAGGAATGTAGGTACTGATTAAAGTGTCCAACCCTAATGGGCCCTAATCTCCTCTAATAATAATATTGTTGGGCCCAAAAGGGTCCATAATGATCTCAATTCTTAACTACACCACCCAATGTAACATTATGGAACGCAATAAACATTTGAAATTAAAATTAAAATGGTAAATTTTTTTTTTTTTTATGCGATTGAGTGACGTGACGAGCTAGTCGTTTACCTGATGTTAAGCAACACGGCCGCCCATAACAGTTGCAGTATCACTCGGATCTTTAAAACAGTAAAGATTCGTGTGACACTGCACTGCGCACGTCATCCTGAGACATCACACAGTCTAGTAATCAGATTACTAGACTGAGTGATCAGATCATAAAGTCTCATTTGCCCAGTAATTTCACTAGCTACTAATCATTGATATCAAAATTTTATTCAAAAGTACATTCCTGTGCACTTTGATTCATGGAACTAAACTACGTAACTTATTAGAAAAGACGTTTGCTGTAAAATTTATACGTTACTCCGTAACATACAACTGCAAAAGTTAAAACACCCTCCATAAGCATTTTTTTTTTCTTTATATTTTGGCTCCACACATAGTGTATTTAGCCAGTGTCAAGTTTTGTAATTTTTCATCGTATTATGGAAATTTTCACTTAAAGTCAAGTCATAGTCACAGTCAGAGTAGTCATAGTCTAGTCTGAGTCATAATGCAGTCTAAGGCATGCCCTAGTAAAGTGGTGGCAACTTTACTAGAGGCTTCTATGGAATTTTGGAAGCAACACGAAAAACCACGTTTCACTACATTATATCACTTGCCCACACTCATGCTCGTAATTCAGCACTTAATGCGTAAAACACCACCAATTTTAAACATTAACACTGGAAAAAGCATAAGTTTTGTAAAATAATACAATGCACCGACGTGAACTTTTCCGCGTTCCCGCCAAAACTCATAAGCATAATTATCGTGCAGCTTACATTTTTAGTTGCACTATAATCATTATCATGTCAATAAAACGCTGCATTTCTAACTGCGTCGTGATATTCATACGTCTCTACTATTATTTGAGTAATTATTTTATTTAAATGGGTCTTTTTATCATATAATATTATTAATTTTAATTAAATAATCTACATTACATTACCTGGCTATAATTTTAACGTGAACTATCATATGTTATTTTACAGCAAAAAACATGTTCTGGTATCATTTTTTATAATATTACCGTTATTTATGTAACTATGTTTTTACGCAATTAAACACTTTGTTCCTTTTTTTGCGTATCAGCTGCGTTTGTGCTGCAGTTGAGCTGCGTTCCAGCTCTGGCGAGGGAAACAGTGCTGTGCGATGCTTACTGTAAATAAGCTCACCGTTGCCGGCCCGAGGCGCGGCGCGGGCGGGCGCGAACAGCGCAAGAAGCGCGAGCGCCCACCACCATGTCATCACAACCACACCTGGGGGGAAAGAAAAACACGTTAGGTTCTATGGTTGCTTCTAAGTAATTTCAACGGAAATTACGACCAGAGTTTTGCTGTGGATTTACCAACATCCATACACTTTTTTCACCCCTACTAGGTGGAGCGACGATCTGGTGAAAGTCGCGGAGAACCGATGGATGAAGGAGGGGAGCAGCCGCTCAAAGTGCCTATAAGAGGCCTACGTTCAGCAGTGGACGTCTTCAGGCTGTTGATGATGATGATGATGATGATGATGATGATACACTTTTGTCGTGTCAGAATTTTTAGGCCACCCAAAGGCTTCTACTTGGGTTAACGACTGTTGTTTTACGACAACAGCCGGGACCGACGGTTTAACGTGCCCTCCGAATCACGGTAGCGCTCAGTTGTAAATACCACTTTTTTGCTGTAGCGGTCACCTATCAAAATAGTGACCGCAGTGAACGTTGCTTAACTTTACCGATCGCTTAGAAACGGCTAGTCGTGCTTCGCTATGAGCGCTACACTGTGAAAAATCTTAAAAACCTAATTTTCAAATAGAATAACCCAACTAACAATAGAAAGGTAAATAATTTTCATTTTAAAACTGTTACCGGACAAGCCCTTGATTCTCCCATAACTTTACCACAAAACCAACAAACAATAAAGATATGAGAAATAGATTCGCTTCAACAAGTAGCAATTTGTTACCACAGAATGGAGACATAAAGCCAGCACTGGCATATTTTTCCTGGCCCACTTTTGATAAACTGCTACCATTAACTACTTCGCAACGATAACGCCTAGAAAGCACTCGTTAATATTAACTGCCTGTGTACTAGCCATAAATAAATATAAAATATTATATATTATTGATAAATTGTGTGGCTAACCCGACCGCGGACATAATGGTAATTAAGATTTATGAATTCGTTATAATTTAAGCGTTATCGGCAGGTTTTGTAAATAGCTATTTTAGGAACATCGTTGCAAAATAACGGTTATTTTGTTGGATACTTATTAACGAAAATACCGCACCGTCAGCACTTTATAAAATAGCTTTTATCCTTTGTAAAGTGTGTAGGGTTTTTATGTTAATCAGCATTGTATTAACTTTGCAACAACGCTTTTTGCATATGAATAAAATAACATTTTAAATAGTTGTAATAGTTTGATTAACTACCCATAGTAGGTAGGTACTATTCTGTGGACAAGAAACAAAAGCATAACGGAAATGGGTGTGCACTTCACCACAATATTTATATTTGTAATTATTAAGTTTTTATTAATAATTAATAGAAACATTCTAAAAAAACACGCCTAATCATAACATAGGGAAGACAAACTAGTTTTGACGTTAAAAGTTGGCATATTACGTTATAACCATAACATAACACATCAAAAACCTAAAATCACGTCACGGACCCTCGGGCGAAAAGTTACAAAATCTCATTTCCACTACATCCCAGCAACTTTAGTTCTCTCTGTATATAGTGCTTGAAAACTTCAAAAATTGCTCTCCAATTTCATAAAGTTACGTTCCACCCTTCGACTTGTTAAAATTATAGATACGTTCGCATGTTTGCCCATCTCAGGATTCGTTAGAAACAAAGATTATAAAGCCCGTTGATAGCTCGTGAACGTAATTTCTCGTCCAAACACGACTGACCTGCGCGGGCAGGGGGCGAGGTAACAAAACGAGACAAAGTCATATGAAATTACAAAGAACAGAGCGGGATGGAACAAAAGACATCAACGGGTTCCCGTAATTTATTAGAAATTCATAGTACTTATTAGAAATTAGTGGTTGAAATACACCACCAGTTTTCGTAAGTTGTATCATTGGTCAACTGGATTTATAGTCAATGGTTAGAAATAATTATGCTTAGGCGAAAGTTTGCTACTCATGATCACCCTGAAAACGTCCACTGCTAAGCTTTGATAACATAACCTCTTCGCACATCACTACTACTTAGCTAGGCCTCCCCCATAGAGCGCCACTTTAAGCGGCTGCCTCTTGCATCTATTGTTACTTCCTAAACTCTTGGCAACTAGAGCATGCTTGACTGGAAGTCACTCATGTACCTATGCGTGACATAAAATCACGTTACCGACATCAACATACGATTTTTTCTATATATCAATGAAATTGAGACCCCTCACGGGAAAATTGAGACCTCCCACGGGAAACTTGAGACCTCCCACGGGAAAATGGAGAGCTCCCACGGAAAAACGGACGAAGCCTATGCACTAGTCTATCTATTCATATTTCTTTCTAAGGTTCGCCCTCGTCACGGACGAGTCCCGTGTCAAACTAGTTGGAAACTTGTTAGGTGACGAGAAGTAACATAGTTTGAGTATGTTCAGTTTGTTCGAACCGTTTTAGGGTGTTAGAAAACATTTACGGCGCGGGCGAGACTGTTACGTGATGGGGGAAAGATAAATTGGAGTAAATGTTGGAAATTATTTTATTAAAGTTTTTATTACTAGCTTTACCCCGTGTTTTTAAATGGATAATAAATGAATAACTTCCAACGATCACATACCTACATGGATCCTGGACCCTAGCTAGAACTCCTGTCGCGGGAATCAAATCCTCATCTCCTGGGTTATGAGCCGAGAGATGAAGTTTGATTCCCGCGATTCTACCCCTCTCTATTCCGCAGGAACTGTACAATTTTCCGAAATGAAGGGTATCCTACACTTTAATCCTGCACTTTAATTTTTTTTTAAATATCCTATTAGATATAGTTATCGAATGTGCCTTTATTACTCAAACTAACTACTACAATACTAAAAATTAAACTAAACTAGCTACACTACCTACTACAATGAACACTTATGGACTGTATAAAGGCCGCGATGACCTATAGACAGTCCAAGTGCTCCAGCCCACTACCGGTAGGTAGCGTACCCAACATGCTGGCAGCATTGCCACGTTGAATTGCAATGCTAATGCGTTGGGCCAAATAAGTGCCAGCATTTTGGTCACGCGTCGCATCGACCAGGCGCTCTGATAGACTTTGGAAAACGCGATGAGCACCCGGTCCCCACGGACCCAGGGTCTCAACACCAAACGGCTTAAATATGTAACCGCTACTGAGATTACTATATTTGCGCCGTTTTAGCTGCTTAGCAGAATTAGCCGCATAAGACAGGCCGCATATCTAATAGGACATTTTTTTAAATTTAAAGTCCTCGTACTTACCTATTGACCCGGGCTTTCTGGCGTTGCCAGTATTATAGAAATTAATAATTGTTAATAATTTTGAGTCAGATTTTTTTTACATAACAAACATAATATTTAACTATAAAACTATTTATGTTATCAACATTCATCAACTTGAAAAGGCACTAAACATTTATCTTAATGAGTCTATGATCCAACCTCTTAACCTTGACTTAGTCATAGAATATCTATTTTCAAAATCCATTACAAGTTCTTATCATAATGCCATTTGTATTTTAAAAACTTATTACTTTACGATAAACTTTTACCTTGTTTACCTTTTAAGGTTACAATACACTTGCGTGGCCTGGCGCGTGGCTGCTGATTCGCCAGGCCACGCCAGTGTATTGTAGGCTCGAACGTACTATTCACTGTATTCTGATCACATATTAATCATCTTGGCATGGCACCTAAATATTTGTAAAGCTTATTTCAAATACTAATACAAGTCTATCTAGAATTTGATTAATCAATTCGGCGCCTGGCATCCAATGTAACTTTTTGATTGCTCCGGTGCAAGATGGTTTAAAACATAGAATACTTCTTATCAGCGGGTGAAACCGTGGAGCGGAGCTAGTAATTGGTGCCACCTAATAAAAAATATCCAAATAGGTACTCTAATAACTTTTAGAACACACTGTTTAACATGGCCCAAGAGCGTTCCCATTACAACACCTATCATTTTTTAAGAATCGATTGTTAATTCCAAAATCATTTAAATACCAAACTTGAATAATAAAAATAATAAATATTTGTTGACATTTCACACAACGCCATCTAGTCCCTAACTAAGCAAAGCTTGTACTATGAAAACCAGATAACTGATAGGATAATAAAATTATATATTACTTTTTGTTTGTAAATATGTAGGTGCATATTTTATAGAATACACTATAACACCCAGACACAGAACAAACACCTGTGTTCATCACACAAATGTTTGTCCTGGACCCTAATTCTGTATGAACACTTTACGATTCCTTACTTCGAAACCACGCGAATTCCTTGTCTTATATAAGAAATCTGCAAAAATCTATTCTCTATGAAATGGAAACAAAACCGCGCGAAATGAATTTGGAAATGACGCGATTTGAACTGTCAAAAATCATAATGTTCCACTGAGACACGTTCCGAAACATCAACACGTCAAAAGTTACCACCACTATATATCAATATTTATTCAAATTAAAAATAACATAATGTAAAGAGAAGGTATTTCTAATGCTGTGACACGATTTGAACAAGACACGATAACGACGTGGTTTCGTATCGTGTGGAATCTGAGTTTTCATACAGAATTAGGGCCCTGTGTGGGAATCGAACCCACAACTTAATATACAGTTCCGAAGGCGAATTAACGTAATCACCGCCAAAATAGCATAACATGTACTTAACCATTACTAATGGGAATTCACACGTACTCACCTAAACTATAACGCAATATTAATTCACTCAAAGTCGAGGAGAAGTAAACAACCATAATTAACTCAATAAACAAGTATGTAGTACTTTTAACATGCTTAACTCTAATACTTTCTTTTCTAACAGGAAATAATTACATGTATCTACTTATCTTTACAACTTTTATTATGCAGTTGTGTAATCTTATTAATTCCTTGACTTATCTTGTTTAACTATAATTATGTTACCATATAGTGGAATACTGGTAATAGTTGAGCATATTTTTAGTAACTTTCTCCACTCAATCTTAATCGAGGAAGTTTGAAGGAATTACGCAATTATACGAAACTAAACGAGGCGAGATAAGATCAGGAATGAGGAGATCCGCAGGAGGACTAAAGTGACCGATATAGCTCTTAGAATTAGCAAGTTGAAATGGCAATGGGCAGGCCATATCGCTCGCAGAACTGACAACCGATGGGGAAGAAAGGTTCTCGATTCGACTAGGTGGACTGGCAATCTGGCGAAAGTCGCGGGGAGCTGATGGATGCAGGAGTCGAGTGGCCGCTCAAATTGGCGCTGTCTGGGAGAGGCCTATGTTCAGCAGTGGACGTCTTCAGGCCGTTGATGATGATGATGATGATGATGAAACAGGCTAGTAGCCAGTCAAAGTGGTGCTCTGTGTGGGAGGCCTATGTTCAGCACTGGACGTCTTCAGGCTGTTGATGATGATGATGATGATGAAACAGGCTAGTAGCCAGTCAAAGTGGCGCTCTGTGTGGGAGGCCTATGTTCAGCAGTGGACGTCTTCCGGCTGATGATCTATCTATCCTACGTGTTGCTTTCAGATCTCAGCGGCTGAATTGGTTTAAATGGATACAAATCGCTTAAAAGTTAAACACGGTACTTTTTATCCCGAAAAATAAAGATTTTCTTCGAGGAAACAGGAAAAATTTGCGGGAAGTAAAGTCCTTTATTGTTTTTGGTATATTTTAAAGTGGTAATTAAACTAATGTAATTAATCTAAGTATTCTATCAGTTATTTTATTTATAGTACAATCTATGCTGCGGCTAGATGGCGCTGTGTGAAATGCCCGCATACCCGCACATATTTATTTTATATTTTATATTTATATGTATATCTAATGTTGTACCTGTTACCATTTTATAGATAACAAATCATTAGTCCAGTCAAGAAGTCCAGAAATCGAGTATGACTACGGGGTTATTGGATAAAAGGTGAAAGTAAAGGTTTCATCACGTTAAATGAGAGATAGTGATTTTACGACCTGAGAACACATCAATGCAGCTATTTCCCTGTTTTGTAATAAAATTCATGGATAAAAGTACTTAATGCTTGGCTGTTAACATTACGATTGAGCGTTTAAAAATTATGTGCGGGATTTTATGAACTGACTCATATCTCAGAATAAATAATAGTACTGCTTATATACCTGACGTAAATAATTGCTTGCGTTTATACAATCTGAGTTTAAATTGATATATTATCTCGAAAGGGGGTCCCCAATGTAGACAATGTTTCTTCTACGAGTTTTCTAAATCAAGAGATTTTCATTGAACAAAGGCTAATTATGTTTATTAATGTTTGCGTTATAATTTTACCCAAACCTTCGCAGCTGGGGGTAGTTGAACTTCGTTCTTGATCGAATACACTTAAATGAGTTCGACGACCTGTGTTTAGAAACTCTCGTAGCGATCGCACGTGCAGTTTTGTGAGTGGATTTAATTTAGCACCCGTATCCATCCGTCCCTAAAGCCAGGACATGCTTTACCGTGACATTAGTGATCTCATATCCAAGTTTATTCTTCACTCTCTCCCTCCCCTCTCCTCCGTCCTTCTTTTTCTTTTATCCCTATTCCCTTCTTACAGTGAAACTTTCAAATTGTCTTTTTGTTTTTCATACTATAATGGCTGACCCTATTTTGATTAAATTTTGTACACGGGCTAGTTGCCTGCTATTCAAAATTAACATGTTAATATTATTCAAAAGCATAAAATAAATGTAATACTTAACTGAAAAAAAGTAATATCGTTAAATAAATCACGAAGTAATTAGCTTTTAAAGTTTCTGGGCATCGCCTGTCACTTTCTCGCACAACAGAGATCGTATGGAGCTGCCCCACAATTACTATAAAAACACACGTTATGACGTCACATGCCAAAAAGATTGTATCTAAGGCTAACAAAGCTTACTAATGAGGTATGAAGGACCTAGAACTCACGTGTCTGCATGTTTGAGCAGAGTCTTTCTATTCCCTGTATATAAGAATGCTTGTAATTTTGTCATTTTTTGAGATATTTAGTTTTTGTTTTCACGACTGTTTATTTTTTGAGGAATATTCTTAATTTATGCAATAAAAAAATAGTAGGCAACTAGCCTATTCCTAATATGACCGATGCAACATAAAGAATATAATTTTTAGCCCAGCAAACTAAAAGTTCAGCGGAAAAACAGGTTAATTGCCGGTAAAGGATCTCTCAATATTAAATTTTTGAACCCAGGTTTTAGTAAATACGTACATAATAATAAATCGTACGCAATCTGATCTGTCAGTCAATACGACATTTATTAGGAGACCGAAACATCACGCCTGAAGGATGCCGCGAGGCGCAAAACTTATGTGAGGTATTTCCTTCAATCTCTCTCAAAGATGGATTTGTTGGGGCCCGGAATTTTTATTGGAAAAAATCATTCGTTAGATCGTGACTTTTACGGTAATTTACGATAATGTTGTAATGTAAACTTGATGTTAGGGCGCTTGATATAGAGTGTTTTTTATAAAAGCAAATAGAAATAAGGAAAATATTAACTTAAAGACGTTGATTATTGTTTCATAAAGTAAGATTGTAGTACAATTTTCATCTTCTTATTTAAGATTTCTTTTCTTGTCGGCAGACTAATCGCCATCGCTCGCTGCAATGTCTTCAGCGAATGCTTTGACTTCCCTATACGACATGATATTTATCTTTTCTTTTATTTGATATGTATATTATGCTCTTCGAGGTCTGCCTTTTTTCTATGACGTTTTTCATGAAGTTGCGATGTCGTATCATTTTTCCTGTTCTCGGTTCTATTGTCGCTATAATAATTATGTTGTATATACTCCGTTTTTCTTCCGCTTTTTCTCGTTTTAGTAAAATTTTGTGACAAAATTATTTACTGAAGTTATAAATACCTAGGTACCTACGATTTCAGTCTAAATATAAGTGCTCTGGAACGTATAAAGGCGTGCAATATGCATATAATAAAAATAGCAAATCCACACGTTAGGTACCTTGATGCAAACGCTCAAAAGCTGCGCTTAGTATAAACCAGTTCTAGAAAATTGTCGGTTGAAAATATTTTTCCGACAGATTTCCAATTTGGCAGCTGAAATTGAAATCGAAAGGTCGAGTTGTGCAAATAACTGCATAATCTGCAAATATTTGAACTGGCTGACAAATATTTTTCTGCATTTTTATGTATATGTTTTTATTTTTACAAATATACGGAAGAATGGCTACCCACGGTTTTCACCAGATCGTTGGTCATCCTAGTGGGGGACCAGCCTACGCTGCGTCATCCGGTTCGTGGTTGCCACTCCCCACTCGACAACCTTTCTTACCTATCAGTTGTCAGTTCAACGAGTGATGTGGCATGGCCATTGCCATTTCAACTTGCTAATTCTAAGAGCTATATGGGCCATTTTAGTGCTCCTGCGGACCTCCTCATTTCCCGCAGGGAAACACTGAGCATGGCTCTCTCTTTAGCTCGTTGCGTGATTTTGAGCTTGCTAATAAGGTCAACAGTGAGAGACCACGTCTCAGTTCTATAAGTCATCACTGGCACACTGATTGATAAGTCGAAGCTTCCCGAACGCTGCCCAGCCGAGTCGGATTCTTCGTGCGACGTCTTTGTCGAATTTGGACCTACTTAATTGGACACTCTGTCCTAGGTCTAGTCTAGTCTCCCTGTATATTTGTCGATAACTTCGAGAGTATCGTTCCCAACAATTACCGGTATGGGTGGAACAGGGGCATTAGCCATGATTTTAGTCTTGTCCATGTTCATCTTTAGACCAACCTGTAACTCCTTAAGCTCAACCAAGCCCTCCACCACTCTACTGAGGTCGTCGAGCATGATGCTAAGGTCCTCGAGCGACTTCGCCACTATGACTATATCATCGGCAAAATGAAGATTAGTGATGTACTCGCTATTTATGTTTATTTATTATTTATTTATTTATTCAAATTACAACTATGATGATGTAATTTGTTGATGTCAGATCCCTTCCACTCCAAGAGCTTGAAAACGTCCTTCAATGCGTTTGTGAACAGCTTCGGAGAAATAACGTCTCCCTATCTCACGCCTCTTTGCAATAGGATTTGTTCCGTACTCTGTTCCAGTAGTCGGACTAGCACACATACGTAGCTATTACTTTACTGAAAGAAAAAATAATAATATGTATTCTATATAAACAGAAAATGAGCCCATTCTAACACGTGCGTGAAACGAATTCAGCGAATTACCGCAAAGGCGATTTTCCGACATTATTACCACAACGTACAATGGAGGTACAGTATCTCAAATTCACTTGTTTAATATCATAATAATGAACAAAGAGAGCAGAATGCTTTTTGGGGTCACTGTGGGAGAAATATAGAAGCCGCAGCATAGTTGAATATAAATAATGAAAAGTCTGAACGGTAAAGTGTAATTCAAGTGGTACAACTACAATACTATAAAACTAAAAAAAATAAAACAACTACATTATTGCTTAACCATCGTAATATAAAACCAAAATTAAAAATTACTTTTTTGCAAGTTAGGAATGATTTCCCCGAACAAAACTTGATATTGTGTAAAATAAATAATGGTACGAAATGTTATGCTTGATAAGAAAAAGATTTAGATGGAAATAATAAAAACTGTACAGTACCTACAATAAAAGCTACTTAAATAAATATAACCACACACCACACAATCAAACCACGTAGATACTTTAGTGTAGATAGATACACTGATAGTAAATGTATCTAGACGGATCACAATTACGTAACTTGAGTATCTGTTACAACATTATACTGTGACATTACCTAGGTGAAATAAAAAATGATTACAGAGAAAACTGCGTTGTAAATTGAGACCAGTTAAACGCTCTCATTATGTAGAGATCACCTGAGTTATTAAGACTCGGATGGAGCGCGACGGCTTTTATAGCCTTTTACTTCGCTCACCAGTCTTAAAACTTAAGGGATTTAGTGGTGTTTAAGTTAATCGGTTCAGAAAGCGATATGCTGGATTGAGCTTTCTATTTTGCTTGGGAAATAGTTTTGTATTCAGCTAAAGGAAGTCTGCGTTTCTTCATACAATCTTAAATACTCTAACTGAATCTCTTAATTTATTATGGTTAAAATTTCTAGTACCCTGTCTTATAGTTTAGGGTTCAAATCCCACGACAGGACAAGGTATTTGTGCACAGAAAAAAATAAAGCACAAATACTTGCTGTGTGTGTGTTCCTGGGTCCCTGGATATAGGGAATCCTAGTTAGCGTCTAGGTTTTATGGGTTTTATGGTTCTATGGTTATGTATGTGATCGTTAGACGTTTTTTATTTAATTAACCATAGTTATCTGTTTACACAGAACAACTAAATCTTGATGTGTAAACAAATAACTATGTAGACCGTTTTTTATGTAAATGAATAGCGTGACGAGCTAGTCGAAGTCGTAGTGTGTTCAAATCGCAAGAGTTGCAAGAAACACTAACCATAATACCCTGGCCTAAGACAGGGTAAAAGTTGAAAGTTTCAAGAAATTTCAACTATGTTCAAGTCAACTGGACGCATCAACGCAAAATAAAAATACCAAATAACCACTCTTAAAAACATTTTACATCAAAGAAGAAATTATTTTACGTTTCAAAAGCACCATTGCTTGTGCTACAGCCTATTTTTGCGCCTCATTCACACGAGTATAGGTACTATCAGCAATGCTTCTTACTATAATACCTCGGAAATTACATTAAATTGATTCCCATGATCAGTGGAACGTGCGTGGAAGACCACGATTAGTTAGCGATGTCCCGTCTGTCACTCTGTTGCAGTGTGAGTGAATAATGATACTGGGGACTGCTGGTTGTTAAATGGAACATCTACAGTGGTGTTTCCGATCGATTGTCGACTATCGATGATTAATATGTATTAATCATTAATATTCGACTAGTTTTTTATTAACGAGCAACAATTCTATAGATAGTACCTATCGGTACTTTCGATAGTTTATTCATTGCGAGCAACAATACTATCGATAGTATCGATAGTATTGCTTCGTTCTGAGCTAGCGATAGTATCGATACGATCTATAGTCTAATCGATAGTTTGGCTTTGTCAGATGAAAATTATCGATATTTCGGCAACACTAATCTACTTTTTAAATCACAACCATACAAAACTACACATTAGATCATTATCATCATCATCATCAGCCTGAAGACATCCACTGCTGAACATAGGTCTCCCCCACAGAGCGCCACTTTGAGCGGCTGCTCGCCTCCTGCATCCATCGGCTCCCCGCGGCTTTCAACAGATCGTCGGTTCACAGGGGGGCGGCCTACGCTGCGTCTTCCGGATCGTGGTCGCCACTCGAGAACCTTTCATCCCCATCGGTTATCAGTTCTACAAGCGGTGTGACCTGCCCATTGCCATTTCAACTTGCTAATTCTAAGAGCTATATCGGTCATATCAGATACCGGCCTGCAATAGTCAACAAACTTTCATTTTCAATTCGAAAATAACCGACACGATCACAACACACGGCTAATGATAAGTGTAGCTAAGTACCACTAATCTGCCTTCACGGACAGCGGAACATGTCTAATTTGTTGATTGTTTGATCCGCTTCCGATTTTCCACTTTGTTTTCCATGAAAGCGGAATTTCACTTGATCGACGGTAATTGTATGGTGCGTTATGGATACGCGGGATGGTGCCGTAGAAACAAATTGATTTAATATAGACTGATTTGGTTTTATGTGGTACTAGCTTATACCCGCGGCTTCGCTCGCGTGGACTATTCTTCTGGAACCGTTTATTTTTCCGGGAGAAAAGTTGCATTTTAGCGCATCCCAGCAAGCAAGATTTTAGCTTCAGCAGTTTAGGCTGTGCCAGCATCTTAAGATGGGACCTTGTCCTATATTTTTTACCCCTTTAAGGGATGAAATTGAAAAATTGCCGAAACCCGCATGTATTTATAATTTGTATGTTCTTTACACATTCCAAATATCAATATGAAACGAGCAAAATTTTTAAAATTAATTTAACTACAAAATTCACCCATTTTGGGGTTGATTCATCTCATTTGTTTTCATACTTGTTTGCATGTGTTAAGTTTCATAACTATGCGTTTCGAAATACAGATTTTTATACATATGCTTTTCCCACTTTTTAATCCTTTTGGGGTTGAATTTTCAAAAATCCTGTCTTAGCACGTGCAGAATAACGGCAAAGTGGTGGTCCTAGACAAACTCTGCAGAAAAGTCCTACCACCTAGTAAAAGTAGAGTGTGTTGTAATAAAAAAAACCGCACGGCACAGTAACTGTTGGTATAAGGTATAAGGAACAAATTTGCACGATAAAACAATCACGTTAAAATAAGCTAGTGAATAAACTTTCCCTAAAGATCATTAACAAAACGTAGTAGCTGTAAACTTCCGAACTTTAAACCTAAATTCACTAATTACGTGGGCTCAAGTTTCGAAATAAACTTTAACTTTGGCTAGCCTTGTACTTAAGGCGCTCCTTATATTAAAACCATGCAACGGGCTCTATAGGTATTACTCTATACAGGGTGCAATTGAATTTATTAGCATACATAAATTTCATGATAGACTCATTGATGGTTATTAAAGTGTAAAGACAGCAAATGTTTCTTTTTTAAATTGAAATTATAAAGAGGGCGCGTAGTTTAGCAAGAATGATTTTGACATTTTTAAAAGTTCTTGTTACCTTGCACGTATTAATTAAAAATTGTACCTAATTTATTTTTGCACTGTATCAGTTGATTAAGTAAGTTAACCTATTTTTTGGAGTTAACTGCTTATTATCAATACCAAATCAATGCGTTAGATTCCTACTAATATTATAAATACGAAAGTTTGTGTGTGTGAATGTTTGTTACCTTATATCTCCGTAACTACTGAACCGATTTCGATGAAATTTGGAATGCAGATAGCTTATATCCTGGATTAACATATAGGATTTCTATTCACGAGTAACACCTTAGGGCGCAACTAGTTAATAAATAATGATCCATACGTCACCGGTAGTAGTAGGTTTTCAGTAAAGTAGTAGACCTAGTTTTAAAGATGCTAATGAATTCAATTACACCCAGTATCTATAACAATTTTATTTTGTAAGAAACTGTTTTATGATACACTATCTGTCTCCAGCAAAGTTACTTTTACTTTTGGCATGCATTAATATTATAATAAACTCGTTTCAAATTTTATTAACATATTAATAATGGTTCCTAAATCGATCTTTGTTTAACCATCATGCGGAAAGTATTAGCAATTTAGAAGGTAATTAAGGAAGCGCCTTAAGCCCACTTGACCTATATTATTCAGTTACTCGAAGTCCTTTCAAAGGACCCAGAAGTTCGAATTTAAAGCCTTTACCGAACCTTCAAAGGGAATCGAGGAATCCCAGTTAGGAATTCGTTCCGTTTATTTAATTGGGCTTTTCATAAATAATTCCATTTGTTCTGGAATATATTTCGGTTCATTGGAAGAAGTTTTGTAATGGAATAAAATAGAACAGAACAGAACAGAATAATCTTTATTGTATATAAACTGTGTACATGCAAAGGTCTTAAACTATAAAAATTGTCACAAACAGTTATCCATTCCGGACGTACAATAGAAGTGGGCAAATATCAAATAGTGCTTAATAGACTTATAGTAACTAAATGGGTATAAAACCAAGTATTTATTTACAATATTAATAATGCTTCAAAATCTCCTGGTTTAAAATTTGCGTACTCAAAACATTGTCTTTTATTATTCTACCTACCTAATCACCATTACTATCAAAGAACTCGTTTTGGAAATAAAAGAGATTGAAGGTGCGTAAAAGTACAATAAAATAATCTGGATATGTCAAGTTGGGTAAATTGTAGATCTTAGAGTATAGACTAAAAGCATAGAGATAACGTCATTATCTGTCAAGCGTCCCATTTTTTGGACACTTTGATGTGAATGAGTCTGATAGATTTGTATAGAAAAAAAAGTTGACTCTAGTCGAAAAAATGGTACGGTGACTTTTCGCAAGCATAGCTAATTACTATATGTTTGTTTATTTCCTTCACCACTGACGTACCGATACGTGTGAGCAGTACAAATTAATACCGTTTTGATGATCTCTCTATGCTTTTATTCTATACTCTAAGATCTACAATTTGTATTGTATTGTGTAGATACACATTCGATACAAGTAAAAGCTCAACTTTGTCATTAAAAATAAAAAGGTCAACAACACGTCTTTAGCAGATGTCATCACAAAAGCGATTGTCAAGCCATCAACAGGCGAAAGCGACAGTGCTTACGGAGGTTTGGCTCCCATTGATACTCACTGTCAATCATCTCTAGAAAGCTCAGATTTACTGTCAAAACATTATGACGGAGTTGAAGAAAGCATGTGCATCATCAGAGCTTCTCAAAATGGGGTAGGCGTGTGCATGTAAAGACGGTAATGCAGTGCAGGCTCTTGCACCCGCTATTGCGAATTCTATGAATAAGTTAGTTGAGGCTTAGTTTTTTTTTATGGCAATTGTTTACTGAATTTTTACCAGCGTCATGTCAAAAGAGAAATAATAATAAAAAACGGAATTATGAATTTAGGGTATTTGAAACAAAAGATGTCCTATAACTACAAACTACACTACATAACTCCAATATGAAAATTATGTTTATTTATTTACAAAAATGGAAAGGGTCTTAGTTCAGTGGGCGTTCCTGAAAAAATGTGTACCATAATCATTTACATTTGAAAGCCGCGGTCTTCTAAAGCTTACAAGTTACAAAAAAATAGTTACGTACTATAGTTGTAAAGTTCTATTAGCTACGACTACGAATACCTATAATACGGGTTCGACACCCCCTCCAACACTCGCGCAGACCCCGTTGTAGTTAGCGCTGCAAATAATAGCCGGCCAAGTGCGAGTCGGACTCGCGCACGAAGGGTTCCGTACCATTATATATGAAAACGAGCCAAAAATCACGTTTGTTGTATAGGTGCCACTTTATATATAAATTTATTGTGTTTTTGTATTTTTTGTTATAGCGGCAACAGAAATACATCATTTGTGAAAATTTCAACTGTATAACTATCACGGTTCATTAGATACAGCCTGGTGACAGACAGACAGACAGACAGACGCACGGACAGCAGAGTCTTAGTAATACACTTCATTTTTAGGGTCCGTTTTACCCTTTGGGTACGGAACCCTAAAAATGAAGTGTAGTGCGAGTGCCATTGAGTTTTCGGCCAAATCACGACATCATATTATTGTGACAACGTTTGCCAAACCATCGATTTCACGAATAAACTAGCGGTAGCACCTACTCAGCCTAATTTTTACCCACCTCTTTGTTCATCCCTATTGCCCTTGACTATTTGAATTGTCAAAGTTATTCCCAGTTTCAGGAACAGATTCTCACGAATGACAGCACTTTAGAACATTATAGAGACCAATAACACGGAAATTAATTCTCACTGAAAATTGCAGACGTAATAATTCCATAAGAAAAGCGTCGACTTATGAAATTTCGACGCCCTGACAATGAAAAAATTGTAATTTCAAGAAAAGTACGCTTCGCTTCCTACGTCTCGAAGACTTACAAAAGATGCCGTACGTCAGTGCGATTCCCATTATGAAAATGACTGACGAGGCACTCCGTTGATGAGGTCTTGACTGATGGAAGGTGCAGGGGAAATAAGCAGGCGACGTAATATCGTGCCTTCATGTTTCAACGGGTGAACTGAGCAATTTCTTCTTGGATATGAAAGTGGGTCATAGCGTGAACATATTCTTTTGATTTTGTTTTGTTTCCAACCAGTGTGCTTTTCAACCCACTTCAAAAATAGAGGTTTTCAATTTTTTTTTCATAATTATTAGTTTTGTAAACTGATATGGAGAATTATTTTTTATCGGAAACGATATGCTTTCAGATTACTCCCATAAAAATTTCATCAACACCGGCTCAGTGGTTTAGTTTATAAAATCAAATAAATGGAATTTATAAATACGTAAGATTATTTTGATCACCAGTTCTCACATTAAATTAGGTCTCTTGAAGTCAGTTTAACCTCTTTTTTAATAGTTATTTGTTATACTAGGCTGCAAAGTTGGTTTTTGGCGCAAGTCCTTGAATTGCAACTTGAGCAAGCGAAGGATACTAGGATTGAACCACGAGCGTAGCGAGTGGTTCAAATGAAGAATCCTGAGCGTAGCGAAGGTTTCAAAGGTACGAGACGCAGAAAAGCTTTGCTGCCGAGTGCAACACACAACTTTTCACCTCACTACAGCGAGGAAAATGCAAGAAAACTAGCTAAAATGCTAAGAAAAGATTAGTTATAAGCTTATTAATTTAGCTATGGGTGGCGGTAACGCTTAACTTCAGGTAAACGACTAGCTCGTCACGTGATTCATGGAAAATTAAAGAAAAAGTGTTTTTCATCCATTTTCCATGCAGTCGCCTTGCTGGATAGCGTATTGGTTATATACTCTTTGGTGCTGGACAGTGCGATTATTCTAAAAATGAGGTTGGTGAACGAGAAAAAGATGGTATCTTTTAGGAGGTAGTCTGTGGTATTAATGAGTTTTCAGAGGACTGGCCTTTGAATATCTACGAGTAGAACCGTAGTATATGACGTCATTCATGGACAACAAGGAGAGCGCTATACATTCGGTACTAAGCAAAAAAAAGACGAACGTAATATCTTTGGTCCTTGTCACCGTTACCGGGTTTTTTCATTTGGCTTCGTTTGATCTAAGCCAAACAGGTTAACAATTTATTGAAATTGTTGTGTTTTGTGAAATAATCCTATTTAAATGGTGATCTAGGCAATAAATATTTGAGAAATAATGTGTGTGCAGTGGGTGGTTGCAGCATTTTAAGCAACAGAAGTCGCACTGAGACGTAAATATGAAGGAATAACATTTCACAAGTAAGTAGCCATTATTTTGTCTATTTTCCCTTTTTAGAAGTGTTTATTGTGAAAAATATAACTACGGCGTTACATTTCATGTAATAACAAGTCCTCAGCAAAACAGAAAAACAGCTAAATGATTAATTAATGGTTAAAATAACCATACCTAACCAAAAAATTTCATTGTCAAGGTACTGCCAATTTAAGATTTTTAATTTCCCATAAAACCAGCTAGGTACCATGTTGATTTGCAAATGTTTATAAGTCGGAAAAAATCCTTTTGTAGGTATATTAGCTAATTATTTGCTTGATTTAACTTAGTAAAATATATCATTTTATATTTAAGGTCAGGTGGGGTAAGTGAAACATACTTGCACATCTTTCCACTTTGTGAATTCTGCTAGGAAGCTAGCTTTCGCTATTTTTTACACATAGAAAGCCTAAATCTGAAATGGCAAATGACGGCAATAAATACTTTTCAAGAAAATAATTTTTGTAAATTCAATTTGCGTCAATGAAACATCACTTAAAAATGGTTCACGGTTATGACAGAAACGTTCCGATTCAATATTCTGACGGTAGGTTGACATTGGCGTTTGACTATTTTGCAGTTGACTATATTGACAGTTTTGTTTTTATTATCTGTTACCCGCAGTCATTATATTAAGTACCTACTTATATAATAAAAGCTGCCAGGTATCACTTTATTAGCGCAGAATCTCCATCTCTTTCTTTGGGTGCCGTATAAGAGCAGACTAAGGGACTATCCAGAGAATGGGCAGTAGCATTCTCCTTAGTACATTATAATCTTCTGCGATGACAAGCTACTTGCTAAGCGAGGTGATTATGGCAAACCTCCCTATAATCAGCGTCTAAAATGGCGTTTTATGGGCATGCCTGTGTTCAGCACTAGACGTTTTCCAGCTGTTGGTGTGAAATACGTGATTTTCGCCCATGGGACATTTACAATGACTTATGTAATGTAGTAGGTATTTGATTGATTTTATTACCTGTGTCATCTGTGACTGCAAATACTAACCCCACATTACGCGCCGTTTCATGCATTATTTTCGTGTAAAAATGTACATAAACACTATTAAATTGCTTCATGGCATCAGCCGACTTGTGTTTTGTAAACTTAAAGATAGCTGATTTCTTTTTATTTTATGACCTAGCAGAAAGATTGTGTGACACGTGTGCTAGAGCATTGAAACCATTTCGCCACATAGCATAGAGCTAAACTGCGTGATTTATTGATTACGATAGGGTTTCACTTAAGTACTCCTTCGTTTCACTTACCCCACCTGACCTTACATTTTAGTTTTTACAATAAAGAAGCAGTGAACACTGGTAAAACATAAATTCTAGGTATCAAGGTCGCCCATCGCCCATTATCTACCCAAAATTTTGGGAGACGTTCTTATTCAGGCAGCACCTCGTGTGGGAGCAAGAAACAACTAGGCGGCCACGCGAAATAGATTTCTACTAGTAGGAATTCTGTGGGACTGGCGATATCAAGAAGGTTAAATTCGGGCAGATCTGTGATTCAATCCTCAATTCTTGGCGTGAAAATTATTGAATAAAAACGTTCGAATTTTAAAAACACTTTCCACGCTAGTGATCGAAATGCGTTTTTGCGACCAGATTTTGAATGTCAAAGAGAACCTTTCCGAGCTAGTGAGGTGAAAAAGATATTACTTATCAATTAAAAAATGAATAAATAAGTACCTAGCTTAAGTTTTTTTACTTAAGTTTGATGCATAAGGATTATAGTACCACCTTTATCGAAATACATTAAGAGCATGCCAAAAATTCGACATACTTAGCGGTTTTTCATTAATCACGTGATGATTTTTTGCTTTTTGATCCGCCACCCCTTTGGTGATACATGGTGAGGTTTTGGATTAATACCCCCCCTACGGGGGAGTGAGGGGGGGTTCTTATTGTCTAAGGAAACCCATCTTATAATATTGACTGTGTTAAGTACCCCAATATTTCTCTGCAGCAGATTAATTAAAGCTATAGGCAATTAGTGTTATTGTGCGAAAAGCGGCCGTCGGTCGTGAGCCGAGGTGCTTTATCGTGAAGCAAGGTGCGGCTCTCGGCTCAATTGGCGGGCAAATTGATTAGTGGCTGCCATTTGTTGAGCCTATTGAGTTTGTTCTAAGCTTTTTGATGGATTGTTTGAATATATTAGTCTCAAATCGCGATTCCGAAACTTCCATAAAATCCCTAAGTAATGTCTAATAGTACCAATAGACACTTTATAGACATTATACTATATATACGACCTGGTTAGAACCGCGGGGAGCCGATGGATGCAAGAGGCAAGCACCCACTCAAAAGTGTGTTCAGCAGTGGTCGTTTTCAAGCTGATGATGATGATGATGATGGGATCTTTTCTTAAATTATTAAGACTATGGTGTTGGCATCATAGTCTTAAGATCCCCAAGCCGCGACCTTAGCTATATGAAGCTATGGGATATTTCACAAAATTATAGCAGAAACGTAAAATATGTTATAGACACGTAAAGTACGCTGCCCAACCTCCGTTTTGGGACGCGGAGGCAACGAAACGGCGATTCGCATGAAATTTTGAATTCCATTTTCGTTGCAATAGTCTATTTTCGGCAGAAGTGCTTTAGTTAAGTGCTGCGTCAGGGTTAAGTGTCGCTGTGAAGTGGAAATGTTTTAAATTTTAATTTCAGCGCCAGAGTTATATAAAATGGAGTCTGTCTTCTTTTGGTTGAAAGTTTTTAAAAGAGGTTATTAAATTATTTTTCGCATGGCTTGATCTTAAATCGCTGTTAGGTTTATATTCTAATTTTGAATTAACTAAGTGGTTACCTACTTACAATAGATCTTTATAATATCAACAGCCCATACATTCCACAGCTGAGACAAACCTTCTCTGACGAAGAAAGAGCAGGCCTTAATCTACCACTTTGGCCAAGTGCGGGTTGGTGCAAGTGGTGGTAAAATATGCCGGTTTCTTCATTATGTTCGAGCAAGTGTATATAATAAGCTTGGAATGTAATTAGTGTGAGACCGAACGGAATTTGAACGAGGGTTCGTTGGTTTGGAAGATACACTACTATCACTGAGCCAAACTTACTCGTTCAACTGTCAGGGGGAACTAAAAAGTGTAGTATATATACAAATTGTGTAGTAGCGATACATTTTTATATTATTGTTTATAGACAAATTACCACTTAGGCCAGTTTAGGTCTTCATTTGAATCGCGCTGACCTTGCTATCAGAATTTTAACCTGGAATAATAGATTTAAATCTCAGAATATGCCCGAACTAACATTTTTTTGGTCAAATTAGTGGAAAAAAACGCAACACCGTCGAGGTGACGCCGTAATGACGTCCTGTCATTGTGTAAGTTTACAGTAATTTCCCAAATATAAAATAGATTATTTTGTGACAAAATATACTTCGTTTTGTAAGTAATCAAAACATGGTAAAATATGCTGCCTTTTTGATTACACATGCTGGAGTAGTAGTAGTAGTGTGATGTAGTTGGTACAACCTTTTACAGCACAACTGCAATAGGCATGTTTTCTATGTAGCACTCGACCGATCTTGTCTAACTTACATCACAGACTGAGCGCTAGTGTAGGCCAATCTGTGAACTTGGCTCACACTTTGAAGCGACATTTTAAACTGTCATCAGGCCTGTCCTTACGAAGTAATATGTAGCTACCTACGTCAATGCCTGAAATGTTTTTTACAATCATCAGCATTAACGTGTTTAAAAACTGCATACATTCGTATATGTATTCCAAATTAACGAGGGGTTAAAAAAATAACCGAATATACAAAATTCAGTTGCTAGTAAAATAAGGTCAGCAGTTCCCATTACCCCAATTCTCATCACGTTGGAGCCGCGGTGCGAAAATAGGTGTCAGGAGTGGAGCTAAATGGAATGAGCTTTGTAAAATGGTTTATTTTTAGCTTGAAAGACGTTATTTTAGCTGTTTGATAGGCAATTTCATATCATAGTCACCTTCTCATAGTACACAGATCAATTATTTATTCAACAAGATATCTACAGCTTACATTTAGGATAGATTTAGTATTTCTCACAGCAGATGGACTTATTTGAGTCTGTGAAGATGATGACACAAATCTTTTGTGGAATGGAAATTGAATCTTTAGATAAGGCTGTCTATAGGCTTAAACAACCATACTTATAAATGCTACCTAAGTTCAGTTAAGGTGGAACGTTTCAGTAGCGCGGCAAATAGAATTTTTTTGCGTTCTTTTGCCAATAATAGCTTAATTACTCAACGTGATTATATGAAAACTAATTTTGCGCAAATAAATAGAATGTACCAATAAATTACAATTAAAAGTATCACCTACATATCATTGGTTTAGCGACAAATGGCAATAGACTGAAAAACTAAGACGAAATTTGTTTATTGCCATTTGTCGCTAAACCAATGATATCTAGGAGATACTTTAATCGTAATTTGTTGATACATTCTATTTCTTTACGTTAAATCAATTTTAATGTAATCGCGAATAATAATTAAGCTATTGTTGGCAAAAGAACGCAAGAAACCTTGAATTTGCCGCGCTAGTGAAACCTTAGAGCTTAAATGCTTACGTGAAAATGTAATGCGCGAAAACGAGACAGGGAATTTGAAATATTTAAGTATTCAATTTAACTTCTACGACTCGACTCCCATCCGGTGACGCTGTAAAGGTCGGTAGAGACCAACAGCATTAGCTCGTTCAAACAAAAAAAAAATTACGACTTGACGTCTATAAAAGCTTGAGAGAGGCAGGAGAAAAAAATCAGAAATCATCTTACTAACCCTTGGACTCCCAGTGGCTCGATATCGAGCTGGCATACACTATTATTCTATATTGTTACGGAAAATGCTGGTATTTCAGTGGCAGCATTTATCAAACTGAAATAACAATTATTTTTGATAGCCTGTACAATATTCCTACATAGTAAGTATACATAACATCGTTTATTATTTTACAAGCTCCACCTATCCAGTCGAAGAAATTCCACGTTTATTACCGACGGATGGAGATCTGGCCAAACGATATAGGCGAGGAGAGACTATCAGTTTTAATCATCTTCCCACATTATTTGTTTAACATAAGTGCAGAAAGTTATTTTTTTTTTATTGTAGTCGGTGGCAAGAACACGTCATTGCTTGCATTTGGTCAAGTGATACCAGAACATTATAAAGTATTAATTAGAAGCCTCGCATTGGCGTAGGATTGGTCAACGTATATAACAGTAAAAACTTATATACATATAGTAGTAATAATGTAATGGTAATTCAACTAGCATTATTATTATTGTAACTGAGAGACCACTGGTCACTAAATAATTATAACCTCAGTTGTTGTCTTAACGCAACAGTCGCAGCGTAAGACTACATTCGCTAAGCCAAATCAGTAGCATTTGGGTGGCTTAAGAATTATTCTGACACGCGTCTAACAACTAGGCTATACGAGAAAAAAAGATTTAAAAGGAAGGGACTATTTTCTTAGATCGAACTTTCGTTAAATTTGGAACGTAGCTAACATTTACAACTAGGAGAGCCGCAAAACATTTCTTCAAGCATAGTCATTTTCGATACTATTCATCTGTGCAGTGGTGCCAACACTGCCAACTATCGAAGCTGTAACGGAAATTGATATGTTGATGAGTAACAAAACTGTCCATTACCTCCCAAACTAATATTTTCTTTGCACGATTTCCACGCGATCGCTTGCGTTTCACTTGATATTGCGACCGGTAGCACACGCGTGATGGGAACCGGCACGACATAGTGTAGCTGACCCGTTTTATGGACTAGACTGGTTTTTCTTATTATATATTTTGATCTCCACGTTCGTGTGTTAACGTCTTAATAATAACATTGCTGTAGATTTCAAGATTATTATCTAGCAATTTATTTTCAGCAAAGACTACAACTTCCTAGTCATAAAATTATTTACAATCAATATTTGTTTCCATTTTTAATCAGATACCCCATTACGTCATACGACAGAATACAAAATAGGACTGAATCCTACAGGAAGGCAATGATGGCTGACAAATCTGGGTACAGCGAGGGATACAAAGTATGTCACTCGTTTTTGAAAATACTTGCTCCCGAGCACAGAGCGAGCGCTAAATGAATGACGCACCCAGATAGCCCTGTTAATTAGTACGCTATGTGCTTACTGTCGGCACGAAATTCATGTAGAACTTTGGCTCTATCGTATGGGGACCAAACGTAATTTTTTTCATGCTCTGTGCTCCCGAGGGGGCCACTTTAATTTTTGTCACCCTTTATGGCACAACAACAGCACCCAAAGCGTAATTTTTGCTTGTTCTATAATAAGTACCCAAGTGAAATATGTTCTCTGGAGTTTAATATAGGTAAACTAGCAGCGCCCCGCGGTTTCACCCGCGTTCCTACAGGAACCGTTCCCGTTTTTAGGATAAAAAGTAGCCTATGTTTTAATCCAGGGTATAAGCTACCTCCATACCAAATTTCATGCAAATCCGTCCAGCTGTTAGAGCGTGAAAGAGTAACAAACATACACACATACACACATACGCACAAACTTTCGCCTTTATAATATTAGTGTGATGTGATGTGATGTGATGTGATGTGATAATACTTTCATTCTCACTACTTGATGAAGACACATAATTTTTATGAAACTTGATATACAGCCATTAATGATTGTAAAGTGAATATTACGATAGACCACATTTTTAAAAATTATCAAGTAATATATCAATCAAATCAAAAATTAATTTACCACACAAAATTTACGCTGACATCAAACAACGCATCAGAAATTTAGTCACCATTGATTGTAATTAGCGCGAGTGATTGAATAGCTGATTGCTGACTAATTTCGTTGATTGGGTAATTTGGTAATTTGCTGCAAATTTGGTTTTGAATAGCTTTATTCTGGGATCTGGTACACCCATTATTATTAGGAGCTAGATGTGCCCCGTGCGGTTTCACCCACAATTTACCACTTTTCCTACGGAAATCGGAATAAAAAGTAATCCCATTTAGGTCTTTCATCATCATCATCTACAACCCGATGACGTCCACTGCTGAACATATGCCTCCTACCACAGAGTGCCACTTTGATCCGCTGCTTGCCTCCTGCATCCATCGACTCGCCGCGGTTTTCACCAGGTCCACCAAGGTTACCAAGTGGGGAGCCGGCCTACGCTATGTCTTCCGGTTCGTGGTCGCCACTCGAGAAACTTTCTTTCCCATCGGTTGTCAGTTCTACGAGCAATGTGGCCCGCCCATTGCCATTTCAACTTGCTAATTCTAAGAGCTATATTGATCATTTTAGTTCTCCTGCGGATCTTCTCGCTCCGGAGCTTATCTCGCAGGGAAACATCGAGCATAGATCTCTCCATAGCTCGTTGCGCGACTTTGAGCTTACTAATGAGGCCAACAGTAAGAGACCATGTCTCAGTTCCATAAGTCATCATTGGCAACACACACTGATTGGTCTTTCGATTCCGCTCCATTACATAATTATGAATTCGGTAGCGTAAGCAATGTGTGGAAAACTGTATCAAAATGCGTTTGTCGATCATTGCATGTTGGGTTGGCGCTCCCATCTGTGTAATCTTGTTATAGATCACAGCGAAATTTACTTTGGGTGGCCATAACCATTTCAAGAGGGGATGACTGGCCCGTTGTTGAAATCTGTTTTGGGCGAATATGCCCATTGCCGACATAAGAGTCGACATTTCGACCTCGGGTAAATTTTTAGCGGGCGAGATGTACCCTACCTAAACCAATATTTTATTTCCCTTCTTCGCATCATCACTCTAACCCAGAATAATAAATAATGTAGCAATAAGGAAGCTTGAAATCGATTCCATATATCAAGGGACGTAAACTTTAACGTTATAATCATAAATCGAATAATGATTGACTATAACTCCGTTAAGGAATGGTATGCTGTAAAATAACCCTGTTTTCAGAATACAACGGTAACTTGGGTGGGCGCGGTTCTTGCGAAGCCTTAAAACGTATATATATAAATAAACTAGCGGCTCGCCCCGGCTTCGCACGTGTAGTGGTGTAGCCTATGTTACTCAGGGTGAATGTAGCTTTCTAATGGTAAAATAATTTTTGAAATCGGCACAGTAGTTTTTGAGTTTATTCATTACAAACATACACACAAAAATACAAATCTTTCCGTTTTATAATAGTGATGTAGATAAATAAATAACGCCTAACGATCACATATACATAGATCCTGGACAATGACTAGGATTCCCTGTATCTATTAGGGACCCAGGAGCTACGAGGACCATGGTCCCGCAACACCCACACACAGAACAAGTATTTGCGCTTTTTCCCTATGTACAAATACTTGTCCTGTCGCGGGAATCGAACGCGCCGCCTCCGGGTTGTGAGCCGACCTGCTCAACCACCACACCACGGAGGCTGTAACTTAATTATGATATCCTTTTATATAAAATCTTTTAAAAAGGAGGCATTGCCCACTTTAATCACCTCAATTTTATACGACTCATACTCCATTGCTAAACACGAAAGGCCGATTCACGCTATTGCTAAAGAACGCTATACCTAATAACTAAAGTTCGAAACCATATGAACACTAATCACTGTATTTCTAAAGCACGCTTTTCCTAATAACCGTAGCTCCAAATAACGTTATGCCGAATAGTTAATTATTAGATACCATACTTACGGTCATCAAAAATCGCTCTTTACAGAATCAATAGGCGCGAAAATGCAGTAATGGAATCTGTAATATTAACTTAAGACGCAGAATTTTCTGACTTTATAGCATTGTTTATTAAATAACCTACTTTAGTAACAGGAATATTTTGTACCTAAGTATTAATTGTTATTTTCATTCAACAAAATAAATGCAAAAGTAAAAACTTCCAGAACAATAAACTGCTACTGATGCCGTAATGAAAATTATTATCGGGAGTTGGTTGGTACGTCGCTAAAATACATATTATTAATTGTATTCAAATATAATTTTACCATTAAAATTGAAGATGGCTGTTTAATTTATGGCCCAATCGACCGTAACAATGAAACAAATTATTTGGAGGCGATCATTCGGAGGCCTCGTTCTAAATGCTAATTGGATAACAACATTAATGTTTCCCATAAATAAATAAGCATTAATACAAAATGCCTTTAGGATATTTGATAAAGTTACTTGATTTTTGTTTACGAAATGAAACCAAATAACATTAATAAATAACAATACATAACCCTTCCTTGGCAGTCGGGTAAAAAGATGTTGAAAGTAAACAAGAAAGTATTTCGTATTAACTGGCATCGTCTGGTATTGAATTCTATTCTATCAGTTTTCTGGGTCCCATACAACTTTGCTTCGTCAATAATTTCGACGCAAAAATTCGTCACTATACATATAAAGATATTGCAAAAAAAAAAATAGTACGAGCATAGTTTTTGACTCTGTAGATACAACATAATTATACAGAAATCATGGGAATCGGATAACATATAAAGGTAAAAAACGTTGGCGTTTCTTTGTATAAAAAAATAAAATGGAATATACTTTCTCGTCAAGCTATGGTGAATCAATGTTTAATTACGGTAAGCAGGCGGTAAAAAGGACGTGTACTGCTAGAAATCATAAACCTTTATAGCCATAAAAAGTAAAGTTTTATAAAAATGAATTCGTATGTAAGTGCCCACCTACACATCCAATACGCGACCTATTTGCGTATTTTTATCGTGACCCAAATGTCGAGGGTTCGAATTTTTATGGGGCTTTTGCGGATGTTTTAATCTCGGGTGAGATGGCCCAGCATCTTGTTTTATTGCCATACCCCGAATGTCTGGAAATCACAACTTTCTGTCATAAATCTATATTTTTACAACATGCCCGGTTGCCAGCTCTTGCTAACTTCTGTGGAAAGGTGATAAAATATTAACGCTTAAATAAATATATTATTAAAATTTTATTTTTTATTTTTATGAATGCGATGATAAGTTAGTCGTTCCACTAATGTTAGGCGTCATAGCCACCCACAACAGTTTCGGCGCCACTCGGAACTCTAAATTATAGTTTCATGCAGTTCTAAAATATTTGCACAACTCTCAACAAGTCTATGGTTTCGCGTGACACCACACTGTGCACGTAATCCTGAGCTGTCAGCACAAACTTGTAATAAGATTTCTAAGATCAGGTCATACAGTCTCATTTGCCGAGTAGTTTCTCGCTACAGCATCCTTCAAACCGCAATAAGAAGCAGTGCTTGCACACTACTACTTGGTGCCAGAATATTTGGCAAGCAATGCGCTATTATTTTTAAATAGTTAACAAATAACATAATTATAAAGAATTGTAAATGTACCGAAAATGATTTTGTGTATTTTTGAATTTTATCTATCTCGAGACAAACTGACAGTTGACACGCATTAAGATTTCACTATTAGTTACCACAGTTTTTAACCCATTTCTCAGGATTTGGCAGGACAAGATTCGATCGAACCCAGTTAAGTTTTCAATTGTTTTGTTTTGTCATCATAAAAGTTTGAATAAAATATTTGAATTAAAATATTTTTAATTTATTATAGTAAACGTAATACGCTCATGCTCCTATCACTTTCTCTCTCCGTTCGTTTTTATCAAAGCAATAAAAAAATAAACATCACCGACTGATTTATGCCTTCGTTGAATGAAATATCTGGCCATATTAAAATTATCATCATATTTTTATGATCCGGTCACTTCATAAAGGAACCGCGAATTGGAACCAGTTTTTTGAAAGCAGAGAATTTCTTTTGTACAATTTAAGTGTACTCATAATTCATATCGTAAAAATTGCGCGTCAGATCAACTCTTGAGTTTTGACATAAAAATCTTGCTCCTTCAGCTTTTCGAATGTAAAGTTTAAAGAGTCAAATCTCACTGGATTTTCAAGTATGTAAATGTAAAACGGTGGATTATAATACAATTTGACTGCGACATAAAATATATGTAACAGTCAAAGTGTTATGTCTATAACATCTATAACAATATTATAAAGAGGAGAGATTTGTTTGTTTGTTTGTTTGCATTGAATAGGCTCCGAAACTACTGAACCGATTTGAAAAATTCTTTCACTGTTGGGAAGCTACGCTATCTCCGAGTGACATAGGTTATATTTTCAAAATTCGATCTGCTTACTAAAACTTCAATATCTAGTGTAACCCAAGGTGTAAAAAATTACCTAAAATATTCTTTACATCGCGTGTGCTGTGAAAACTATTATACCCGTGCGAAGCCAGAACGAGCCGCTAGTATATTATATATTATATACAACCTGTATGTATATATACAACCTGTATGTATATATACAACCTGTATGTATATATACAACTGACTGCGGATTCAAGCGCTTTCTTCATTCAATCTTACTTATGTGAGCCTTTTAGGGCTGGATTTTTTAAAACCCTTTCTTAGTACACCCCTATGCCATAAAAATCAATGCAAGAGCAGACTGGTATCTTCTATGAAAGATGTTCCATCCTTGACCGCGTCGTCACTATTACCGTCAGTCTGAGACAGCGGCCAAATGCAGGCGCGTCATAGGTAAAAAAAAAGGAAAATACCCTCTAATGGCAATTTACTGTTAATCATATTTGTACTCTTTTTGGGAGTGCAATTAATACACTGTATATTTTTTTTATATTGTGTTTTTTGTCACAAATAAAATTATTTTTCTTTCTTTCTTTTCTAATTATCATGTTTCTAAATCCTAGCCCAACAAATTAATATTTCTAAAACATTATGAGATTACTATGCCGAGACGAATCAGTGATCGCCGACAATCTTATACTCGTAAATCTACTAATAGTATTGTTACTAACTCTCGTTGCTAACTCCGTATCACTTTCACTTTAGAATATTTACGAGAACCATGAACGTAATGGTCGTTAAAAAATAATTTAGTAATATATCCAACTCACGGTTGGTTACCGAATTCATTTATGTTAAATCAAGCTAGTAATATTTGTACGCAGGAACGAATGTGGCTAAGCGGTCGCTCGTGCGACTTCTAAACGGACACATCCAGAATCGAATCCCACTCGCTCCACACCAAGACTTTTCAAGCTATGTGCTGAATTTTCCCTCGCTCTTACAACGGTAAAGGAAAACATGCTAGATATGGTAGATAGGTGAGATGTAAAAAAAAACCTTACTATATTGTATGTAGTAAGTATAGAGTATCGTAGTACTAGAACAGTCGACGTATAGTAATACGTAAACGGTGCGAATTTGAGGCCGATGTAAAGTTTATCAAATATCAGAATAAGGAATGTATCATAGTAGATACGATTGAACACAAATTATGATGGTACTATAATTAGTTTAATGTCAAACTGCTATTATTACTTGTATTCAGAAGCTTTTCCGGAATAAAACGATCCTATGTTGATTTCAGTAGAACAATCCAAAGTAATCAGCTATTATCATCTGAGCAGATAGTCGTTCCACTACGTTGTCTTCCGGTTTGTGGATGCCACTCGAGACCCCTTCTTCCCAATCATTAGGACACAGTTATATAGGACACCTACTTCATAACACAGCTGACTATTAACATTCTGCTAATATGACAGTGTCGTACGTTGACATACTTTGGTTATGGGTTGTTACAGTTACGAGTAAGGAAACATGATGTAATCAAAAAAGACAAGCATACCAATGTAATTATGGGCGTGTGGCTTTATCAAGACATATATATACTAATTGATACGTCATAGTAATTATGATTGACTGGAATATATAACGTATTATCAACACTATATTAACCTTTGGTGAAGCTGCATTGAGGAAAACACTATAAATATCAGCGTCAAACGTTTTACGATTATAATCTTCAGTGATAGAAACGTCAATACACAATGAGCACTGTTTATCATTCAACAAAGTGATCTCCCTTCCATTCAATCGTACATAATCTAGACTAGACTGCGATGTTTCGATCTAGAATTTATTGAATCCAAGAGAAGCGAACGGAGTACTAGATGCTATCGTGACACGAAAGAATCGCAATCTCGAAATACAACGACACGATATTTTGGCATCATCAATATTTACGATAAAATCGAATTCGTGACATATCTCGGACTTTCCCTGAGAAAGTGTCATGAAAAAGCTGACAGAGGCTATCAGACTATCCCAAATTGAACAATAGAGATAATGACGGAGTTAAGAACCGTGAAGCTGCTAGCTAAACAAAAGATAAATAACCAAATGAGCGCAAGAGATCGTCACGGCCGAGTGAGACAAATGCCTGAATGGGCAGTGAGAGAGGTGGTTATTAAAAAAAACTATGGGAGATCGCGATCGACGGCCGCAGAAACAATGTTTTCACTTAATTTTAATAATATTTCTTTGTGTCTATACATCGGGTACGCGGTGTAATGTATATGATTTCTCCATGTTTACGAGTCACATTTCTAATGCGTGTGATTAGGGTCAACAGATCGCAGAACGTTCGACGGTTGCTTCGGTAAAAAGTGTCGTTTCAATTGCTACCAGTTCTGCGAATTGCGAGAGATTTATGATGCTGGTTGTTATGCTGGTAAATGTCAAAATATTTTTATCTTGAGTATCTTGAGAAGCAAGTCCGATGAATATGACCTTCCATATTTGAGACTGACTATATAGTCAAAGACTTGCGAGCATCAGTTTGTAGACGAAGGAAGCTTTACACTCAATAGAATTAACTTGAGAGATTGAAAAATGGACAAATTGATCTTCCTCCTGAGGTTTTTCCGCATAACCACAGTATGAGGAGTTTCAAGAAAAGTGTTAAAAGAGTCCTCTCTAAGAGTAGGCAACGCACTGGCAATGCCTTCGGTGTTGCAGATGTCCATAGGCGGCAGTGACCACTTACCATCAGGTGGGCCGCCTGCTTGTTTGCCACTCATCTCATAAAAAATGTTTTAAACTTCATCAAATCCTCATGGCTGCTTAAAGAAAGACCTAAACCCTGAAATCTGTAGAATGCATGTCATCATCAGCCTGAAGACGTCCAACGCTGAACGTAGGCCTCCACCAGAGAGCGCCACTTTGAATGGCGGCTTGCTGGTATGCAAACGTCGGCTCCCCACGGTATTGACCAGATCGTCGGTACCCCTAGTGGGGGGCCGGCCTACGCTGCGAACTATCTTGCAATTATGAATTATACTTTGTTGACTTCAAAATGTGAAAAGATGAGCTTAAATAATGTCACATTTTCTCTACTAAGTTTGTATAAGCTTCACGTCTGCTACTACTAACTCTATTAATATCTAATGACATATGACTGACATAGTAGCCAGTATGTCTGTGTATCATTACTACAAGTGGTAGTGTTGCTTCTGACAGCTTGTCTACGCTACACGCTATCGGTATACCTTTAACTTATGTTTTGATTAATCGTCTTGTACACGTCATCTTTCATTTTCATCTTTAGCAAATGTTTTGTTGAATAAATATTGATTTCTACAGCGATATCAAATGTATCTTAGAAATAGCAAGTTGAAATGGCAATGGGCAGGCCACATCGCTCGTAGAACTGACAACCGATGGGGAAGAAAGGTTCTCGAGTGGCGACCACGAACCGGTAGACGCAGCGTGGGCCTGCCCCCCACTCGGTGGACCGACGATCTGGTGAAAGCCGTGGGGAGCCGATAGATGCAGGAGGCGAGCAGCCGCTCAAAGTGGCGCTTTCTGGGGGAGGCCTATGTTCAGCAGTGCACGTCTTCAGTCTGTTGATGATGATGATGATGATGATGATCAAATTTATCGCTTAATACTTAAGGCATAAGGTTGACTAATCTACTAATTTATTAATTTTTTATTAGTTATCTAGTTCTCATAAGTACAAAATTTACTTAAATTGGGCCTAGATTGCAATGTATCAAATGTTCACAGATATTTATCTTTCAGTCGGGAACTTTAACTTCGTTCCTATTTCTAGTTGGCAACACTGACTAGAGCTTAGTTAGTCAGATGGTTGAGTAAGAAAAACTTGATGCAAAAACGATCAGTCTTTTAGCCACTTCTGGTTTGCTAATATTACCTTTTTTTATTTAAATGAGTGACTGATGATGTGACGAGGTAGTCGTTCACCTGATGTTAAGCATCACGGCTGCCCATAACAGATCGCAGTATCGCTCGGAACTCTAAGTTAATATAGTTTTGCATGCACGCACGTCATCCTGAGACTTCACACAGTAGTAATAAGATTACTAGTGTGAGATCAGATCATAAATTCTCATTTGTCCAGTAATTTCACTAGCTACAACGCCCTTCAAACCGGAACGCAATAGTGCTTGCACACTACTGCTTGGCGGTAGAATAACTAGCAAAGCGGTGGTACCTACCTAGACGAACTTTGCAGAAAAGTCCTACCACCTAATCATCTTCTTCGTGTCTTCAAAGCATATTTAATGAAAACAAGATAGTGACCAATGTATGTACCTACCGTAGAATTGATCTCCAAAGTTTTTTTTAGAAAGGCTTAGGAACGACTTTAAGGCTGTCCCCACATTGGGCGGTAGCGATATGGCCGCGATATCGCCGCGTTGTGGCCGCGACATTTTACCATAGTGCAGCGTGAATCGCGCAATGGTAAAATGTCGCGGCGATAACGCGGCGATATCGCTACCGCTCAATGTGGGGGCAGCCTTAGAACCCGTTTCATAAGCTTATATTACTGATAAAATCTTACTCACAACGTTATTACAGTAATCTAGATAAATATGCAAAGCTTAATTCCCGCTACCAGTTTCTTGTTAAGTCATATCTGATAAGAAGAAAATATAATTATCTTTGCCGTGTGCACGTTTAAAATTAATTGAAAATATCATCGGCTTAATTATGAGACGCAGCCATTTAATATTCACTCGAGTAATTAAAATTCAATCGAAAAAATATCGATATCTTAAATTTTGCTCTGTATCTTATACAACCCTAATAATTGTTCTTTAGTAACTATATGTATTTACTATACTGATACTTAGCACAGTATTTGCTGAACGGAATTTGATGAAACTTGCCATCTGGAACAGCACATACCAACTTCCCGAAAAATTGGGAGGAAATTGAAGCTTCAGGAAGAAACCGTAGTCTCATTTTAGTTATTATCATTTATGATAGCCTCTATGGTGTGGTGGTTGAGCAGGTCGGCTCCCGGAGGCGGCAGGAGGCGGGTTCGATTCCCGCGACAGGACAAGTATTTGTGCACCTTAAAAAAACACAAATACTTGTTGTGGGTCTTGTGGGTACTCGTAGTTACTGGTCCCTAAATACAAGGAATCCTAGATAGGGTCCAGGATCTATGTATGTGATCGTTGGACGTTGCTATTACCGTTGGTGATGACTTCAATAATAATAAAATTTTAGCAGAAAAAAATCTTGATAGGTCGAGTCGTTGATAGATAATTTAGGAAAAAACCATTTGCCCCACTCTACGTTTTTATTATGCCTTAATAACTCATTACCATTGTTTATTCAACAATAGTATCGATAACTCAATCGATATTTCCAACTCGCCATATAATCGGTGCCTTTCGTCGCAAACACATCGATTGAACGGATTACCCTCTATGTCGGCTCATTTTAATTACATGAAAGTGGAGCGATCTCGAGTCATAGCTATTGAGAGCTAAATGTCGCGTCGAATGATCGTGAAGCGTGCACACTGCACACGGCAAGATTATAATGGGCTTATTGAAATCGATATAATAATCGATTTAATACATAATCGGGTTGATTCTAGCCGTCAGCTTGTAGTAACACTTTGTCAAGAGAACTATGAACTTTATGAAAGTCTCGTTCTCTCAAAAGCTCACTCATCGGCCTAACGACTGTTGGGCACGTTAAGCCATCAGCCCCAGTTGTGTCGTAAGGAAACTGTCGTTAAGCCACGGCACAAACCTTCAGGAGACTTATACATAGGAGAAGTAAGGAGTAAGTTTATTTAATCAGTTAAAAAAAATCGTAACAGACATCGATATTCGACATGTCTTAAAGGATAATATACAAATACCTTGACCTTGTTGTCTTAAATATAATTGTTGTCTTAATTTACATATGTGGATTAGTCGAATACAAGTTTAATATTCAACAAAATGTCCCAAAATTTAAAATAACAACCAATTAAAGCAAAAGTATCTGATTTAGATAAGTTTTCGATCTATTTATTTAAATATGCACAATCAAGATTGGTGAGTAGTCATTATCATATTATTATGTATCGTTTTTGTCAACATCATCAGAGTTATTTATCCATCTATCATGCAAATGTAGACCACTGGCAAATTGGATGAATTTACCATAAAAATTTATTGCAGGAAAAGAACATCTTTCTAGATCTTTCGAGTTATATAGGTATACTAGCTGCGCCCCGTGGTGTTACCCGCGGATAAAAAGTGGCCTATGCGTTAATCCAGTATATAAGCTATCTCTATTCCAAATTTCGTCCAAATCCGTTCAGCCGCTTGAGCGTGAAAGAGTAACAAACATACAAACATTCGCCTTTATATTAGTGTGATCTTCTTTTTGGTTTTTCTAAAGCTCTACAAAATGTGAATAGAGTTCTTCCTTTATAAACAAGCCTTATTGAGTTAAAGTGATAATATACGTACCTACCTACGCAAGGTAGGTACTTATATTACCTGGAGAGAGCCAGCTTGCGAGCTTGCCACATGTGGACTAGTATCAAGCTGATGATGGTGATGATAATGGTGATGGTGGTGGTGAAGATGTTAAGCCAACCGTACAACCTAAATTGTTGCTTACCGTATCACTGATTTAGTTTTCTTTGAGTCGATTCACGATAAATATTGTTTAGTTCAACAACACGATAAAAACACCGAACTTAACAAAGAGAAAACAATTCTACAGCAATAGTTATTTGTTATACAAGGCTGCAAAGTTGGTTTTTGGCGCGAGTACTTGAATTGAAACCCGAGCAAGCGAAGGATTCTAGGACCACGAGCGTAGCGAGTGGTTCAAATGAAGAATCCTGAGCGTAGCGAAGGTTTCAAAGGTACGAGACGCAGAAAAACTTTGCTGCCGAGTGCAACACACAACTTTTCACCTCACTACAGCGAGGAAAATGCAAGAAAACCAGCTAAAAGGCTAAGAAAAGATTAGTTTTTAGCTTATTAATTTAGCTATGGGTGGCGGTAACGCTTAACATCAGGTAAACGACTAGCTCGTCACGTGATTCATGGAAAATTAAAGAAAAAGTGTTTTTCATCCATTTTCCACGCAGTCGCCGTGCTGGATAGCGTATTGGTTTTAGTAGTCTGTGGTATAAATGAGTTTTCAGTGGACTGGCGATATTGAGAAGGTTAAATTCGGGCAGATCTGTGATTAAATCCTCAATTCTTGATGAGAAAATTATTGAATAGAAACGTTCGAATTTTAAAAACACTTTCCACGCTAGCGAGCAAAATGCGTTTTTGCGCCCAGTTTTTGAATGACAAAGAGAACCTTTCCGAGCTAGTGAGGTGAAAAATATATTACATCAAAAGTTAATTACAGCTGACTCATGAACCTAATGACTCAAGGTTCCTACTCATTTCATTCAATTTAAAATTAAGTAAGTGAGTCACTTTCACTAACTTATGAGTACGAGCCCTAACATGAGTGAATGAATGAGTCATTGAGTAAGCCGGCGAGATTGATGATAAGGGCCTGATACCTGACTCGTGGGTTAAGACGAGTTAACTCCAAAGTTGCCGTTTCGCCATTGATTAACGTCTTATAGTCTTGACAGCCCAAGAATATTCCTAGGAATAGACTTCGTGATAGCCTCAGCATCATCATCATAATTAACAGCCTGAAGACGTCCACTGCTGAACATAGGCCTCCTCCAGAGAGCGCTGCCTTGAGCGGCTGCTCGCCTTCTGCATCCATCGGCTCCCCGCGGCTTTCACCAGATCGTCGGTCCACCGAGTGTGGGGCTGGCCTACGCTATGTCTTCCGGTTCGTGGTCGCCACTCGAGAACGTTTCTTCCCCATCGGTTGTCAGTTCGGGATAGCCTATGTAGAAGTAATATAGCAAGACTTTAATTTGGGAGTAATTTTAACTCTAATTTGTATGAAATTAAAATGCAAAGATATAAGTTTGATAGTCTATGGATATTTATCGAGTAATGCTGAAGGTACTTGGTATCCACTAGTTTCACGCAATTGTCCTTTTTTACATGCGTATTTTTATGGATGACTATATATAAATACGTGCTTTGTGGGCTTGGCTGTGTAGCCCCGGTTTGCTAATAGCACCACCCCATCTCTTCCCGTGGGTGCCGTAACAGCCGGCTAAGGGAATATCCAGGGAATGGGCAGCAATCTTCTGCGATCACCAGGCCGCCTGCCAAGCGTGGTGATTAAGGCAAAACCCCGCTACGATAAGCGTCCAAAGTGGCGTTTTATGGGGGATTCCTGTGTTCAGCAGTGGACGTCTTCCAGCTATGATGTGAAATACGTGTGTTTAATGTCGAACAAAAGTTATAATCTGAGTGTGAAGGCACATCTTCATAATTTTCTAGTTAATCAAAACCGGTATTAATTTAATGTACGCCTACATGATACATTAAATGTCACCGCCACATTGATTGTAGGCATGTCAACAACCTATTAATTTATTCTGACGCTTAATTTGTGCTTACGCTTCAAATGTCATCGTGTCTTCCAATTTGTGTCATGGGTGCTGAATCTGCGATGTGATGCTCATTTATTTATGTTAAGTATGAGACTATTCGTAGAACTGACAACCAATGGAGAAGAAACGATGCAGGAGACGAGCAGCCGCTTAAAGAGGCGCTCTCTGGGGGAGACCTATGTTCAGCAGTGGACGTCCTCAGGCTGTTGATGTTGATGAGAACATTTGTTATTATTTTATGGAGCTACTTGCGAAGTCCGACAATTCTCAGAATACAGTTAAAAACTTTAAATAGTGTATGATTTGTAGCTTTATTCTATGACTTCTAGTAATTGAGAGAATAGATGAGGCTACTATTACTAAAAAAAATAGATTGGTACTTAGGGTGGGTTTTTTCACCGATAGTAAGTAAGGTAACCACTGGTTAAAATCTCTAACAACTTTTGACCATTAGTTAGATTTTGTTAGAGTTTTTAACCATTAGTTACCTTAACTACAAATAAAATAACCCACCCTTCGTCGATTAGAGCATATACAAAACTTTAAAAATAGAACAAAAGCGTGGGTTTATTGATCCGTAGTTAAGGTAACCAATGGTTAAAAATGCTAACAATATCTAACCAATGGACAAAATTTGTTAGGATTTTTAACCATTGGTTATCTTGAAGACCCTGATGCCGAACCACAATAACTGTGCTAAATGCTAACTAAAACAAAGCCTTCTCAATACGACTTAAATATAATCCCTCTCATTTTGACGTTCCATGCCATAAATCAAAATCCTCTGCTAAAATACAATAATAATTTTGACTGCTTTTACAAATATAAGCCTGAAGACTTCCGCTTTACAAATTGCTTCTGGGCACAGATGGGTTAGACAGCTGCTTCTCTCGAAAAACGTCAGGATTCGTGTTGGCAAATCCACACAAAATTAAGCATGATTTTCCTCATTTTCTGACATCCTTGCCTTAAAAATAAGAAATAATAGTCTCGGATTTTTATACGCATAAATAAATCACACTAACTACACTACCCTACCGCACTATCACACTATCGCACTACCGCACTATCACACTATCGCACTACCGCACTATCACACTATCGCACTACCGCACTATCACACTATCGCACTATCGCACTATCACACTACCGCACTATCACACTATCGCACTATCGTATCAACTTGATTTAGGATAAGTCATTAGATATTCCTAATTCTCTATTAGGTGACATTTTAATAGTTTTGTTAAGTGAACGTGAGTCATAAGAAAGTCCATAGACGCAATGGCAAAGTGGGTCGAGCAAACAACATTGTCGGATGAAACGACCTTGGGCGATGACTGGACTAGAATATGAACTAACAGGGTATTATGAATATCTAAAATTTCCAAATTGTGCAAGAGTAATTTCTTACACCACCTAGCCTCTTAGTCATTTCAGTACTCGTTGATGACTTTTGGGTATCTGTAGTTGGTATAATACGTGTCGCTGTCGATATATCGCAGTAAATAAAATATTTATTTGATGAGACAGGGCAGACCTACACGAGGGCACTCGCTACTGATTAATCGCACAACAGCTAGGACCAACACTGCACATCACTTCCTCAGTAATAGAGTGGTTCACAACTGGAACAGGCTACCAGAAGAGGTCATTGCTGCCACCTCCGTGAACAGTTTCAAGAACAAACTCGACAACTGGTTACGAACGAATAAACTATCTCTGTTACAAAGATGAACATTAGAAGTGGATCCAACACTGTGGATATAGACACATCAGCAGTCATGCTGCTCGTCTATCAACCAATAATAATAATAATAAAATAATGTAAATAAACATTAAGGGGCATTTTACACAAAGCCTAGCTCCAAACTAAGCATATCTGGCTGTACTATGGGAATTCTTTAAAATGCTATAAGGCATCCCGGTCTTTAAAAAAACTCTGCATCTCATAATAGTACATTAGGAACGTTTGCAAAAGATTTGCAAACTCGATTTTTTTGAATGGATTTGTTTAAGGTCAATCAATCGATCGAATCGTATCCAATCATCGGGGTAAAACTCATTTTGACCCCAGGCGAAGCTCGGTCCCTCGGATTCCTTTTACTGATAAGGTTAAAAAGGTACGGTCAACGTTCATGAAAAAACACGATATTCCCTTTTTTAGCATATTTCATACTTAGTGGAAAAACTGAGCATGAAGTAAATGCAGGTGGAACCTTTGTCGCTAAACCAATGATATGTAGATAGATAGATAGATAAACACTTTATTTTACACACCAAATAATACAATTTTACAAGGCATACAGACATTTACAAAAACGTGTAACAATGGGCGACCTTATCGCTAAAAGCGATCTCTTCCAGGCAACCTTTGGATGGAGAGGATTTATAGAAGTGGTAAAAGACGGGGTGCACAAGCATAACTACATAGATAAAAATACCTTATAAACATACTAAATATCTTTAGCAGTATACCTACATATTATATCTACATACACTTACTTATACATAATATGTGGATACATAAACAAGTAATGTAGGTGATACTTTTATTTGTAATTTATTGATACATTTTATTTATTTGCGCAAAATTAGTTTTCATGTAATAATGTTGAGTAATTAAGCAATTATTGGCAAAAGAACGTAAAAAAATTTGAATTTCCCGCGCAAGAGACAGGTCTGTGTCATAACCAGAACAATTGAAATCCGCGTCATTCAGGCTTTAAAACTCTTTGATAAATATAGGTCCTTAGAGTATACATAATATAGGTTAAATACATCAATAATTCAAATATGACTTGATTTACATAAGCCCTTTTATTAACATCCTTTTATCATATGATAAAATAAATTTAAGTAGGTACCTAAAACAAAGAAAACAATAATAATCTCCATACAAAAGGTAAACCTTTCGGGTAAACATTCCTTTTCCATATAAATTAAATGTAGCTACAATTTACACACGAGATGTGAACAAAGAACCCAGGGACAACTGGAATTGACATCTTTGTGCGCGGCTGTACCACAGAACATGGATGTTGGAAAACAATGCGAATGAAAAAAATATTTTGTTTTGTTCTACTTTCACTGTCATCCCAATACGTTCCCACTACTACGCTATTCGAATTAGCAAGTTGAAATGGCAATGGGCAGGTCACATCACTCGTAGAACTGACCACCGATGGGGAAGAAAGGTTCTTGAGAGACGACTACGAACCGAAAAACGCAGCGTATATCGGCCCCCACTGTCGGCCTACCGATGGATGCAGGAGTCTAGCAGCCGCTCAAAATGGCTCTACGGCCTATGCCTACACATGCACATGGGGAAGTGTATACCATAATCCACTACGCTGGGTCGCTAGCCACACCCATTACACCCATTAGATCAAAGACTATGTAACGCTACGCTACATTAGATGAAAGTAACCACCTACCACAGTTTGTACTAAAATGTATTCTGTGCCATGCAGGTGGTCCCTATAATGAAATTCAAACCACTATGCTTGTTATGAAAACTATCGACATTACGTATGCATTTTTCCAATACATATTTACTGTCGTTAGTTCAACCAACCTTGTGCCCTATCCATTGCTAATATTTATATACTCATCGGTAGACCCGCATCAAAGTTATATAGCTATGTATACTATACGTAAGTACAGTGTATGTGACAGGACTCAGAACCACTACCATGTACGCCAAATATGGATTTAATTTGTAGATGGTGTTAAATTTCATTAGTATATTGAATTCAATTTGCATTAAACACGTCTTCGTAGAAAGGCAATGAGATACTGGCTTCTGAAACACTTGCTGGACCTATTAAACTTATGGCCATTGGTTATAACCAGTTGAATCAACACGCTTGCTATTTAGAAATAGAAGCCAAATAAACGGCTATTTTACCGACTTGCGTGTTCTAATTAGCTTGTTATGTGCCAGTGTCACTGCTGTGTTATACAGTCATTGTAAACGTACCTTATTTATAAACACTTCATTAGTTAATTTTTCTTCTGTAGTAGTTTTGTATTCTTTCCATTTTTAAATCGTTCGTTTCAATCAATTTATTTGTAGTGCCCTTACCCATTCCCCGCGAGTCTTATGGCTAAGCATCTAACAGTTCCTTCCCTGCCTTTCCGTCCGCCTTCAGACTCTGTGCTTCCCTGTGTTTTGGAATCAACTGAACAAATTGTGAATAATCCTGGAACGCCTGGGACCTGTGAGGTCCTCTCCCTCTTTATCCTATAAATAAAGAAACAACGAATATACTATACATCTATTTGTGTTCTTTCTCTTTCTAGCAATCTGTATTAACAGTATGAAACGCACTGCAGAAAGTTTTTGGCAGCGGTTTGTTGATATTTCGTTCCACGCTTGCACAGATACCACTACAATGACAATAACTGACTTAGCAACTCTTGACAAAAAATTATTTGTTAGCTAATTCTGAATTTCTCGCATTACTTCATTCATCTCGAAACGACCTAAATTCAACAGCAAAGTAACAAATATTTGCCAAGAAAGCGCCCCATAACCATTTAACCCAATTTTGCAATACAATGTTCAACACGATACTGGCATCCACAGAATGTCACAAAGATAACCCATGGTACGGGCAACACTGTGGTACCCAGGTAGCCTGCATTCCCCACATTTTTGACGCTGGTGAAAATTGCTGGCAAACCACAGAAGTGACATTCTATACCTAATTAACTACATGGCAACACCGCAGACTATTCTCCAGGAATATTTAACATCAATTTATTAGAAACTTGGCTATCAAAGGCTATTGTTTGGTCGTATCGGTTTCATCTGGTATTTGATTTATATTGATATCTTGTTGAGTATTTGGGATCGTGAATTCAGCTACAAATGTGTCAATAGGTACGATTCGTAGAAAAGAAATCGCTACTTCTATCTAATGGAATGAATACAATGGATACAATGAAAACAATAAGATTGATTTTGACATTCCACGAAGCTTAAATAAATATCATCATCAACGGTCTGAAACCGTCCACTGCTAAATATCCTTCCCCACGGAGTGCCACTTTGAGCGGCTGCTCGCCTCTTGCATCCATCCGCTTCTCGTGCAGGAGGCGAGCAGCCGCTTGAAGTGGCGCTCTCTGGGGGAGGCCTGTGTTCAGAAGTGGACGACTTCAGGCTGTTGATGATGACAAGAAGCTGACAAGTTGAGCTGAAAGATACCTGTGATCTGCACAGTGTGAGATTTGTATGTGCATTTTAACTAATACACACTTGCGTATATGACGTAGCCATTGCCTCTTATAGCTAAGATCAAAAATGCACCGCAATGAGCAATGACTAATCTTACATAGCTTTGTCAAATATCATTAAGCCTAAAAACATGTGTTCATCATATTTTAAAACCGTGATAAAGATAAATGACGAAATAAATAACGTTAAAACATCGATAATCATCGATAACACATGCAAAACATCTTGATATAAAAGAGAATTTTGATATTCAAATATCTTGTCCTACTTAAATTTTGAAGTTATGACTTATAATGTCATAGGTGGCAGTAGTCTATTATAATTTGACAGCATTATAATGTTTTATTGGAACTATTGACAGGTATAATTTTTGGGTCGAACCGTTGGTTTTGGATTAATTATGTTTTAATATTCAGATATTTAATGCATTTAGTGTTTTGGAGAGACACAAACCAACCAAAAACTAAACCTTCTGTGTCGAATGAATAATTATAAGCTTTTTTTGAACGGGCTAATGCTGTTGGTAAACCTACTTTTAGTGTCACCGGGCTGGAATAATTAGAAGCATAAAGCATGCAATAGATATGCCACCTTACCACCGCAAATGTTGATTTTGAATGTATGATAGCATAGACAATAAGCATGGTAATATTAGCCAAAACTACGAACCACTAAGTTACTGGTGCAAAAGATAAAGTAATTAAGCAATTTTTGCTCGAACACTACAAGCTTAATGTTGTAAGTATTCATGTTTCAGAAATAGAGGCGTCAGAAGACGTAATAATTAAAAGGGATTATGTTACGCGAATACTGACGCGTGAAATATGGGCCCAGCCGTCCAGGCCACTGGTCAAAACAAATCAAATCAAATCAAAAATTTTATTGCAAATAGGCTATTTTTAGCACTTTTGCAACTTTGGTAGCTTCGTACCCAAACTTCGGAGAGCGCCAGGCCAGCGTAAACTTGTTCTATCTATACTATGCTTACTTCTAGAAAAATAAATAAGAAGTTTACACCTTTTATCTCTGAACCAGTTTTAAAAATGAACCTTAAAACCATGTTAATGACATCGTTGAAAAAATGTAACTTATGTTAGTATGTTTACTGTCTGCTTTTTAAATCAAAAAATTAAGGGGCGTTTATTTCTGAAAATAATTCTACAGCTATTTTTGAAATTTCCGTCACGTTCTGATATCACTTCAAACTTGGTCTGAATCACCAACTTCGATCGTATTCTGAAAGATTATCACAATTTAAACTGCTACCTCGCCGGACATATTTTGACTTCATTTGCCTTTTCAAAATTATACACTCTATCGTTGACTCGCCTTTTCTGCTTGCGCAAGTAAATTTCAATATTAAGCCAAGAGCTCGTCACCCTCATTTAAATATTTTCTCACTTCAGGTGTTTACTAATAATACTTCATTCTACAACTCTTTGGTTAGAATGTGTCGGCAGTATAACGACATCCTGAAGGAACACCACAGCTCAATTGACATTTTTGACCAAAATCTAGCAAAATTTAAAAGAGACGTTTCAGCTATTATTTCGGAACTTTGAATGATTATTTTGCATTTAAGATTCAAATCGATACCATAAGAAATGTACTTAGTTAACTATTTTTACTAAATATTCTAATAACAGTTATGTCAATCATGATGTGTACACATGTTTTGGAATATAATCTAGCTCAAAATGTATGTTTTTTTTTTCTTCTTGCTCTTACATTTGGTTATATTCTGTTTTGTGTGCCAAATAAAAAAAATAAAAAAAATACATAAAAAACTGACGATGAGCTTCTCTCCCACGATAGCTATCGCTTCTCAAAACAACTGCATCGATGCCTCTACTGCGAACTGATTGATCGATATCCGGCGATCGATTCACGATTCTACTTTTGTTATGAACTTGTTTGTTACCTTTGATTAATTCAACCAAAAGAGCGAGCAGTGAGAAGTTTAACGGATTAGGTTTGACGGCAGACAATCTTTAATTTATTTGAGCAAAAGGGGCACCCATGGGAACTTTAGCAAAGTAACGACGACCAGCCGGTGATAAGACCATGTTAGATAATTTCGCCTTTGACGTCACGTCTATATCTTTTTACTAGGTGGTAGGACTTTTCTGCAAAGTTCGTCTAGATAGGTACCACCGCTTTACCAGTTATTCTGCCGCCAAGCAGTATAGTGTGCAAGCACTACTGTGATCCGGTTTGAAGGGCATTGTGAAATAACTGGGCAAATGAGACTTAAGAACTGATCTCACAGTCTAGAAATCTTTTTTAGACTGTGTGATATCTCAGGATGACGTGCGCAGTGTGCAGTGTCACGCGAAACTTTAATTTTGATTTCCGAGTGCCACTGCAATCTGTAATGGGCGGCCGTGACGCTTAACACCAGGTGAACGACTAGCTCATCACGTCATTCGTTTACATAAAAAAAAAATCGTGGCAGATTTTTAAAATGCAAGTTGATGCTATGACAACATCGAAAAGAAAAATTCTTGCTTTAATTTTATTTTCTGTTTTTTTTTCTTAATTTTTTTGCTTTCCACTTATTTTACTAAATGATGTCTATATTTATTTTATAGATGAATAACTTAAGGATCATTTTCGATTGTAAATAAACCCTTTGGCGTATACCGTTCAGCATAATATTAAGGTTGCGAGCTTAAACTGCTAAAGTGACCTCGCATTTTGTTTTCAAACTGAGTTTTTAAACACATTAAGTACCTACATAAAAAAAAATACCATTTAACTCTACACGATGTTAACTTAACCCGTAATTTATGTGTATCTTCTAGGCAAGCATGTACCATCGTTGACCGCGTCGTCACTTTCCATCAGGTGCGACGGCGGTCAAATACGGGCCTATTTAGTTATACCTATAAAAAAAATGACATTAATAATTTAAAATAATTTTGCAAAATTGCTGTCCATCCAGTTCAGTAATTTCAGCGTGAACCCACACAAAGAAGCAAACAATATTTTTAATATTCAAATTTTTAATTATTAGTAAACAGTATAAAAAAGTAGCCCTATGCTACTATAAGCTATCGAAGACTATAAGGCATACTTTTATTATCAGCTAAAAATTTGATAGACTATAAAGACTATAATAGCTACGAATGACTCACAAAATAACAATTTGCCATGAGAAACATCTTGGAAAAACGTAACGTAAAGAAAAGTGCACCTAAGTGTATAAATAAAGATGGAAAAAAACATAATTCCAAGAAACGTGGCAATTCATTTCCATAACTTATTTTGTATGAAACACAAAAAGCCTATTACGCTCGGTCTCGGTGGGTTTAAGGGCAAATCAAATATTAAAAAAACAATCGTTATTGCCTGTCCCGGTTTTTAGTGACGGTACTGTTGCTGGCAAAAGTGTTTGAGATTTTGTTAATGACACATACACCCAGTTGCAGAAACGAACATTAACTTTTAAAGTCGACATATAACCTTAATCTGTCATTAAACTGTTGCACAAAACAAAATTTTATCCGATTTTAATGCTCCTTTAAGTTTATCTAATGAAACGTCAGATTATCCATTAAATGGTGTTTTACGTTGCACAAAGCGCCATTAACACGAATGAGGCATTAGTTGACAGTTTAAAGGTTGAAATTTTTAATGGGCCGAAAAGTCTTTATTAAAACTGCATTTAATTATTGTCAAAGTGTTTTGAGTAATAATTAACCAATAAAATAATAATCTTTTAGCATTATGATGGTGCTAAACGTTTATAAATATAAAATTCGCTAACAACATCTTATTAACATAAAGCTTTATAACTGTACTATATATATATACTAGTCAAAATTAAACATATTTAACCAATATTGAATAATTTTTCTTGAAAAACTTATTAAAAAATTTCACACTCATGTGTTTATGTACAACTGCATATTAACACTAAACTATTTTCCAATTTTCTACTTTTGGAAACTCAGTTAGTTCAAAAATTGGTCAATAAATAGCCCGAGCCCAACATCTGTTATAACAGCATAAGTACATTCATAACGCATAGAATCTGATTAACTGAATGATTTTAATTTACACTATTAAATTAGGAGATGGATATAAATAAAAATGGAATTTGAATAAATAAAAAATATTGTTAATGTGCGCACCATTGTACCGTAGCTTCGACCGACGAAAGTGAAAATGGCCTTAAAACGTGAACAAATACTGCGTCAGGTTTCAGGCGAAAAACAAATATTGGACGCACGTCCAGCCACAATAAGATACCAGTAGAAAGTGCAGGTGTTTTTTTGTTAGACTTCTTTGGTGATGACTAAAAACTGAAGCTAATTATAGCTTCAGCTCTAGCTTAGAATAGCTCTATAACAGCCAGAGATGGTTATAGCAGCGACAGAGTGTCAGACCTCGGCACGGTTAATTAAAAAGTTAAATAGAATAGCGATGGGCGAGTCGAGTTGTTTGATTCGAATTCGAGTCAAATCCTAAACGAGTCAGCTCGAGTTCAGCTAACAACTCGAATCAACTCGGTCGGTCGAACTAAACGCATCAACGGCCAAGGCACGCCCGTGCCGCACCGAAAGGGCGATGCTAGTCACGGCATTACATGCATGGCATCTCACTCAACTCGGTTCAAATGAAGTATAACATTAGAACTCGGACTCATTTGGCCAGGATCATTATAGCGAATTTGCAACTTTGCGTCCCTACAGGTAACACCCAGTCGAGTCAACCCGAGTTGCGACTCGAGTCAGTAGGTATATGAACTCCGTGAACTCGGGTAGCTCAAATTAAAATAAATCCAACTCGTTACATCACTGAAATAGAAGTCATAATGCTGAAAAGGCAAATCACGAGATACGGGGATCGAAGTTTTTCAGCGTGTTTTAGGTTTTGAACGCTAATATTAATATTATGTGTGCTGAGTCCCATAAAAAACCACTCTTTGTGATCTGCTTGATTCATAGACGACTGTTGCAACGAATGTCTACGATGGTAACTATCATATCCTGCGATAAATACCTTACTATATAAAATAACGAGAAAAACAGCTACTTCTACAATAATTTAATATCTGAAAAATAACACACTGATGCTAATAAACTACTGAAAAGGTTTGAAAACTTATTTAGTCCCAGAATTTCAATAGCAAAAGTCTATCAACTATAATATATAAAATATATACAAATATAAAAAAAATATATCAACATCAAGAAATACTTTCTATTCGAAACGATTACATGTTCATTTTATGGTCTATAAATAATTTTAGTCAAAGCACTAATGAATATTCAAGCCCAGTTTTAATGACAAAAGAAATTTGACCGGAATCCCAGACATCTTTCAAGTCTTTCAACTATTTGAGTCGCCCGGCTTTTTATCGTTCTTTCTGTAGTATTTTCCGATGAAGGAAATTGGTTGATAATGGTCTCTAAAGAAATGAGAGGATTCAATGAAATGAACGGAATGAATGGAGCACTGTTGGAATGAATGCAAGTGGGGAATTAGTAAAATCACAAACTAAATCTCTGTGATTGGTTTTTATATATTTTGATTTACGTCAGCTTACGGATGGATATAGAGCAGGGATCACCAATCATTTTCATTTGGGGATTACAACACCCCCACCCCCACACCCTTTCAAAAAAGGTTAAAGAGCTAAAGACGGATTGATAGGGTAAGGTATTATCAGTGGAACACCAATGGATTTTAAAACCAATGAGACATCATTAATTACAGCAGTATATAAAAGCTTGATTACATAGAGTTCTGAAAACAATAATGTATATTTTTTATTATAAAGTGCTGCGCGTCTCTCTGCGTGTATTTTTATCGATTTATTCTATACTAGTGGCTCGCCCCGGCTTCGCACGGGTATAATAGTTTTCGCAGAGCACGCGATGTAAAAAATATTTCAGGTAGTTTTTTTACACCTTGGGTTACATTATTGGAGTTTTTGTAAGGATCCTTGATTTTTTGAAAATATACTATAGCCTATGTCACCCGGGGATAGTGTAGCTTTCCAACAGGGAAAGAATTTTTCAAATCAGTACAGTAGTTTCGGAGCCTATTCAATGCAAACAAACAAACAGACAATCAAATCTTTCCTCTTTATAATATTGTTATAGACACCCACCTTTACTAACATTTACGTTAAAATTTTCCTGGTTTGAGTAGTACCGTAACTGCTTTATATTTTGAGACGTCCAAAAGTGTCACAATAAACCCATACCTAACAGTAAAAATCCAATGCAAAATTCAAGCTGTGAGGGCAACAAATCGTTTTATTCGCGATTCGTCTGTTTACGATTACGATTGCCTCGTATCGGAACACCGGTGTTGTATCGATATTCGATTCGTATTACAATATCGTAACAGCTGTAACAAATGCTGTTATTCAATATTATGGACCTATTTTGTTATGGTCGTTTGTAATTTTTTTCGGCTTTCCGCATCGGAATTTTCTTCGGTTCCAATTGCAAGAGTCTTTTGATCTTTTATACATACATTTTGATGTCAAAGCCATCAATTATACTGTGGTCACTGGTCAGTACATATGAACCGAATATCGATGAATCATCTGAAAAATCGTTTAAGCAAAAGTATCATCATCAGGCTAAAGACGTCCAATGTCGAGTCTGTTGAACATAGGTCTCCCAAATAGAGCGCCACTTTGAGCGGCTGCTTGACTTCTGCATCCATCGATTCCCCGCGGTTTTGACCAGATCGTCAGTCGACCTAGTAGAGGGACAGCCTACGCTGCGTCTTCCTGTCCGTGGTCGCTTGAGAACCTTTCTTCCCCATCGGTTGTCAGTTCTGCAAGCGATGTGGCTTCCTACTGCTACTTCAAATTAAAAGCAGAAGTATTTTATTTACTGAAATTTAATATCTACCATGAATTTTCCCAAACCATTATATTATTATTCATCATCATCATCATTAACAGCCTGAAGACGTCCACTGCTGAACATAGGCCTCCCCCAGAGCACGCCACCTTGAGCGGCTGCTCGCCTCCTGCATCCATCGGCTCCCCGCGGCTTTCACCAGGTCGTCGGTCCACCGAGTGGGGGGCCGGCCTTCGCTGCGTCTTCCGGTTCGTGGTCGCCACTCGAGAACCTTTCTTCCCTATCGGTTGTCAGTTCTACGAGCGATGTGGCCTGCCCATTGCCACTTCAACTTACTAACTCTAAGAGCTATATCGGTCACTTTAGTTCTCCTGCGGATCTCCTCGTTCCGGAGCTTATCTCGCAGGGAAACACCGAGCATAGCTCGCTCCATAGCTCGCTGCGCGACTTTGAGCTTACTAATGAGGCCAACAGTAAGAGACCATGTCTCAGTTCCATAAGTCATCACTGGCAACACACACTGATTGAAAACTTTCGTTTTCAGCCTCTGCGGTATTTTGGACGAAAAGATAGGACGAAGCTTCCCGAACGCTGCCCATTAATAATTAGCAAGACATCAAACTATTAGTTATTAAAACGTATTCATGACACAGAACGCTTAATAGTACACGTTCTTTTGGAAATAATCCAGAATCAAAGTGTTTTATTTTCTACCAAAATGACATATCTTTAGGAACTATAATGCTATGTTAAGATACCGTACACTTTCAAGTCCATTTCATGATATCTACACGTCAGTTAGTCATCGAATGACCAAAGCTAAATATTAAAATGAAGTACTTAGAATTAGTATTCCATTAGAATTAATAGAATTCCACCAACCCGCACTAAGCGTTTTGCTAAGCACTTTATAGTGCGAATAGCCAATGAGTGAAATCTGGATCTGTGTGTCTTCAAGACGAGAGTGAACAGGTATCTTTTAGGCAAGCATGCACTATCGTAGACTGCGTCATCGCTTTCCATCAGGTGAGACAGTGGTCAAATGCTTTGCCTTTAAACAATAAAAAAAAACTTATATAAAAACTAAACTAAGGCATCGATACTCTCTCTCTCTCTCTCCCTATGTCTAAAATACTTAGTAATCAATTTTAGTCCACCCACACTAACACCAGAGACTAGTTAAAGCTTCTATATCAGATAAGATAAACAGAGAGTTCTAAAAACCCATCGGTATTCCCAGCGCACCTTCCCCTCGGGGAAGGTGCGCTGGGAATACCGATGGCTTGCCTCCTCGAAATGAGGCTCTAATTTATTCATTACGTTAAATTAACACTCTTAATTTCACTATCGTTGTGGTCACGTGCACTAAATACAGAGTAAAAACTTTATACTACAGTCACGTCTCAAGAGCACTGACAGTGAAGGGGAACGAGACAGTGATTGAGCTTGTAACGTTTTACAGGTGTAATTTCGTCACTGTGACTTATTAAACTTTAGGTTTTAGTACATTTTTAACCTTAATGGCTTTGTGAAAATTACTTCTTAATTTTACAACTAAATTTTCTGTCTCGCTTGCGTAATGTGACATTTTAGAAGACATTAAAATTTTGAATTTACTTACAAAAAATCTGTCTAATAAGATCCTCAAAAGTAACATAAAAATTTCAACAAAAATATCAATCGAAACAAGTTTTCATACATAAAAACAGAATTTACTCATTCGGGTTTTGGTATTTTTCTCTGTTTAGGTTCCCTTCTAACCTGTTTTTGTTTGCATTTAATAATAATATTTATGTTGAACATTTGTAATGTTATTTTTGAGGGCCTTATTACACATATTTTTGTAACTAAATGCACACTAGTGCTTGGCGGCAGAATATCTAGGAATCGGGTGGTCCTTTAGACGAACTCTAGCCGAAAAATCGTAGTCACCTAGTAAAATCCCTATTAGAAATGTTGAAAATATCGGTACAGACTTTATTAGAATAGGGAACTGGATCTCAAGGGAAAAACTACAGAAATTCCCACATTTATCTCGAATCTGTCTCTGTTTAGTCTCTAACCCAGGTTTATCGTACGTATGTCAAACCCATGTCAACTTAACACACATTCACATCAACGGCTGGAAGGCGTCCACTGCTGAACATAGGCCTCCTCCACAGAGCGCCACTTTGGACGCTTATCACTTGCATAATCACCACGCTTGGCAAGCGGCTTGGTGATGATAACATACATACTTATTGGTTGAAATCTGCCGACGTTCAACAGGCAACCAACGAGATATGGTTTGTATGTTGATATGAGTTTAACAAACGAGAAACCAGTGGTAAATAGTATTTAACTTTGTCACTGTGTTCCACAGTGCCTGCTTTGCCAAATTAATGCCGTTTCGTTGTTAATTCTGAAAGCATTATGGTTGCGCAACGGGTGACAGTTAGGTATTACGTCGAGATGGTTTTCCGAAAAAAGACGTGGTTTTTTCACTTTCACTAAAGATAATTGGCGTTTTGTAATTACGCCGTCTGCGGAGTGACGGCACTGACGGCTCGATGGTTAAAGTTTGAGCAGCCGTGACGGCTTTTAGAAACGGGTTTAGGAGATGGGGATATTTTACCAATATTACTTTTTTGGCATTGGAACCTTTTTAAGGCTTCGTACGGCCCCTTAATACGTTCTTTTTACGGAGAAAAGTGTCATGTTTTTTATGTTTAACGTCCATTGGATAGATCTTGATAGACGGAGGCTTCCGAAGTCGTTCTCGTTTAAACATTTTTTTTAATTAATTTGTTTTTATTTAATTTTTACTTTGAATAGCATCCATTATTATTATATCCAATATCTAGAATATGACAAAGCTAATGGTACTGTGAACGCTGACAAATAAATGTTTTATAAAACTTCCTGTTCTACCTTTAACCATTGCCAAAATGGATGTAATACATTTTGGCTTTATAAGTACGAAATGTGTAATCTTCATGGAAGATCAAACTGTTTTGTCAAACAAGCAGGCGGCCCACTTGATGGTTAGTGGTCATTGTCGCCTATAGACACCAGCAACACCGCGAGCATTCCTGATGCGTACCCTTAGGGAGGACCATCTGAACACTTTTTTGTTAACCCTTTACACTTATTATAAAAATACCGAAGTCGTGGCTGACTGACTATGACAGACGACAACGCAGAGCTTAAGCCCCAGGGCGTAAAAACGTGAAATTAAAAGGAAGTCGGCCTTTTAAAGCTCGGGGAAGTAGTAGAAATTTTTTTTAAATATTATAGGCATAGCATTTGACCTATTTTTGTAATTCAACTCTTAATGGTGTCAAATTGTAAATATTTAATCATTTCTACAGAATTTATTTCGAGAAAAATATGAAATCACAAAAGGTCACAGTTAAAAAACAAAGCTTTAGCTTTTAATAAAGTGCTGATGGTATCATGCGAAACCTACACCGAAAAATTGCTTCATGTTTCGTAGGTGCACGGCATTACCCGAAGCACGACTGCGGTCACTACTGTGATGGGTGACCGCTACAGCAAAAAGTGGTATTTACAACTGAACGCTACCGTGCTCGGAGGGCACGTTTATCCATCGGTCCCAGCTGTTGTCGTAAGACAATATTCGGTAAGCCAAACCAGAAGCCTTTGGGCGGCCTAATAATTCTGACACCAAGGCTGACCACTTGCCTACACGAGAAGAAGAAGAAGATTACCTGCATATTATCACAGTTACAGCCGCAGGTGTCAAAAATTTAAAGATTCAAAAATACGCGATTAAAACTGTAGGGAAAAAACATCAAAAGTAAAAAGTCAAAAAATTTATTGCAAATAAGCTATTTTTAGCACTTTTACAAGTCAATATGATTTTAGTTACTTAAAATATTAAAATTAAATTATTGTAGACACTATAGGTAACAATATAAAGTGCCTAATGTCATAGCAAGCAACTAAGTTTTCTAACAATTTCAATCTTAAGTCCTACGTACGAATAGGTCTACGATGTAGGAACACCGCGTAATCGAACTACACCTGTGTGCGTGACACAACACATGTATACCTACGCATTTTCACTTTTTATTAGGGCTGCCTCAGCTGTTATTTATGTAACAGTATACCCACTACACGACCAAGATAATTGCGTTTAGTCTTATTATTATAAACTGGCGGCTCGCCCCGGATTCACACGGGTATAATAGTTTTCGCAGCGCACGCAATGTAAAGAATATTTTAGGTAATTTTTTACACTTTGGGTTACATTATTGGAGTTTTAGTAAGGATTCCTAATTTTTTTGAAAATATAATATAGCCTTTGTCAACCGGGGATAGTGTAGCTTCCCAACAGTGAAAGAATTTTTTAAATCGGTTCAGTAGTTTCGGAGCCTATTCAATAATAAAATAAATAAATAAATATGTGCGGACATTTCACACAGCGCCATCTAGCCCCAAACTAAGCATAGCTTGTACTATGGGAACCAGATAACTGATACAATACTTAGATACTTTTTTTGTTTGTAAATACATACTTTATTACCATTATATCAATGCAAACAAACAAAAAATGAAATCGTTCCTCTTTGTAATATTGTTATAGATTATAGATATTCTACCCAGTAATTGTGAACGTTGATAGTTTTGATACACTATTAACTCGAAAGTGAATCGTGGCCCTTTATGAGTCCATTCAGAACTTAGAACGTCATTAACAGATTATGATTCAATAAAAACATGACTTTCAATTCGAATTTCACTTTCGAATCTTTTGTTAGAAGTATTGATTTAATTCCGATAGCTTTCGGTGTTTATTATGTTTAATACCAATATTGACAATGGTTAATAGCTAGTACGAGAGGGAAATTAACTAGCCAGCCTATTGGCTGGGAAGTTTATTTATATCCAATCAAGCTGGTCGTTTCTCAAGCAAATGTTTCCAATTTATATTCTCACTAGAAATCAAAGGGAGTTATTGGCTAACTGACGTTTCTTGACTTGCAATGAAAATTTAATTTAGTGTTCGCCTGACCATCTTCTGTTGTTTGGCGTAAAATCCAACCTCCTTACTAATAACAAAACAGTGGAATAACTACTCAGAGTTTCTCTTATTTTTTCTTTGCCTAAGTATTTAATTGTTAATTTTAATGGGTCAATAGGATGTAGCCGATTTTTCTGCTGTCTATGCAGAAAAAAGCAATGTGACGAACTCACAATAATCAAAATACATAAATGAGGAATTCATCAGAAAAAAAAGAATTGTGATGAATTTACACATCCATTTTTACGTGACTAATTTACTTTATGGCAAATGTACTTGCAACCCTTTCAAACTTGATGGAGAGAAACAAACCAAAAAATAAATATCCTTTCATTACACAAGTTTTGTTACTAAAATATTGTTTATTAACCGGATATTTACCATGTAATTTATTTGTTTCGAGTTGCCGATATTTCGGTAGTGTTGCAAGCACCATGATCACGGACGAATATCGGCAACTCGAGACAAATAAATTACATGGTAAATATCCCGTTAATAAACATATTTTAGTAATGTTCGTGACCTTGGAAGTTTAAAATCTTATACAATGTTTGTTAGTAAGATGGCAAGTCAATTTTGCAGGCATTATTTATTTTATGCTATTGACTATTAGAGTAACACTGTAAGGTTGTGATCATACATCACACTTTCCGGTGATTACAATCAGTAAGTTAATTGCGTCAGTTTGCAAATTTTTGCTTGGGTGTCTGTTACTTATTTAAATAAAAATGACTGAAGCAAAGAATTTCAGATTTTCCTTATGCAAATAATATGTATCATATATTCGAATCATCCAAATATCTTCGCTAATTGCCGCAAAAAGTATCTTCTAACTTAAGAATTCGGTCGCTTGGCTGATTTGCAAAAACTTTGTTTAATTGCCTTTCTAAAAGACGTATTTTCTAAATTTTTGGAAAGTATTTCGCTTGTCAAAGCCAATTCGCTTTCGCCTTAAAACTTTTTGCTCGGGTTTACCTAATTGCTTTGTACTTAGAATGGTTTTTATTTTGAAAATATTGTTATATTTTTTTAAACGATAATGAGCTTAAATTTGTTGATTTTGGCAAAAGAATAAGTTATCAGGGTTTTCCAGGATAAAAAGGTTTTGATAATACATATTTTGATACGTCAGGTCAATAATGGTGTCAATTATTAAACAGTGTATCGATGGAATCGTTTTAGACATTTTGGTACTGTGCTAATATTTAAGACTAGTGAGTGCCCCTTCCGCAGGAGAACTAAAGTGACCGATTAGCTCTTAGAGTTAGTAAGTTGAAGTGGCAATGGGCAGGCTACATCGCTCGTAGAACTGACAACCGATGGGGAAGAAAGGTTCTCGAGTGGCGAACACGAACCGGAAGACGCAGCGTAGGCCGGCCCCCCACTCGGTGGGCCGACGACCTGGTGAAAGCCGCGGGGAGCCGATGGATGCAGGAGGCGAGCAGCCGCTCAAGGTGGCGTGCTCTGGGGGAGGCCTATGTTCAGCAGTGGACGTCTTCAGGCTGTCAATGATGAGTGCCCCTTAGACTTACCTAAGGACGTACCCATGATGTACCATTAAACTTCTATTTTATTTTATACTAGTTGACCCGCCCGGCTTCGCACGAGTTAATTAGTTTTACGTTCTACCCCTGTTCATGGGAAAAGGGAAGCGAAGTTCATCCTTTTCCCCTATCTTTTACCCTTTCCCTTCGACAGGATGAGTATAAATAAATAGGTAAATATTAGGTAAAAAAATCTTGCATGAAAATTTCATCCTTGTTTTTCGAGCAACCCGCACCCGCACTTGGCCGTTTTAGAAAAAGAAAAAAGAACATCTGTTTTAATAATTACGAGATAACTTACCTTTGAATTTATTATAATTAGATTAATTAAAGTAAAAGAACAAACTAGGTAATTGCTATGATGCTTGCTGTACTTTAGCTTTGCAGTGTATAATGTACTTTTTTTTTTATATTAAGAGCGACAAACAAGCATACGGCCCGCCTGATGGAAAGCGGTAACCGTAGCCTGTAGACATCTGCACACACTAGGGGCGTTGTCGACGCGTTGCCAGCTCAGTAAGGCTTTTTTTGATACCCTTACATACATGTACATACGTTTATAAATTTATAATCGCATTTTGACAATTACATACCTTAACTTCAGACACTAATCATTAAACAAAGTTGAAAGCCATAAACAAATCTGACTACTAATTGTTAACCAGTTCACAGGCGAGGTGCGAACACGGCAAATATTTGCACACAATTAACGGTAACACAAAAAATATGTGTAATTGCGTACTAAGAATGAACAAACAAATCTAGAGACCTAGTTATGATCTAGGCCTCATTTTTTATCTAGGTCTTGTTTTATCGAAGCTACGGATCGGAGTTGGCTATTCTGCAATGTGCCAGATTGCTTGCACCTGTATAGTAGAAAAGAGAGCTTCTTTCTTTTTCAAACTCACATTATTGTAATGGGCTTGCTATATATGTACCTATAATATTTGACATTGCGCACTTTGTGATTTTATATGCTCAGTATTTACAATAATTTAATTTAAGTACCTAATCTCATTTGACTTGGAAAAGTGCTATAAACAGCCTATTTGCAATAAAACACTGATTTGTTTTATGATTTTGAAATTTTCAGCTGAAAATAAAATAGTTCCATCAAATGATATTTACTACAATACTACCGCAAAATGGAATTCACAGGTATCAGAGCGCTGCGGATTTATGAGTGAAAACTGTATAAAACATACCCTAGGTTTTTATAATATTATAGGAAAACAACAAAATAAGAGATTTGTGAATTAGTGTAACTTCACCCGATAACCCCTGTGAAATTAACAATGAAATATTTTATCGGCCAAAGAAAATGTACTGTAGCATATATCGAGGGCGTAGTGGAGAAATTAGATAACTAACACTTTTTGCGAAATCGACTTTTTGGCATGACGATAAAGCCCAAATCACGACGCTTCTTTTGGTCTTACCCTAGCTCGAATATATTATTCCGTGCCAAAATTATTCAAAAAAATTTTTTTTTGTAACAGAAATGAACCTTCAATAATAGCCGTAAAACTTGAGAGGAAGAAGTGAATAACTGACCAAATAATGTATAATTTCACAGTATCACCATTTTGTCGTCACATAAAATGTATAAAGCTCGTAATTCAGTTTTACCTCATAACCTAATCCATTTTTGCCTCAGTGAGGCAAAAATGGATTAGGTTTTCCAGATTTTTTAACAAAATATGTAAAGAGCTGCGGCATCCATGATGAACTCAAAAGTTGTATACTGAGCCATTACATAACATATAAAAACGCCCACGGTAATTTTGCTCTAACAAAAAAAAATATTGCTAAATTTCTCGAAAAAAAACACTAAATCGTTGTTTTCTTGCGATAATGGTTTTGTTAGTTATCTAATTTCCCCACTACGCCCTCGATATGTTAGTCATTGGGAAAATATGCACACAAAAAAACTCCTTTGACTTCAATAAAGGGCGAAGTTCTCAATTTGGCATTTTATTATACCTTGCCTTGTCCATGTTATTAATGGTGTTTTGTTTGACAGCTTGACAACTAACAAGTTGGGAATGTTCTAAAGATTCTCGAATGTGATACCATTCCGATTGTACTATTATCATTAATCGAATTAGGTACGTAAACGTAATAATCGATACGATAAATGTACATTTTGATTTAGTTTTGATGAATTTCATCAAATATAATATTATTTCTGTGAATTTTTAACGTAAATAATACGACACTTCATGGACGTGAGCTGTCTGAAAACCATTCATAAAATGGTCAAGGGTTAATTTTTGTTACCAGAGAACTCCATCAATTAAAAACACATTTGAAAAAAAAATCTTTTTTTATTTGAAACGATATAATTTCAGATTGGTGCCATAAAATTTTATCGAAATCAGTTCAGTACCTAGTAGTTTGGTTTGTAAGGTTTATAAATCAAAATATCTGGAAAAATATCATCATCATCAACAGCCTAAAGACGTCCACTGCTGAACATAGGCCTCCGCCGAGAGCGCCACTTTGAGCGGCTGCTAGTTCCTGCATCCATCGGCTCCCCGTGGTTTTAACCATTATCGTCGGTCCACCTATAGTGGAGGCTGGCCTACACTGCATGCGTCTTCCGGATCGTGAAAAATATGTCCAAGTAATTCTCAGCCGAGATATAATACCTAATTTAGGTTTTCTCAAAGATTATAACAGAAGTGAGGCGCTGAAGACCTAGAGACCTCATTGCTTACAGCACTTATTACTAACGACCTAAATTTTATACACCACTCAAGAAACTAGCAGGCCCAGTTGTTTACGTCCTAAATTCTTTAGTGATTCTAATGACTGCACGGGTAATTAAATCTTGAGAACAAACACTCAATTATCTCATTAAAGAGATGCGAATAATACGATTAATTAAATTAAATTGCAAGTCTTATCGATTCATATCTTGAAAACAAAGTTACAATCCAAGCTTGTTAAAATTACGATTAATTCGAATGTTGCAAAATGTTATCAGAATCACAAATATTTTTTTTATTATTTTGTGAGTAAAATAAAGACAATTTTTAGAAATCGCCTATTTTTTATAACGGTTCTTTTTTTGTGTCAGTTTGAAGTTTTGGCAAACCCACAAAAAATCAATATTCTAAATAGGTACTTATTTAACTTATTACTAAGGTTAGAATTTGATGAATTTACTCCCAGTTTATCGTACGTTTTAAAGTAGTAAGTGAAACTCATGTCTACTTAAAAATTTGTGCCCATTGCTGTAGAGACCATGTTCAGTTAGGGAGCCGAAGCGAAGAGCTTGGTGGCCGAGACAGGGCGTAGGATAGCCGAGAGGTCGGGTGACTACCGCTCCGGCATGTTCCTGGTTTGACAATGAGCAGGTGAAAAATCATATGATTTTATTTTTCATTAGTTACTCCTGCTACTTTTTTCACACACTCTGCTACAAATCACAGTGTGATAATCACACTTAATGAATCGTGACTTCGGGTTTTATATTAGGAGAGTAGTATCAGCGGTGAATATCAAAACATAATTTTGTTTATGCTTCAGTAAACAAACTGAAACCTCAGAACTCGGAATTCTCACAAGAATTTCAGTACTTAAGTTCTTTGTGCTTTTTAACTTAAACATGTCTTTCAATACATATCGTTACGCTAATGACGATCAGCACCAAACTTACCAAACTTAGGTCCCTCCGGCAATGAAGACATTTCTCTACAACCGGGCCAACAGGTCAGTGCAAAACACTCGCATTTTCATTAATATTAAGCGGAGAAAGTGCTCTTAAACTAATCATAAACATCAAGCTAAAACACAAGCTTTATTGCTCCATAAAAGTCTGGGAAGAACTACAATAGCGGTGAAATAAGAGAAATAGTTAATTAAAGTTCCCAGGGAAAATAATTGACGTTCGGCCGCCGTTCAAGTACGAGTTGCCCATTTGTGCAATTGCTGGTTTAATTGCTGTTGAAATTGAAAGCTCAACTTTGGCTTCGCCGTTTCTGCAGCGTAGAATTTCCATTTTCTTCCATTGAATTTCTTTACGATGTTCAATTATGGTTACATAACAAGGGTGCTACTAATTATAACTATAAAAATCTTTATGCACGAGGAATAATTTTTAATATAACCAGTAAGGTAGTGGTTCATTTGCAATTTCACATGTGTGTTGTACAATTTGCAACAAACATTAGACGTAATGTTTGTAATGCATTACGAAGCCAATTGAAGCTTATAATTGAGTCCATTTACATATTAGTTAGGTACATTTCATACAATCTGTACGCCACGCCAGTTACGCCAGTAACGCCAGTTATTGCACGAAGTAAACCGAAAAACTCACTACCCCCCTCGATTAGAATACCAGCGCTCTATTCGAATCTTTCATTCGAACTGTTGGCAAACATTCCGTTGGTGTGGATTTTCCAAAATTGATCTCTTGCTTTAAGAGCCGGTAGTCAGTCTGTTACAAAACTTTTTGCTTGTGTTTTTGAACCGTGGTATGATTAGTCAGAACGATTGTGAAACAGATTTGGCAAACATATGGAACACGTCATTCTTTATTTTTAAGATCTGTTGTCTCAGATTTCGCGTCAACATCGTTAACCTAAACATTGGACTGAAGCCTCTTCACTCTGTTGAAAACAGCCTTAAGCACTCAAGAGGAAACGTATGTCTTAAATTATGACATAACTATGATAACTTGTTCAATAGGCAGTAGGCACGTATTCATACAATTGGTCATTCTAAAGTTTACACAAACGTGGTATTTTGAGTAGCTGGTCTGATAGTCGGAGGCCTAGGTGTACCCAGCCTACCCTTTTTCCACTACTTCCCTTCCCTCCTCTCCCCCTCTGCTCCTCCTTCTTTCTCTTCTTTCTGTTTCAACCCTACTTATTTTCCTGTCTCTGAGATAGCTATATACCTACCCACAAGATCCTCGCCATGCGAAACTTCGTAAAAACGTCATTAACCTTTTACCTAGGAGGCGTTTTGTGTTTCGAATGTGGCACAACGAAATACGAAAATTCGGAGCTACTGAATTAAAAAAACAACCCTCGATTGAGTTAGAGGTGCTATAGAGCACTGAGAGTGGCTGTGGAAACTGCAGCAGCTGCATCTGATGTTAGTAGAGGTTTGTCATCATCTTTATCATCAGCTTGAAGACGTCCACTACTGAACATAGGCCTCCCCCATAGAGCGTCACATTAAGCAGCTGCTTGCCTCCTCCATCCATCGGCTCCCCGTGGTTCTGACCAGGTCATCGGTATATAGTGGGGGCCCGGCCTATGATGCATCTTCCGGTTCGTGCTCACCAATTGAGAACCCGTACATACTTAGTTCTTTTTATGGTTATCTTACCGGGTGCGCGGGCGGCATGCATGTGTCGATCGCGGGCGCTCGCGGCGCATCACCGCACGCGCTACTGCAACACACACCCTGAAACAAATGAATGTGCTCATTAAAATATAATTTTATAAAATACCATTTAAATGAAAATTGAGGGGGAAAAGCGCAAATATTTTTTCTGTCCATGTCCCCCGGTCATTTTGCAGCGCCATCTAGGTTTATAACGTTTTTTTGGTGTATTGACATTCCTCTCCTCCTTGTTTCATGATTAAACGTACAAATTAAAAGCCCCTTTTATCTGAGCACTCTGATACTATTTTGTGACTCTGAGCTCACGTTTTGGTAGCCCATTCATTACCGGACAAAACCAAGTCGATTGTGTCGTGAATGCTTGGCTTTTTGCGAGTCTGTCTGGGTGACTGTATCAGTACTACGGTCCCGTTTATGTGACGTCATCATTGTAGAGAAACAATTCGTGACGATTGTCATTTAATTAAATTCGCACACAAACGATTTTAGATTATCTATAGATAAACCCTTAGACCAACGATTTGGTTAAAACCGCGGGGTGTGGTTTCAGGAGGCAAACAGCCGCTTAAAATGGCGCTCTGTGGAAGGCCTCAGGCCTGTGTTCAGCAGTGGACGTCCTCAGGCTGTTGATGATGATGATGATGACTTATTTATCTATCAGATTACTAGACTCTGAAATCAGGTCTCATTTTCCCAGTAATTTCACAATGCTCTTCAAACCAGAATAGAGTAGTGCTTGCACACTACTGCTGGCGGCAGAATAACTGCAGGCAAAGCGGTGGTACCTACCTAGACGAGCTTTGCAGAAAAGTCCTACTACCTAGTTAAACAGTTAGTGACAAGTTAGCTGTAACATTGGTATCAGGTTAGCTGGACTGTATTCAAAAGTAAAAACCAAATACAGTTCAAACAGCGGCGCGTGCGCAGCCACGTAGCAGTACGTGACCATCATTATGGTAGCGGACGCGGAGGTTACCAGATCACGATCATTGTAGCTTTTAAAATCAGATCAAAAAAGGAGGGGCATCTCAGTTTGCTGGTAGTTTGGAATACATTTTGGCACAGTTTTAGTGTTTTAAACACGAATAGTTTGTGAGTTTTTATCCACAGAAATTCATAAGGTCTGTGTTTTATCTGGTTTTCAAAGGTGAGTTTTAGTTCATTCCAGGTAGTTTACTAATACGACGTAGGAGTAACACTTAGTACAAAAAATATCTAGTGATGTGATGTAAGAGTAACACTTTTTTTTTATACGAGCAAATTGCCTTTATTAGTCAAGCTAACTACTACAATAATAAAAACTAAACTAAACTAAACTAGCTACACTACCTACTACAAAGAACACTTATGGACTGTATAATAGCCGCGATGGCCTATAGACAGTCCAAGTGCTCCAGCCCACTACTGGTAGGTAGCGTACCCAACATTCTGGCCGCATTGCCACGTTGAATTGCAATGCTGATGCGTTGGGCCAAATAAGTGCCAGCATTTTGGTCACGCGTCGCATCGACGTAGAGTAACACTAGTACCAAAAGTATGTAGTGTTGTGACGTAGATTAACACTAGTACCAAAAAGTATCTAGTGTTAGGAGTAACACTAGTACAAAGAGTATCTAGTACTTGCTCCTACGTCTAATTTTTGGAATAACATACTCAATGTTATCAAAATGCATTCTATCTTTTACGTCTACTATTATAATTGTAAAGACTATTATAAAAAGGCATAAACCGGACTCAAAATCAACTTCACCTACGTATTTATAAAGGTTTATTTTATAACTGTTTTTAAAACTATGATTCATGTAATTTCAGTTATTATCACAACTTTTATCATTCCAAAAAACTAACAACATAATGATTGCAAAATAAGCGACAATAGAAAGTAGAAAATCATACAAATAATCGAAATCGTTCTCCGAACTCATGACATTGCGAAAAGGTTCGGCCAATTTGCGGGTTATTCCGACATATTCCGGACAAATTACAGTAACAACCCAGCAAAAATGTCACTCAAATTTATCTTTACGTCAAAAGCAATAAAGGTCAAAATTATTTGAATCTCATATTTTCGGCAGTGGAAATAAAAGTATGAAATATAGTAATCAGAAATTTCACAGACAATACGTGAGGCCACTTTAGAATAATAAGAGTTATTTCAGACGTGCAAATTATGCCTATTTTTGCGCAGTTTGTTTTACACACGGACTTTATGTTCATCGAACGTAAAAATGTTAATTCTTTTTTTCGTTAGATTATGTTCGCAAATTCTGAATCTAGAGTTCCTTAAACATTTTTGAACCAGTAATTCTAAACGCTCTGAACTACTCAATTTTTTTATTTATTTTATTGTAGGGCCAAGACAAACCTTTGCGAGGTTTACTGATGCTACGTAAGATGTACGCAAGCCCATGTAAAATTTGACACGAACAAAATGAATAAAAAAAAATGCAACGCCTGCCGTCTAACGAAAAGCTGGCTGGTATGAAAGATTAGAATTGTAACGATTTGCAGAACGAGATTATTAATTTTTATTCAAAAGCATAAGAAATGCGTTTTTTTTTCATTAGTTTATGTCATATTGGCAAGCGTAAGCGGCAAACTGCACCATAATATTTTTGTTTGATTTTGTGATTAATTTACTGTCAATCATACCAAACCGTGTGTGTCACACAAATTACTGTTTAGTTATGACACGGCAATATCGCTACACAAAACTACTTCTTTGGAAGAATAACCAGCACACAGTTTAAATACTCATTATATCAGATATGCATGTTTTTAATAAACAATATCCAAGAAAACCATGCAACTGTCAAGTGTCAACTGGTCATATTGAAAAAACCTAAAAGTTCTCCATTTAATTTGACCGTAAGTCTCAAAACCTTAGTTCGTCCGGTTGCAGCTTACAACGGTCTTAATCCCTGAATGTGTGTCTGGATGTGGGCCGTAGCTTGCCATTTTGTGTGCAGTAAGACATACTGACACTATTTCAATTCGCCTTGCTTTGTGGATTTGTAGACATCAAAGTGGAAATAAAAGGACTTTACAGAAGTTATTTTGATTGAAAATATTTTAAAATCGTTTTCAGCTGTCGTGACCGAGAGAGATCGAGTAATTCACGTGTATAAGTATATGCTATTTATAGTATGTATGTGAGTTCGTATTTTATGATTATATAGATTAGTATTTAGTGCCATATTCCCTATGTGTTAGATATTTACTGTACACCACGGGTCTTTCTAGTTTATCGGTGTATTTCTATCCATTCAAAGGCTGTCTGGAAGAGATCGCTTCAAGCAATAAGGTCGCCTGTAGCACTACCTTTCTATTCTTTATTATTCTATTCTATTCTAATTCAATGAACTGAAAAATTTAAGATGTTTGCTGTTTATTTTTGTTTACACACATCAAAAAAGTAAAGCAACATGCATGATATTACAAATTTACCCTTTATATTAATTAATTTCTAAGTATTTACTCACTCAAAGTGCGTAGGTAAGTAAACTTTTTTGTTATTGATGACATACTGGCTGGTTGTAAAAAAAAATAGGTTATGTTTTGTTTTTTCATAAAACTCAAATGACTGCGAATTTGTTTGAATTTAAGTGCGTTTTAATTGACACGTTTATTCTTGATTTTATAATTTTACCAACCATTTAAATAAAGTTAGCGACAAAATTGAATCGTTAGATATTCTTCACGTCATGGACGACGTCATTTGACGGCAGATGAAATGCAAAGAGCTGTAGGGATGTTGCAAGCGGGAAGTAATCAATCTCAGGTATCTCGACATTTTGGCATTCATAGAAGTGTTATTTGTCATCTTTGGCAGCGCTACAGGGGAACCCGCTGAACAGCACCCAGGCCGTAGAAGGAGTACAACCACTCGGCAAGACCGGTACATACAACTGACTGCAAGACGCCAGCCGATGTTAACCGCTCGAGAGCTAAGTTTGAGGCTACAAAATTCAAGTGGTGTCGATGTAAGTCCCCAAACTGTGCGAAATCGACTGCATGAGTACGGCCTACGAACTCGACGCCCAATCAGGTGCCCACCGATACGTCACGGGAATCGCGCTCGTCAAAAAGAATGGTGTAGAGAACATATAACATGGACTCAGGAACAATGGAATAAAATTATGTTTTCCGATGAGTCGCGATTGAACATGCAAAATAAACGGATATGGGTCTCGGAAATTTTTGAATTTCATCCCTTAATAAGGTAATAAATACAGGACAAGGCCCATCGTAAGACGCTCGCACAGTAGCCTAAACCGCTGAAGCTAAAATCTTGAAATTTAAAAGATACATTGTTTACATAGTGTAGGGGTGCGCAAAAAAGGAATTTTTATCCCGGAAAAATAAACTGTTCCTGAGGGATAGTTCACGCGGGTGACGCCGCGGGTGTAAGTTAGTCTAAATGAAATAAAGAATATTGAATTATTCATGTTTACAGGGTATAACAAAAACCCTGTCAAATAAATGAAGGATGTGTACTATACACATCCTAACAACTATTTAATCTAAATAAATAAAATAAAAAACTAAATAATAATTCATACCTATAGGTATATGTATTATATTTTATACAACATTTAGCTATATCCGAGCAGTTTACGTAATAGACTTTCGTTAATTTCCGTGTAATTTAATTTGAAGAGGTACCATTCAACACTTTCAATATTTTCACTTCTTTTGACTTGTACAAACAGAAATTAACACAGTGATGAATGATTTCTTTAATTAAGTAAACCATTTTACGAGCTTCAAGTTTTCTCTCAACTAAGAGCATTGGAAAGTTCAAACATTATAACTGAAGAGAAATAACAACTAGTATAGCCTTCCGTCTAGTATTTATATTGTTAGTAAAATAAGCTTTTTAAACACATTTACGATCATAATAATATTATAAATATATATATAATATATTATCAAAGTATAGAGTGTATTAAACTTAACTATCTTCCAAATCAAATTGTATTCTCTATCACAAAACGTCAGTAATATTAAATCAAAATTGTTATAGTCATACGACTTAATTGAACACCTTCAAAAAAACTCATTAGGTGCTAGCGCAATTAGTTTGGCGAAGCAAAAAATAATCAAGCAACGAGTGAATGAATGACCCATGACCTCACTCGAGACGAGGTCAACGACCTCAAATTAAATACCTACTATTACCGTGAGCTTAGGTAACTGGCTACCGAGTACCGAGATGACACAGAGCTTTACAGATAACATGAGAAATATATCCATTGTTCTTTTATTTACATTTAAAAAAGAAAGAAAGGAAGTCATTGGTCACTGTCCGGAAAGAAGCAACGTTTCGATAATGCGCCTGTCATGTTCATTCAGTGAATAAAAAGAATTAAAAAAAAAGATCGTTTTAAGATAAATCACACCTAAAATGAAAGTTTTTCATTTGATTTTCCCAAAATATTAGGTAAGTTCAAATCAATTCACTCTTGTAGATTCATTGTTTTGTATAGACTTTAATTAACTTTCTACATTATCTTTGAGCGTGAAGCTTGCGTTTCGGTTCTGTGGGCGAGCTTGTGCTTATCTATTACGTTTTTCAACGTCATGGCGCTGATAAGTCGAAGTAGAGTTATCAATCTTTGAAAAATAGCTGATGTTATTTAGGTAGGTACTAAATGTGGACTATCTATTTCATGCTGTATTTTTATTTGCACTGAATAATGCTTTGTTTTGTCGTCGCGTTACTTAGCTGTTTATTTACTCGGGATCACTCAAAATCTCTAAATTCATTGCAATTTTTTTATTCAGACTAAACTACTTGCTGTTCATATCATTTAATCATTACCCATTATATCTCGTTGAGAGAATTTCAATTTTGTTTAGTATCCATAAATAGGCTTTGCCTTTACCTTTATTTAAAGAGCCTAAAAGGCTTTTTATCTCCTAAAAAGAAAGGTTGATGTTGGCAAAATGTGATACTACATTGTAATCTTACTTCACCACAGGTATTTCAGCTTTGTAGCCTCTTGAAGCTGTACCGTTACACCTATTTATTCTCTGATGTCTACTCCGATCGGCGCGATTCGCCATTTGTTTTCTTTTTGCATTGATTTATTAGCATGCTTCGGAATAACGTACGATGGATGCTACATATTCTAACTCTCACTAGCATGCTCGGGCTACTGACATACTCGCGTGGGCGTAGAGATATCTTTCACTGGATATGATATATCAAAATGTATAATTTTTAACATGGATTGATCTTCAAGTGTAAACCACACTTCAGGTATATCTATAAAGATATCATAGTCGTTAAAATTTTAGCGACCAGCGGGATTCGAACCCGCGCCTTCCAACTACCTACCTACCTACCTACCTATAGATTACCTGTCTTAAACAGGTTCTATAGATGTCGCCACGACTGCTTAGTCGGTGAACACATAGTCCTTAAGATGTTCGCGGTCAGCAATCATGCGACCATGGCCTAATTGGTAGGGTGTCTAATCCGGTTAGTTAAAAGGCGCGGGCTCGAATCCCGCTGGTCGCTAAGATTTTAACGACTATAATTTATCTTTATAATTTTTAACATGCAATACTGACCTCTTTATTGTTACGCCCCAAAAAATTAATGTGGCTTGTTATTAATAGTCATTCCCAAGGAGATGACATAATAGAAACAATAAAATATAAAGCAGGCATGATTGCAACATGCACTATGTGTGTAAATGCTTGCAAAATTATGGAAGATGGTCTTTGGTCTTTGCGTCTGGATTTTTTTGTCGCTAATCTAGATAAAGATCTGTAATTATTCTGTAGCATAGATTCTTTTTTTCAGTTATTGTGTCATTTGCAGGCTGCGGGATTTCCAATGAACCTTTCATTATGGACACTTTTAGAACCAAATCTTTAATCATTTTGTAAGACAGAAATGTTTATCAGCATGACTCTCAATTTGTTCCTAATATGTCGGTGATGGATAGTTTCAATTGATTTTATACTCTATACTATAGTATAGTATCTTATACATACAAAATTGTTTTTTTTTTTTCAATAATTTCACCATCTTTCTTTTCAATTCGTGAATCAAAGAGCAACACAAATTTTAAAACACGGTTAACTAGCACCTCCCTATATGCGACTTCACACTTCATACAACTACCCATTTGCATGCTATTCACACTAGAGGAAATTTATGTAAACTAATTGAATTTAAATAACAAATCGCTTGTGGAAGTGCTCGAGCAATATCTCGGAGATAGTTTAACTCAACTTTTGCGTGATCTGCAATAATGTAGGTACTAGTTTAATAGTGTTCACGGTCTCACGCATTGAAAGTTAGATAGATTTATTTGCTGTTGGGGAAGTTATTAGAAGCTCGGTTGCAAAGATGTATGGTATCAATTATTATTTCTATTTTGTATGGCTTTTACTCTAACACTACACTCTTGCTTTTACACTGATCCTATTAGCTATAGGATCCTGTATTTTGAAGACCATCTGACGAATGTGTAATCTGGTGAATGTAACCTAATTCTTTATTTAAAGACCCTATTATGCTCATTAAGGAATTAAAAGCTTCAATCATGCGCATGAACATCGATCGCTAATTTTTTATAGAAAATATTACAGTTTTATGACAATGACAGCAAAGCGTATGGTGCTGTATAACTTCCTTGATGAGTCAGGTAGGTACAAGCCTACAAGTATATATTTAGTGTTTTCCGATGTAAATAATATGTTGTGATTTACTTTATTGCAATACGGTTTTGGAGTAAAAAGGACTCCTAAAATTGTGTTGTCTAATCTTTTAAAGTTATTTCTTTTGATTTTTTGATTTTAAACAATATCTGCGTGGATTTGTTGTTGGATTCGACCAGCGTTAGATTCCTCATTGGTCTTTTAACAATTTAATTAAGAAAAGAAATTGGATATTGCGATACGGTACGTGATACAATAAAGCAATATTTTGTGACAAGTGTGAAGAGTAGTTTTGCGAGTGCATCACGCGTGCGCACGAGCGTAATGCACATGCCTCTTCCAGCGAGTCTTGCGCATCTCCCACATGTCGTGTGCATGGCTCGGCGCCGGCGCGCCGCTCCGCCGATTTCGTGCATTTTTTTTGCAAATGACCACTCCGATTTCTAAATAATTTAAATACGTGCACGACTTAAGAAACTCATTACATTTAATTACTACATAGAATTAGGTCTGTGTGCCCGGAAAAATAAAGTTTCAAACTTACGATTGATGAAGACACTATCACAGAATCCGTTTGGAACACAAAACCATGTCACTGTCACGATGTTTTATTTACACTTACGCGAGGCGATCAGCTGAGAGCGCGGTGCGCAAGAGTTGCACGTGTGCTCGAAACGGGCGCGCGCGGGCGACTGGTGCCGGTTCTGTGACTTCTGTAGAAACGCACGCGGTGAAAATGATCCACCGACTGAAACCTCCAAAGAAATCGCATAAGTGACTACTTTTTTTATATGCTTTAAAATGTAGGCTTCTGTCGGTGCTGCTGTAATCCTAACTTTAAGGCTTGTAAGACATTCAATACAATCCTTCAATTTCTAGGCAATCTTTACCAAAAATTACCCTTAAAACTTACATAAGTTACCGATATAGCTTTTAGAATTAGCAAATTGAAGTGGCAATGGGCAGACCACATCGCTCGTGGAACTGGCAACCGATGGGGAAGAAAGGTTCTCGAGTGGCGACCACGAACCCGAAGACGTAGCGTAGACCAACCCCCCCATTAGGTGGACCGACGATCTGGTTAGGACCGCGGGGAGCCGATGGTTGCATGAGGCGAGCAGCCGCTCAAAGTGGTGCTCTATGGGGGAGACCTATGTTCAACAGTGGACGTCTTTAGGCTGATGATGATGATGACCGGTTATTTGGTGATGGTGACAAATACTGTTTATGTATTTATACATATAATCGTAATCACCTAAAATCCACCAACGAATAAAACAGTAATTTTTATGCTTTTTCTATTATGCAGACTATTAATTAGCAATGTTATACTTGTACTATTGTATATTTATACTTGTGTAGTTGGAAACTTGCTTAGAAATTGTTGCAGTTTTACAACTACGGGTCGTAGCGAGCAGACGCAGTCTACGTGTTTTAAAGCCAGTTATTACGCGCTTAGTTATTAAACTGTCGTCTAGTTAGCTCAATTAACTGCCGGTAGTATATATAGATCAATTTCTCTTAATAACACCTCGGAGATTTCCCCGTCGTTGTCGAAAGTACTTATTTTTACGGGCAATGTGCCTTTATTACTCAAGCTAACTACTACAATAATAAAAACTAAACTAAACTAAACTAGCTACACTACCTACTACAAAGAACACTTATGGACTGTATACTAGTCGCGATGACCTATAGACAGTCCAAGTGCTCCAGCTCACTACCGGTAGGTAGCATACCCAACATGCTGGCCGCATTGCCACGTTGAATTGCAATGCTGATGCGTTGGACCAAATAAGTGCCAGTGCTTAAAAAATATTCAATAACATTTATCTCACATCGTTCACTGGCTGTTATAAACCTTAAAAGTTAATACACGGCAAACCATCTATTTATTTACATAGTAATTACATCATGCAACGAAGGTTTAAGTAAAATAAAACACAAAAGAAAGATAAAAAACGTGCCGCTATCGGCTCTCAACTGTTACTGATGATACCGATGATGTACATGAGGTTTGCGGGCGTGCGGTGAACCGCACTTGAGTTGGATAGGATAGGTAATTAAATATCATGCACCAATGAGTTCATTTTGTATTTGTAAATAATGAGAATAGGCAGTATGGTTTTCCTCGGTTTTACATTAAAATCTTCTGCGATCACCAAGCCGCCTGCCAAGCGTGGTGATTATAGTAAACCCCCTATGAAAACATCCAAAGTGGCGTTTTATGGGGGAGGCATATTTTCAGCAGTGACGTCATCCGGCTAATGATGCATGTGTATGACGTTAACGTCATTTCACATCTTGATGATAAAAATAAAATAAAATTGTAACGTCCATTGATTACAATGAAGTATTTCATATGTAATTTCTTTATTCTAAGTTCTACAGAAAAAATATCGATACAATATGATGTAACAGTCTCGCATACAAAATTGTATAGATGCGCATAAAACGTAAAGTGATTACTTTATCTATGGCTGCGCGCGCATACAAAAGACATCAACGCGCGCGCATGCGCTTAATTTTATGCCCTGCTTTAAATTTAAACATCTGCAAACACAAAGAAATCTTTTTTGATAGTCGTAAATCCAAGTGCTTATTGACCTGATATAAAATCAGAAAAAAATATCCAGCTTATCCAATTAAATTAATTAAATGTGGCCGAAATCTAAGTCTAAAACGTCTATTGCTTTACAGATTAGCTGTTTGACCCAAATAATTAATATAAAAAGCGTGAATTCAATATTCACGTGTCGTTAATAAGGCTAACAAATCGCCTTTAATAAGAAGCTGCTACATAAACATGGCTGCTAACATGTATTTAACTAAATTAAGCAGCGCGTAAAAAAGTTTACTCTTTACCTACTTATACATTGTTTGCTACTGGCCTATCAATTTCGAGTCCACCATCTGGTAGCTACTTACAGTTACGATTAATTTAATAACGGTCAGGCTTTTGAACCCGTGGCCCATGGATACAAAAGCCTAGTAACCCTTGACCTTATACTTGAGTTCGGGACCAAATATTTTCCTGTCGCAGGACAAATACTTGTCTTGTTTGTGCAAGTATTTATACACAGAAAAAAAGCGCAAATAGGAACAAGTTCTGTGTCTGGAGTCTGGGTGTTGTGGGCCCATGGTTCTCGTAGGTACTGGGTCCTTAGATACAGGGAATCCTAGTTAGGGTCCATGATCTTTGTATGTGATCGTTGGTTACTATTAAATAAATCATAATGCCCCACGGTTACCTACATAGATCCTGAACCCTAACTAGGATTCCCTGTATCTAGGGCCCCAGGAGCTACGATGAGCATGGTCCTTTAACACCCAGGGTCAGCACAAAGTACTTGCGCTATGTGTTATTACTTAACCATTCCGTAAATGAAAGACAGTAAAGTTGTAACATAAAGGTTTTTTTATTTTATCAAAAATATTATGTACTAGTTGACCCGCCCCGGCTTCGCACTGATTAATTAGTTTTACGCCTTAACCCTGTTTATGGGTAAGAGGGAAGCGAGAGGGAAAAAGATAGGGGAAAAGGATGAATGGATCGGACGGCAACAGAAGGGAGACAGGAATCTTTTTCCCCTATCTTTTTCCATTCCCTTCCATCTTCCCTTCGACAGTATAAGCATTAAAAATTTTTTTAATGTAAGAACCTTCTACGAAGTATTAAAAAACATTTTAAAAAAAGATGAATTAAATCAGTACAGCCATTTTTAAGTGACCAGGATGAAATAGGGGTTCATTTTTATAGGTGTATCATATAGCTCAAACACTTCTCATCAGTACCTAGGAGTAGGTAGTTTACCAAAATTTCTTTAGTGTTAACTGTCGTAGGTGTAATAATGATTAACATATTACGAACTCACCTTTGACCTACTAATTTCAGTAGACTCAATGTTACATACTAATACAAAACCCCTCTGGGAACGAGTAGGAAAGCTAATTAGTCGAACGCGATAAGTAGGTATAATAAGCTTAAAATAATTAATTACGTTAAACTCCAGCGTGTTTTCCACAGGGAGTAATACCAATTCTTGTGCGTACGCTTTAGTTACAAGCGTACTGAACCATGATAAGAATGGATTATTAATTACTAGCTGTGTCCCGCGGTTTCCCGAAAGCGGGTAACTTACGGATGAAAGTTACCCGTGTTGAAAAGTGTGCTATAACCTTACCTGTCCATTTTATCTATCTATCAGCTGGGTTACCTGCTGTACCCTACTACACCCTACTGTAGGGTTAGCACGGCCGGTAGACAAAACTGTCTTTCCCCTGTTTTACCCAAGCAAGTATGAAGAAAGTGACGTAAAACGGGGAAAGACAATTTTGTCTACCGGCCGTGTTAACCCTACAGCTGCCCTAACACGGACCATAGATAAAATTGTCTTTCCCCTGTTTTAAACAAGAAAAACACAATTGAGGAAAGACAATTTTCTCTAAAATCTGGGCTGATTATATATACCCTACGTTGATCTCGGGTCTGTAGTCTGTGTACGAAACTTCATCTAAAACGGTGCAGCCGTTAAGAGTTTAGATTTTATTATAGAATTCAATTCAGAATTGTATCTGTCCTTACCTCTTTCTTTTGTAGGCAAGTGTCACCATTTGAACACATGATCGTTAGAATTTTCAAAGCACCCGAAACAAGGCAACACATGGGACCTAAATGTTGTACTACCTGAAGCACAGTTGAGTTTGTTAACAGTCATCACCCATCCAAGTAGTGACCGCAGCGAGCTGGCTGGTTAAGAACATCCACAGAATAAATGACTAATCTCATAGCTTAGTTGGTAGTATCTGTGCCTTCTGAACTATAGGTTGTTGGTTCGATTTCCACCCGGGACGAACGTAATTGTTTGATGAACATCTTTGTTTATTCTGTGTCTGGGTGTTATATTGTATTCTATGTATGTATTTACAAACAAAGAGTATCTATGTATTCTATCAGCTATCTGGTTCCCATAGTACAAGCTATGCTTAGCTTGGGGCTAGATGGTGCAGTGTGCAATGTCCACACATATTTATGAATATTAAAATAATAGCACGAAAAGCTAGCGGAGCTTTGCTATGAGGTCTACATTTTTTTCTCTAATGTGAACAAAAAAAAATAAACCCGAGTTTAATGAAAACGTAATAGCATAATTATATTCCGATAGTAATTAAGTACTAAACTCTAATTAATTTCTTATTACCTCAACAATTTCCGTAATACCCAACTGGTAACCTAATGAGAGATAGTATCAACATAAATCGGATATAAACTAGTTTAAAGACTTATTTATGACGAGCTCAGTCTTATTTTAATTAAACATGCGATAGTTTATACTGATGAAGTGAATTTAACCGGGATATGTCGTTTCCAGGATATAAGTCAACGGACGATTTTAATATTTTTATTTTCATCAATCAATCAATCATTTTCTAAAATACAAGTGTAGTAGATTTTAAAATTAGTTTTTGCTCATTTTATTTAGTCTGCAAGGAGACGTGCAAATATGTTATTTAATAACTATTTATTTCGAACAAATAAATATAAATAAATAAATAAAATAAATATGTGTGGACATTTCACACAGCGCCATCTAGCCCCAAACTAAGCATAGCTTGTACTATGGGACCAGATAACTGATATAATACTTAGATACTTTTTGTTTGTAAATACATACATAGGATACAATATAACACCCAGACACAGAACAAACATCGATGTTCATCACACAAATGTTTGTCCCGAGTGGGAATCGAACCCACAACCTACAGATCAGTAGGCAGGGTTACTACCAACTGAGCTATCAGGCCAGTCAAATAAATCTTAGTACGAAATTCCATAAAATCCGTAACACTATAAAAACAGTTGCGTTGAAACCAGTCAGTCACAATTTATTACCTTCTAATATCTTCATGTCATTAGGTACATTGTTGCAAATGGATATGCACTTTGCACATATTAGGTATATATACATTTCTCTTATGGTCTTTTCGAGCAGGAGGTCGATATAATGTTGGCAAACTTATTCCCTTTTTGCTTATTGTTATTTTATTATTAGATCTAGGCGATATGACCGCCAACTATCACTTGAGTTTATTTTATAGTTTGGCATCAAGTTTTAGTGGCATTCTTGCCTAGTCCATGGATTGCCGTTTTCTGAAAGAGAAAATTTTCTATTACTTTTCATTTTATCTGATTTGAAGCTGACATTGTCTTTATCTATTTTCTCTTTTCTGAAAGAGAGGGGAGAACTCGAGGACCGGTTTTTTTTCATAAAACTCTCTGTTTGACTGAGGGCAAAAGAGAAGATGTAGCCAGTCCTCACATTCAGTAGGTACATATTATTATCCTAACTTAACAGTACATTGCAATACATAATAGAGATGAAAACGTATTGCTGTCTTTCTTTCACGCCGCAAATTTTGGCCATTGCGCCTAATTCAAGCGGACCACTTTCGAGAAGCGTGTGCGCTATCTTCTCTCCTTTACGTACATATAAACTACTATTGTTATCTATAGCTACCTCTCATTATTTGGGTAAGCTTTTCTTTTTCTTTTTTTTACTAGCACTATATTCGGTGGCAATAAAGAGTTTATCTATCTATCTATCTACATACCACTCGTTCCGCACTACACAAAGGTTAACTGAGAGAAAATGCTACTTAGCATCAAGTTCGCCTGTGTACTTGGTTTAATCTTATGCAATAAGGATTTTCTATTTATATATCTATCTACATACACATTTACGGCATACATCTGTGTTTACGGCCTTTAGATGAAAAAGCACCAACCAACAAGCTTACTATAAAAACAAACCATAAATCCGTCAAGTGACTTTCAAAGACACGTCGCCACAAATCAACCTCACATCAGAGCGGCGTGAACCCATCTGTTTCGTGCGGGTGAAAGTGATTGCGTTGATTAGGCTGTGCTCGGTGCATCTCGTCTCGGCAGAATGGAGGAAAGCAGCTGTCAAATTCACTTGACACCTCGGGGAAGTGTTACACCGAAGGGATTTTTTATCTAGTGTAGCTGGACCGCCCTGGTTCTCTACGGCTTAATTAGTTTAACGCCTTAATTTGTAAAAGCGTAAAACTAATTAAACACACAGAGTTAAGGCTTAAAACTATCCTTTGGACAGAGTCAAGACGTAAAACTACCCTTTGGAGAGATTCAAAGCGTAAAACTATCCTTTGGAACTAATTGACCTTAATCCTTTTCTTCTCCTTTTCTAGAGAGAAGCAAGAGGGGAAGAGGATAAAGGTTGCAACAGACAGGCACGCTAACCCGCGCGGCCTATGTAAATGACAGCTCGCCTCAGGCAGCGGCCAAAGAGAACGTACCAGAAATACTCATGTTTTATATTTACAGACCTCATAAATTGTTTACCATTGGAATTTTTAGTTTAAAAATTGGATTTTAACTAAAATTTCATTAAAATCCTTATAATTTTTTAACCACTTAATATGCAATCGCAGAACATATACCTACAGGTGGCTTTACTAGGTGGTAGGACTTTTCTGCACCGCTTTGCCAGTTATTCTGCCGGCAAGCAGTAGTGTGCAAGCACTACTGTGTTCCGGTTTGAAGGACATTGTAGCTAATGAAATTACTGGGCAAATGAGACTTTATGATCTGGTCACACTGTCTAGTAATCTTATTACTGTACTGTGTGAAGTCTCAGGATAACATGCGCGGTGGAGTGTCACTCAAAACTATATTAATTTAGAGCTCCGAGTGATACCTACTGCAATCTGTTATGGGCAGCCGGGACGCTTAACATCAGCCGAATGACTAGCTCGTCACGTCATTCACATTTAAAAAAATCGAGAGGTGTTACCGTGACTGAGACCCTCCATCCTCCAACCGCCCTGCCACCCGATGATCCACTGAGCCACCGCCACCCCCCATAATTATGTTACCTACATCATATAAGAAAAAGCTTCTACCAAGTTCGAATCGGCGTAATAATCACCAAGTAAAACTATAAAAAAGGTAATTGGTCGGTGTCGACAAACGTAAGTCAGCTGTACTATCTGTCAAGCACCTTTCCCCGGTCCTTTATGGCGTGTTAATAGCCTTAACAGTATTATGTTGCTGCGGACCCCATATAGTGGGTAATGTTTTTTAGATGTGGCAAGCTTGTAGTTTCACCACTTTCTAACATCTGAAAAACGCTCTTATTGAGATATCGAACGTTGCGATTGACCATCGGAATGGACTTTCAAAATATATTGGAATTGTATTAAAATCTCCAAGTCGGAGATTTTAATGTGCAGTGGCAGTTATTTTGATTTGAATTGAATTATGGCAACATAGTATGTGTACCTGGTAGACAACACGAACTTCTGCATTGAAGAATTGTATTTATAGTTATTATACCAAAATCTTTTATTAGAATCGATTGAGTATTCATTGATAACACGGTTAAGTTTATTTGTTTTTTCATGGCATTGCCGTAATAATATCTCATCATCATCATCATTAGCTTGAATAAGTTCACTGCTGAACATAAGCCTTTCCCATAGAGAGCCCTTTTGAGTGGCTGCTTGCCTCTTGCAACCATTGCTCTTCTCATCGGGTTATTCGGCTCCCCGCGGTTTTAACCAGGTTGTCGGTTCATCTAGTGAACCGGAAAATGCAACTTGGGTTCACTTTGCATCTTCCGGTTCGTGGTCACCACTCGAGAATCATTCTTCCCCATTGGTTGTCGGTTCTGCGAGCGATGAGCCCGCCCACTGCAATTTCAACTTGCTTATTCTAAGAGCTATATCGGTCACTTTAGTTCTCCTGCGGATCTCTTTCGGATCTTATCTCGCTGGGAAAACCCGAGCATAGATAAGTAGCTCTCTCCATGGCTCAATTTTCATTTTCATATAGGGAATCCTTAGAATCTAAGGACAGGCAAGAGTACAGTTTTCATCAGCAATCATCTAAGGTCCAGTTGAGTATCCGTCCAGTTGATTATTAGGTGTGAATTAAATATTACTACAAACTCACATTACCTATTATACTTACTTACTTTTAATTTAATTATCTCATTCCCTGCTCTATATAAGGCTACGCATATTTTGTACATCATAATAAAATAATGACTTACAATAATGAACAATTAGATAGATAGATAGAAAATTCTTTATTGCACAAACATTACTAGTAGGTACATAGGCGAAATTAATGCTATAGAGCATTATCTTCCAGTTAACCCCGGTGTATTGTGGAATTGTTTATTGCGGTAGTGTAATACTGAAGAAATATAAAACGTAAGTATATTTACTTACTTATTTCATTTATTTAATTAGATAGATTGCTTTCTTCGCGATTTAATTTTGGAGAGCGAGGTAGAAGTTATATACTGGCTAACAATTGAGAGTACTAATCTCCGATTTCCCGTTCGTTTGCATGTCATCTCAAAAATACTGAACGCTCATTGGTTGGTGACAGCCGATGATCAACAGACAACCAATGAGCGTTCCAAATGTTTAAGCCGGCTACGAGAAACCGGAGGTTAGTTGGTTCATAATAAACTTATATTAGGTACCGTTATGTAATCTAACATGGCCTCCCCACGCCTGAAATCTAACCACACGTAATTCGGGATCTCTGACGGGAAACTGACAAGGACATCTGCTCACTATAATACCACAGAGAAGGTACACTATAGCGTAATTTTATGTAGTAGACCAAGTTTTTTTAACTTCCATGCACGAGGAAAAGTTCAATAAATTGCCAGGGGAGTCTATGAAGGTCCTGGTATTAGAACTAAAAACTTTCCGCATATAACTTGACAGCCTGCGTGGTGTGGTGGTTGAGCAGGTCGGCTCATAAGCCGGAGGCGGCAGGTTCAATTCCTGTGACAGGACAAGTATTTGTGCACAGGAAAAAAACCGCAAGCACTTTTCCTGTGTCTGGGTGATGTGGGACCATTGTTTTCGTAGTTCGTGGTTCCCTAGATACAGGGAATCCTATTTAAGATCCAGGATTGTTAAATATTAATGAAGCTACGAGTTTTTCTCAGAGATTTCAGACGTTGTCGCACCAATTGTACTGAAAATGAAAAGGTTAGTCATACTCATTAATAAGCTCAAAGTCGCGCAACGACCTATAGAGAGAGCTATGCTCAGTGTTTCCCTGCGAGACAAGATCCGATATGAGGAGATCCGCAGGAGAACTAAAGTGACTCAATATAGCTCTAGAGTTAGCAAGTTGAAATGGAAATGCGCAGGCCACATCGCTCGTAGAACTGACAACCGTTGGGGAAGAAAGGTTCTGGAGTGGCGACCACGAACCGGAAGACGCAGCGTACGCTGGCCTCCTACTAGGTGGGTGGATGATCTGGTTAAAACCACGGGGAGCCGATGGATGCAGGAGGCGAGCTGCCGCTCCACACAGCACTCAAAGTGGCGCTCAGTGGGAGAGGCCTATGTTCAGCAGTGGACGTCTTCAGGCTATTGATGATGATGATGATGAAAACGTTACTCATAGTCACCTACATCTTATTTCAAGTTGTCCCACTGGTATATTCCTGCACTGCAAGGCGCACCATTTGTATCGGAATATTCCAGAAATTCCAGATACGTTATCAATCTCTTTGATTGAATACGACCATTCCATGTGGGAATATTGGGTATTTTCTACGAGGCGATAAAATCATCCAGTACAATTGTTTGAAGGTAAATTGACAGTCTGCTTGAGGGAGGATTTATTTACTTTTGTTAGAGTATGTTTGGGAGTATTTGTTGCTAAAAATATATTGAATTATTTAAGTTTATTTATTACTAGCTACACCCTTAAATCAAATACACTATAGATAAACAGCCTCTATGAAAATCAAACCTCAAAAGTATCCCCGCACCAGTGCTTACTTATACAGATATATACCTCTCCTGCTAATGCTTAGCACCCTGTAATAGCGTTGTCAAACAATAATATGTGAGTCACATCAATTTTGTTAGGCGCGGTCACATGCGACTGAGAGTTAAAACAAGGCATGCCTTGTATTTCATCGCAGGCTGCACCCCACGGTTTCAGCTGTGGACAATAAGTAGCCTATGTTAGTCCAGTGTATAAGCTCTATTTCTATTCCAAATTTCATCCAAATCTGTCCAGCCGTTTGAGCGTTAAGGAGTAACAAACATACGCACAAATACGCATTCAAACTTTCGCCTTTATAATATTAGTGTGAAGTGTGATAGTGTGATACTACTAGTAGTGTGGTGTGGTGTACTAGTAGTGTGGCTTCCTTATCTACTTACCACACGCTGTCATCTACACTACGGCGCGGCGGCGTAAGAATAACATCACAAATCGCGCGCCAGACTGCGCCAGTGGGCTGTAACTTTAAGGTGCTGAATACTCCCAAATCGACTAACTTGAACGCAATTGTCTCAAAATGTATATCATTTGCAAGATTGAAAAAAATGCATGTTAATAATGGTCATATCTTCTTTCCGTCAGCAGAAATCAAAACACGTATATGAAAAGTTTTCTCGGTTAGAAAATATCGTGAAGTGACGACCTCTTCAAAATCATTTAAACGCCCTAAAATGTTACATTATAATAAAACACCCCATTGAGATAAATCATAGTGATATGTTATGTTTCAACGCATCCATCTACAGGCTTATTTTTTTGTAACAATAAGCATTTAATTTATAACTAATTACTTGTACCGCAAAATGGAAAAGTCGAAGCGCAACGCAACGTAATCGCCATATTTTTGGTACGCTAAATGTGACCCTATAAAATACAGCATACGTTTCATGTTCGACTGCTGCAATAAACGTGCTTGAATTGGGTCCTGTCAGCATCTGTACTGTAATGCCCTTCAGTACTGAAGCTTGACAGCTGCAAAGTTCGTATACTTATTCCTCTGTAACAGTCATATTACCCAAATGCCCCAAATTACCCAAATAGCAATCGCAGCGAGCTATGCAGAGCGCTATGCTCGGTGTTTCCTTGCGAGATAAGCTGCGGAATGAGGAGATCCGCAGGAGAACTAAAGTGACCGATATAGCTCTTAGAATTAGGAAGTTGAAATTGCAATGGGCAGCCCATATCGCTCGTAGAACTGACAACTGATTGGGAAGAAAGGTTCTCGAGTGGCGACCACGAACCGGAAGACGCAGCGTAGGCCGGCCCCCCACTCGGTGGACCAACGACCTGGTGAAAGCCGTGGGGAGCCGATGGATGCAGGAGGCGAGCAGCCGCTCAAGGTGGCGCGCTCTGGGGGAGGCCTATGTTCAGCAGTGGACGTCTTCAGGCTGATGATGATGATGATGATGATGACGATGATTGCAATAGCAATAGGTACGTCACAGAGGGATATGTACGAACTTAGGAGCCGTCTAACTTTAGTACAGACGGCCATAAGTATTTAACTGCACATCTAGATAGTACCTACGACTGGATGATTTTATTAACTTTTTATTGGCGAGTAAACACGCTTCTGCTCAATAAAATAACTGGTAACTTCAGTTCCAATAAAGAGTTTATAGCAAGCTTGGTTTTAAAGCTCACTAAAACGTTGTTCCGGGAATAAGCGGTCTTACCTATTTGGTATACCTATATGGGCATCTGGTGGTGGTCTGTATGTGCAGCCGCTTAAGAAGCGCGCTCTGGGGGAGGCCTATGTTTAGCAGTGGACGTCTTCAGGCTGATGATGATGATGATGATGACCTATCTGGTATCTTTCATACCTAATTGTATTTTATTATTTATTTATATCTATATCTATACTCATAATAAAACTTAACATGTCCAATTCTGTTACATAGAAGATATTTTAAAAATTTTTTTTGGAGGGCTTTCTATAGTCGACTCTGAAGCCTCAGCTGTAATTTTTTTTATTTTTCTCTGCTTGACTGTTTGCCTGTATCTTGGCTGAGCATCACGCTAAAACTACTGAATGGATTAAATTATATCAATGAGGCGTAATACCAATCAGTAAGAAATTATATAGGTTTAGAATGCATTTTTAGTGCATCTATTGTCTGACAGAGGGTGATCGCTACTTGATCGCTTCCTGCATTGCTAATACATAATACCAAGGTAACGTTTGACAGCGGTGATCGCGAGATTTACGCCTGTTGCCTGTTGCAAACTTGTTGCGAGATACGTAACTAGCTAGCCACTGGCGTTATATAGTGCATTTTTCATTTTAGACAATGAGCTCAAAATCCTTTTAGAGCAGCGATGAACAAAGATTTATTGCATTGGCATCAATGAATAGGTTAAATTTAAAAAAAAAAACAGAATTAACTGATGTGTCATTTCACTAAAATCTTAACAATATCATTTTCATAAATAAACAAGATAAGAGGTTGATCGGTTGGCGACAGAAGCGGTCACAGATAAATAAACAAGAAAATCTAATAAAACCGTAGCTTTGCTTGATTTTGTGCTACCGTTAGTACACCATCATCATCATAAAATACTATGATTCATTCCAAGCATTTGTCGGAAGCCACAACCCATACACATTCATATGTACTGTACAGTCGGCAACACAATTTGCTCCATCACTTTTCGTTGTAGGTGTAGTATATGTGGGTAAGCATTTGATAAATTATTAATATTATATAAATAGTAGGTAGTTAGTAATTAAGATTTCTAGGCTAGGGTAGTTCTTTATGTAAGTTTTGGCATCGCGATTCGAAATACAGCTGTGTCCCGAATATAAAGTGCGTTCTCATTTAGTCGCCTCCTGTAGGAATCCTACATTGGCGAACGAGGATTTTGTGTATTTTGGACTGTGCGTGCACCCGGTAATAATGTCCATTGGAAAAATTAGCGAGTTCGACGTCAAGAATGGTGCGTGGTCATCGTACTCGGACCGGTTGGAAATGTATTTTAAGGTGAATAATATCAAGGAAGACCTTAAATTACCAACGTTGATATCGCTGATGGGAGATGAAGCATATGAGTTGTTGCTCAATATAGCCAGCCCCAAGAAACCCGCGGATTTGACGTACTCGGAAGCGAGTGACCTTTTGCGGGGTCACCTTCAACCGACCCCGTCCATACTCGCCGAACGGTATCGGTTCCGGCAAAGGAGGCAGAAAGCGGATGAAAACATATGTGAGTACGTGGCGGAACTCAAGAAACTAGCACGGAATTGTAAATTCAGCGAGGGGCTGTGCGGGAATTTGAGGGATCAATTCGTTTGCGGTTTGAAAAGTGACGTCATCCGGCAACGGTTATTTGCCGAGAACGAAGACCTAAGTTTCGCGGGAGCAGTGAAAATAGCGAGTTCGCTGGAAGCAGCGGAACGCGATGCAGCCGCGGTGGAGGCACGGGCCGTGCCGGAGACGGAAGCGGTGCATGCGCTGCGGTCGGGCGGGCGCGCGGACACGGCGCGCCGGGGACGCGGGAACAGCGGCGGCCGGCACGGGGTTGCGCCGGCGCCGGGGCAAACCCGGGCGGCGCCCGCGGGTGCCAACTGCAGGGGCTGCGGAGCGACGGGGCACGGCTACAGAGACTGTAGATTCCGTGATTACGTCTGCAGCAGGTGCAAGCGCACGGGACACTTGCGCCGGGTGTGCTCCGCCTGGAGCGCACCAGGGCCAAGGACGAGCGGGGTGCCACGGAATGTCACCGGAGACCGCGGACTCCATTATGGAAGCGCTGAGGCTGATCTGGAGGAACGGGAGATGGGTATGGAGGATGACCACATCGACCTTCACCAACTCAATTTGAGAGACTACAAGGCGGTGAGTTTGCAAATAACCGTCAATGACACTACAATACCGATGGAAATAGATACTGGAACTGCGATTTCGTGCATCAGCAAAGCAACCTATGATAAGTATTTTAAAGATAACCAAATTCGGCCGTTCAAGTTGTGCCTAAAGTTTTATGATGGGTCAAATATCCGGCCGCTAGGATTTATAAAACCGGTTGTTAGGTATAAGGATAAGGTCAAAGAACTCGAGTTGTTTGTTATAGCGGGAGGAACAACGTCCCTATTGGGCCGGCAATGGCTAGCTGAACTAGGAATAGTACTCCCGGCTTTTGACTGCAACCACATTAGAAACGTCGATAATGAGATAAATTCTTTGTTAAACAGGTATAAGCAGTTGTTTGACGGGAGTCTGGGACGGTTCACGGGGGGCGTGGCGACGCTCCGGGTGCGCGAGGGCGCGGTGCCCGTGTACCACCGCGCGCGCCCGATGCCGTTCGCGATGCGCGAGCGGGTCGACGCGGAGCTGGATGCCATGTTGCGAGCGGGGGTCATAGAGCCTGTGGACTGCTCGGACTGGGCGTCGCCGCTGGTCCCGGTTAACAAGTCGGATGGATCGCTCAGGGTTTGTGTAGACTATAAGGCGACCTTGAATCCTGTGCTGGTGGTAGATCGTTACCCCTGCCCCGGATCGATGATGTACTTGTGGCGTTAAATGGGGCAAAATTCTTTAGTAAAATTGACCTCTCTCAATCTTATAATCAGATCGCTTTAGACGAGTCAAAAAAGTATACAGTAATAAATACCCACCGGGGATTATTCCGTTATAACCGCTTAGTATTTGGTTTATCTTCAAGCCCGGGCATTTTCCAACGCATTATGACCAACCTATTGCAGAATATTCCCAACGTTGCGGTTTTTATTGATGACGTCATAATAGGAGGAAAAACTAGGCAGGAGCATTTAGAAGCACTCGAGGCCGTATTCGAAAGAATGCTCGGGAACGATTTGCGATTAAAAGAAAACAAATGTGTTTTCTTAGCAAAGGAAGTAGCTTACTTGGGTTACATATTATCGGAAGACGGTATTAAAGTCGACCCGGCGAAAATCGAGGCCGTAGTCAAATTACCGAGGCCACAAAACGTTCCGGAACTAAGGTCATTCCTAGGGCTAGCCAACTTTTTTGCAAAATTTGTCAGGAGCTTCAGTGTAAGATTAGTACCATTATATAATTTACTTAAAAAAGGCGTCGACTGGCACTGGTCAAAACAATGCGAAACCGCATTCGAGGGGATAAAAGAGGTGTTAACAAGTTCACAGGTGTTAGCTCATTATAACCCCAGCAGAGCGCTAATCGTGACCTGTGATGCAAGCGCGGCGGGCGTCGGGGGGGTCTTATCACAGCCGGTCGGTGTCGGCGGCGAGGAACGCCCCATAGCTTACGTCTCGCGGACGCTTACGAGTGCGGAGAAAAACTACTCGCAAATACATAGGGAGGCATTGGCCATCATTTTCTGTATGAAGAAGTTTCACCAATATCTGTATGGTAGGCGTTTTACGTTACGAACTGACCACAAACCGCTAGTGTCTATCTTTGGGCCAAATACTGGCATTCCAACAATGACGGCAAGTCGGATGCAGAGGTGGGCGGTTATATTATCGGCATATGCGTACGATATTGAGTTTGTTAAAACAGCTGATAATTCGGCCGACGGGCTGTCGCGGCTGCCGGTGCGCGATAAGGAACCGGTTTCACCCGTACCGCCGGAGCAAACTTACCTGCATTTTGCTCAGGATGCATTATTGCTAGACTGTAATGAGATAAAAAGATGCACAGGGCGAGATCCAATATTAGGTAGATTATTGGGATTCATTCGTGATGGTTGGCCAGCGGAATGGGACATATTAGGTATGCAACCATATTATAACAGGCGAAATGAATTATATGAAGAGTTAGGTTGCGTAATGTGGGGCCACAGAGTGGTAATACCGACCCAATGTAGGGAAAAGGTTATAAAAATGTTACACGAACCACACATGGGTATTGTAAAGTCAAAATCATTAGCTCGTAGCTATGTCTGGTGGCCGGGCGTCGACGAAGCGGTGGAAGCAATGTGCCGCGAGTGCGCCACCTGTGCAGAACAGGCCGACTCGCCGCCACGGCAGGCGCCGCGCCCCTGGGCCTGGCCCGGCCGGCCCTGGACCAGGCTACATTTAGATTTCTTGGGGCCTATTTTTGGGAAAACTTACCTAGTGGTGGTAGATGCGATGTCAAAATGGCTAGAAATTTTCCAAGTACCCAGCCCAGCGGCCAACTGCACTATAGACAAATTGACGGAACTATGGAGTCGTTGGGGCTTCCCGAGACAGATCGTCAGTGATAACGCGGCCGTTTTTACTAGCAGCGAATTTGGGTCATTTGTCAGGAATGCTGGTATAGAACACATTTTTACGGCTCCGTACCATCCGGCATCCAACGGTGCTGCGGAAAATGCAGTAAGAACCTTAAAACGGGTTATTAAAAAAGCGGTTTCCGGAAAAGAGAATGTAACGAAAGCGTTGTATACGTTCCTACTATACTACCGGAATACGGAACACGCATCCACCGGTGAGAGTCCAGCTATGTTGATGCTAGGTACGCGGTTGCGCACTAGACTCGACGCGTTGAAGCCAGACAGGGGGACGCGCGCTAGCCGCGTGCAACAGCGACAGGTAAATGACGCGGGCGGAGCCGACCGCAACATTAACCCAGGGGACGACGTCTGGTATAGGCAATACTTAAAGGGGGAAAAGTGGTTGCCGGGTAGGGTGGATTGCAGGCTAGGCCCCTCTAATTTCAGAGTGATAAGGGAAGGGGGGGAAGCCCAAGTACATCGTCACGTCGATCAACTAAAGCGCAGGAGTCGAAGTTCGCTGGTCTGCCCAGATCCTGAGCATTGTTCCCGGCAAAGTGGGGAAAACCTTACGGATAAATTAATTCCAGAGGAAATAGTCGAGGAGGATGACCCTCCCGATGAATTAAACCCAGATAAGCAGGCGCAGGCCGGTACTAGTACCAGCACTACGAGCTCGCCATCACCCCGTGAACCGTCTCACTCTCCCCGGTATGTTACGAGGAACCCTGAAACACGGCCCGTAAGGAAATGTAGACTAAAAACCCCTAGCTATAGACCGTGATAATATTATTACCCAGCCTACGTTCCTTCTAGCTCATTATTAAAATTATTTAGCTTTTAGGTATCTATACAGAATAAATTGTTTGGCTTTTACACTGTGCTTGCCCACAGAATATAATTAGGTAGGTACCTATGTTCTATGTGCCCACATAATAACTAGTCATCAATGTCATCATAAAAATAGCTACCGGTTGCGATGTTAACTCTCCATCACCTAAGTTAAGTAAAATAATGTATGTATTAGGTTTAAGTATTCTTTTGTCATGAGTTATGTTTTTGTGTTAGGTAATTATTGTCTTTTGAATTTAGTGTGGAGGAATGTAGTATATGTGGGTAAGCATTTGATAAATTATTAATATTATATAAATAGTAGGTAGTTAGTAATTAAGATTTCTAGGCTAGGGTAGTTCTTTATGTAAGTTTTGGCATCGCGATTCGAAATACAGCTGTGTCCCGAATATAAAGTGCGTTCTCATTTAGTCGCCTCCTGTAGGAATCTTACAGTAGGCACCATAACTTGTAGGTACACGCAAAATGCGTCTAAATTATGTGCCATGCTATTAGAATAGAACTTCAATTTTGATGACTGATTTTTGTTGCTAGCTGTACATTGCGTTTGATTCATGTACCCACATGCGCTAAATTATATATAACGCATCGAGTAATGCAGAGACTACGTTGAACCAGTAGCTGGAACAAGCGCTTGATCGGATTTATTCTATGGAAACGAAAAATTCACTAAAACATTAATTGACCGAGCAAACGAAGTGAGCGCTGTCGTCTGTCCGGATGTACGTACTCGCATACTGGTCGCTTTTTCAACGAATCTTGATGAAACTTGGTACACAGGTTCTACGAATTCAAGGACTTTTTTTAAGAGGCGAGCAGCTGCTCAAAGTGGCGCTCTATGGGGGAGGCCTATGTTCAGTAGTGGACGTCTTCAGGCTGATGATGATGGATGATGATGATGATGAAGAGTATAATCTTGCCTGCCTGATTGACTGCTGTCACCGACAGCTCTTTAATTGTACGTATTAACGTCATCGAATGTCCTTTAAAATAAACTGAAAATCATCATCATCAATCATCATTTCAGGGTTCGGGCCATACAAAGACAAATTAAAAAATTAACATTGGAGTATATAATAGGTATTACAATGGGCGGCCTTATCAGTAAAGTTGTCTCTTGAAGGCAAAGCAACTTATTTGCAGGTATTGTATGAAACAGCACGCACCTTTGCGTTGGGTTGTGCTCGCTGCCTCCGTGTGCACAGCCCGTAACTTGGCGGCAGAGCGACCTAATTATGCCTCGGTTTAATTATCAGGGAAGCCGCAAACCGCTGGATTTTCCCGTTGCAGTGGCGGCGAGACGGGGCGCATAGCATTCCTACCGCTTGGCCTTACAATTTCTAACATTTTACTAGGTGGTAGGACTTTTCTGCAAAGTTCGTCTAGGTAGGTACCACCGCCTTGCCAGTTATTCTGCCGCCAAGCTGTAGTGTGCAAGCACTACTGTGTTCCGGTTTGAAGGGCATTGTAGTCAGTGTTACTGGGCAAATGAGACTTTATGACCTGATTTCACAGTCTAGTAATCTGATTACTAGGCTGTGTGATGTCTCAGGATGACGTGCGCGGTGCAGTGTCACGTGAAACTTTATTATTTTAATGTTCCGAGTGTCACTGCAACTGTTATGGGCGGCCGTTTCGCTTCACATCAGGTGAACGACTAGCTTGTCACGTCATTCATTCTCATAAAAAAAAACATAATGAAATCCAGTTTGTTATAAAAGCTTTGTAAGTAAAATATCATGTCTGTGCCTCTGTCACAACACAATATTGATGTTTCAGGCGTTCGAAAATTTTCAGCAAAACAAAAACTCTTCCAACAAACAATTTTACTTGGTCTAGTCTATATTTTCCTTTATATTATTCCTTGAATGAATTAGCGTAGAACTCTAATAAACTTGTAAACAGAAACACCGCGATACGTTTTAATTACATTTGTGTTTTGTGATATCCAACCAACCGCATTAAATAGGACACATTTAATTAATGTTATTCAACAATTCAAATTAATTTATGTACCTCCACGCTAGTTTATTGCACAAAGCAATTATTTTAATTACAATTATGCTGAATACCTGTAAATTTAAGCTGTTAGCTGTTAGTACTAGCTGCTAGCTTTAGGCCCTATTTTACCAAGGTAGAATAAATTTTATTCCTTGTATAACTTTCCAAGAACAACCGAGTTACACGAGTATACTACCCTGATACCACCAATTTTCAAGGAATAAGAAGCTTATTCCTTGGTCACAAAGTAGCGTCTTTTTAATTGTCATTTCATTTGTCAATCAGCTGTATCCGAGAGTCACCAGTAGCTTTATACTTGAAAAAATAAAATTTATTCTACTTTGGTAAAATCGGATAAAGTAACAGAATGTGTTGGAACGGTACCGTTTATTGTAGTGTAGTAACATTTTTTTAATGCTTACATTTAAAATAATGTAATGTATTGGTAATAGGGATTTATTAAAGTTTCAACTAGACTATTACAATGTGTTACGATCACTCAATCATCCAAGCTCACATTAACAGGTAGAAGACGTCCACTGCTGAACAGTGGCCCACCACTTCCCCATAAAACGCCACTTTCGACGTTTATCATAGGGGGAGTTGCCATAATCACCACGCTTGGCAGGGGGCTTGGTAACCGCAATAGATTATAATGAAGGCTATGGAGAATGCTGCTGCCCATTCCCAGGTATTCCCTTAGCCGGCTCTTACGGCATCCACGGGAAAAGGTGGGGTGGTCCTATTCGCACACCACACTGTTATTCCAAGCTCATTATCCCCTAAAAGTAGGATCGGGTTTTTGCAATGAGTTATGGTAGCCATCACAACACAAGCAAAGCAAATGTAGTACACTTTTAAATCAATTCCATGATAACACAAGCACTTTTCAATGGCTACAGCAGAACCTATTTTTAAAGTTACATCTTGTTTATTTATTTAAATTTATAATTTTATGTAAGTAAGTAAGTATAATAGTGATAAGTACATCGTTCAAGTTTAGCCATTCATCAATAAAGATGATTTTTTCGGTGCCTTTTCAAGAATATCTTATGGGAATACGTTATTTCCATTGACTATAAATCCAGTTGACCAATGATACAACTTCCCCTCATACGAAAATTAGTGGTGCATTTCAACTACTATTTTCATACAAATCACGGGAACCCGTTGATGTCTTTTGTTCCATCCTGCTCTGTCCTTTGTAATTTCGTATAGCTTTGTGCCGTTTTATTACCTCGCCCCCTGCCCGCGCAGGTGAGTCGTGTTTGTACGAGAAATTATGTTCATAAGCTATCAACAGGCTTTATAACCTTACTGTATAGTACTTATTAGACGTCTGTGGTTATTCTTCCTATCCTACTGATATTATAAATGCGAAAGTTTGTGTGCTGTGTGTGTGTGTGTGTGTGTGTGTGTGTGTGTGTGTGTGTGTGTGTGTGTGTGTGTGTTGTTAAATGTTTGTTACCTTTAATCTCCGTAACTACTGAACCTATTTTGATGAAATTTAGAATGCAGATAGTTTATACACTAGATTAACACATAGGATACTTTTTATACGCGGATGAAACCGTAGGGCGCAACTAGTAACTCTATAAAATGCCCTGTTTGACGGACGCAAATATAAATCAGTATTAAGAGAGTCATCTCAGTTTTATTTATCTTTTAAAATCCATACAACCTTACAAACACTAAATGCATATATTACTTAGGTTTTAGTAGGTTTAAAATTTTGTCGCCTCTCGTCTAACGATGGTAAATTATAGTCGGCCTCGGTTGGCCCAGTTTACTGGTTCCCCGAACGGCTCGAAAGCCTTCCAAAGCTTCGATTTCGTCGCAGATTACCGAAGCTTATTTATGGCCGTGGACTGTGGAATTAATAATTAATTAGAACTGAATAGGCATTGCGATTTATGTAAATTCAAATAGCCTTATTATGTGTCTGAGCGAACCTGACCTCTATAGATTTTAAGGCATGAGAACATTGAGGTACTTATGACATGAGAATCATATTTTTTCTCACTATTATTACTTATTCTGACTAGTGACTACATTCTTGATATGGTCTATTCCGGTTTGATAGCCCAAAACGATTCACTGCCCTAATATTTCATGGATGTGAGTAAAATTACAGTTTTACAGACTTCTGTGTTCTGAAACACCTGCAGACAAGGTTGCGGTTTGCTGCCTTTTGACGAACATGCCAGAAAAGTGAACATAGTTATGGGCGTACAACTGACATTTGGTATATATGATTATTAATCTCGAAAGAGTATTATCACTAATCATGATTGTGTGACGAGTGCGCACGAGCAATCTGTCTCGCACCTTAGCGATATAAGCGAAGCAGTGCCTGAAATGTGCAAATTCTACAAAGCAAGCAAGCAAGTTGATTCGTTCTAATGATTCTCAAAGTATAGAATATGAGATATTTATTTATTATTTATCTGTCCTTTTTTAGGAATCCACCTCCTTACAAAATTATTCTATCTTTACCAGTCAATTATTTTCAAATGTACCTACTGTAGACACAACAATGCCAAGGCGCTTTTTTATTGTATTTAATAACAGCAATAGATCTATCATCGTCGTTGCTTGAACTTTTCTAAAAGTGATTTCGGTACCTATAGGTAAGTATTGTAATATTGTTAGTCACATCAAAAAATATTGACATGCACGTAGATACCTAGGTACTAAAAGGTAATGTTTCCATCTCATGTGCTTTTGAAAACTGGATTGTGGTCCCTTTAAAGCGTAATATCATTATTTACAAATAACTGTTATCCTGCACGAAAATGTAAAGATGCAAATTGAGGAAAAGGCAAGTCTGTTTGTTTGTTTACTTAAACATCATGCGTTATCTGTGAGCCATTGTTTAAAAAGTATAGGTATGTAATATGAAATACTATATAATAGAGGTATATATTTACTTATTTCGGGGGACCTTCGGGTCTTACCTAGGTAGGTATAGGAACTGACCTAACTGGCCTCTTTAAGTCAAGCGTGAATAGGGATTACCATACGTTTTTTAAGTTTGGATACGTAGGTTTTATCTAGATAAAAGTACAGGTAGTTAAGTACAGTTAAAACAAAAATGTATAGAGCTTTGTTTTACCTGGTTTTACCGGATGGTTCTTGGTAGGGGCCAAAGTAAACGATGCGATGAGTGCCCACGCGTCATGTTAGCACAAAGCGAAGGCCCGGCGCGGGCGCTAATTGTCTCTAATCTTGAACGCTATCTTGATTCTTTCGCCGCTCGTTAGAGCCAGGACTTTCCAGATACTGTCGAGATTGACTAACAAGGGTTTCGCTCTCCTCTAGCAACAGTGCCATCATTTGTAATTTTCCAATTGTCTATTACTTTAGTAAACCTCTACATAATTATGTACCACAGACCTAGAATATTTTATATCCCAGGTCTATGGGTAGGACCATGCAGAATTTGTCTATCTAGATACCACCCCACTTTGCCAGTTATTTTGCTGCGAAGCAGTTATACCTTGGTACTTATGCAAGCACTAATAAGAACTTCATGTAAGTTCCTATCTACCCTATGTACTCACACGAAGTTGCGTTTTTTATCATCCCACTTGACAAGTCTCTCATTAACTTTTCGCGTATCCATTAGACACGAAATGAGGAGGTCCACAAGAGAACTAAAGTCACCGATATAGCTTTGAGAATTAGCAAGTTGAAGTGGCAGTGAACAAGCCACATCGATCGTAGAACTGACAACCGATGGGAAGAAAGGGTCTCGAGTGGCGACCACGAACCGGATGACGAAGCGTAGGCAGGCCCCCACTAGGTGGACCGACGTCAAAACCGCGGGGAGCCGATGGATGCAGGAGGCAAGTGGCCGCTCAAAATGGTCCTCTTTGGGGGAGGCCTATGTTCAGCAGTGGACGTTTTCAGGCTGATGATGATTAGTCACGAATATTATATTTTAATTTTTCTGTTATCAACCGTATCAATATTTTTAACCATTTATGAAAGAAACTGTTTAGAAGCAATTAAGTATGCAACAATTTTAATGAGTGAACAACCTTGCAAATGGGGTTTTGGCGGGAACTCGAAAAAGTTCGTCGTTTCATTGTATTATTTTTCTAAACTTGTGATTTTTCCAGTGTTAATGGTTAAAATTGGTGGTGTTTTACCCATTAAGTGCTGAATTACGAGCCTGAGTGTGGGCAAGTGATATAATAAAAAAAAAAAAAAAAAAAAAAAAAAAAAAAAAAAAAAAAAAAAAATAATGTAGTGAAACGTGGTTTTTCGTGTTGCTTCCAAAATTCCATAGAAGCTTCTAGTAAAGTCGCCACCACTTTACTAGGGTATGACTTAGACTGGACTGTGACTAAGACTTGAAGACTTGACTTTACACGTGAAATATTCCATAACTCGATGAATAATTACAATACTTGACACTGGCTAAATACACTATGTGTGGAGCCAAAATATAAGAAAAAAAAAAAAAATCTTGCAAATATAAAATGTATTATTTATTATGTTCCTCCTATCGCTCTGTTACAGATTGTTAATTTAGGACCACGCTTTCTTCTCTCGGCGGTGAAAGTAATTTTCAGAAGTTATTGTTCTTGCTCGTATTACGAATTACTGTGCAATTATTTTTGAAGGTAAGTCATTTTCTGTCGAGTTACGTCGATGGTTGTCGCGGTTGTTGCCGACATAGGTACCTACTTCATCGAGATTGATAATTCCTATTAGTCTTTTTCTACAATACCTACTAGTGTCTTACTGTTTTTTAATACATAAATTAATAATTTTCCTCAAAAAATAAACAGTCATGAAAACACAAATATCTCAAAAAACGACAAAGTTACAATGGTTTTAAAATACAGGAATAGAAAAAGACAGCTCAAACATGCAGTGCTGCATGCTTGCTCCTTTATTGTACCTCATTACTAAGCTGTGGTAGCTTTACATATTGTCTCTTTGGAATGTGACTTCACAACGTGCGTTTTCATAGTAACTGTGGGAAATCTCCTGTTTTGCGAGAAAGGGACAGGTGATGCCCTCCAGAAACTTTAAAAGCTTATTACTCCTTGATTTTTTAACCGATTTCACTATATTTTTACAATTATTGCATTCATTGTTAACCTATTTTATTTTATGAAAATAATATTTACTTGTTAATTTTTAATAGCAGCTTATTCATTATCATCATCATGAACAGCTTGAAGACGTCCACTGCTGAACATAAGCCTCCCCCAGAGAGCGCCACTTTGAGCGGCGGCTCGTCTCCTGCATCCATCGGCTTCCCGCAGCTTTCACCAGTACGTCGGTCCGCCTAGTGGAGGGCCGGCTGCGTACGCTGCGTCTTCCGGTTCGTGGCCGCTACTCGAGAACCTTTCTTCCCCATCGGTTATCACTAGCCACTAGGGTGGTTGTGACTAGCTTATTATAAAGTACTAGCAGCTCGCCCCGGCTTCGCACGTGTAGTGGTGTAGCCTATGTTACTCAAGGTGAATGTAACTTTACAATGGTGAAAGAATTTTTGAAATCGGCGAAGTAGTTTTTGAGTTTATTAATTACAAACATGCACACAAAAATACAAATCTTTCCTCTTTATACATTCAACGAGGCAATGCTACTAACATGTAGACTGTCTACCTACCTGGCTAGTAGGTACATGTACACTACAGTCCAAACGTTTTTTGAGTACCTAGGTAAGTATACTGTAGCTAGTAGCATTTAGTAGTAAGTAGTTCGTAGGTATTATTATAGTAGGTACCTAGTTAATTAGTAGAATAAGGGCCCTTATTAAATGAATGAGTGCACTGACTATATTTTATTAATATAAGTAAGTAGGTATAGTATTCTTAAACCTCAGTAATTGATTTTTGTTATCACTAACAAAAATCAATTACTGAGGCATAGACCTTATAAAAAAAAGCAGGACTGAGTCCCAATTGATCCCGAACCGAGGTACCCATAGGAAGTCGGAACGCTAATAAGTACGAGCGGACACGCACACACTCACATCATAGGAAGTCTATCACCTGCCATTACTGCTCCGAACCTCGCCCAAGACAAATAGAAAAAAATATTATAAAATGCCGTCTTGCGTTGTGAAAAGTTGTCGGAATCATAGTGGTTTGATAAAAAAAAGTCAGGGGATCACTTTTCACAAGTAAGCTTGTTCATATTTCACTAATTTCTTGCTTTTTCGATAAAACTATTGAGATGCAATCAATACACAAAACCAGCTAGTGTTACCAACAATCAAACTTGCAAATTACCCGGAAGTGTGGGAGAATGACCAAATTATGTTCGAATACAACTTATTCACCTATATTGATCATAATTAGAGATCTGACTAAATGCTAATGCATATTTCCATTATGCATATGCATGTGCTGGTCTTTGCAGGTTAATAAATATTGTACCGGTAATGGACCTAGTAATCGTGCATATTTGTGTAGGTTTTCCATAATGTAGAAAAAGTAAAGTAACGTAGAAAAATACGATTTATGTGTTCATAAAACATTTTAAGCAACACCCTGGCTATAAATCTTTGTGCCAAATAAACAGTTTTATTAACTGACTGGCTGACCCGAGCCGGTTAGTTAGTTTTATGCCCTAACCCTATCCAAAGGAAGAAAGAACTGGGAGGGGAAAAGGATGAATGGAGGCAGGTGCGCCTCTTTTCACCGTCATACATTCATCCTTTTTCCCTATCTTTTTCGCTCTCCCTTCTCTCTTCGCTTTAGCGTACAGGGTATATTCCCAGTTGCCACCCGGTGGAGACTGGGAAGCTATTGCTCCCACTTCATTCGCCGTACATTGCTGCGTAGATCGCCAACCCCTTCATTACTGTCCAAATGTAATCTATACATGGTTCTTGGGGGGAGGGGGGCAAGTGCGGGGGAAGGCAGGGCAAGTAGGGGGGCGGACTAAGTGAGGGGGAGGTGGTGGCAAGTGCAGGGGTGGGGAGGAAAGTGAGGGGGAGATGGGGGCAAGTGTGGGGGAGGGGAGATTGCAGATTCCTTTATTGTGCGTGCGGCTAGGGAATGGAACTCACTCCCGGCGTCGGTATTTCCATCCACTTACAACTTAGGGTGTCTTCAAATCAAAAGTAAATAGGTTAATTCTAGGTAGGCGTGCTCCACCTTCGACCTCATCATCGACCTTACCATCAGGTGAGATGTAGTCAAACGCTAACCTATCGAAAGTAAAAAAAAAATAAGCCATTCAATTTTGACTACTCTGTTACGCTCACGTAGCTTTTTGGTCATACGAAAAGTCACACCAACAACAGATTTTTTTTGTGGGATTCGGGTAATTTTCTTCACATGGCAATCCTTTAATCAGTCACACATATTTATGCGGCCGCCATTGCTGTACGTCAGTTCGATGTCAATCAAGATTCATTCCTGCTATTTTTTTATAATTCTATGTACTGAGGTTTAAGAATAAAGTTAAAGCAATATTCAACACTCACGTGTGAGTGTGAGTGTTTTTTCTCTTTCTACAACAGCATTCATCAGTATAATGCAGTTATCTAACTACTACCTAACTAGAATATTCAAATACTGACTAAAACACCAAATTTCTCATACCCTCAAGTGTCACGTCGAGTGGTGTCACGTCTAGTAATCGACGCGTGCCAATATCCAGTTCATCTCGTACAAGTGAGCACTTGACTCGCAAACTCTCATCAAACTCTCGTGTCAAGCTGTCGAGTCAACAAGTCCTTTGTTTAGGCATCTCTATTTTAGATTCAGCCCAGAGGGCATTATAACAGCGTTGATAATCAATATCCTGTTGTCAATTTGTATAAATAAGTAGCAAAACGTTCCTTTACATTAAGCCTTTAACATAGGCCAAACGCGTCTTTTTAACTAATCATACTGAAGAACCTATGAATTCTACAGACATGAAAAAAATATCACCAATAAGATCATTCTGCACCTGTACTTATCAATTGAACAAAATATTCGATTACTAGGTACATTATGAATAAAAAAAATACTTTTAGAACGTCTTTCCAGTCACACAGTGTACAATGCCGCGTAAAGGAAGATTGCGTCATTAAATATTTTTACACCCTCGGATAGGAAATTTAAAAATATACAAGCTCAATTGATCATTTTATTTTTAGAGCCAAAATTAAGTCTGTTTAGTAATATTTTGCGTTATTTTGCGGCGAGCCAAGGGCGAGGCCCTTGGCGGCGCGTGAGTTAGTCTGCCCCGGCATGTGCCAACGGGTGGACGCGCTGCTGTTTTATATAAAATATTTTAAATGTTTTTCTTATTTGTAAGAAAATTATCAATTAAACAGCCAATAAATAGGTATCGACTATACGAAAAAGTCAGTTTAAGAGCCATTTGATTAGTTCTTAGTGACTTTAATGTCAGTAAAAGTATTTGGAACAATAATAGATCGTATACACAGAAGGTCAGTATAGGTATTTTAAACTCTTTTGGCAGGGTAGGGTTCCAGTCGAACTAAATTAGCGTTAGGCCCCCCATACACGTTACATTTTATTGATCAATCTTTGGGATTGATCAATTTTATTGATCTTTTAGGGTTAGTATTGGTCAATGTTTTTCGGTTTACAGTATGGACAAAACATTGACTTAAGTAGTCTCGTCAATTTTATTGATCAATAAAATTGAACCTGAATGGGGGGCCTTAAATTTTCGTTCACAAACGTCTCAAAATTTTTTCCACGTTCCAGCCTAAGTAAACATTAAAAACGCTACTGAATAAGGCTTTTTATTTAAAATAAACACTAGTTCCGCTTCTTTTCTAGATGGCGCTGTAAGTACATAGTTTAAACCTTTCAAACCACAGAGTAGTTTAAACATAAGAAAATGCTTAGACTACCTACAAAGAAATGTCAAATTCAGTTGAGTGGACCACGAGTACATTGTCTGTAGTATCTCCTAAGTAGTCTGTGGTGCATTATTCTTAAGTAAATTGAAGCACAGCAGAACTGCGAGACAGAATACAATACAACACGCAGCACAGAACAAACATCGATGTTCATCACACAAATGTTTGTCCCAGGTGGGAATTGAACCCACAACATATAGTTCAGAAGGCAGAGCTACTACCAACTGAGCTATCAGGGCAATCAAAATGGAGCCCACAAAAAAAAAACAATATATTATCTTCAGTGTACAGGTTTGGACCTGTTACAATTTTATTATAAGTAATATAGATGATATATTATATAAGTAATAAACCGGGCACCATAATATTATTATAATAGGTAGATATATTTTTCACGGAGTTTCATCTGAAATTGTTTTTATCTTTGACAAACTCTAGCTCATTGTCAAACCTGCGAGTGTGGCGCCCCAGGTGGCTCTTATTAATAACTTTGTGTCCAACGCTCAAGGTCATTGGCGTATGTTAAGCTCTTAAAGGAAGCTAAGGGCTTTGTGCTGGAATCAATATGGGGTCCCCATTGAAGTTTAGCATTCAAAGTCAGCCCCAAAACAGTTTTACATTTGAAGTCTATCTTTTCAGCCCTTAATTTGATTTCAATGTCTACTTTATTTACCCAGGGTAGACTAACTTATACAATTTGCTTAAGTTGGGTTCAGCTTTAAATTATTGGCTATGAACCAGCGACGCACTAATTCTAGTAGAACCTACAAGGTAGTGTATGTAAGCACTAATATCAGCTAATCCTCTTGTTTTAAACACTAATGATGTATCATTCACAAAAAGTACAATTTTCTAGTATTAATGTTTCTTTTACTATGAATGGCCGATATAAGAAATAAATATGGCACTAAGATCGAACCTTTTTCTTTTAAATCTTGATTTGTTTAGGGGCTTTTACCCATTCAGGTTGCCAGCCCCATCGTACCCTTAACTTAGTTTATACAACATATCAGGAATGCGAAAGCGTCTCACTTATGCAAAAGAATAATCAAATAATGAAATTGCAGTGTTGGTAGTAGGATTCGCTAATAATGTAACATGAACCAACATCATATTTGTTCAAATTATGTTTTTGCGTAAGTGACTCCCTTTCCATACCAAACCTATACATTCCATCAATAAGTGATAGACATCTTCCACGGTACCACATATTTCACAGCCAGGTGAGTTTACTTTTTTCATTAAAAAACCAAAATTGTTAAATGGGTAGTGGCCAGAACGTAATCTATGCGCTAAAGTGATGTAGGATCTACTTATTCTACCATCAACAAACCATGGCATACGAGAAGGCTGACACTGGATAGTTTTATACCAAATTCCTTATTCTTTGCTACTTTCATCTCATCGAAATATAAGATTGAACCTTGGGGAACGCATGAGCTAATAAGCCATCCGGTTGATTATACTTTCCTTAAGTAGATTCTTATGTTCATCTCACTTGTCTGCATGATTTATCGCACATTTATCTATCTCGGTGCTATCCGGAAAAGTGGGCACAATTCAACACACTAGGTACACGTGCCTATATTTCATTAGATAGCAACTAAAATATCTGCTGATTATAACCGTGCAGTTTTGCTAGAGATGAACCCAATAGGAACTGTGTTTTAATAATTGTCGTGTTCTGTCTTATCCGGCTTAAATACTTCATACACAAAGCAAAAAATATTTCTGTGCGCTGGCTGTTCTCTGACAACATTAGAAAATATAAATGTTCTCTCAAAATTATTTTTACGGTTACACCAGTCTATGTGGATACATTATAAAATCCACGACTACCTACTCTTGTTCCAAAGACAACGCAAATAAGGCTGGAAGTTCAATTCTAAAGAATATTGTAATATAATTTTAATCAGCTCGGTAATAAAATACCAATACCTAGTGTTTGCTTTCCAAGACTGTACGGCAAACAGTTACAGAAACATTACTATTATAATCCGGAAAAAACATTTCAGCTCATCTCTAGTTAAAAGTTTAGATGATACAGTTGTGCTAAAATGTTTGAGAGCAAAGAAAGTGAGACGAACCGGCTACATGAATATGCATGAGTGTTCCGGAGCGTGGACCATTATTACTGATGAGGTATCCTTGCTAATTTACTTTAGGTAGGTATATCAGCGTGGAGATTTTTGAAGCAAACATCTAAAACTCATTAGGAAAGTAAATGAGTCATTAGTCGATAACTTGCCTATACCTAACTATTTCAATAAATATTGTTTCATCAACAGCCTGAAGACGTCCACTGCTGAACGTAGGCCTCCCCCAGAGAGCGCCGCTTTGAGCGGCTGCTCGCCTCCTGCATCCATCGGCTCCCCGCGGCTTTCACCAGATCGGCGGTAATTTTTTGTGTATTCCAGAAAAATTTTGGCAATGTGAAATAGCATCTGGAAGATTTAGGTTAAGTATAGGTATCCATCTGGGGAGCAAACAAATCCAATTTATCCGACTAATTGTGTGCCGATTGGATCCGAGTTCATTTCTTTCTCCCTGTTGTATTGTATATATCAATCGGATGTTTGTCGAACTGATTGATCGCGTGTTTCTCTTTCATGTGTTATTTTTTTGTGTATGACATTAACACGGCTTTTGATTTAGCCAGTGGTATTTTGGGGTGGTATAGGTACACAAGATAAAGAAAATCACCAACTTGCTAATTTTGAGAGCTCTACCCCTGCGGATCTACTCGTTCTGGAATGCTAAGCGATTACTTATCAGTGATTGATTTCTGTTGTCTTTTCATAATATAGGTATTAGCACAGCAAACCACTTTCTCTTTGTCTGATGGACTGGACGTCATGTCCAGCCCATGTAACTTTGAGAGTATCATCGCAGAAACCAAATTGAGTAAGTAAGTAAGTACTACTTATTGTTCGTTTCCGATGCGTTTAAGATACGTTTGGTAACTACCCAACTGATACTTACCCAAGTAGGTAATACTTGCCTACTCTTTATAGCAGGTGGGACCAAAGCGCAGACCGCGGAAGCATTTGCGGTAGCCCGCTGGAGTAACGAAAATATTCTAGGTAAAAAAAATATGGCAATTTTTTGCCATACTTGCTATACTCGGAGTTTCCTTACGAGATAAGATCCGGAATGAGGAGATCCGCAAGAGAACTAAAGTCACCGCAAATAGCAATGGGCAGGCCACATCGCCCGTAAAACTGACAGCCGATGGGGAAGAAACGTCCTCGAGTGGTGTCCACGAACCGGAAGACGCAGCGGGGTGGCCGGCCCCCCACTAGGTGGACCGATCAGAACTGCGGGGAGCCGATAAATGCAGGAGGCAAGCAGCCGCACAAAGTGGCGCTCTATGGGGGAGGCCTATGTTCAGCAGTGGATGTCTCCAGGCTGATGATGATTATGACGTGTTCGAAGGGACAGGCAGACAGGTAAAAATTCATCATCATACTCTTTGCCTTTTCCTATTTGTTATTGGGGCGAAAATTACGAAAAGAAATGTGAATAAGTATAAAAATTGCAAAACATATTCAAGTATTGGTAGGCCGCTAGGTTATTATGAATCATAATGTAGACCGCATCCTTCAAAAGTTTTCACACTCCTGCTTTATAGCGTAGGTAGATATTAATGTACCTACTTTACTTCTTAGTTTTTTATTTAAGTAAGTACTTATAAGTATATAATTTTTATCAAAATTACCATTACCTCAAACGTAATGTCGTTTTTCAGCTTCCATTAATACCCTTGAGCAAAGGAAGCCACGAATATTCTCGTTAGCTATGCTACTTATTAAATTCTCACTAATTACAGAAGCGGGGACTACATGAGCGAGTAATTAACTAATTTATTAAAGGGAACGCTTGTTCACAGGTTCTCTTGACTACGTGAGCATAAAATACCTTCATCAACTGCCTACTAATTTGTGACTGGAAAGTTGTGGAACAAAGTTGGATTTACCGACGCCTGCCGTAATACTCCGCAACGTGCCACAACACAATTTAAAACTTGTTGCTTTAAACTTCTGCTAGGCGTTTGAACAAACTTATCAAAAATTTCACTGGCACCGCGATCCCACTTGTAAGATAATTTGAGTACTGTATTACCTTCTGTCTTTACCCAGCTATGAAGCTGAAAGAAAGATTGCAGTCTTGCGTTCATATATTAAACAAAACATAATAGTTCTGCATTTAAGGATTTGACTTGGAAACACCATAGAACTCGTCATTTAAATTTGACTATCATGTAAATTTCTATTCTACGGGTTTTATACCTAAGTCAAATTCTACTTTTCTATTGGACCATTACTTATTTGTACTTACATGCCTACTAGCAATATCAAAGAAACAATGTCTCACGAGAAGTTTCCTAACAGAGCAACTAATTACACTACCTACCTTATAATAATTATTATAGCAGTCAACTTTTCTTAAGTATTTCCAAGATCTCGTTACCTTCACAGAAAGTGTTACCTAAGTACCTAACTATTCCTGGTACCTATAGGCTTTTTAGGGTTCGGTACCCAAAGGGTAAAACGGACCCTATTACTAAAGCTCCGCTGTCTGTCTGTCCGCCTGTCACCAGGATGTATCATGTATCTCGTGAACCGTGATAGTTAGACAGTTGAAATTTTCATAGATGATGTATTTCTGTTGCCTGTATAACAACAAATTACTAAAAAACAGAATAAAATGAATATTGAAGGGGAATCCCATACAAAAAACGTGGTTATTTTCCTCGTTTTTATAGATAAGGGTACGGAACCCATCGCGCGCGAGTCCGACTCGCACTTGGCCGGTTATTTCTTTAGTGTTTAGGTATTTAGGTACGGTGATGTGATTTATTGAAGGTCTATGTTTTTTTTTATGTAAACGGATGACGTGACGAGCTAGTCATTCGCCTGGTGTTAAGCGACACGGCCGCCCATAACAGATTGCAGTGTCACTCGGAACCCAAACTAAAGTTTCGCGTGACACTGCGCACTGCGCACGCCATCCTGAGACATCACACAGTCTAAAAAAGTTTCCTAGACTGTGAGATCAGTTCGTAAAGTCTCATTTGCCCAGTAATTACAGTTGTTCAGCAGTAGACGTCTTCCAGCTGATGATGAATAATATTTAGGTGAACCAGGCCACTGACTACGTCATTCGTTTATATAAAAAAAATAGTTGGTAGTACTTACCTACTTGCTTAACAACTGGTACTTTACCTACTAGATATTTTGTGGTAGGTATAGGTATAGTTCATATATATAAAAACTACGGAATAAATGATCGAATAAATTACCAGCGTTTTTGTTTCCTGAAAAATAAAATCAGGGAGTTTTCAAAGCAAGAGTGAACCGCTCTTCAAGTCTTCGGTAGCAACAGAATGGCTAGGCATGCATGTTCCATCTTCGACTGCATCGTCACTTAGGTACCATTAGGTAAGACAAATGTAAGCCTATCATGGTTAAAAAAGCTTCCTAGGCAATGTGCAATGACAAATCGTGTTGCTAGGTCATACGTCCATGAGGTTTTGCTCTTTAATTATTAAAAGAAGCTTTTAAATCCTTCATTGTCAATCAAATGTGACTCATTTAATAGCACCCTGAGCACTTCTTAGGCGTTAACCTTTGATAGAGCCCTCGACATATATTTTGGCAAAAGAAAACAATAACGTGAAATCGTCGGATCTGAACCAAGGTCACTATGCTTAATAATGCACAGCCAATTAAACACCTTGTTAACATTATTGAAATTAAATATCAGTTTTCACGGTGTGTAATTAATGAAGTAACTGCTAACCACCATAAGATTAACAAATTAATCTAGATAATTTAAAGTAAAGACGAGAAAACACCAAATAATCATAGGATGATATAGAAAAGGGCTTGGTGTTATGTTCCAGAAAAGGCAACGCTGTATATTATGGAAATGCCTTCAGATAAAGTGTCACCCACCGCGTCTAAGTAAGTGGTTGCGTAAACGGCCCGGTGCCACCAATGGACTGGAAAGCAAGGTCTTTGACCACACTTATTGTTTTATTTGTGCTGCCGTTCTCGTTAGCAGTAGTCTGAACAATACCACAGGAAGGAAACGACTGGATACGGGCGTGGACGTCAAAACTATCGCAGGATAGGCAAAACTCCGTTCCACCGCGTTTTACCTTACTATAAATAACAGTTGCAATAGAGAAATGACATCAGTTGTGCAAAGTGATCAACATCGAAAATGTTAACACCGTTTGTTATAATCGTGATAGCAACCGCCGCGGCTATTAAAGTGGAATTGTCGGACGAGAAAACTCCATATGATTACGTGAAGGAGAGATTGGATGCTATTGGAACTGATGTGAAGTCTGGATTACCATTATCTAGCAGTTATGAAGTAGAAGAAAGTGAGGATTACCCGGAGCAGATCGAAGGAGCTGCTTCAACTGTTCTAAATACTGTGGCTGGAGTTGGTGGCGTTGGTGGTGGCGGAATCGGAGGTGTCGGTGGCATCGGTTTAGGGCAGGGGATTGGATTGGGCGGAATTGGTTTGGGTGGTCTTGGATTAAACCAAGGTCTGGGTATAGGATACGCAGGTTTAGGTGGTGTGGGTGGTGCAGGCGGCGTTGGAGGTCTCGGCGGCGCTGGTATTGGCGGAGTGGGCATCGGTAACGGAGTCGGACTGATCAACCCTGGACTTGGAGGAATCGGCATTGGCGGCATCGGCTTAGGAGGTGGTCTAGGCGGTGGCCTACTTTACCACCCTTTATTAAATAGTCAGCTTGGCGGTGGATATGTTGACAAAAAAGCTTATGATTCAGCACAGAAGAAAGGTGCCGATGAAAATCTGGAGAAAGTAGAAAAGAAGGTCGAAGAAGAGACTAAACACGGACAAGAAGGTTTCCAACAAGGCGCTGCCGCCGCCAAAGCGGAAAAGGGAGAGTCGAGCTTTTACAAAGATGAAGAAGCTAAGAAAAAGGCCGCTGGAGACGAAAAGTATTACGAGGGAGGTCAAAAATTCGACAAACAAGGTAAGTGGCCAAACCTAAAAAGAAATCTTTAACGATGCAGTTTATTTTTGTTAGGAACTGTATCAATCAACATAATAAAAGCAAGTAAAAATGAAACTAAAGCACCTAATGTAGTAGGTACTGTTTTACCTACCTAAAAGCCAGGTACAGATCTGTGCTAGAAGCCTTCAACTATTTTTATTTTTTTAGGCGCCAACGAAGAGCAAGTAAAAAAAGCCAAAAGCCACAAAAAAGGTCACGTAAGCAAAGGTTTCAAGTCATCAAGCAGCAAGAATGAGGAAGAGAAGTCAGAGACCTTCTATGACGAGGCTCACGATGAAGCGGATCATAAGGTCGCTGGTCAAAATGCAGGGTCATTCGGGGAAAATTCCCAGCAAGGGTTCAAAGGAGCTCATGAGGAGAAAATCTTGGATGCCAACGCTCAGGGTAAAGAAGGTCATCACGTGTCAGAGCAGAAGATTGATGATGCTAAAGCCAATAAGGTAAGAGGACGTGTTTTAATTTTTATTTGAATTGCCACGTACCGCATTGCCGGTTAACATCAGGAAAAATATGGTCAAAAGCAAGCCTATCTAAGTATAAAAAAAGTTTGTAATAGTAAAGGCAGAAAAAATATAACTCAAAGGAAATTACATGTACCTACTCAGGTCAAGCACTTACAGTAAATTTATAACATAGGTAGTAGGTATCTACATTAATACACAGATGTTACTAAGTGCTAGTTAGGTGGTTTTAGAGGTTGTAACTTGTGACCTCTCCTCAAAATCCATTACCCTTACAAACCGCTGCGCCTTGTCGGGACATAGTTAAACACAGCCAGGGTACTAAAACTAAAATTTTAATAAACTACCGTTCGGATTATAGCCACAAATTTTTGAATAACTTGCCAAAGTTGGTAGCTCAATTAACTTAGGTATTCTGATATTCTGTTCTCTGGGGAATGTTAGGTTGATTTTTGTTTTTTATTATTGGAAAAGTGAAAAATTCTGTTCTGTTATTTTCGTTTAAAGAAAGAAGAAAGAAAAATAATTTAGTAAAGTATAATTTTGTAGAAAAATAATAGTAAGGTTGAGTCTAAATAATATGTCTTGCTTTGATGGCCACAGAACTTTGCCACTCTGATCAGCGTAATAATCGGCAAATGCCTAGGCTGCTTCTAGCCCCTTTACATGTAAACGGCTAGCACTCACGATGAACACTCACGTTAGATAGTTAAAATTAGATTTATAATTCTACTTACTTATGGGCATCTCATAGGCAAACATGCTCCACCTTAGACAACTTCGTCACTTACCATCAGGTGAGATGTTGTCAAACGTAGATGAGCGAGATGTTGTTTTAGCATTAAAAATCTTGACCTATAACAATGATAGAAATAAGAAGGAAATTTCCTTCTCTACAGGCTTCTATGATGAAGTGTACCTATCTAGGTAGGTACTAGGAATAATTCCTAGATCATAATAAAATTACTACGATCATAGTAATGATCACCTTAATGCTCTCAGGTGTTTAAAGTTGCCTAAAAGCGTATTTAATGCTAGGTGAATAAGTTCAGCGGGCCTAGCACGGCATGTGGACAAATTGTCGTTTCCCCGGTTTTTTCCACCTGTCACTTCAAATAATCCCCCTCTCCACCTTACGTAGCACGGCAACGAGGACAGGAAAGACGAATTTTCCTTTGACGGTTATCGTCCCGCTACTCCCGGCTTCAGAGCACGGCCTCGGGAAAAAGTTGATAAGATTCCCTCGAATTGACGTATAGCAGAGAATATTCCTCTTGAATTTTGGTGGTGGGTATAAAGTTAAATGGAAGGCGAAGTGTTTATTTTTCTATGTAAATAGGGTGAATTCTGTTGTTTTTCTACTATATAATAACAAAAACGTATCTAATTAAGTAAATTGTAGGTTTGAATACAAACACTGAAAATGATGTTCTATAAAACATTATTATTATATAAGTTCTAATAAATAAATAAAAGCTTATTTGCATGTTGATATTGTTTACCTATTTATATCTATTGCAAATTCAAGTATCAAAATTTATTGTTCTGCATCTTCACATTAGGTATAATTATGAAACTTAAACAGAGTTTAGCCACTGAATGGTTTAGGTACTAGTATAGTATTAAATGATAGTCTGTGCTTTAGGTATGAAATAATAAAAATATCATGTACACTTATAAATTTTATTTTCACATTTACACACTTCGCAAGAACTGTTTATAAGTATCCGGTGCTAATTTTGGCAATTTCCGGGTCTTCTTTGGTCTTCTACTTTACTTTTTCTTTACTTTACAGTATCAAATCTAGTTTTTATAACAATGTGCAAAACATAACATGCAAGTGCAATTTTTCCAGCTTCGACAATGGTGCAATGTCTGGTGTTTTTGAGTAAATGTGCACTCTGTTTAATTTCTTCCTTGGATATTGACTGTGGGCTGGGTATATTGTATTTTTTTATGGATAGCCGGACTCTGCATAAGTGTCAGTAGGTAACCATGGCCTCCTCCACAAAAGCCACGAAACAATTCGAAGTTGAATATTATCCAGTGCACCTAAAACAAATGAACATTTTGTAAAATCTATATTCCTTAGTATAACGATAATTATCTTGATATCCCTACTAATATAAAAAAGTGAAACATTGTCTATTTTTCTGTATGTCTTTTAAACATGAAGGGTTAACATAAGATGCTTTTTATCCCAAGACATTTGCGGTTCCCATGGGTAAGTAGGTATATGTGGGTGGAGCCTCAAGGCACTTTTAGTATTCCTAACTCCTACAAATAGGTACCTGTATAATTTATGTATGTAAAAGCGAAATGTGTGGTGTTTGTGGGTTTCACACCAAAACCAACTAATTTGGATGAAGTTTTGTACACAACACAGATACACTGGTAGAATCAACATAATCGTACTACAAAAACCGTACCGTGTTTTTTTTTGAAAAGGAGAAGTTACAACTTAGTCGTTATAAGCTATAAATAATGAAATGCTTTGTAAAATCAACGAAATGATGATTGAATGGTGGGTTTGGTTTTCTTTACTTTTCTAATTATACTCGTGCGAGATATGGTGTAGAGCTAACTTATAATATAAGTAGATAGATACCTAGATACTCACGTTTTTCCGCTTGTTGTTCACAACACATATAAATAACACAGAAACACACAGAACAGAGAGAGAGTTCACAGAATTATTTTCCGTTAATTGTAATTTTTATACATATTTATTAACCTCAAATCAAATAAACATAAAACAAAGACTAACTAACATCAAACAAAAAGTGGGATTCTGTGCTAATAATATAAACTAGTCTGTGATCAGTGTTGCCATGTCAAAAATCCGAAAGACGGTGATTCCATTTCAAAAAAAACGGTAGATTCTTAACAATTACGGTAATTCCGTCAGGAAAAATACGGTGTAAATTACGGTTTACAAATTTTTTATAAAACAACTATTTTACCGCACAAATTGTGATAAACTCGAAGACACTACCAAAACAATCACTCAAAGAAAGCTAGTTCATATTTTTAATGCAATGTAACTAAATGTAGGTAATTCTTGTAAAATTATTTGGAATGAAAACGTTTAATATTTATCGTATTGACGCGATGCATGGGTAAATCCTAAAAAAAGTAGGTAGTAAGGGTAAAAGCTCCAACTCATCCATAAGGACTAGAGTGCGCTCTTAAAACATAATTACCTAATTATGCTGTCTTTTTTTTATTACGCTAAAACTAGAGTGCACTCTAAAAACATAATTACCTAATTATGCTGTCTTTTTTTTATTACGCTAAAATACTTTTTGGCAGGCAGCAATGTCACGATGTTGCCAAGATATCATTGTTAATTTTAACGGAATATGGTTTGAGAACATAGGAATTTATTGTCAAATAACTAAACAATCGTTGTAAAAATAGTTCAGAAGGTGACTCCATAAGTATTTTATTTCTTTTTTTAAATATAGACATGGAATATGGCTAACGATTACGTCGGATGTCGTTCTGCTGGGAGCTTTACACGCTTTGAGACGTACTGTGTTTTTTTTCTACAAATATTCGTACCTCTGGAAATTACGGTAGATTTTGTCACCGTTGTCATGCTTCGACGGTAGGTGGTAAATAAGTGCGAATTACGGTGCATTTACCGTAATTACGGTGCACATGGCAGCACTGTCTGTGATACAGACTCTCGCACTCTGTTTTTTTCTTATTTTGGCTTCACACTCGGTGTATTTAGCCGAATGATTATCGAAAGTTTGATGGACTGATCAAAATATTGAAGAACGTATGTCATTTTAGTTTAATTTTGTCATGTTGGCAATAATGCGGTGGAGTAGCGCTACTCCCGCCATTTCTCTCCCGTATAAAGCATTCCACTGCCGCGGCCGTGCTCGCAAAGTGGATTAAAGCGACAATGAGGATAAGTTTTTATTGAAGCCCTGGGAGCAATCGTCCACTGGCCGTGCTAGCCCTGCTGGTAAATTAAGTTTACGACGCCCCTTCTCTCTCAACACTAATCTTACTCTCATTTTCCTCACAGGGAGAATTCCTGCAAAAGGGCTACAAGGGAGGGGCAGAACAGCTGGAGAAGTTCAACAATCTTGGAGCTCACGCCGTCCACGGCCATCAGGAGTCCAGTGGAGGGTACCAGCAGAACAAGGGGGGAATATTGGGGATTCACTGAAGTACCTCCTGGTGATAACGTTATTGCGATCTACTGACGACGGGATTAAAATCGAGTTTACAATGAATTTGTTGTTTTTATTAAACAATGGCAAAAAAAAAAATTACGTTTCAGGATGACGCCTACTTTGAATATGCCTGTCTGTAGCACTATACTTCCCAACCAGATGAACTTAGGTACGTACCTACTAAAAGTAGGTTTACCTACTTTCTAGCGCATCACGAAGTCATAATGCGCTAAAAAGCATGTACGAACAAAGTGATTTGCTTCCACATTTATCATGCGAACAGCCAATAGAGTGGAACGCTTTACCGGCGTCTGTATTTTCCGAAAACTACAATCTCAAGTCTCCAAATCGATCCAGTATGGGCTCAGTTTTGAATCGCGCTAAGAGCGCACGGTACGCCCCCAGGTATCTTCTAGGCAAGCACGTTACATTCTAGACCGCATTGTCACTTACAACCAGGTGGAGATAGGTGTCAAGCTCAAGCATATCAATCAATTTAAAAAAAAATCCTATAACCATTATCATTAATTAGTTTTTTAATATATAAGTCCAAAAATTAAAACACAGTTAAAATCAAAAACGTTGTAAGTAAGTTATAGAATTTACTAAAATAGTTTTATTTTAATTTCGACAGTTTGAACTTTAAACTATAATATAGAAACATGCAATCTAAAAGTAAACAAATGAAACATTTAGCTAGGTGTCTATTTACATAAACATTAACATAAAATCAAACCACATAACAAAATCAAATTAAATTTTTCTCCACAATATTTTCTCTACTTCGTTTGAACGGACATTTTCCGTAGCCGCTGCAGTAACCTGGCGACCCTTGCCGACTGTAGGATGAATAGCCTGATTCATTGCTGTATTGACTAAAAGACCTAGAAAATGATACTAAATTAGCATAGAAACTCTTTTTTTATGAGAATGAATGACGTGACGAGCTAGTCGTTTACCTGATGTTAAGCAACACGGCTGCCCATAACAGTAACAGTGTCACTCGAAAATTAAAAATAATAAAGTTTCGCGTAACACTGCACTGCGCACGTCATCCTGAGACATCACACAGTCTAGTAATCAGATTACTAGACTGTGAAATCAGGTCATAAAGTCTCATTTGCCCAGTAATTTCACTTCTACTCTACTGATAATATGATAATACCAAAAAAGTCTAAAGTTATAAACGGAGTAAAATATTCGCTTAGGCTCTAATATGCATTAACAAAATATTCTAGGTCTGTGTAATTACTAGGTCATCTGACAACCAACACAAATTACGTAGAGAAAAATAAATGAGGCTTGAGAAATTCCTTCAAATAGGACCAAAACCTAGGCCAAAACAAAAAATGCTAGCAAACCTCCACTGGCCACTAATAACTATTTAAAAAACACAATGAATTAAAAAAAACTGTCGATTACTTTTGCGCCATTCCAATTCCCAGTGAGGTTCTATTCTTACTTTTCTCGCCAACTTCAGCACGTATGTTAATCGTTTAATAGAGGTTGTATAGCTGTAACTAGGCTATTACTAGGTGGTAGGACTTTTCTGCAAAGTTCGTCTAGGTAGGTACCACCGCTTTGCCAGTTATTCTGCCGCCAAGCAGTAGTGTGCAAGCACTGCTGTGTTCCGGTTTGAAGGGCATTGTAGCTAGTGAAATTACTGGGCAAATGAGACTTTATGATCTGATCACTCGGTCTAGTAATCTGATTACTAGACTTGGTGATGTCTCAGGATGACGTGCGCAGTGCAGTGTCACGCGAAACTTTATTGTTTTAAAGTTCCGGGTGACACTGCAACTGTTATGGGCGGCCGTATCACTTAACATCAGGTGAACGACTTGCTCGTCACGTCATTCAATCACATAAAAAAAAAAAAAAAAAAAAAAATGTAGGTATAGGTACACCACTCAATTGCTTTTTCTCTAATCTGTGGTACCTATACACTAAGACCACAGACTGCAAAAGGAATTTCGACTTCTCTGTGAGCCTTAGTATAGATAGAATATACTATACTACCCTGGCTATATACTTACAACTTTGGCACCAATATATAGTGCGGTTCAAACTCAATGGCAGCTGTGAAATCAGCGCGAAACGCTGCGCAGTAGCAAAAATTAGATATGCGCGGGAAGAGGCGGGCGGTGTGCTCAGCGCATTTTTAGAGCCGCCATTGAGTTTGTTTCACACTCTACCTAAGGTACGCGCACTAAGCCATTCCAAACGCATGCACCGCAACTAGATTTTAGATTTCTTGGCGATTTCTTGGCGATATTCTTGACGATTTTTCAATAATCAGATAAAAGTTATTCATCAGATTAAAAAAAACTGTAAAAATAAAAAGCGAAATTTATAAGCAGAATACTGAAAATTGAAATTTTTTAGAATTTATTAGTCGAATAACCTTTATCCAGCCATATTTTTTTATGGCTGGATAAAGGTTATTCGAGTAATACTAATAGTCACCCCAATTTAAAAGCTCTGTGCGTAATTATTATCCTACTTGTCCCATACGTATAGCAAGCATAACGCTTTTCAACATTCAATCATGGGTGGTCTACTACGCGTATTGCTTATTCTTATTACATGGATACTTATGAAGCTAATTGAAAATGGTTTCAGAATATTAAAGTTTCGCATCGGCATCGCAAGCTATCGTTCAGATAGGAATACCGTTAAAGATTCTTTAAAAAGTGGTTGTACCCGGCGGACTCTGGTGTGGGCGGCGTGAACACGGTCGAAGATATCTTGTTCGATGTGTTGGATCGCTGGAAAAAAGAAGGAAATTGTTTGCAGAGGGTTCGTAAATAAGATATTAAATAGAGCTATTCAATACGAAACTACCGCCGGGTAGAATAAGGTTATCTATAAACAGTCAATAGGTGGAAGGATTTTTCTGCATAGTTCAAACAGGTATCACCGCTTTTATGTGTCTTGTTTGAAGGGCATTGTAGCTAGTAAAATTAAATGCAAATGAAAAATTCTCGCGCAGAGAATAAAAAAGCAGCGTATTTGAAAAAAAAATATATATATGCAGAAAAAAAAGATAATGAGTAAAAACTGGTGCGGACTTCATGTCTGCAGTGACTGATAATAGGGAGGTTTAGTCTGTAAGTCGCCATGGCGGAATTGACGGAGTCGGACATACCGGCTGCCTGTGCCCTGCGGGATCCATGAAGATTACTCCCCACCCTCGGTACAAAAAAAAATGCAAATGAAACCCTTATTTATAACCTAATCGTTTAGTAATCCTATTACTTGACATCAGCACCAGCACCAGTGCCACGCAATGCAGTGCCACGCGGAACTTTATATTTTTTTGGGTTCCGAGTGGCACTGTTGCTATTATGGGCGGCCGTGACGCTTAACATTAGGTGAACGACTAGCTAGTCGTGTCATTGATTAACGTAAAAATAAAGTCATCTCACTTTTTCTCTATAATAATGTATTGATATTGAACTTTCTCCCAAAGAAAAATTGTGTTTTAGTAGTTACTTATTGTTTTCTACAAAATCAAATTATAGAATATCCAAGATGTAATAAAAATTATATAATAGTACATAATACCTGACTGTTTGCACTGAAGTTACTCGATCTCTGCTTGCTTATCCTCTGAGGGGTCACCAGGGCAGACTGATATTGCTGTTTTAATACACAACAAGTTATCATTTACCTACTTTTCTGTCGTTATGTGAGGATAGGGGCATCCCAGTAGTGATTACTGGATGAGGAAAATAAAGGTACTGTATATTCTAATGGGTTATGTGTCAAAAATCTAAAGCAATAATATAAAATCTGTTTGATACGTAGCGTCCGGCGTGTACGATGCAAGCAAACCTGTGGGCGCTTACCTTTGCGGACGGCATGGCTGAAGATGGGGCTCAGGCCTCAGTCCCCACTCGGCTCGGTTCCGCTCGGCCCCAATAATAATATCAAATATTCCACAAAAATTTCTTGTTTGACAAGCTTATAAAAGTCGATGTATAGTTCAAGATAAAAGTTGGCTTATGTTTAAATTACCACCAGATATAGTAAATGATCACCAAAAAATTAGTAAACTTCAACCGATATTTCAATTTTTACTAGATTTATGGACTTTTCCAGAATGTAAAGTTTTTTTGAGTATAAAAAAATAACCACGAAGACAGAAGGCGGGAGTTGCTTCGCTTCGCTCAGTCTTCTACAGCCAACTCTGATTCTGCAAAGGTGAATTTTCAAACCTGCTCTATAAAAATATTATTTCCACGTGACTACTCGGTAGTAGAATATTTGATATTATTGTTCGGGCCGAGTGGGGACTGAGCCGAAGATGCATGCTACGCCTTTTACTATATTAATTTCATTCTATAGCTAAACCTAAATTACTTGGAATAAGGACTACTGACAAATATAATCTGGGAGTTTATAAGGCTAGAGTGAACCGGTATCTTCTAGGCAAGCATGCTCCATCGTCGACCGCGTCGGCACTTACCATCAGGTGAGACCGTGCTCAAATGTTAGCCTATCGTCACCCTATCGTTGATAAAAATAAACTAATATGGGAGCTGGATATCAAGCTCAGCTGTCAAAATGCTGTTGTACTGGATGCTTGTTGATGACAGTGAATTTTTATGTAGTACCTATACTTAAGGCTTTAAGTACCTACCCACTACATTAGAGTTAGAGTCATGGTAGGCAAGTAAAATAGTAATATAGACAAGTATAATAACATACTATCTACATATAGGTAGATAAAGCTAAAGAGGGAGTTCATAGAGCGCATCTGTCATAAATATTCAGATATAGCGCTATCACAAAACAAATGATCGTATACTTTTGTTGTTGTCGCACAAGGTAGATTCCCTACAGTACAAATCAAGGAAAAATAAAACTTAAATACATGGTGATAACAACGTTCAAAAGGTTATATCTATATTTTAATTTGATCACAAACTTTATTATTGAGTTATAGGTACTTAGCTTATAACAGAATGACGTCTTATTACTAGACCGTGTGAACTTGTGAAGTCTCAGGATGACGTGCGCAGTGCAGCGTCACGCAAAAGTACCTATACTAATTTAGAGTTCCGAGTGATACTGCAAAATGTTATGGGCAGCCGTGACGCTTAATATTAGGCGAACGACTAGCTCGTCACGTTAAACATTTAACCACATTAAAAAAAAATGACGCCCAATCATCGATCTCTGCTCAAGTCAATCTTAATTCACAAAATGCACTTTTTATGAATGAAGATTGACAGCTGAGCGTAGTTTTGTAGTACAGGCCTTAATGTAGTTGTGCATTCCGCGAAATATTCAGAACGATAGCTGCTAGTGATTTTATGTGGTCATGGGCTGATCACTGTTTGCTAGTCAAAAAGCTCAATTTAAATAACCTGATAGATAAAGGCACCTAAATCAAAAGATTAGTTGTTGACATTGTCGCGCCCTGCACAGCATACACTATATAAAAAAACGATATTTAGACTGTTATTTCATCATCGTCATCATAAGCCGGAATACGTTCACTGCTGAGCATGCGCCTCCCTTACAAAGCGCCCCTTTTGACCGGCTTTGTCTATTGCATCGAACGGCTCCCCGCGATTCTGAATTTCATAATGCCGTTTCTTTGCTTAGGACAAAAATGTTAGTTTATTTATTGTTTGATTAATATTATTATTTCCTTTATTCATTTAAATCCTCGGGTCTAGCCCGGACATTTGAGAGGCATTGGTGGGGCCTAAGCTAACACCAAGAGGCCCTTTTGAGTATAAAATTAACTACAACTATTACAAGGCATGGTATGGCATATTATAAACTATTTTGTTTACAAAGGTTAAAAATAAATCTGGGCTATTGTGGTGAACTTATGATGGATTGATGTTTGGTTTATGGAATGAGAAAACGGCACCTGCCAATTTTGCCTCATGTCAAAATGTTTGAGGCAGGTGATGACTTGCCACCCACTAAATGGGCTCCCTATAGTGGCTACCGCATATTGGTGCCCAGGAAGCAACATTGGTGTGGGTGGCTTAGGGTGTCGAGAGGTGTGCTGCACTTTCACTGAGCGCTACTCGCGGCGTTATGCCCTTTAACACTTCCACCCTGGAGCTTAGGTTTTAGCTCTTGCGACTTCCACCCCCGGACAGCCAGTTAAGGCAAGCCAGGGGTCAGGGGTCTCATTTAGCCCCTTGGAATCAGGGTACGCGGTGTCGCCACTCACCGACGGCTCGCCACAAAGCCGCCCCTGCGTTATGATATTATTATGACTATAATAATAATATGATTAATATTATTATTATAGTCTATTATTTTAGCGCTAGTTACGACAAAGAGAACATTTACCACCAAATGAAATATATGATTATGTTTATGGCCTTGATTGAATTACGCAACCGACTAAATTAGATCAAGAACATGACGGGATTATTATCCCTGTGGTTAGCACGACCAGTCGCCTAATGCACGCATACCCTCAATTAGGAGTTAGGTACTATGAACGCCTTCGGCGTATTTATTTCGGTATTGAGGAAAAAATAAGGCGTAATTTCATAATATTACCTATAGGATGGGAGGATTTGGGAAAGCGCCTGTAACCGCGTTCCAGGACCTTTCACATAAGCTGAATAACAATGTTAAAAGGACACGTTTTCTAGGTGAGAAGTCAATGGGAGGATGTTAAATTAATTCACTTGTGCTAAAAGCTTTTCCTCCGAATCTTTTATTCGACGAACTTTGGGATTTTCTCTAAGTATAGAAAGAGAAAAAATCTTCGATTATTGGGAAACTGTACCTATATTTTTTTGTAGATGTCTATTGTCTATTTTATTTTAAGGAAACTATAATAGAAACTATACAGCAGAGAAAAATGTACCTACGAAGCGTCGTCACTCATCAGCGAAAACCATGGCCTTTTTTTTTTTTTTTTTGAACGGGCTAATGCTGTTGGTCTCTACCGACCTTTACAGCGTCACCGGGCGGGAGGGCAGGCGCTTAAGGCACCCAACCGTCAAAAGTGGGAGGCAACTAGCACAAGGGCACCCCTGGGGTGCGAGCCTCGGCTTGGGCCGTTGCCGGGATAAGAGGATCGAGAAGGCTACGTCCACTGGAAGAGTGGACCCTATGGAAAGAACGAAAACCATGGCAGGCTCTACTCAAATATATATACCTAGAGCAGATTTAAAACTTACAAAACTGCGGTCGCACTACATAGGCGTCCTCAAATAGTCCCAAAAGCGCCCTAACACCACTGTGTTCACTAGTTGGAAATATATCATTGCTCCAACATAGTAAAAACTTCATAAAGGCATACTCACAGCGAAAGGCGTGCTTTTAGCCGTCCGTTTGTACGTAGGCGTTGTCTGAACGAAACTGAGCGACAGATTGGCGCCCGGGGATATTGGGACGTTGAATGGGGAGGCTTGCTCTGAAAAGATATTGCGCATTTTGAGGGTAGTTTGATAGTTTGCACGTGTTTCGATGAGAAATATCGTTGGGATATCCGCTATTAATATTTACGATGCTGTTGGTAAAGTATAGATACTATAATAGGTTAGTTTTAGACCTGAACGGATGTGGGAAAAAGAAAAGTAAGTTGGGTTGATAAAATCCAAGTTATTCTTTTTTTTTATGAGATGAGTGGCATACAAGCAGGCGGCCCACCTGCTGGTAAGTGGTCACCACCGCCTATGGACATCTGCAACACCGAAGGCATTGCCGGTGCGTTGCCTACCCTTAGAGAGGACACTTTTAACACTTTGCTTGAAGCTCCCCATATTCGCGTGCGTTCCTATAATATACCTATTGCCGTAAGACAACAGTCGTTCTGTCTTGTCGAATTCATTCATGTTAATTACCGGCCTATTGCATTAGACCATCATCGTCATCTTCCCATCCATCATTGCTGCATTGCTTCTTTACATAACTGGTTATATCCATCGATATGTTAGGTATTATGAGGTAGGTAAATCACTATAGCTATGCTCTGTGTTTCCCTGCGAGATACGCTCCGGAACGAAGAGATCCGCAGGAGAACTAAAGTGACCGATATAGCTCTTAGAATCAACAACTTGAAATGGCACATCGCTCGCAGAACTGACAACCGATGGGGAAGAAAGAAAGGTTCTCGAGTGGCGACCACGAACCGGCACGCAGCGGCCCACCCACTCGGTGGACCAGCGATCTGGTGAAAGCCACAGGGAGCCGATGGATGCAGAAGGCGAGCAGACGCTCAAAGTGGCGCTCTATGGGGAAGGCCTATGTTCAGCAGTAGACGTCTTCAGGCTGTTGATGATGATGATGAAATCACTATAAGGACACAGGAAAGTAAAGCAGGTAATAAAAACATTTACTTGACTGGCTGGTCATCTGCGATTCCATACTCTTTATGATTTTCTGATACTCCTTCAGCTGCTTGTGTTGTTTCTGGCACAGTTCGGTCATGCGTTTCAATTCAGTTCTGGCTGTGTGAAATTTTTTCGTCTGAAAAATACACGCAACAATTGAGGCTGAAAAAGAGACGGAAGATTAGAATTCTTTTTATTTATTTTTTTATTTATTTATTTCAGTTTCGATTCTTGTCTGGTTTATCGTCTTTAATAAGTTTTTTTTTAACCAATCCGGGCTTTGAGATGAATAAATATTTAAATAGCAAACAACAAAGCAACAAACAAAGCTAATAAAACTTACCGGCTTATTTTTATTAGGTAGGCACTTACCTACTAATCTTACACCTCAAGATCGCTCTCAAAATTAAGATCGTTAGTTCGTTCATAAAATGAAATGCTCATCTAAAAAGAGTTTAAAAACAGGCTTGGTATAAAAACTGTAAGTACCTACAAGTGTACCTACTTATAGTATACCTACCTACGTACCTATATGTAGATCTAGATACGTAACTTATGGTGAGACTTTAAAGAAATGTTGAAACACTTAATAGCATTTTACCGACTGCAATAAATAAGAGAGTAGCCGACGTCTATGCTGTCTCTGAAACTGCAAAACTTCACAGCACTTTTTAATGAATTCCTCCGGTTCCGTGAAGTAATCTTGAATGTCTTGGTTCATCTTAAAACAATGAAGCGTTTTAGCAACAAGAAAATATTTAAACCAAGTTACATTTATTTTTTATTTTGTAACATTACATACTTACATCGGGTACGAGTTTCATGATTGAACATGGCACACGGCATACTAAGCAGGTGGTCTCTTTTGTTCCTTAAAATAAAACGGGTATTATGTAACTTAGTGCAAAATAATTTTACAGAAATATTAGGTAGGTACTAACCGTTATCCAAACAGTTGTTGCAAAACATGTGACCACATGATGTTAAATGTAAAGTAATTCCTGGTTCTAATTGAAGAAAGCAATGATTACAGTGAATCCAATCCATCGTTAATTAATTAATTGCCGTCATCACTAATTAAAACAAAATAGCATTGCTTTTAATCTTTACCTACGCTATGCACTACAGATTAGAGCAAACACAATAAAAAAGTTAATTTTTTCACCCATTTTATTTTACTGGCTTTAGTCGATTGGCCATATCGCCAAGAAACACAAGAGACGCTTTTAAAATATTTGTGAGTTTTACCAAGGTTTTACGTTGGATTGTACCATTTCCCATACATTTTCCAGTTTTTCATATTAGTTATTTATTTTGAATACCTAATAATTTAGTATAGTGCAGTACCTACCTAATAATGTAAAGATAAACTTTTTACAATATTATTTAGAGGTTTTATGCAAATAAGTATTAAAAACTTTTTTATTTAGTTTGGCTGGCGGAAAAAAGGAGGTGAGTTATTTACTCACCTCCTTTTTTACTTTGTTATTTACTTATTTACTTAGGTAAGTACTTTTATGTATTTTTAATTTATTGGAAAAGGTGAAGTATAAAAATCAGGTAGCAATAACACGAAGCTGGCAAAAGCACAAGACGTGCGGCGCTATTCCTCCAGCGCGCGCGGACAAATGCACTAAAGAAAGCGCGAACCCAAATTCCCTTGGGAAAACTTACTTACCTTTTTTAAATGCTGGGTATGAAAAGCCACGTAAAACTATGAAGTTCTCAATTCTCGTTTATTTAGGTAGGTACTTCTAAACAAGCTTACTTAGTGGGTTCGGAGTGCGTAGATCATTGCATGAATGAATGAATGAATAAGTTTAAATTGGAGAATAATGCTGATGGGTTCAATCAACACATGTCATGTTCGTTTTTCAGCTGGCTACATATACCTATACACAGTCGTGGCGACAAGTACCTAATACAAGATTACTATACTGACATTGATGTCTCCAAAGCCGCAATGGATGGATTCATTCCTACGTGGTGTATCACACACAGAACACTGTTGGTGCGGTATCTGGACAATAACAATGAATGATAACACGTGAATATAATAAAGAAGTCGCTGTTACGAGCATCAGTTGTGACTTGTGCTTAACGGTGGACGCGCGTGGTCGCCTTGACCATGATTTCAAAACTTATATTTTTCATAGCCTTGACCTGTGCTTGTGCCAACGCCAAAAAAACATCATGTATGTTTTTGTTTTCTTTAAATTAGCTGTACGACATAGCGTAAATATACACCTATATAAATCCTAACAGTGGCCAGTGCCAGTGATTTTTGTATCACAAAAAAATAACATTAGAATTTTATTCGGATCGAGAAGCAGGAAGTTCGAATTTAGAATGTGTCGCGCAGCGACACGAATTTAATAATATCTTGTTTTTTTTAATTAAGTATTATTCTTCACCCAATTACATTTCACCACCATTTCACCTTAAAATAATATGAAGTTTTTTACACGTAAAGAGTTTAGGCACAGTTATTATAGGTAATATTTACATTGGTAGGTATCATTGGTGATGTAGCAAGGAGCGTAGGTACTTTACTTTTATTTTTTGTATTTTCTTGATTATTAATGATAGCTCAATATTTTAAACTTAAGCGATCATTTTATTATAAATTGTAATGTGATTTTTATATTTGTCAGACAAAATATGTGTGCCGGCGCAGTATTTGAAGGACTGCGAGGAGATGCTGGAAGTACAAACGAAGTCCAAAGCTTCTTTGGAATGTATCCCAGCTAGAGACAGGTAAAGAAAAAGTTTTTATAATAGATTCCGAAGGCTTATTTGCGATCTGCATTTTGCAGCCAAGCTTTATAGTTATAGGAATTAGAAATCCTTCATTTGTCGTATAGGCAAGCGGTTAGCCGTAGACTTAGCAATGTAAATGGAGCGTATTCTGTGTGGTTAGTCTTCGCGTCAGATTTTTAGGTCGCTCGAAGGCTTCTGGCTTGGCTTAAAGCTGCTATATTCGCGGATCCACTATCTCACTCGCGCATTGCGACATTTTTGAACATGTTAAATACATAACTGAATTTACTTATAAAAAATCTGGCTAACCTTCTCATGAATAACATTAGGTGTAAATGTTCAACAAAAATATCATAAGTATCCAAATAATACCAAACAAGATTTCATAAAGTATTTGTATACATAGTTAAGTACCTATTACAGTTACGATAACATACAAATATTTTATTACGGTATTAAAGTTTTTTTCTTTATATATGCAGGTTTTTATGTATGAAAACTAGTTTGGTTAGACATTTTTGTTGAGCATTTGTAATATTATTTATGAGAACATAGCTTAGCCAGTTTTTTCGTAAGTAATTTAGTTATTTAATACCTTCAAAAATGTAATGCGCCAGCGAGATAGTGGATCCGCGTATATAGGTTGTCTTGTGACAAAAACAGCTGTTATGTAACGCTTGTGTAACGCACTATCGAGCTGGGTTTAATCACTCGACACTAGGCATGGAAATGACTGCTACTTTAAAATCATTGTCATTTCATCATATGATTTATTTTACTCACTGTGATTTCACCTGCGATTTTTCACAGCCTGTGATTTTTCATATGCCTAATGAATTTATGATCAATGGCGATTGGCTGTGCTTTATGAAATGGAACAGAGATGTGATTTAGGAGCAACCTAGTGAAGTTGCGACCTGCTACAAATGATTTCAAGTAATCTAACGCTACTCTCTTAAGTTAAACAAGATCAAAGTTCACCGGTACACCACAATGTTAATAAAATTATACTCTTTAGGTCTGTTTGTTTACTGAAGCACAAATAAAATTATAATTTTGTTTTGATATTCACCGCTTATGCTACTATCGTATTATGAAATCCGAAGCCACGATTCAATTAAGTGTGATTATCACACTGTGATTTGTAGCAGTGTCTGACAAAAAGTAGCAGAGTGATTTATGAAAAATAAAATCATTATGATTTTTCACCTGCTCCTTGTGATTTGATCCATGCCTACTCGACACCACTGAATTTTAAATTTTCACTCTTACAACAGTGGAAGATTCATCCAAGAGTGGAATGAACACATGGTGAGGAAAGCGGCAAGTTGAAGAATCACATTACTCGAGGACATTGTGCATTGGCCATTTTTTATATCTCGCACTTGTTAGCCAATTCCGTGGTCAATTGTATGATAAGTAGATAATAGATCGCTGTGTTCTCGTAGTCATACTAGTTTGTAATACCTACGAGTATGACCACGAGGATATAAGTCATATGGTCTTACACATAAGTACTCCCATTTCTGTACATCCTGTGAGGAAAACAAGTGCTAACTCCGTCAAAAGGCTCATCAACATATCTTGCAAGAATGGAAATCTCGCTCGCTTCATGCGTTCATTCTTATCACGCACCTGCAAGATGTGGAATAGGTAATCTTCCCCCGGAAGTATTCCCGCATTGCTTCAATATGCAGTCTTTTAAAAAGGGTATCAAAAAAGCCTTACTGAGCTGGCAAAGCGTCGGCAACGCCCCTAGTGTTGCAGATGTCCATATAGGCTGCGGTTACCGCTTTCCATCAGTTGTCTGTCGGTCTTAACATAAAAAAAAACTATTGGAAGAAAAAATAAAGAGCTAAATAAAGAGCTAGTAGGAATTAGACAGAACTTCGTATTTAGTTAGGTACCTACCTACCAACAAAATTATCATAGGTTCCCGGTGAGGGTCGTGTCTCAACAGTGGGAACATTATAGGCTGGTAATAATAATTGTAACTATTCCTAATATCTACGTTTTTAGAGTCATGTTGCCAATTTGTCTTAAAAATTTAATCGGTGACAAACCTATGGTCTACCTACCTAAGATTTTAATTTATCTGCCTTTTTAGGGTTCCGTACTCAAAGGGTAAAACGGACCTTATTACTAAGGCTCCGCTGTCTGTCTATCTACCTGTCCGTCTGTTACCAGGCTGTATCTCATCATCATGAACCATGATAGTTAGACAAGTGAAATTTTCACAGATGATGTATTTCTGTTGCTGCTATAACAACAAATACTTAAAAAAGGCATAAAATAAATATTTAAGAGGGCTCCCATACACCAAACTCGATTTTTTTGCCGTTTTTATAGACAATGGTACGGAAGCCTCGTGCGCAAATCCGACTCGCACTTGGCCAGGTATTTCTATAATATGTGCCTATACGTATCTTATTGCCTAATACTGTAGTTGAAATACAAAATAAATAAAACAGTCCAACTAGGTAGGTACTTAAGTACCTAGTTGAAGTCTAAATAATATAGCATTATATTATCTGTTGAAGTTAAAATTTATTGACCAATGTAGCTTCAAAGTCTATCCATATACTTACTTGCGTTGTCTGTAAATATTTACCATCTACACAGATCTGCAACTCATCGCTTCTTAGAAACTTATTGCCAAAACAAAAGAAACTATCTGAAACAATAACAATAGGCTACGTCTTGATATGTATTCATGCCGAGTTTCCAACTTATGCGGAAAGTGTGCCAATGATATATTTCTTCAGCCTGTCTGGAATAGAGTTATCTGAGGGGCAGAACTTTTTTTTTATTACCACCCTGCCCATAGCATGCGCACTAAATTTTCTCGACACTTTTTCTCGTGACAGACCGTGACAAGACTATGGGTAGCGCCTAAGTGTGTCTCACTCTAACAACAACGACAAGTTGTTGACCAATTAGGATGGGTTCTTGATCCATACTTAAGGTACCAATGGTTTAAAATGCTAACAAATTGTAACCAATGGTCATAATTTGTAAGAAGTTTTAACCATTGGTACCTTAACTACGGACCAAAAACCCCACCCTTAGGAGCTACGCTACCATAGTCTTGTCCCGGTCTCTCACGAGAAAAAGTGTCGAGAAAATTTTATCGTGGTGCGGAGGCTGGTCGTTTTATGTAGGATTTTTGATGGATGATCCAAGTCCAAGACGATCCAAGTCGAAGTTCTTTTAGTAAATCTTTCCAAATCATACTTGCGAAAAACTTTTTGAAGAAAATCTTTCTTTCCCTTTCGTAGGCTAGTGGTCACTTTTGGTACCTACCGAAATTTAAACCCGCAGGCTTCTGTCTTTATGCCGCATGTACATTACACTAAATTCAGACCCCTAAATTATAAAGACACTAGTGTAATGTAATCGCATTCAGGCAGTTAGGGCCCTAAATTTAGGGAGATGTATATGGTGCTTTTAGGTATTTGCTACCCAGTTAGTTGCCTAATTAGGCACCGATTTAAGACCCTAACTAGGAGTCTCAGTATAGTGTAATAGGTCTTTAAAGACTGTTATCGAGATAATTAAACGAACAGAGAACCATCTCTAATTTTTTTATCATCATCATACAAAAGCTGCTAAAAGGACGGAACATGGAGTCCATGTTCAACAATCGTTTGGTCATGAAGCGTTTAACGGTCCATGACTGTCAAAGTCTTTTCTTTACCACGCCATTTTCTCTTCCACATAAATACCTCAGAAATAGTATAGAAAGAAGCAACATCATCATCACGCTCATCACCCATCGATCATCTGTACGTTGTCTGAAGAGTGGATACATTTAAAATAAGGCTAGGTATAGGTTTACATATTTCAACGGTTAAAAATCACTCGAGTTTTATTCCATCATCAGGGTGGACTGCCTCAACTATGTGCAGCAGCGGCAAGCAGACCTGGTCCCAGTAGACCCTGAAGACATGTACGTAGCTTCCAAGATCCCCAACCAGGACTTCGTGGTCTTCCAGGAGTACAGGACTAATGAGGAGCCTGATGGTAAGTTTCAAAATGCAAGTATAATAAGTAATATTATCTCGAAATTAGCGAGTATTTTTTGTGCATCAATCATCATCATAATACTTTTCTTAGATATACATTACATTGTAATGTATGTAAGTAGGTATTATGATTATCTAATGATTAGAATGACAATAGTGAAGCTGTTCTGCTCTAGACTTTATCATAGGCTAAATTAGAGAACCCTTTTTTATGCAATTGATAGCATGACATTCGCCAGATGCCTTAGTTAAGTAGGTACCAAGAAACTACCCCATAACATTCGCCTGTTCCACATATCCCGACATTTTTTTCCACTTTTCGCTACCCGCCTAGCACGAAAGGCAGGGAAAACTGTCTTTCCCGTTTTATGCCACTCGCTTCATACTTGCTTCCTCGTCAAGTGGAGTAAAACCGGGGAAAGACAATTTTCTGTACCATCCGTGCTATCGCGGGCAGCTTTTCCCACTCATCTCCACGATTGTATTGTAATTATTCAAGTTGGCAATACCCCCCCATATTTACACTGCAAAATCCTGCATGGTAACTGCTTTCTTCTCTTTCCTTTGATACTTCTTTTATAACATCACCATTTAACGTCTGGGCCACACAGTAAAAAACAATGCAATGGGTAGGTACCTAATTTTAAAAAATTAAAGCCTTTTTGCCTATTTATAATTTTAAATTTACTAGCTATCGAAACAGAGCTATAATTTGTATAATTTGTTAAAAACAGGAAAAAAGCTTAAGCACAATTTGATATCATGCTATATATTCGATAAGACACATTACAAGTGTCGAAACTTTCGAATCCAACTTCGAAAAGTTACGTAACAAGAGAAAGTTTTATACGGGCTCAAATTGCATCTAGAAGTACCTATAGATACTTACCAATTGCTTTTAATTACGATAACAAGCACTTTTATATCACTTTACTGCTGGACAGAGTTAAACCAGTTCAAGGTTCAAGACGCGCGTGAATCTTCCAGGCAAGCAATATGTACCATCGCCATCGTAGACCTTTCCATCAGGGAGCCCGCGGTCAAATGTGGGCCTTAAAAAAGGTTGACAATAACTTGTTTATAAAATCGTTTAAATGTGAATTAACATTAGGTTGCTTAAAATAAAATGTTGAATCACGAACCTAAACTTAAAAATGTATTGATAACACTAAGCATAGGTAGGTGGTACCTACTACTATTATAAATCATAAATCTTTATCACCAATTACTATTTTGACTCGACCTGCGACCAAGTTAATCACATTGCGCGAATAGACAGTATTTTATTTACTTACCTACATTATAATACTGGAGTAGATACTAATTCTTCATCATCATCATCATCAGCATCATCATCATTATCATCATCATCATCATCATCATCATCATCATCAGCCTAAAGACATCCACTGCTGAACATAGACCTCCCCCATAAAGCGCCACTTTGAGCGGCTGCTTGCCTCCTGCATCCGTCGGTTCTCCGCGGTTCGGTCCACCTAGTGGGGGGCCGGGCCACGCTGCGTCTTTTACTGGAGAACCTTTCTTCCCCATCTGTTTTCAGTTCCACAAGCGATGTGGCCTGCCCATTGCCATTTCAACTTCTAATTCTAAGAGCTATATCGGTCACTTTAGTTCTACTTCGGATCTCCTCATTCCGGAGCTTATCTCGCAGGGAAACTCCGCACATAGCCATCTCTCTCCATAGCTCGCTGCGCGACTCTGAGCTTACTCATAAGGCCAACAGAATACTAATTAGTAATTGTATTAACATGTAAACATTGCTTATGAATAATTCACTATTGACTATCAATTACTAATGCATTTAAGTCACGCAGTTAAAGTTTACATTTTAAGATAAGTTACATTTTACAAATTAATAAGCTAAAAACTTTTCACCTCACTACAGCGAGGAAAATGCAAGAAAAACAGCTAAAAGGCTAAGAAAATATTAGTTTTTAGCTTATTAATGTAGCTATGGGTGGCGGTAACCCTTAACATCAGGTAAACGACTAGCTCGTCACGTGATTCAAGAAAATTAAAGAAAAAGTGTTTTTCATCCATTTTCCATGCAGTCGCCGTGCTGGATAGCGTATTGGTTATATACTCTTTGGTGCCGGACAGTGCGATGATACTAAAAATGAGGTTGGTGAACGAGAAAAAGATGGTAACTTTTAGGAGGTAGTCTGTGGTATTAATGAGTTTTCAGTGGACTGGCAATATCAATAAGGTTAAATTCGGGCAGATCTGTGGTTAAATCCTCAATTCTTGACGAGAAAATTATTGAATAGAAACGTTCAAATTTTAAAAACACTTTCCACGCTAGCGATTAAAATGCTTTTTTGCGCCCAGATTTTGAATGACAAAGAGAATCTTTCCGAGCTAGTGAGGTGAAAAGTTAATTCCCATTGTGTCATATAATATGTTTTTTATTACGCAGCTATGGCCAATGATCAAACCTTATTGGAGTTTCCATAAGGTAACCAATGTTTAAAAATGCTAACAAATTCTAACCAATACTACGGATCAAAAACCCACCCTAGAATTAAAACTATATTAAAAACGTTTTGTCTTGAGTAAGTTTATACTTAACCCGTAAGTGTCCATAGGCTACGGTGCCCATCTTCCCATTAGGAGAGTCGTATGCTTGTTTGCTACCTATCCCATAAAAAATAGTACTTATTCAAATTCAAATTATTTATTTATATCAGATCAAGATTCATAATATTAAATACAATCCTATTACTATTATTATTCTGCAATTATTGTTATTATTATAGAATTACAATCACATCACAATTACAAATCATCAATTAAAATAGGTTACATCAGACTAAATAAAATTACTTTACTTAATATAAAAGTAACTTAAACTTAATATAAAAGATTTTAGATTTTAAGTTCTTACTACAAAGTTTCCTAATTACTTAAATCTAGAAAATGCTGAGCAGGGAACGGGCATTACCTTAATTAACGTCCAAAACTCCCGTCTTTTTTACCCGCTCATTAAAGAGTAAAGCACATCTGCCATTACTAACTAGAAGCTCGGAGACTCCTGAGGGAAATCACTTCAGGTATCCAACGATGTCAATTTCATGAGCACTTTGGTTGTTTCTTTAACGTTTTCTATCTCATTTTGTATGGCCCAAGGATATCTGTTGAGATTGAACTAGGTGGTAGGACTTTTCTGCAAAGTTCGTCTAGGTACCACCGCTTTGCCAGTTATTCTGCCACCAAGCAGTAGTGTAGCTAGTGAAACTACTGGGTAAATGAGACTATGAATTCTCAGGATGACATACGCAGTGCCGTGTCACGCAAAACTATATTAATTTAGAGTTCCGAGTGACACACAGGCGAACAACTAGCTTGTCACGTTATATATTTACACAAACAAAATCATTATATTTGTACTTAACTAGTCAAAACACGTCGACTTCATTAAAAAATCTAGATACCCATTTAGATTTCCTGATATAAGGCATCCCCCATAAAACGTCACTTGAGACGCTTATCATAGGGTGGTGGGGGTTGCCCTAATCACCATGCACGCTTGGCACGTCTTTAATGTACCGAGGAGAATGCGGCTGCCCACTTTCTGGATATTCCCTTAGCTGTGTCGTTACATACCTAATAACTATGAACTACCTTAGTAGCCTAGGACCAAACACAAAGGACAAACCCCATTTTTTTTTAGAATTAGAAATAAGTATTACGTACATTTTGAGTGTTAACCTTCATAACAATTTTTTTGCTTCAGGACTTAAAGAAAGTCCTGAGAAAAAGTTAGCCATTATGTACATACTAGCAGCGCCCCGCGGTTCCACTCGCGTTCCTACAGGAATCGTTTCCGTTTTTGGAATAAAAAGTAGCCTATGTTTTAATCCAGGGTATAAGCTACCTCCATACCAAATTTCATCCAAATCCGTTCAGCTGTTAGAGCGTGAAAGAGTAACAAACATACACACATACACACATACGCACAAACTTTCGCCTTTATAATATTAGTGTGAAGTGTGATAGTGTGATACGTCATATACTTACGTGTGTTAATGATAAAATTAATAATTGTCGTAGCGCCCTTCCGGTATGAAGCTGTTATAGTGGTCAACAAGGACTTGCCGATCAACAACTTGGACCAGCTCAAAGGTCTGAAATCTTGCCACACTGGAGTCAACAGAAATGTCGGATATAAGGTAAGTTTGAGGCCTTTTCTCTAATTTAATCTAAAAATTTACTAATCAAATTAAGCATCTCTACTAAACACAAATTGGCAATCAGCCGAAAGCTTTTCACTCGTACCGAAATAACGCAATTACGTTATAGCAGGTACTTTGTTAGATTGTCGTCCAATTATCTTTAGACTCAAGATAAACTGAGAAATCTCTGTCAAATTTCCATCACGTCTCGGTAGTCGGTATACTTTAGATTTTTAAGATCCAATTTGTGAGATATAAAAAAATCTAGGTACTTACTTGAATAAAGCTGTAGATAATTTACATAATAATTGATTTGCATGAGAATAAGAATGCAAGTAAAATACTCAATCACACATCAAAAGTACAAGTTTTTATGCAAAAGTGTGCATATAAGTATTTATGCCAATTTGAGTTCAAGGCAGACATGTTTTTTCTGCCGGTTTGTGGCAAAAAAAATTATATGGAATAAGGTATACTTAGCTATACGTAGGTACACAATCACGTCTGCCTTTTCATTATAGTCAGTCTCACTGGTAGATAAAGGTCTAGATTAAGTACTGCTGCTAAAATACTGTGATACTTATAATAATATGCATTTAATAAAGAAAATTAGAAACCAAGTCATTTTCAGCTTGAAGACGTCCACTGCTGAACATAGGCATTAACTTAGTCTATACTGTCTTATTACTTTATTATGATGTTTAATAATCTACACGTATGGTGTTGTAATTAATAGTATTATACCTATAGTATCTACAGATGAACTGCCTCGACTTATGCTATACAAATAACAATAAACAGCAACCTACAAACTTTGATGGAAGATTATCCCCCTCCGGTCGACTTGAGTCACTTCCGTTCCGTCCAAGCCTTCAAAACATGCCTGTTGTTATATTGTGCTACTTTTGATAACATAAAATCGAACTACGAACGAAAGAGGAAAGTAAAATGTTTTAGAACTTGCCATAGCCGCTCTAGATATGTAGGTAGTGATTCCAGTGATTTAGAATAGACATCAAAAATAGATGCATGGGTCAAGCATAAGATCATTCATATAGCAGAGCACCACGCACCTCGACTAAAGTATTTGACGTAATATGCATGCTTATTAAAAGGGATGATCAGAATGCACAATAAGATAACTAGACTGGAAAAAACTCAAACACTTGCAATACCGATCGCGATAGTATTGTAATTCAAGACACAAGACAATGAATGGAACATGAGATGTTCCAGAGGAAATAAAAAAATAATGCATTCAGAACAATGCTACTTGAATCCTATTATTAGTTATTCCTTTGTTCTCAACCTGTGGCACATTATTAGTAATTGCCATGACCAATCCAAGAAAATATGAGAAACAATTTTAGAACGAAACTCATTGCAAAAGCATACACTGTGTAGGAAGGACAAAACATAAAAGTTGAAGAAAATCGATGAATATTTTTAAACATTATGACGATTGCACTTGTAAATATTCCCTTCCACTTATCGAACCTTCTTTATGAGTGGAAAACGAACAGACAGCCCACCTAATGTTAAGCGGTACTGTCACATATAGACATCTTCAACATCAGGGGCGCTGACGATGCGTTGCTGACCCTCAAGGAATGTATCAACATTATTAAAGGACATGAAAATAATATAGGATTATTCAACTATTTTTGAACAGATACCACTAACAATGCTGATGAAACGCGCTGTCTTCCCGAAAATGAACGACCACAGCATTTCACCCAAGGAGAACGAACTCCGAGCATACTCTACATTCTTCAAGCAATCCTGCATCGTCGGAACGTGGTCGCCAGATCCCAAGACAAATTCTCACTGGAGTAAGTTACGTATTTAAATAACACATATAGTATCTATCAAACACATGTTAGAGGGTAGGGATTAAGTAGTATCGTCTAGTACCGTAGTAGATGACAAAATAGATTTCCCTATGCACTAAATGTATGCTGTACGTGAACGTATCAAGAATTCTAGACTGCCTGAAGAAATAAGTAAAATTCAAAATCAATAGCTGCAAATGTCAAAATCTTGCCGGTCAAAAAAGGTATATTATACATATATTTAATATCGTATCCATTAAAAAATAAAAATTCTATCTAAATTCTTAAATTGGATACGTGCTCCATTTGCAAACGACTATGATTATCCTCTAAAGAAATCTTCAAACACGTAGTTTCCAAGAAGGCAATACCGAATTAAAAACTCAAGGGAATCGTTTGAGGCCAGTACTGTTATTGCAAATCTAGATAAACTCGAATCGAAGCGAGCAGAGCAATACAGTTGAATGCAATTTCCCTTTGACCGGGCGAGATTAAAGGGGTCTGAAAAACCCGGTGGGGGCTTTCAACCTTGCTCCAGTTTAGCAGCAAGCTTCTGAAATGCGAATAGATATATTGCGGAAATGCGAATAAGTATAGATATACCGTTTGAAGTATCTTTTTGATATTAAACTTTTGGTGTTTGCCTGCGGAGGATTGGGGTATTGTGTTTTCATTTTCAATGAGTTGGAAAATTTTAAAAACGAGTGGCTTGTTTATTTTTTCGCTTTAATTTTTGTGTGGTAGGTAAAACTTTGGTTAGTCGAACGGAGTTTTGAGTTTTGGGGTGAATATCATTTTGAGTGTCTTGTTCGGTTCAGTATAATAATTGTATGAGAAGATATGTGTGTGTCGTTGACATGGTAGGACAATAGACTCGACTCCTAGCCCCAGAAGAAGTACTGCTTAATTTCATAGAACTGCTTGCATATCCAAGACAATGGATTTGCTTGGTTAGAAAAGTGTTGTTTTTACGCAAAACCGGATGATTTGTCCAAGCCCAAAACTAAGCAAGCATTTTTAATTTTTAGAGGCTCAATACAGTCAGCTTTGCGCTTTATGCGAGCACCCAGAAAAATGCGACTACCCCGACAACTACAGTGGATACGACGGTGCCCTCAGATGTCTAGCACATAACGGAGGCCAGGTGGCTTTCACCAAAGTCATCTATGTTAGGAAGTTCTTTGGGGTAAGTACATAAGTTAAAATTTTAGTTGAATAAGCAGACCACATAGGTTTTAGTTATTTTTTCTTTTTTTTCTTTTTCGACTGTCTCCGAGTGTCTACTGATGTGATTTCTTTTTTAATTCTATTGTTCCTACACGTTTACTTCGTTTGCCCTCACGCACGACATTATGTATTTTTTGCCTATTAAGTAATTAACCGCTAAAACGAATTTCAATGCTTGCCAAGAAGTCGGTCCCTAAAAACATCACTTGTTTTTCACGAATTTTATCATCATCAACATTAACAGCCTGAAGACGTCCACTGCTGAACATAGGTCTCCCCCACAGAGCACCACTTTGAGCGGCTGCTTGCCTCGTGCATCCATCGGCTCCCCGCTGTTTTCACCAGGTCGTCGGTCCACCGAGTGGGGGGCCAGCCTGCTCTGCGTCTTCTGGTTCACGAATTTAAATACCAAGAATTCTAATAGGATCAAAAATATATTAATTTTCGTCTAGTTACCAGTAGGAACAACTCCCGCCAGCCAATCCTCAGAGAAGCCTGATGATTTCCACTATCTTTGCGCGGACGGGTCTAAAGTCCCGGTCAGGGAGAAGGCATGTTCATGGGCAGCCAGACCTTGGCAAGGACTGATCGGGCATAACGACTTGCTCGCCAATCTTTCACCTTTGAGGGAAAAGATTAGGCAACTTGCTGACGCTGGTAAGTGTACCAACCTCCCTGGGCCCTAATTCTCTATGAAAACTCAGATTCCATACGATCCAAAACCACGTCGTTATCGTGTCTTGTTCAAATCGTGTCCAAGCATTAGAAATACCTTCACTTTTCATTAAAGTTATGTTTGTTTTTAATAAATATTGACATAATTAGCGGTTGTAACTTTTAACGTTTTGATGTTTCGGAACGCATTTCAGTGGAACATTATGATTTTTGACAGATCAAACCGCGCGAATTTCACATTTATGTTGCGCGGTTTCGTTTTCATTTCCTAGAGAATACATTTTTGCAGATTTCTTATGTAAGACAAGGAATTCGCGAATCGTAAAGTGGTCATACAAAATTACCCCTGATTGTCAGAAGTGGTTTATATTTCTTTATAGCATGAATATTCTACCAGGTATAACTGCTGTCTATAGACATTAAGAACTGGATGGTCCAAAGAAACTACGAATTCAGTAAACCGAAAAATTATAGAATATTGATGCCCACACTGCGAGACTATATCACCGACGCAGCCGTTTACTGATACAATTAAATTATTATAAAGAACATGAAAGCTCTACGAGAAAATTTTACTGAGTAGAAATCTACTAAGATGTCTACTAAGAAAACTTTCTAACCACTGGGTGACTCTGGTGATGAAATAGTTCGATTGTTTTTAAGGTGCAAGCACAAAACCAGGATGGTTCACTAACGTCCTAGGACTATCAGAAAAAATACATCACGTAGCAGACAATATTCCGATTAAACCAAAGGACTATCTGAGCAAGGCCAACTATACAGAGGTCATCGAGAGAGGGCACGGACCACCAGAACCCGTCGTCAGGTAAATATTGATAGACACTTAAAGCTTCATCTAAAAACCACGTTACTTACAAAACAATGAAAAGATTCAAAATTAAAATGAAAACAATAATAATAAAAATGAATGAAAAGAATTCATAGTTACAGAGTCAGGTATAGGTAAGGTTACCCACCCACTGGCGCAGACCGCCCGGTGCGAAATAGTGAATGCTAGCGCGACCCTATCTCGCCTCATCCCGGCGGCGGACGGATCACGGGGGGGTTTTAGTGGGTTCGAGTCCCACATACCCCCTGCCATCACCACCGTGGTGGAAGGGAAGTGCAAAGGCATTTTATAAGGCCCCCCTAAAAAAAAAGAAATTTTGCTGCAAAAGTGCAAATCTTTATCCGATCAAAAATGTTTTAAATGTAGCCACAAATTAGATGGTACTCAAATCAATAACGTAAAATGAATTCCTAAGATTTCCAATGATGATAGAGATAGGAGAACATCAACACAGGTAAATCCAATAATGTATGTCATCAACGCCTGTTAACCCAATGTCGACGTCTAAATATACCCCTTATTATAAATCTAGTAGATAACGAATGAACAGTTCCCAAGGAATATAAATTGCAATGATAATAAAAATAAAAATCTTCTTGAAGGTAACCGGTGCCTTGTTCCTAGCTCTTGACTTTAATACTGAACCAAGTTTCAAAACAAATTACATGAAGGCCATTGGGTCGTCGAAAGGGTAAAAGACGAGCTTACCTAACTGGTTCCCACTGAATTTACATAGCCAAAACTTAACATATTTTTTGTAAAAGTTTCTACATCGCTATTTAAACTGAGGAGTATTAAATACCTTTATATTCGTCAGGTAAATTCGATATGGAATCATTGAATAGAGTTTGATTTTGAAGTTCGCGGCACTCTATTCCCTTTTTCGCTCTAAGCCTCTTGCAAAAGCTGTAGAGCTCAGTTTGAACCTTATAACACCTTCATAAGTATTGGGTGCTCCCGATTCTACCTGTTGGCATACTAACCTATTCCGTCGTTAGGCTATGCGTGACCTCAAAGTCTTTGAGTGCACTGTGCCCTATTTACCCTTTGACCAGAAGCTACGCCTAACGCCATAAAAGGCTTGCGAACCAAACTAAACGATGATTCGGAGTTATAAGGGTCAGCCTTTAAATTTTACTTATTACGATAGTGTCTATGGGTTGCTCCTAGAGATCCATAATTTTACTACCGATATATAGGGCATCCCAGTTAAGAGTCCGGGATCTATGTATGTGATCCTTGGGCGTTCTTATTATATTATGTTCCTTTCATAATCATCATCATCAGCCTGAAGACGTCCACTGCTGAACATAGGCTTCCCCCAATGAGCGCCACTTTGAGCGCCTGCGAGAACCTTTCTTCCCCATCCGTTGTCAGTTCTACGAGCGATGTGGCCTGCTCACTGCCACTTCAACTTGCTAATTCTCCAAGCTATATCGGTGACTTTAGTTCTCTTGCGGATCTCCTCGCTTTGTATCTTATCTCGCAAGGAAACTCCGAGCATAGCCCTCTCCAGAGCTCGCTGCGCAACTTTGTTCCTTTACTATTTCGTAATATGCCATTTCTAACTAACCGTTCATTTACAGGCTTTGTGTGACTTCAAACGTAGCATTAGCGAAATGCCGGGCAATGTCCGTGTTTGCATTCAGCAGAGACATTAGACCAAAACTGGACTGTGTTCAGGAAGCTACTGAGAACGACTGCTTGAAGAGCGTAAGTAACTTAGTTTAATCACAGATTATAATATTATACAGACGTGTAGTATCAGTATAATTTATGGTACCTGTAATAGACCCTCCATAATAAAGGACTCGCAACATCTTGCTCACTTGCCAAAGCTTAAACAGACATGCATGAGTAAGTCCATGAATAGGGCTTTGAAAAACGCCTCTTAACATTAATTCATCGTCATAGACATCACAATAATCATCAAATATTATTTCCCAATACATTTTGCCAATCCTTGTCTCAGATGACTAATTATATTACTACGTAGGTACTTAATCCTTGTCCCAAAAGGTCAGCAAGTTGTACACAAAATGTTATGGCCTGACGAAAATGTTATTTAGGAACAGCTCGCTGCTCACGTCTCGTACAACAAATAGATCCACTTGGAAATCTGCTATGGGTTAGAAGCTATTGCTATAGGAATCCTTTAAAATGTTTCTTTACCAAACAGGTGCAAGACAACGGTTCCGACTTAGCATCAGTAGATGATATGAGAGTAGCCGCAGCGGCTAAGAAATACAACTTGCATCCAGTTTTCCATGAGGTTTACGGCGAGGCAAAGACTCCAAACTACGCGGTTGCTGTTGTAAAGAAAGGGACAGCTTATGCCAAGATTGAGGACTTGAGAGGCAAAAGGTATGATGGTTCCATTGACTATAAATCCAGTAAACCAATGATACAACTTCCCCTCATACGAAAATTAGTGGTGTATTTCAACCAGTAACTTCTAATAAATACTATGAATTTCTAATAAATCACGGGAACCCGTTGATGTCTTTTGTTCCATCCTGCTCTGTTCTTTGTAATTTCGTATGACTTTGTCTCGTTTTGTTACCTCGCCCCCTGCCCGCGCAGGTGAGTCGTGTTTGTACGAGAAATTATGTTCACGAGCTATCAACGGACTTTATAATCTTTGGATGGTTCACATTCACAAATAATGGGGTAAAGTAAGTACCACCTAATGGGGATGCAACGTTTTGTTACCAGGTCCTGTCACAATTCCTACGGCACCTTTAGTGGTCTTGACGCTCCTCTTTACTACCTTATCAACAAGCAGGTCATCAACTCTGATCAAGTCAGTATTATCTTTAATTTTTCTTCAGGCAATTACTCTAACTACCTTTTATTTGAACACTGTGTTTTTTTATTTCAGTGCGTGAAGAATCTAGGAGATTTCTTCGCTGGAGGATCTTGCTTGCCAAGCGTTGACAAACTGGAGAACAACCCTAGAGGTATGATTCTCAAAAACTAACACTTTTTCGGATTGTGGCCTGAAAGTTCTATAAATATTTTCTACGCACTAGGGTGGATAATCATTACAAAAGAGAAACTGTATCCGTCAAAATCTGCAACTAATCAAGCATTATCACAGAATCTATTAAACTCCGCCAAATTATAAGTCTAGACAGACAGGAGTTACCTACTATAACTATATGTATACATTTGACTGGCCTGTTAGCTCAGTTGGTAGTAGCTCTGCCTTCTTTTGGTTGTGGGTTCGATTCCCACCCGGGACAAACATTTGTGTGATGAACATAGGTGTTTTTTCTGTGTGTATTGAATTGAATTCTATGTATGGACAAACAAAAAGTATAAGTATTCTATCAGTTATCGGGTTATCATAGTATCTACTACAAGCAGCGTACTGTGAGCTCTTAGCGCGATTCAAAACAGAGCCTAAACTGGATCGCTTGTCAAAATCCCCATACAAAAAAAACAAAGCTATCCAATATAGGCTCTGTTTAGAATCGCGCTAAGAGCTCACAGTACGCCCCCTGGTCTATGCTTAGTTTGGGACTAAATAGCGCTGTGCGAAATGTCCCCACATATTTATATTTATTTTATTTATTGTAGGCAAGCTGCGAATAATTTCAGCTTTATACTCTGCACTAAAATAGGAACTAAGGCGTCTACTAAATCTCGTCTAGTACATAAATTGATACGTCTGTTTGTTTGTGTACTTGTCAAGTCAAAACGGCTGAACCGCATTGGATGCAATTTTTCACACACGTATTCTTTATTTTTTTAAAAAACGCGGACGTAATATTTGAACCTGGGTACGTTGGCTTAATATTAGTTCAGAAACCACTAGGTTCTTTTAGTAGGTACCTTATCCACTTCATAAAAGGGAGAACTGTGATTTTTAGATAGTTTAAATAAACGATAACGTTGATCAAAATAGCAAGTGTGAATCAGCGGTAACCCGATAAACCAACGTACCCAGGTTCAAATCTTACTCGGGCCTGCATCAATCAATGTTAGGGCCAATTCAGAGCAGCAAAACGCTCGAGCATTTTGTTGCTCTGTCTGAATTGACCCTTATGTGCGGATTTCGCACTCGCTCTTACAACGGTAAAGGAAAACATCGTTAAGAAACCGGCATGTTCAAGTACCTATCACAAAATTCGAGAACACGTGACATCCACCAACCCGCACTTGGCCAGCGTGGTGGAATATAGCTTACTCTCTCCATTTGAGAGAAGACCCATGTCCCCAACAGTTGAGAACGATGATGACGAAACTCAAATTAACGTTTAGGGTACCTAAAAATATGTTCTGTTACAGGAGATGACGTTTCAAAGTTGACGAAACAATGTGGAACAGACAGCAGTCCAGTGAAATGTCTTCAAGAAGACCGCGGTGACGTGGCTTTTGTCTCAAGTAAGTATTTCGACAAAGAGGTCACACGAAGTATCCAACTTACCGGGCAGCGTTGGGAAACCTTCGACCTATGTTTTCGTGCAAAATACCCACAGTCTGAAAACAAGGGTTTTTTTATCCGGTCTATGTTGCCAGTTATGACTTATGGCACTACATGGTCTCTTACTAACAACTTCATCAGTAAGCTCAAATTCGCGAACCGCTATAAAGGGAGCTATGGGTTTCCTTACGAGATAAGATCCCAAATGAGGTGGTCCGCATCCGCATAAGAACTATAGCTCTAGTCACAGATAGCTCTTAGCATTAGCAAGTTGGAGTGGTACGGAAAATGCTGTTATTTTTTTAATTTATCCCATCGAAGTTTTGTCAGAAAGAGGAAAGATTTGTATTTTTGTGTTTATGTTTGTAATGAATAAACTCAAAAACGACTGTGCCGATTTCAAAAATTCTTTCGCCATTGGAAAGCTACATTCACCCTGAGTAACATAGGCTACACCACTATACTGCGAAGCCGGGGCGAGCCGCTAGTCAAAGATATAAACAATTTGATGGTTAAATATATCATCTGACCACATTCCTAACAATTTTTACAGGTGCAGACCTATCATCATTCGAAGCTACCCAGTATGAGCTCCTTTGCTTGAACCGTGATGCGGGTGGTCGCGATGCCCTCACTAACTATGCCACTTGTAACATCGCTATGGCACCATCCAGGACTTGGGTGTCGGCTAAGGACTTCCTGTCCGATGTCTCCATAGCACACACTCCACTCAGCTTGGCTGAACTATTGGAGACCAGGAGCGACCTATTCAACATTTATGGAGAATTCTTGAAGAATAACAATGTCATTTTCAATGTAAGTATGCATGGCGAATGCATGACAGCAGTGTCTTAATTTTTAATTTGACTTGCGTTTATTTTATTAATAATTTTATGACAATCACTATTCTGCAACATGTTGTAATTTTTGATAATTTGTATTTTATTGCTTTTTTTTAATGTAATTGCATGATTAGACTGTTTAGAGTAATTAGGTGTCATCCCTTCTAATTGTAATAAATAAAAATAAATGGGGCTGACATAGTTGTTGGAGGACCCAAAGTACCTACTTGAAAAATTTTAGATTAAATAATGTGTAAATATGCAACAGTTCTTATTAGGTACCTACTAGTTGACTCGATATATGTCGCCCTGCCCAAATGTCCCATACAAAAATCCGATTAACAGACATTGAGTTATTCTCGAACTTGATTTTCTTTTCCCTATTTTTTTTTCCATAAAAACTTTATTCACACTAGTATTATAAACAAAAAATAGCCAAATCATTCTTTCTCGAGTGATGTGCTTAGACAAACAGTGTTTCATTCATATTTATTAGAGTACAATATATTATGCCCGCAGTTTCACCTGTGTGGATTTAAATCACACTATGCTATAAGAACATACAATTTATTAGGATAACAAGTACTGGGCTTGCAGCGCTGAGTGGGTAAACATATATAACTTTGTTAGTATTTTACTAAATAATATTTAATGATTATTTACAGAATGCAGCGAAGGGTTTGGCAACAACAGAAAAATTGGACTTTGAAAAGTTCAAGTCAATCCACGATGTAATAGCTTCCTGTGGTATAGCTTAAATATATTCTTGAGCAACGTTTTTGTTATTAAACTATTATTTTAAGCTTGTGACTGAATTAAAACTAACATTAAATTAAAATGTAAAAGGTTGAAAATAAAATTATAACTATGATTTCAAAAACTTTATTACATCACTTAAAATGAATTCATGACAATAAATAATTTAATACTCAAAACCAATATCGGAATTTTCATTTTCTATTGAGATTATAATGCAGCTAATGCCAAGGTAATGATCAGTGAGCCTGCAAGCATAGCATACCCAGTGGAGTAGACTTCCTTAATTGATAGACCTCTCGCAGTGTCCCAGTACAGATGTCGGAGTCCGTTTGCAAAGTGATAACCAAAAGGTGCTGCAATAACTGCTTTTGCAAGAAAGATGGCTGCCGGAGACAAGTTCATGCTCTCAATAATGGAAATGTAGTAAGAAATGTCATTGGGTAAGCATAAAGCTCCAATGCCCAGTGCGCTGGTATATGCTGACAGGACAATCCCTAAAAAAACATTGAGGTATTAAGTTATTCAAATTAAACAATATCATTTTACTATACTATGTCAAAACTCTATAGCATTTTTTGTTAGTAGTTCATTATAATTCATTTAAAATGATATAGTTTGTTTTGGATATAGCACAAGTAAAAAATTGATACTAATATAATAATCAAAATGATAGTAGCTAATGCTTACTTATCCAGCTGTAGAGTACTTGCATTGCAATTAAATGAAATAGTTCCAAAGGCCAACTAGTTCCTCAAATCCAAATAGCATTTTAATTGTAGTTTATGTACAATGCAATTATGTCAAGAAATCAAAACTAGATAAAGTTATAAGTATGCCTATGGTAAAATACTCTCTACAGTTTAATTAGTAAAGGATTTTTACAGATACTGCTATAAAATCATGACTATTAAAATACTCTCTAATCTCTATAATGCATTGTAAAAAAAATTATTGAAATATTGTATTTTATTTCATTGCATCAACATCATCATCAACAGCCTAAAGACATCCACTGCTGATAATAGGCCTCCCCCGGAGAGTGCCTCTTTGAGCAGCTGCTCATTTCCTGCATCCATCGGCTCCCTGGGGTTTTCATCAGATTGTCGGTCCACCCGGTGGGGGCAGGCCTATGCTGCATCTTCCGATTCCTGGTTGCCACTCGAAAATTTTTCTTCCCCATCGGTTGTCAGTTCTATGAGCAATGTGGCCTAAACATTGCATTAGTATTGACCATAAAATAGCTAGCCCTCATAAAAATTACTAATCAAATCAAAATCAATTCACCAGCTGGACAGTGAATTGCACATTTTGACACCTTATAGTCGCATCAATATGATCATAGTAAATTCTGGAATCTACATAGATGGCTTACCTGTGGTTCTGTGGGTAATAGACAGCATACTAGTCAACTGGGGTTGGTAAATGGTCAGATGTGGGGACAACGGGCGATTAAGACGGGCATTTCTAACATCGTGGTGCTCGGTTTTCTCTGGTTCATATTGCCTGAACGACACTTTAGGAACGCCAGCAGCCTGAGCGTATTGAGCTGTGCCTAGAGCCGTAGGAAACCTACTTAAGCTCGCCAGCACCGACTTGCTACCTAATCTGAAACAATAGTGACCGTTTTAGCCTTGTTCTAAGTAGCAAGCCAAATACACAAAACAACTATAACCCTATTACATAATTTGACAACATACCTGCCGCAACAAAACAACGCCATTGCTTATAAATGTTTGTGTATTTGTTATCGTCGTAGGCTTCTGTAACAAACGTTAACAAATAGATATTAGAAACAATTAATGGAAATTTATCTAAAAAATATGAAAACAATCATTCCATCCACTAACCACTGAGTCTGACGAACTGACGTCTGACTTGACACTACTGACTGAGTACTGACTTAAGTGACAGTGACAGAGAGTGTGACACTGATCTACACTTCATTTTTTTATGTAATCTGTGGAAATTACAAACCCAAAATGCCACAGATTAGAGAAAAAACAATTATACAAAATGCCCAAAATACACTCTGTGCCAAACACAGCAAAATGTAATACTTTTTCTTTTCCTACTATTTTGGCTCCACACATAGTGTATTTAGCCAGTGTCAAGTATTGTAATTTTTCATCGTGTTAGATTGTTTCACGTTAAGTCAGCAAACTGGACTGGACGTGTTTTTTCGTGTTTCTTCCAAAATTCCATAGAAGCTTCTAGCAAAGTTGCTACCATAAAGAAAATAACCGGGAATCCGGCCGCTAGAGGCACGGTTTGGCAACACCTCAGAATGGTTTACTATAACTTGACATTACGTGAAATATTCTTCTCTATAACACGATGAAAAATTACAATACTTGACACTGGCTAAATACACTATGTGTGAAGCCAAAAAAAAACTATAAATGTCAAAACTTCTAAAGAAGAAAGAAGCAGAAGAGTTTTGGCGGGAACGCGGAAAAGTTCACGTCGGTGCATTGTATTATTTTACAAAACTTATGCTTTTTCCAGTGTTAATGTTTAAAATTGGTGGTGTTTTACGCATTAAGTGCTGAATTACGAGCATGAGTGTGGGCAAGTGATATAATGTAGTGAAACGTGGTTTTTCGTGTTGCTTCCAAAATTCCATAGAAGCCTCTAGTAAAGTTGCCACCACTTTACTAGGGCATGCCTTAGACTGGATTATGACTGGGACTAGACTGTGACTACTCTGGCTGTGGCTGTGACTTGACTTTAAGTGAAAATTTCCATAATACGATGAAAGGTTGCGGGGCTTGACGCTGGCTGGATACACTATGTGTGGAGCCAAAATATAAGGAAAAAAAAAAAAAAAAAAAAAAGCAGAAGAGTTATAGCTGGAACGCGGAAAAGTTCACGTCGTTGCATTGTATTATTTTACAAAACTTATGCTTTTCCAGTGTTAATGTTTAAAATTGGTGGCGTTTTACGCATTAAGAAAGAAAGAAAGAAAGAAAGAAAATACATTTATTCAAGACATTAAGTGCTGAATTACGAGCATAAGTGTGGGCAAGTGATATAATGTAGTGAAACGTGGTTTTTCGTGTTGCTTCCAAACATCCATAGAAGCCTTTAGTAAAGTCGCCACCACTTTAATATGGCATGACTTAGACTGGATTATGACTACCTGACTTAGATTAGACTATGACTACCCTGACTGTGACTAAGACTTGACTTTACGTGAAATATTCCATAATACGATGAAAAATTACAAACTTGACACTGGCTAAATACACTATGTGTGAAGCCAAAAAAAAACTATAAATGTCAAAACTTCTAAAGAAGAAAGAAGCAGAAGAGTTTTGGCGGGAACGCGGAAAAGTTCACGTCGGTGCATTGTATTATTTTACAAAACTTATGCTTTTTCCAGTGTTAATGTTTAAAATTGGTGGTGTTTTACGCATTAAGTGCTGAATTACGAGCATGAGTGTGGGCAAGTGATATAATGTAGTGAAACGTGGTTTTTCGTGTTGCTTCCAAAATTCCATAGAAGCCTCTAGTAAAGTTGCCACCACTTTACTAGGGCATGCCTTAGACTGGATTATGACTGGGACTAGACTGTGACTACTCTGGCTGTGGCTGTGACTTGACTTTAAGTGAAAATTTCCATAATACGATGAAAGGTTGCGGGGCTTGACGCTGGCTGGATACACTATGTGTGGAGCCAAAATATAAGGAAAAAAAAAAAAAAAAAAAAAAAGCAGAAGAGTTATAGCTGGAACGCGGAAAAGTTCACGTCGTTGCATTGTATTATTTTACAAAACTTATGCTTTTCCAGTGTTAATGTTTAAAATTGGTGGCGTTTTACGCATTAAGAAAGAAAGAAAGAAAGAAAGAAAATACATTTATTCAAGACATTAAGTGCTGAATTACGAGCATAAGTGTGGGCAAGTGATATAATGTAGTGAAACGTGGTTTTTCGTGTTGCTTCCAAACATCCATAGAAGCCTTTAGTAAAGTCGCCACCACTTTAATATGGCATGACTTAGACTGGATTATGACTACCTGACTTAGATTAGACTATGACTACCCTGACTGTGACTAAGACTTGACTTTACGTGAAATATTCCATAATACGATGAAAAATTACAAACTTGACACTGGCTAAATACACTATGTGTGGAGGCAAAATATAAGAAGAAAAAAAAAAGAAAAAGAAAATTTCTGAGAGACGGGGAAAAATTCGTTTCTTCATTCTTGCAATTTTGTTATAATCAATATTTTTAATTTACTTAATTCGTACGTCGCTCGTTAGTAAATTAAATGATTCGACTATTAGTGTTAACTAATATAGCAAGTGCTTTTAAGGTTAGTAGCAGCACTATAACTACAGCTACTGCAATAATGGCAATCCAAGCCATCGATTTCGAAGTTTACGGTAAAGTCCAAGGAGTATTCTTCCGAAAGGTATGTATTCGAGTTAGCAGGATTTTATCGTAAAGTAAATTATGCACCTTGAGTTAATAAAGTATAATATTAAATTACCTGTTGGTAACTAGGTATAATCTGATTATTACAAACTGCAATCACTAAAACTGCCCTTAAAGTTACCGGTTAATTTATATCACTACTAGCTGCATTCCGCGGCTTTTTATACGTAGACTATATCTCCATACCATTCATTATGATCAGTTGTTATTTTCAAATGTACCTTTTAAAATTAGGATCAGTTGAGTTATTTTCAAATGTACCTATAATAAAATTAATAAATAAGTGTAGATATGTATATAATTATGCTGATTGGCCCCAGAGATGTAATAATATTAGGAGCTTTGTGTCAAGTTTTAATACCTATGGCTGATTACAGTGGTTACAAATAAAAATCAGCTTCTAATTGGCAGTTTTCAGTCTGTAAAATATACCATATCCATGTAAATTTCACCTCTTTCTAAGAAAAAAGGCTGTCTTTTGACTCCAGTTAGCATGGATGGTAGACAAAATTGTCTTTCCCCATTTTATGTCACTTTCTTCATACTTGCTTACTTGTCAAGTGGAGTAAAACAGGGGAATGATGATTTTGGTCTACCATCCATGCTAACTTTGCAGGTGATTTTCGGAGATGCCAGGTAGGTAGACAGTAGACGCATAAGAATTTGGGAGATGCACAGACCTAGAATATTTTCGTTCCATGCCCTACCCTACCTACTATCTAGGGGAGATGAGTTAATTCCACAGATTAGAGAAAAAAAAACTGATGTTAATTCTAAGGAAGTTTCATAACATTATACATTATTTCTTTATCTGTGTATGAGCTTTGAGCTTTAATGTCAAAAAGACAGCATCCAATAATTTATTGAAGGGTCACAGACTTACAGACCGTTCACCATAAGTAATATGTAAGCATTATCTAAACTTGTATGTACCCACCACAAATTAATATGTTTTACTTTCAAATAATATAAGTACTAGAAGACAACTTACGGTGAACGGTCTATATGTTATGTAAAACATATGTCTTATTTTAGCGTAGTGTTACATACTCTTTGGTAAAAAGGGTGAATGATGTGTGTCACAGGGTGTAGTGTATTCTGTGAATCAATCATATTTTATTTTGAATTGATTTCCTAATAACATTTTATATGTTAAAGGAATTGTATAAAACTTATTTGCAAAATTGCAGGTTGCTTTCACAGTAAAATATCCCCAGAATCCAGAGATCATAAAACATGGATTTAATGGCAATTGATTTTGAAGTGCATGGTGAAGTGCAAGGTGTATGTTTTAGAGTGGTAAGATTAGTGTTGAAACTAGGGATGTAGTCATACACATTTTGGTTGATATGATACTGATATATATATTATACATATATTATTTAGGTGTACATATCAGCAGCTTCGGTGCCAATAACAATACACATGGTGAAATTAAAAGGATTGACTAGTACAAAAATCTAATAAAATTGTTTAATAATATCTGCAAATATTATAAAGTGAAACATTGTGTTTTTATGTTTGTTTTTTTGTCTGGCTGGTGCAAGAAGCAGATGTAGGACTAAAATTAGTTAGCCCATGTGAGTGTTTACTATTAAACTTAGAACAAAATATATCATGATAGTTAATTATCAGCACATAAATATTGTAGATACCACAGGGTCTCATCAGGAACAAATAAAAATAGCCCGAATGTGAAAAATCTAGTGATTGTGTTGTGAGTGTTATTAGTTAGTGTCCACTGTATACATTTGGCCCAATACCTCGCCAATACGCAATAGATGTCGCTTGCTAATCTTGCGTGGTGTACAAATAAAATAATTCGTAAAATAGTTGTGCCAAATAAGTGCCAACATATTCTAGTTACATAGACTAAGGATCTCTTCTAGATAGGTTGTCGAAAATTTACCAAGTTTTACTGTTCTTCAGTACACAAAGGATCAAGCTAAAAAGTTGGATCTCAAAGGATGGTGCAAAAATACTCGATTTGGCACTGTTCAGGGTCACATACAGGGACCACCTGAGAAAATCGAGACTATGTAAGTTTTCATTTCAAAAACAAATTAAAAAAAAACTCTTATACGTTGTCGTCACGGTCTGTAATGAGTGCTTTGCTGGCCGCAATGAATGATAGCCAAAAGCGCAGCGTAGCGGCAGGTCCAGGCTACCACAGCGTGGTCAGCATTGCATTCGGTCTCGGCGGTCGCGGCCTTTATAGCGCGGACAGCAAGGGCTGCAATGTTGACTAAGCTTGAAAGCCGGGGGCGGAGCTAAGCTAAGCTCAAGGCCATCATAGCGTGGCCAGCAGTGCAGTCATTGTGGACCAAGGCGTGTATAGTGCTTTACTCAAATAATGCGAGTAATGAACCTATATAAAAATATATAACTCATTACTTAATTAATTTAATCTTGATTAATTTTATTTTGGTATATTTTGATTCCATTAGATCCATTTTGATTAACTTTGATCCATTTTGATTAATTTTGGTCCATTTTGATTCATTGTGATCCTATTTGATATATTAAGATCCATTTTGATTCATTTTCATCTTACGAAGCAAAACTCGACAATAATTAATTTTGAAAGAAAATTGCTGGTGGCTAAAACTCACCAGCAATGGAATTTTATACAACTTTGCTGGCGCCTTTTCTAGTAGCACATAGCTCTACAATGTGGAGCTTGAGCTTCATTGAAGCTCAAGCTCGACTAGCCGATCTAACCGGTAAACCTTCCGGTAAATCTTTATTTGGGTGATTTATACCAAAAAGTAGTACATAGTTATATAAATAGGTAATCTCTATTCATTGATTACCTAAATTGTCATTGCTGTATTACGTGTGGCCCTGGCGGTGTGAGAATAAGACTACCCCATTACTTTCCGTGGGTGCCGTAAGAGCTGGCTAAGGGAATATCCAGGGAATTCGCAGGATCCTCGCTACTTTTAATTTTTCTGCAATCACCAAGCCCCCTGCCCAGCGTAGTAATTGTGGCAAATCCGTCTGTATTGATATGATAAGCGTCCAAAGTGACGTTTTATGGTGGAGGTCTGTGTTCAGCAGTGGAAGTCTGCTGGCTGATGGTGTATGTAGTGTGTAACATGTGTCTCACAGTCTAGTAATCATGTCTCAGGATGACGTGAGCAGTGCAGTGCCACGCGAAATTTTACTTTGTAGAGTTCCGGGTGACACTGCAACTGTTATGGGCAGGCGTGTCGCTTAACATCAGGTGAATGATTAGCGTCACGGCATTCATTAACATACGTCTAGAAATCTTTGAATTTCTATGCATCCAAAATTTATTACAGGATGGAATGGTTGAAGAAAACGGGAAGCCCTAGCAGCAAGATCGAGAAGGCAGAGTTTACAAACCAGAAAAATATATCGAATTATACGTTCAGTAATTTTGAGATACTTAAAGATTAAAAAATGAATTTTTAACTGAGTTGTGCTAAAATATCGTTACCTAAATTGCGTGTTTAGTATCGTTCTAAACATCAACGGTCTTAATTAAAGACATTACTTTTAATATAAGTCGAATTAACAACATTTTATGAGTTTAATCGTGTTTATGTTACTTTATGTCATTGTTCGGTATTTCACATGCTTTTCTGTGCTTTTTTTCTCGACTAAAGAATGATTTTTTGAATTAGCGATCATTTGAATTTCAGTAATTGTTATGGTTATTATGGGAAACGCTATAGTTCAACGCTATACCAAGCACGTACTTTGGGCCAGCGATCTCAATTAAGTTGTGGTGCATTTTGAGCTTTCCTACGATAGAAGTTTATCAGAAATTATTTATTACTACATTAATTAGTAAAAATCTGCCCCGTGTGATATTATTTATAGTTTTTATGTCGCGTAACTTACAATATAAGTTACCCGCGAGATATTATCTCGAGGATTATTTGTTTTTTAACTCAGTTTTTATTTAATAAACGCTGAAACAAAAACGAAAAAATATTTTTGATTAAAAAAGCCCAACAATTACGCTTAATTATAAAAGTTCATTAATAACGCGACAAAAGGGAATGAAAACTCTGCAGAAATTTTTAATTACACTTAGCTCACGTCAACCTCCATCTAGCAAATGTGGTGAAAACAAGAGCTTATCTCCCTTGGCCGTAATAAAAGGCCTCCACTCAGTCATTACTGGAGTAATGAGTAAAAACTCGGAGGTGAATTCTATTTCCACCAAGCTACAACAGCTCGAGTAGGCTCCGAGGAAAATCTAATCTGATGTTATGTTAGAGACCCGAGGCGACCCCAGCTTTATAGTCTCTATCGTCCTACATAAATCAAATTCATTCGACTCAGTGTTTCGAGTTAAGATAAAAAGCGTTTGCGACGTGTCACTGAATCTGACATAAAATAATTATTTGGTTGGAATCGATACCACAGGTGGTTTATCTTTCATTTTATCTCAGTAGCGACCGACCTACGTGGAAATCTAATGTCTTCTACCTGTATACTCTGTAGCTAAAAGTAACGAACGAAAGTAAATTTATTCATTAGATAACATGCCTATCTATGCACTTAGCTTAGGCACTTACTTGTTACCTTTTCCAAGAATACAATATTTATTATGATATGAGGTACGCTACGCACCAAGTTGAGCAGGTGCGTGAATTAGGTACGTGCGATACCTACCACAGTTTATTACCGTAAATATGAACTTCGGCGTAACTTCACAGCATAATTAACTTCAACGAAGTTTTTACTTGTTGTAATGTTTATACTATTTGTGTAGCAATCATGAATCATAAGTTATTTGTTGTACCCACGGAGCGTACGGATATATAGTACATTCCGCGGAATTAAATAATATGCCATCTGTTAGCTAACAATAGACATCGACCTTGGAGGCTTTCGCGAAGGAGTTTTCGCTTGAAGGAAATAATTACGTCCAAGTCAGTAACCCGGGCGTGCGTTATTGATGGGTGCGAGGGCGGGCAGCGCGGTGGGGCGGGCGGCGGCGCCGAGACGCGCCGTAAGTGGGTCAGGGGGGGCGAGGGCGCGCAGCCGCCGCGACACTGCGCCCTCAACCCTCAGCCATGGCGGACGCGCCGCCAGAGGTCCTCGAGCTTAACGTGGGCGGCGTGCATTACGCTAGCACGCGCGAGTCGCTGCTCCGCGACCCCGACTCGCTCCTAGCCAGCGCTCTGCGCGACACCGACCACCCACGCGACGCTCGCGGACGCTTCTTCTTCGACCGTGATGGCGTCCTTTTCCGATACGTGCTCGACTACCTCCGCGACGGTGGCCTTGTGCTTCCCGAGTGCTTTAGGGAACACAAACGGCTCGCGCGGGAAGCGAAACACTACCGATTAACGGGGCTCGAGACAGCCGTCCGAGACGCGGATCCGAGACCAACGCACCGCGAGAAGGGCTGCATCACCGTCGGTTATCGTGGCAGCTTTGCTTTCGGCCGCGATGGCCTAGCCGATGTGAAGTTCAGGAAGCTATCACGCATTCTCGTCTGTGGGAAGGTAACGTTGTGCCGTGACGTGTTCGGGGAAACTCTGAACGAGTCTCGAGATCCTGACCACGGGCTGGCGGACCGGTACACGTCTCGGTTCTTTCTTAAGCACTCATTCATCGAGCAGGCTTTCGACATGCTGCAAGAGAACGGGTTCAAGCTGACTGCGAGCTGCGGCAGCGGCACGGCCGGTGGCGCGGCTGAACTGAAGCCTGGTGTGGATTCCGAGGAAAACCGCTGGAACCATTACAACGAGTTCGTATTCGTGCGTGAATAAAAATTTACTGACCGCATCCTGAAATACTACTGTCTTTATGAAGCTTTTGTCAAACATCACTTGGGAAAATAGAGTTCTGAAAATTTTCTAGCCGGGTTTAGGATAGCTTGTGGTGTACATATTTCTTTGAAGTTTTGTACCGACAGTTCCAGATACGAAACATTTTACGAGCCTCGTAATATCGTGTAGAGATATAAAAGTATCCGATGTTTATGTTGTAGGTAATGGACGGTGTATTTATGTCTGATGATTCAGTAAATTTAATGTTTCCACTTATTACTAAGTAGATAAATGAAGCGTAAACTGTAATCAATCATGTATTTAAAAATAGCTAGTGTTAAATGTAAAAATATTAAATAGTACCTAGATAAACTATCTTCATTAGGAATTATTTCTTATACTGTTACTGTTTCTAGTATACTTTCTTACTTAATATATCATTAAATTATTTTATTATCAATTTATGAAAATAAGTAAAATATTTTGGGATCTAAGCGGGCCACCAAATTTTTATATAAAATATGCCAAATTATTATAATAGTGTTATTAGTAGAATACTACTTGGTTTTGAGTTTGAGTATAATCTTTAATCACAGTCGTTTATTGTTATACTGTTTCCTAACATTTTATATCTCATGAAGTTTTCGGGCGTCTAAAAGCGCCTCACGTGTTGTGATCATTTTTGTTTCCTAATAAAAATTAGTACCTAGTAAAAGAATTCAATTTCAATAATCATAGTTTTATGAAAATATCGGGCGCGTATAATAATGTATAATAGTTGTGAAGAAAGTATAAAATAAAAATATAGCGATCGTAAGTTTTATGTAACAAGTTATAGAATGCAATCACGTTTAAAAGTATCGCTGGTTAGGGCAAGCGAAGTTGGAACACGGCAAAGTTTTTCCGTTAGCATACGACTTTGTTTAACTCCATATTATAAGTACCTCTCTTTGCTTTAATAAGTTTATACAGCCGAAGTTACTCGGTTGAAGGAAGTTTGCAAAGTCGAATTAATGTGATCGCAGCTATGCCATATCATTAGTTAATAGTTTACGAGCAAACTTACACTTTTTCCTGCTCTCGAAGTTTAAAAAGTACTATCTCAATTGTTTTACGCGACTTCATAAAATGAGCCAGTTTTCTATTCTGGATGTTTTTGTATGTCATCGCCAATTTGAATGATTCCTTTTTTCTTATTAAGCATACTTCCTGGAAGGTCCCATATATATTATGGTGATGGTCTGATGATGGAGTACGAGATAAAAACTGGATACTTTCGTCCAAACAGTTTGATAGTCCGGACTAATTAGTCGGCTTATTCCATCTAGTCCGACTAATAGTCCGACGATGGAACTATTCCAATTTTTCGAACCTGTAGGTACCCAAGCTGTCCGGTCCGACTATCCAGTCTAACAAATTGGAACATTTTCGTCCAAACAGTTCGATTGTCGGTCTATTAGTCGGACTAGATGGAATAAGCCAAAGATAATGCCTGAAATAAAATCTGTAATCTAACCGATTACATTTCAGGCATAATTGGTATGAGCTTTATCCATTAGATAAAGCTCATACCAACAAATATTATTGAAGTCATGTATTGTTGAACGACAAATGAAAACAAATCTTGAGTACAGCTTGACTTTTACTTCAGATGACATATGGAAAAAAATTGTAGCCATATTTAGATGCCGCGGATTTCTTCTCGACACTCGTCAAATACTTTATTGGCCAACTCCTACACTATCCAAATGCTTAATTTACCAAAATTCAGGTCAAATTAAAAACTGGTCAATATATAAAATCTTGTACTTACGAACCTTTTTTACAATATTTGAGTGCAGCAACACGTTTTGAGCCGTGTGTGTGGAAGTGATTGAATCATTTTAAATGCCGCATACCTATTCCCATTTTGCACAAGTAAGTCAATGTTTATTTCGATTCCCGCGACAGGACAAGTATTTGACACATGAAAAAAAAGCGCAAATAATTGTTCTCAGTCTGGGGACATGGTTCTCGTAGTTCCTGGGTCCCTAGCTACTGCTAGTTAGGATCCAGGATCTATGTGTGTGATGTTTGGGTGTTATTATTATTATTTTTTACAAAACTTATTTTTGGGAGTGTTTTTACAGTGCTTTTAACTTTTAAGTTTTGATTTAATCTCCTATACTTTTGGAGAAAAAAACAGTGTTGGACCTGGTCTCGAATAATGTAGAATTTCTAAAAGAATAGTTTGTGAATAAATTTAGTTAAAAACTGATTTTGTATTATTTTATTAACGAGTGCACAAGCCTATTTTGTTGTTATAGGGAGTCACAGTAAAAAAAAGAAAATGTACTCAAGTAAGTACCTAGTTGCAAAATAATGTACCTACCCACGTTAAAGTTAAAAGATTATGATTTTCTCAACTGTTTTTTTCTGTGTTTTAATTGCAGCCACGGGTTAGAGAAAAAAAAGTCAGGTCATAAGATGTAGAGAGTACCTAGCTACCAGAGAAAATAACCGCTTACGCTGATTTTTATCATTGACTGTACCAAAATGGTAGTGTCCAGTAAGAAAAGTGTCGAATTGAGGAAAGTGTCGAATTAGCGAAAGTTGCGAATTAATGAAAGTAGCCAAGTAGAGAAAGTGCCGACCTGTTACCGGACCCGTTTAATTCCGCTGTTTCCTCGTGGTCATTTCCTACCTACAATGAAAATAGTTCATTTTTATTCTAGACATAAAAAAATTATTTACAAAGAATAAGTCTATAAATAAGCTGCAAGTTACGGAGGCTGCAGGTGGAGGATGCAGAAGAGAAACTAAGATGTTGTCTATGTTAAATTAATCTATATTTGACGTTCAAATATTACACGATGTACGTATTTCACTAGTCCTACAATCTAAAGTGGTGCTTCCGGCCCCAAGGCCGGGATCGGAGTACCTTATGCCATTCAAAACCACGTGAAATGACATAAGACACTGTCTGCTGCGTCGGCGCATGCCTGGATGGCACCAGTCGTGGTGAGTTGTGGGCTGACGTCACACGGCAACGTAACATGCATAATATTAAAAACCTAATCCAACAAACCACTACCAGTAGGCAACATGCACAATATGCTGACAGCATTGTGACGTTGAATGGCAATGCTCAACCTTTGGCCAAAGTAGAGGCCACCATTGTGGTCACGTGTTGCCAGACGTATAGAAAGGCGAAAAAGAAGACCTACAATTATTTTTAAATACACTGCTACACACAGAGCACGAAAAAAACATGCTTCGGTGCGAAGGGTCATATACTTAATGGTCAGTCAGTGGCTACAGAGGGGCAATGAAATCAAAATTTGCATAACCTAAATTTTGTATTTTGAAGTAGGTGATTCTACTTAGGGTACCTGCCTAGCTTTGAAGCCTAAGTATTTACTCCGCATACCAGTTCACGACATGAATTATATAGCAGGGTATTCAAGGAAACACATTAGAGACCTATTTAGACAGGTCAGGTATACTAAATAGGTTTTAAGTTAGCCATAATGGTAGCGAGACACGCAATAAGCAACCTTTGCTAACGTAAGACATCTGGGCGGATACTTACTATCTAATCTAATAAAATACCTGGAGCTCTTCAAGTCGCGAGTGAATAGGTATCTTCTAGGCAAGCATGTGCCATCGTAGACCGCGTCGTCACTTTCCATCAGGTGAGATTGCGGACCTATTTAGTTATAAAAAAGATACAAACTCGGTATGACGACCTTTGGCCCACCTTTGATCGAGGATGACCTTTGAGTTATGATATTGCCCCTGTTACGTCAAGTGATCCATTATGGCAAATGACCGCACCTTTTGAAGACGCGTAGGTAATGTTTCTGGTTAGTTTTATGGCAATCGTGTATCAAATAAATAAGATATTTTTTACAGCAAAAGCTGCTAAAATAAATCCTATAATTTATATAAATCGTGTGGGTAACCACGTGATTTTTTTACGATAAACTTGAAAAGGCTATTAAAAGCCTCCGCAACTGAAGATATAGGATTGAGGGATTTGTAGTTTTTATAGATAAATCATCATCATCATTAACAGCCTGAAGACGTCCACTGCTGAACATAGGCCTCCCCCAGAGCACGCCACCTTGAGCGGCTGCTCGCCTCCTGCATCCATCGGCTCCCCGCGGCTTTCACCAGGTCGTCGGTCCACCGAGTGGGGGGCCGGCCTACGCTGCGTCTTCCGCTTCGTGGTCGCCACTCGAGAACCTTTCTTCCCCATCGGTTGTCAGTTCTACGAGCGATGTGATATAGATAAATACTACGGTCTAATAAGACATTGGTTTTGTCTAGCACTGGTACTTAGGACTTATGTTTGAAACCGTCTCAATACGTGTACATATTCTAGGTCTTGAGTAATGCAGTGCCACGTACAGTATATGTCTATAGGTATTTTATTATCTGTGGGACTATACAAGTATACAATATTATGACAACAGAATTTCTACGCGGTTGGTATGGAAGTTATGCACAGAGCAACCATGCGACGTGATGCTACGCTCTCTAGACTCTACGCAGCCCTTTGTAGTGCTACTGCTACGGGTGCTACGGATCTAATTGTTGCTACAAAATGTTTATAACACTAGTAGTAAAGTAAGTACTTACATAGGAGCAAAATATAAAAGTGAAACGTTGACAGTTTGTTTGTGATGCGGTGATGACGGGTAGAGCCAGATAAGCAGGTCCAAATCTGTTCAAAGAAACATCAACCTTAACGTCGTAGTCTTAAATATCAATTCAATGTGCACTTAAGCGCGGCGCTTACGTCAAAGACAGCGCACGAAATGACTGATTTTGACGGTTTTTAATTAATATCTATTTTTATATAGTATTTTTCTAAGTTTTTAAGTCATCACGACTACACTAAACGTAATATAATAACTACACACGTAACAGAATTAAGCGACGGTTTTTTATACTAGAATTTTAATTCATATGTTTTACAGTACTTTCTAGACTAGGGGTAGGTTAGTACCTACCCCTACCTAGTGGTAATCAGTAGTTTCAAAGTGTCTATGCCGACATTTATGTACCTACCTAAAGCCATACTATTATACGTATTACACCATCTCTTCCCGCGGGTGCCGTAAAGAGCCGGCTAAGGGAATATCCATGGAATGGGCAGCAGCATTCTCCTCAGTACAGTTAATCTACTGATCACCAAGCCGCCTGCCAAGCGTGGTGATTATAGCATGTTTGCTATAATCACCACGCTTGGCAGGCGGCTTGGACCGGCTCGGACCCCCGACTAGTCGTTTCTAATTAACCGATCGGTAAAATTAAGCAACGCTCCCAGCGGTCACTACATTGATGGGTGATCGCTACAGCAAAAAGTGGTATTTACAACTGAGCGCTGCCGTGCTTCGGAGGTCACGTCAAGCCCGGCTTTAATCGTAAGGCAATAGTCGTTAAGCCAAACCAGAAGCCTTTAGGCGGCCTAAAAATTTGTGACACCAGGGCTGACTACTTGCCTACACGAGAAGAAGAAGAGCCCCCTACTCTAACTGGGGAGGCTTAAGGTTCAGCAGTGGACGCGTAAAGGCTGATGATGTGATACTGATACTTTTATTAAAATACATATACATAATCGACTAACGTGATGAGCTACTCGTTCGCCTGGTGTTAAGCGTCACGGCCGCCCATTACAGATTGCAGTGTCACTCGGAAATCTAAATTACTGTTTCGCGTGACCCTGCGCACGTCATCCTGAGACATCACAGTCTCAAAAAGATTTCTAGACTGTGAGGTCAGTTCATAAGTCTCATTTACCTAGTAATTTCATTAGCTACAATGCCCTTAAACCGGAACACAGTATCGCTTGCACACTATATTGCTTGGGGCAGAATAACTGGCAAAGCGGTGGTACTGGTGCCTACCTACTAACTTTGCAGAATAGTCCTCTACCACCTAGTAAAACTAGTCTACACTATTACATTTTATTTGGGATAGCAAACAGTTGTACACTTAAGTATAGAGTCCTAAAGAGTAGTTTAAAATATTATGTAGTACACACACAACCATACCACATTATCCACTTACACCACAGTTTGAATAAATGAATTAAAAAAACCTCGCTACATTCAGTTTTGTGCTCGTGCTTCATTTGTTGAGTTTAGTATCGTACCTACTATAATATTACTAGTCTAGTACTATTATATATTCAGTGGTAAAGCGAACATATATTATATGTAAGCAGATGAGCAACTAGGTAAACCTGCAACCGTCAGTATTCTTAGAGTACCTATACATAAGCATAGCTTGCTTATGTAACACTGTATAAGCCAGTGTTCTTTGTAGTAGGTAGTGTAGCTAGTTTAGTTTAGTTTAGCTTAGTTTAGCTTAGTTTAGTTTAGTTTAGTTTTTATTATTGTAGTAGTTAGCCAGTATTAGATATTCAACACTCGATGCTAAGTACATTGTGTCAGTCTACCTACCAAAAATACATGCTTAGTTACATAGGCATGAATAAAATAAACAAAATCGGGAGCTGGCGCGGGCCTGAAAATTCATAAACATAAAGTACTTACCTCGCATCTACCAGGGTACGTAGGACAGGCATTTTAATACGTAAAATTTAGCCGCGAGCAGCGAACACAGCTCATTGGTTACCCCTTTGATCGTTATTACCGTGGCACGCGCTTCTAAAATTATTAAACCCCATTACGTAGGTATATTATGCTCTATAAAGGTGACGGTGGTGCGGAAGCCAATTTGTTACAGAAATAGGATAAGCAACTGAGAGCGGGTCACGTACGATCCATCCTTTTATAAAAAAGGGATGTTGATAAAAAATTGCAGGGTGCCTTCTTGTTTTATTTTCTACTCGTTTGTACTTAGATGGGTTTGTACCTATCTCTTATCTATGACCTTTTACATAGGTACCAAATACATAATTATATTATAATAGGTAATATAGGTGCACATGAAACGTTTGGTAGGAGCAAGGAGGCTCGTTGGAAACAATCCTTCAGGTTGGGTTGGGATAAATATATCACGACGCGAGAGCTGATCATAGAGAAAAATAGTATGAGCTGACTTACGTACGTACCTACCCATCTAATTATTATAGTCTTTGATAATAGATATTGTTTTGATATTAGGTATAGCGGACTACATTTTCTCTAACAACTTACGAGATATTTATCTATTTGCAATCGTTATCCGTCTTACTTATAGGTAGGTATACTTCTTCAACCAGATAACCTAGATTTTAATTCGAAATGGGCTTAGCTCTACCGGGCTAGGGTACCTACGTATTGACCTAATGCCTAAAAGATGAGACGGGTAAATGAAGCAAGGCTGTTCCATTACATTAGGCAGCTACCTACGGTAGTTGATGCTGCAAGTCATTGGAATTACAAACCTATTAGCTAAGACCTGAATATTATTTTATTCAGGCAGGTAAAGTTGGGTTGGGTAAGTACCTATATAAAATCTTTTTTATGCGCTACACCACGCAGGTATGTAAAATTACGAAAGCTTTTTATGCTAAGTAGGTATACGTAGCAAACAAGCGTTATTAGTTATTTACGGCCCTCCTGACTTTAATGATCTGATTACACAGTCTAGTGATCTTATTATATAGGTATTACTATACTGTGTGAAGTCTCAGGAATCTCAGGATGACGTGCGCACTGCAGTGTCACGCAAAACTATATTAATTTAGAGTTCCGAGTGATACTGCAATCTGTTATGGGCAGCCGTGACGCTTAACATCAGGCGAACGACTAGCTCGTCAGGTTATTCATTCACATAAAAAAGGACATCCGTAGCACGTAGCCTTAGGACATCGTAGGTAGCTCAAGTCTGTAGTGTTTCGAAGCAGATAGGTAAGAATAATTGTCTACCCAAAGGCTTGTGTAGGTACAGTGAAAAATACAGTCTATGTACCTTCTAAACAACAAAATGTTACTCCCGCGAGCGTCATAGAATAGCTACGTAGCGTAGCACAGCAAATACCCACTCGTGACAGCAAGTACCTAATCTCCGTTGCTGATGTCGAAATGTTGCTGAAATAAATTTTAAACGTTCTACATAAATAAATAGTATATGGAACTTGTATTTTACCTGCCTGAAGGTAAACTTAACTACTGGAAACAAAAAAACATCTGCCATGTCATTATGTCATGGTCCATCCAGCTAAATAACACGGTTGGATCATGGGCGCAATAAATAAATAAATATTTGTGGTCATTTCACACAGCGTCAACTAGCTCCAAGCTAAGCAAAGCATTAGATATAAACTGATATGATACTATCATCTTCGTATAAAAAACACCCTTGCGTATCTACAGAACAAACTACACTATGTTCATAACGTTTGCTCCTGGCCTGGGTGTGAATCAAAGCGGTTATATTCTCTTTGATCAAACCTACTACATCATCATCAACAGCCTGAAGACGTCCACTGCTGAACATAGGCCTCCCCCAGAGCGCGCCACCTTGAGTGGCTGCTCGCCTCCTGCATCCATCAGCTCCCCGCGGCTTCCACCAGATCGTCGGTTCACCGAGTGGGGGCCGGCCTACGCTGAGTCTTCTGGTTCGTGGTCGCCACTCGAGAACTTTTCTTCCCCATCGGTTCAAACCTACTACAGTTCTATTTTAATTTCAGAATGTCTAACGCCATCTATTGGTTCAGAGTGCAATGGCCATCTATATTGAAATTTGAGTGTAGTGTACTATTAAGAGATGGCCACTAGATGACTATCCCAATCAATAGATGGCGCTAAACGACCTATTTTACCACAAATTATTTTAATGTTGAATTGAGTTTACGTTGTATCGTCTCGTATGACAAAGAAAGGTAGTCTTTTTACTTTTATAGCTGGTTAGCTTTTTTACAGGGGTAGTTGTCATGGTTATGACAATATATTACAATCCAAAGAAAAAATAATAACCAACAAACATTTATTTGGTAACAAAAAAAATATAGGTGAAAAGCACATACTTTGTACAATACTTATTACATTTAAATTCATACAGTGGTTACATAAATTGAATATATGTATACAAAATTATTTATTGCCATAAATACATAATAGTTACAACATTTTTTATTATGTAGTGAATCAATAAAACAATTTATTCATTCTGAAAAGACTCAAGACTTTATTCAAGTACTTAAAAATAATTCCCAACCAAAAGGTTACATCATCGTCACAGTCACAGATGGGTTTAGAAATTAATTTCATTACTCCTAAACTCTATATGCTTAAAAATGTGATGTATCTTGCTATCGCATGAAATCTTTCCCGTTGGCTAGAAGTTGACAGATCTCAATATATATATATCTAATATGTAATGAAAGGCTGCAGAATAAAATCTGTATACCTACTGGGTAGTACCTATAGTCATAATTATACAAAGTCAACGAAAATAAATAGCCCAAATAAATAGCTCATTGCACATGATTGTTGTTAAAACAGCCAACTACTGTTTAAACATACTTTGTCTATAGTATTTCAGCTCTTCAATACTATCCAAAATATCATCCATAGATCTATGTTTAAACTTTTTCTGAGGTATATTGGAGAACTCTTTCTGGAACCACCTTTTCCCAAGTTCTTTTATCGTGCTTACATCTATGATCCTGTAATGTAAATGCTCGTCGACTTTGGGCATGTACTTGCGCAAAAATAACCGGTCCATGTAGACACTGTTGCCACCAAGTGGACATTTGCTTTCAGGAGTGTGGGTCTTGATAAACTCGAGCACTTGGTTTTCTGCCTTTATGAGTGAGATGTTTGATTTTCGGCTAGCCTCCGTCAGTCCACTCTGAAATGACAGTTATGTAATTTACTTAAAAAAATTAGCAACTAAAACGCTTATAGCTTCAAAGTTAAAAAATTTAACAAAACAGTCATGGAAAATAATATTTATTCTTTATTGCAATAAAATCTATCTGAATTGCAAAATCCGGTATTTTTAAAAGATGAAATATTTAAATCTGGGAGCTAGTTAAATGATTTCAGCAATAGACAAAGTGCCATTATAAAAATCGGAAACAAATTGATTATTTCTATTGTTATTTCTGTCACACTCCCACTACACTTTCAGCATAGTGATGGGAAAAATCAACATTCTGTAGTTTTTATTAGGATCCCTTTTCCAATAGCATGAATAGGCTAGTTGCCTCCTCAAAACGGTATATTCCCAGTTGCCCCCACATGCTTCGCCCCCGGGTGGCAACTGGGAATAAAAATTCCCAGTTGCCACCCGGTGGAGACTGGGAAGCTATTGCCCCCACTTCATTCGCCGTACATTGGTGCGAACCTCGCCTCCATAACTAGCTATTGCACTCACCCGCTGTTTGACTTAGCACATCATCCGCTTTTGCTGCAGCACAATAGCTTGGTCTTTGGTGCCGGTCCCAAGCCCGGATAAAGAGGGAGGGCACTTGAGGGGGTGGAGAGATCGACATATCAAACGGCGATCAGCTGTTGATGTGTGGATCTTTGCACTCGCTCTCGGCAGCCCGTGGCCGGCGCGTTGGGGGTGGGGCAGGGGACTTTTTTTTTTTTTTTTTTTTTTTTTTTTTCTCCCCTGTGACTCTCTCATCGACTACGTGCGAAATACTGGGGGGAAGTGGCATGGGCAACCGCTTCCGCTAATGCTTTGCGCCCACTAACCACCTCTGTTTTACAGAACTCTTTTTAAAAGCAAATATGGAAAGTTTCACTAGTGAGAATATGATGCCATGTGACCCGGCCAGCACCCGGCGCCCTCCGGTTTCCGGGCCGGACGGTGGGAAATTGGCTACCGAAGGCGACGGCGGGGTGGCGTCCCAGGCTTCGCCGGCCGCTCATACTACTGGGCCGACGACAGCGACTGCAAAGGAGACAGGACCGAGGGCGGAACCTGGACCAGTGCAGAAGAGGAAGCCACGCTTCAACACTCGCAAGAGGTGGCAACAGAAGCGGCTGCAGAAGTGCGAGGCGGCGGCGACGGAGACAACGGCGGCGAGCGACGCTGTGTTGGAAGGAGGTACCGGGCGAGGTAACGGGAAGCCGAACAAGCCGAACGTTGCCTCGCCAAAATTAAGTCTAGACGGTGGTGTGAACCGCCGTAAAAAGAACAGAGAGCACATGAGGCGCGAGGCTGAGCGGGTAGACGCTATCTACCGCCAGGAGCGGGAAGGCGTGCTACGGCTGCCCAACATGATGGCGCTTGCGCCAGCTGTTGTGGCGTGCATGGCGCGCGTCGGCCCGCGGAGTGCTGGGGTGGTGGAAGAGGCGACGAAGTCCTGCTCGGAGGTGGTCCAACCAGCAGCGATCTCCCCTGAAAAGGAGAGAGGGTCGCCTGGGGAGACTGAGACCCACGTCAGGCTTGGCGCCGCCCCTGAAAAGGAGAGCGGGCGCCCGCCGGTGGTTGATCTCGCGGAAGAGCAGGCCTCGGAACCTAAGAAACCGCAGGTGTTCGATACGGAGAAGGCAAGCGCCAACAAGACCATACACCTCACTTCGAGGAAATTAATGAAAAATGTCGAATCTGCGAAAGCCGTGGTGTCGACCGTGCCGAGCATGGCTCTCCAACCTACCGTTCCCCGACCGGCGTCCGGCCTGGGCAAGGGCAAGGGCGTAGGTAAGGGACGGAAGGATAGTGCAGTTGCCGATGCCGACACCATTAGGACCATGGCTATAGTGGAGGCTGGACATAATGTGGGGACGGGGGAGGACTCCACTCGGGGCCCGAAGCGTCAGCGTAGCTCCGACCAAATATCGCCCACAGGCTGCGTCGCGGCTGAGAAGAAGGTGCGTTTGGAGGGAGGTACTGCTGCTGCTGTAGCCATACCGTACGAGAATACCCCCGGTACCCAGGATAAGAGAGTAGCAGAAGAAAGAGAGGGGAAACCGTTCTCGTACGCGGCCGCTGCCAAGATACTTCGTTTGGTGATTGTTGACAGGGGTGGTGTACAGATGGACGAGTTCCGAGCTACCCTCTTAAGAAAGGTTTTATCTAAGGCGCAATATCAGCTCTTTAAAAGCAATAGGGGCAAACCCACTGAAGAGCGGAGGTTGCCTACTTTCTGGCAGTTGCCTAGGTTAACTCGCGGGTGTCTAAGAGTGACACCTAAAAATGACTTTACAGTCGCCTGGCTCACCTCAACGGTCGAGCAGTTGCCTGGCCTTTGGGAGGGGTCAGGAGGATACAAAGTCATTCCAGAGAGTGAGTTACCTAAGTACCACACTGGTATTATTTATGTCCCAGACTTCGGAGAAGATAGGGAAGACCCCGCACAGTGGCCCTATATCCTGAGGGAATTTCTCGCGGAGCTAAATAGGGACATAAATATAAATATTTTAAACTGGCCAATTTTCACCCATGTTGTACGCCAGAAGGGTGAATGTTTTAATCATGTCCTAGTGGTGGGTATACCACCGCAGGACATAGATAATCTTAGACGCGTAGACTTCCGGTTGCAGTACACACTGGGATCGATCTACGTAAAGATCAAGGGGATCAGAACGGTGGCAACGAAAGTAGCTCAGACGATGGAGGCGGAACCTGCTAGCACCACTTCGAGTGGGGCTAGTGGACCACCGGCTTCCAACGTGGAGAGTGAACTAGTCCCCACCGAAGACGTGGGATGGACGCAGGAGGAAGTAGACCATCTGCTGGAAGTGGGCGATGACGGAGGGGATGATATTACGGAGGACATTATGAACCTCAATATCTTCTCGCCGGCGTCGTCCATGGATGCGGATCGACCTGGGACCTCCACCGTAAATCCTATGCAGGACATAGGGCGGTCCGGACCGCACACATAGAATATTGTAGCGCATGGGGTGGGTTAGCTATAAAAATGGATAAGTCAGATAAAACTCGTAAGAACGGCAAAAAAACTATAAATGATGAGACCGTCACTCAAGCGGCAAGTAGTCAAAGGATAGGTAAGCGAAATATAGTCGACATCATTCAATCCAACATCCAACACAGCGTCACAGGTTTCGGCGCTCTGCGCAGAGCACTTGAAGAGCAACCGAAGACAATAGCACTGGTCCAGGAACCTTATCTAAGTCGCGGAAAGGTGAGTGGCTTTAACGCCCTGCGGGGAACTGTACTCTCACCTCCGGTGCAACGCAAAACGCGGACTTTCATTTACGTACCGAATCCGTTTAAAGCATCGCTAGTAACACACTTGTGTACAGATGATATAACAGTAGCAAAGCTGGAGACGGGGCTCCAAGGGAAACTTGGCACTATCCTTGTAGCATCGGTATACTTGGATATTGCTGAGGAAGCGCCAACTCCGGCACTTGAAGAGTTAATGCGGTATTGTTTAACAAACAACATGGAGTGTGTCATGGGGATTGATGCAAATGCCCACTGCACTGTCTGGGGGTGTCCGGACACAAATGGGAGAGGTAAGGATTTGCTCGACTTCACGTTGAGACACAACCTTAGTATTTTAAATCGTGGCGCGGAGCCAACGTTCGTAACGTCTTGGGCAAGGACAATAATAGACATTACTGTAGCCACTAGTGAAATAGCTGAAGCGATCAGCAATTGGCGGGTGGCAACAGAGGAGATATCCTGTGCAGACCACAGGAGAATCAGGTTCAGCTTAGAGGTAGGAGAGCAGAAGCAGCGAACCTACCGAAACCCAAAGAAGACTGACCAATCTCTTTTTGGAACTAATCTTGACAAAGCAATGGCGGAAATACCGTCAGTTGTAGCGACAGATGAACTCACTCCCGTGGAAGTAGAAGACAACATTAAGGCCATAGCAGGTGCTCTAATAGGGAGTTATGAGCAAGCGTGTCCTTTAAAGACTGAGAACAGTAAAATTTTGCATAAGAAAGATAATTGGTGGAACAAAAAGCTAGGCAAGATCAGAAAGCTGTCAAGGCATCATTTCAACAGAGCCATGAACACTGATCAAGACGTAGACTGGCAAAAATATAGAAAGGCACGACACCGCCTCAAGGTAGAAATAAACGAGAGCCGAAGTAGGTCGTGGAATAAATATAGTAGCTCAATACAATCAGAGAGTGAGACGGCAAGACTCAGAAAATTTTTATCAGGCAATGCTCAGGTAAAACTGGGCACTCTGAGAAAACCTGATGGTTCGTACACAAAATCAGACGAGGAGCAGTTTGAGCTCCTCCTGCAAACCCATTTTCCAGAGTGTAGACTGGAAAGTGAGGGAGGTTGGGAGACTGAGACTACTTACGAACCATGCAGAAGCGACTGGGACTTTGCCAAATCTATTGTCACAGAGGAGGCCCTTTCGTGGGCGGTAAGCACCTTCCAACCCTTTAAGGCTGCGGGGACAGATGGGATTTTTCCGGCACTTCTGCACTGGAGTTTGAGCAAGATTAGACCCTACCTTGCTGCTATCTTTAGAGCATGTTTAGCCTGGAAATATATTCCAATGGCATGGAGGGAAGTAAAAGTAGTTTTTCTACCTAAATCAGGCAAGTCAGACTACACAAACCCGAAATCGTTTAGACCAATAAGCCTAAGTTCGTTCCTCCTGAAAACGCTGGAACGACTATGTGACAAATACATTCGGAGTGGACCGCTTCAAGAAAACCCGGTTCACCAGAATCAACACGCCTACCAATCAGGTAAATCAACTGAAACTGCACTCCACCAAGTGGTCCATAAGATTGAATCTGCGCTGGAGAGCAAGCAATCATGCCTGGCAACCTTTATCGACATAGAGGGAGCCTTTGATAAAACTACATTTAACAGTATAGAAATAGGTCTGAGCAACCAGGCCGTGGATGAAAGAGTGAATAAATGGATCACAACAATGCTGTCTAACAGAGCAGCGAGCATTGAGACTTCGGGAATGTCACGTTGTGTAGTGACCAGGGGCTGCCCGCAAGGAGGCGTGTTGTCTCCGCTGTTGTGGGTAGTTGTCGTTAACGAACTTCTCGAACTCCTAAATAAAGATGGTATTGTCACCATAGGGTATGCAGATGACCTGGCGATCATGGTTTCGGGGCTGTTCGAAGCGACCTTGTGCGAAAAAATGCAAAAGGCGCTTCGGATAGTGGAACGATGGTGTGAACGTCACAGTCTATCGGTCAACCCTCAAAAGACAGAGATAGTACTTTTCACCCGCAAAACAAAGATAGTCAACCTAAAACTTCCCTCGCTGTTTGGGTCAAACTTATCCCTTAGCAAGGAGGTGAAGTATCTGGGAGTATGGTTGGACAGTAAGCTCCTATGGGGGAAGCAGCTCGATCATATCACCACGAAAGCCACTAACACCCTGTGGCAATGTTCCCGAGCTGTAGGTAAGGACTGGGGGCTCAAACCAAAATTTTGTCGTTGGCTATACACGGTAGTTGTACGACCAGTCCTCACATACGGCTGTGTAGTATGGTGGCCCAGAACAAACCTGGTGACCACAATTGCCAAACTGCAACAAATTCAAAGACTGGCATGTACACTAATCAGCGGTTGTAAAAAGTCAACACCATCGGCTGCGTTAGAAATTATACTCGGGCTGACACCATTGCACCTCCATATTCAACAAGAAGCGATGGCTTCAGCCCTGAGGATTAGATCAACTAACCAATGGAAGGGGGTCGGGCCCATTACAAACCACTGCAAAATCATAAACAAAGCTACGGATATCGTACCAGACGCTTGTCAAGGCACGGATAAAATAGCTAGTGTGTACCTTGACTGTAAAAGATACGAGCTAGTTACAGAATCTGTTGTCTTAGAGGATCTCTCCCAAGTAAATGACGTATACAACGTGTTTACGGACGGAGCTAAGAACAAGTCGGGAGCTGGATGTGGCTTCTACTCCCCAGAGTTGGGGATTAAAGAATCTATTGCTCTGAATAAGACAACTACAGCCTTGCAGGCAGAGGCGATGGGCTTGTTGCTGGCGGTAAGAACTGTTCTAACAAGGGTCTCACCGACATCGTGCCTAGATCACAAAGATGGGTTGCTGATTACCTTTACCACAGACAGTGCGGCCATAATCTATGCACTCAGAAAACCTATGACTAGGTCTAGGGTTGTAGCAGAGTGTCATACGGCTCTACAACACTTGTCCGATAAGCATAAAGTCGTAGTGAAATGGACAAAGGGCCATGGTCATTGTTCTGGTAACATCAGAGCAGACTCTCTGGCTAGGGAAGGAGCCAAGAAGCAAATCGGCAAAGATGTGATGGAGCTCTGTAAACCGACTGCGATGGAAGTTAGGAATCTACTTGGTCGTTATTCGGAAAAAGAACAACAGAAGCTTTGGGACAAAAGAACGGATTGCAGACATGCAAAAATGACGTTTCCGTCCCTAAACAAGAATGTAACAAATAACCTACTAAAGTTAGCTAGGCAGGACCTCCGCCTTATGGTAAGTATCTTGACGGGGCACTGCGACCTAAACTACCATCTGCACAAAATCGGAGACACGGACAGTCCTCTGTGTCGTGGTTGCATGCAGGAGCAAGAAACCGTGGAGCACGTGCTGCTGCACTGCGAAGCCACGGAAGATGCAAGAATTAAAACGGGTCTACGAGCTGAGATGTCAGAACCCGCCAATCACAAGAATCGCTCATCATCATCGGCATGCTTGGGCTCATCCGTATTGACTGCTTTGTCATTATCACCACCATCATCATCACTGGAACAGTTATGTCAGCGACCCAAGGCTGTGCTCCGATATTTCAAGGAGTTAGGTTGGCTAGGGTAACTGAGCTGGCAGGGGGAAATGCACAATACACCCCAAGCGGGACGTCAGTGCAGGCCTTTATCGCCCCCACTCGGAATAAGAATAAGAATAAGAATTGGTGCGTAGATCGCCAACCCTTTCATTAGTGTCCAAACGTAATCTACACATTGTTCTTGGGGGGAGGATGGCAAGTGCGGGGGGAGGCAGGGCAAGTAGGAGGGTGGACTAAGTGAAGGGGAGGTGGCGGCAAGTGCAGGGGGAGGCGGATTAAGTGAGGGGGACGTGGAGGCAAGTGCAGGGGGGGCGGACTAAGTGAGGGGGGAGGTGGGGCCAAATGTGGGGGGAGGGAGGCAAGTGCGGGGGGAGGTGCGAGGGAGGCGCGAAAAGTGCGGGGGGATGTGCAGGGGCGGACTAAGTGAGGGGGAGGTGGGGGCAAATGTGGGGGGAGGGAGGCAAGTGCGGGGGGATGTGCAAGGGTGGGGGCAAATGTGGGGGGAGGGAGACAAGTTCGGGGAGGCGGATTAAGTGAGGGGGAGGTGGAGGCAAGTGCAGGGGGGGAGGCGGACTAAGTGAGGGGGGAGGTGGGGGCAAATTTGGGGGGACGGAATGAGGCTGGGAAAGTGCGGAGGCATGTGCAGGGGGCGGACTAAATGAGGAAAGAGGTGGGGGCAAATGTAAGGGGAGGGCAAGTGCGGGGGGAGGCAGGGCAAGTGCGGGGGGATGTGCAGGGGGGCGGACTAAGTGAGGGGGGAGGTGGGGGCAAATGTGGGGGGAGGGGGCAAGTGCGGTTATGGGTGGCCATGACCTTTAACACCAGGCGAATGATTCACTCGTCAGGTGATTCGTATACATTAAAAGAAACCTCGCTTGTGCACCACATGGCTTTACAGGTCAGGTGATGGTTCAGCCAGGGATCAACTTTTTAGCCAGCAACTTACAACTATTACACTATCATCAGTAGCTGTAGATATACACTATACCTCACCATGTTGTGCCACACACCATGGATGCATGCTCTTCAAGATTTCCTCGGGCTGATGAATAATCAAATTTGGACCGGTTGCCACCACATTCAACTGGGCATCGGTAACAAGGCATGCTATCTCCAGAATGTGGTCTTTTTCAATATCTAAGCCTGTCATTTCTAGATCAACCCATACTATGTGCTTAGCTGCATCTTTGTTCATTGCTTTTGAAGGCTGGATTTTTGATTCTGGAATTAAGTATACTTATCATTAGGTATCATTCTCTCAGAAATAATGACTACTCAGTACTCAGGAACTTAGTTTTTGCTGTTGCAGTGTTTCATGTTTGGGTGTGAGTGAAGGTGAAACAAAAAGTATCGTTAGCTTTATTAAGTGTGTAGCCTTGTAAGTACAACAGTTTGTATTTATAAGTCGTAGGTGAATGTATATAAAATATCGCACAGAAGTCTCTCATTTACTTAATGAGTAGGGATTATGCTAAAATAAAACAAGTATTGCCGATATAAAAGTAGGTACTCTGTAAATGTGAATGGAATGTCATGTTGACTTACCGCTGGAAATAGGTCGCGAACGCACCATCCGGCCCGCTATCAATAATGATTGTCTGCCTAAATTCATCAATAAAGCCAATTTTATTGATCAATCAATAGATCACCACCACACCGACCACCAAAGAGTATGTAATAAAAATATATTATATAGTAAGAGACGGGAACCAGGACAAAAAAAAATAAAAATATAAATGTCGGTACCGGGATACCTCAGAATGGTAACCTAACGAACATCTTAAAGGTTTTTTTTTTCTTATATTTTGGCTCCACACATAGTGTATTTAGCCAGTGTCAAGTATTATAGTTTTTCATCGTATTTGAAATATTTCATGTAAAGTCAAGTCTTAGTCACAGTCAGTCAGGGTAGTCATAGTCCAGTCTAAGTCAGGTAGTCATAATCCAGTCTAAGTCATGTCCTAGTAGTGGCAACTTTACTAGAGGCTTCTGTGGAATTTTGGAAGCAACACGAAAAACCACGTTTCACTACATTATATCACTTGCCAACACTTATACTCGTAAGTCAGCACCTAATGCGTAAAATGCCACTAATTTTAAACATTAACACTAGAAAAAGCATAAGTTTTGTGAAATAATACAATGCAACGACGTGAACTTTTTCACGTTCCCGCCAAAACTCATCTTAAAGGTTATCAGTACTATCAACCTAACAGACAGAATAGTGATGAGCGATACTTAAATATTATCGATATCGATAAATGACTGCTTTTACTGGCCTCAAAATGAATATCACATAATTATCACCTTGTGTCATTAGTTTTGTTTTAGTGGCAGTTTTGTTTTGTTTTGAATAGCAGGTAACTTAGCTTATTATTGGTCTGGTGCAGACCACTTTAAATACAACAAGTAAATGGAACCTGCACTCATGTAGGTCTGATCCATATAATACTTGTAGTGCTGTGCAAACTGAAAACTACTAAAACAAAACTAGTGACACAGGTTTGGTTTAGTGGAGTTATGAACAATAAAAACGCCATAATTATGATAATAGTAAAAGATTTATTTCTACACACTACAACACAAAATATCAATTATACAGACCTGCAAACCTTAAGTTTGTAACGGACCTACAGGCCCGCCTGCACCCGCACACCGTTTCTCCTGCCCGCACTCGCCGCCCCGCCCGCACCGCACGCACACAGGTATACGTCGCGCCACGGCGATGCTTTATAAGGCCTCGCCGGCCGCTGCAAGGCGAGCATTTGCTCGGGGCTCCCGCGGTGAATAGACGTGTCCTCCGCTCTGCAGAGTCTCTAGCAAATCGCTCCTAACCCGTTGCTCCATACTAACACGGTGAGAGGTGGCCTTCGGATGTCGCGTGGCTCTAAGCTTATGCCAGCCCGATCATCTCTCTCCGCTACCCGGCCCCCTTCCTCCCTCGAGGGCTCGGTCGTCGCGTGGCTCCAAGCTTATGCTGCCTGACCCTCGTTTCCCCAAAAACCTGCATGAACTCCGTCCTTTCCAAGGGCTCGGTCGTCGCGTGGCTCCAAGCTTATGCAGCCTGACCCTTGGACCCCCTGCATGCACTAACCATACCGCCGCCGCCGCGTACCCGTCGCGCCCCGCGCCGCGCCCGCCGCGTACCGTGGTCCTCGCAGGCTGCCGTCGTTTACCTGCTCGAGGACGTTCCGCGATCGTGTCGTCAGAGGTATCATCGCCCTCTCGTGCGCCTCTGGTATATAGTTTTAAGGACCACTAGTGTTAATCGAAGCTAATGTAGAAACGTGAATATATACGCACTTATTGTAATTTATGTACATCCGTGTTTCTCTGGGCTAAACCCCCTCACCAGTTCACCCCCTTTTTAGGTAGGTCCAACCCTCATCGCGCCTCCCGTAGGCCTAGGGCTAGATCTCCTGTATAACGAGGTGTCCAGGCGAGCTAGCCGAAAGGGCACCCCGTTACACTGGCGCCCAACAAAAAAACCCGCTACCGGAACCCCGAGGTTGGAGCCGCCCGTACACTGGTGCCCAACAAAAAACCCGCTACCGAAACCCCGAGGTTGGAGCCGCCCGTTGCATAGGCAGCCCAACTAATAATCCACATTTTAACCCAGGGGGATATCAAATTAGTCCAGACAAACAAACCGCGTAAAATAAGTAAATAAGTATATATAAAAAAAATCTAATGTCAGATAAAACTTCCTGGATCTACAACTTGAAAAAACCTGAATTGGAGCAAGAGTGCATAAAAAGAAATATCACAACCGAAAACCAAACCGTAAAAGACTTACGTCATAACCTAGGCCGGAGCCATATGAGCTGAAGCACACCAGACCCGTGATATAATCCCGATACCCAAAGAAAGTGGTAACACAAGTGAATCAGAACCCGAATACAAATACACAATGTCGCTACCAGACAAGGACACCGATCGACATGATAAAGACGACCAGTCTTACATGTCAAACCATCCAGAATCATACGACCGTAGTATAGAAACCTGGAACCTGAATTTCGACACCTGTGACAACCCAGTGGAGTTCTTTGAGGAGCTAGAAGATTTAATAGAATTTACTGGAGTGAATAGTGAAAAAGTGCTTAAAGTGATACCCAGATTCCTGAGAGGAAAGGCTGTGTTGTGGTACCGGAATAACAAGGACGCATTCGAATCCTGGGGTGAGTTTATTACACGATTCAAAGTCACATTCTTTACCTGTAACCATGAACATGATCTGTTAAGAAAAATCATTCTAAAGACCCAGTATAACCACCAGAAATTCACCGATTACCTGATAGATATACAAACTTTGATGCGTCGATACGGCAAAATGCCAAAAGACGAACAACTTAACGTGATTTATGAAAATATGTCCGCAAAGTACAAATATTACATAAAACGCTCCGAATTCAACACCGTGCACCAACTAGTTCAATTAGCAAGTGACTACGAAAGTATATCAGCAGACCACTATACAGACGTTGAGGGAGTTTACAATAGAAACCCCCAGAACCAGAATCAAAATCCTGCAGAGTCCCGAAATAAATGGTCACCCAGAGACCACACCCGACCGGAAGAGATAGATAAGTACGTTTACAAGTACAACCCAAAAACATCTTGTTGGCAATGTGGCAAACCAGGACATTCTATGAGATTATGCCACGGAAAACCAGTTCTATTTTGCAGCGGTTGTGGAAAACTTGGTATGCAGAGTATCAAGTGTTGTAAGACAACCAACCACAGAATAGAATCACTAAAAATAGACACACGCAACCAACAAAAAGAAGATAACCGACCGTTTCTTAAAATTAAAGTGCTTCAAAAAGAATACGACGCACTTATAGATACAGGCTCGATGAGATCGTATGTAAACCGAGAAATATATGAAAAGTTTAAATATACAAACCAGAAACCAGTCCAGATATTCGAAACCGCTATCCTTGCAAACGGAACAAAGATGGAGATAAGGGAAGCTTTGCGCTTAGATATGAGCATAGTAAATAATAAATTCAATCACCAGATGCTATATCATCCAGACATATCGCAAATCATAGTTGGTATGGACATATTGGGAAAACTAGGAGCCAGAATAGAGTGTTCATTAAAACAGAATAATGAAAAACATAATAAAATGACCAAGAATGACCAACCAGTACCACCCCAACAAAGTCCAGAGAACAAAATAAAAGAGGTCCATTTAGTATCCAGAAAATTAAAAGCCCCTTACATTGGCAAACACCGTAAACATAGTCCAAAACCAGAATCGTCACCAGAATTGAAACAAAACATACCACAGCACAAAATAGAAAAAAAATTGAAAAACCACCATGACATATCACCAATCAGCCTTTTAAGCACTTTGAACACGCGTTTTAGAAAAGCGCGAAAATATGTACAAAAACACACTATCTGTCGAAAGAACCCGATAATATATCCAGAAAACCCTGATCAATTTTACCTCCAGCCAGCCGCACAACCCAATGAAACCCTGTACCCCCTGGACCCACCAGCCGACCTAGGTCAGAGGCGGAAAAGAAAAATAAGAAGAGGACACAGAGGAGGACACCGTCACGCCTGGGATAGGAATAAAAAAAAACTGACTAATCGCTATAATGCTTAGGTAATGTACATAATACCCAGTTATTTTTTATTAAAGTTTAGTTTTTATTGTGTTTAACCAGACCGAAGTCTTTTATGTAATTCAATGACATTTTAATCAAGTACAAAAGGTACTTAGGTTAAACTACCATGTTTGAATTAATTTACCAGTTTGTGTACCGCACCAGAACGCACTAATATTTGTATTTATAAGTTAGACCCTTTATAGGTTAAGCTACCGTGTTATAATTAACCAGTTTGTATACCGCACTATAACGCACCGATAGTTTTTTCTTACCTGTTAACTTTGTGTATTTATAAGTTAAGACCCCGTAAATGTTTGTAAACCCCAGATACACCAGTCCAGAGATAATAATTTGTATACTCAAAATAAAATACTTTTGAAATAGTGTACCTACGTACAATATGTAAACCATATCTAATTTTTTATTTAATGTGTCTATCCTGAACAAGTTAATCTAATAAGGCGAAATTCATGTATAATTTTAAGTAACGGAAAGACGGTGATTTTTCCTACGTAAAAATCTCCAGAAAAGACGGGAGGGTGTAACGGACCTACAGGCCCGCCTGCACCCGCACACCGTTTCTCCTGCCCGCACTCGCCGCCCCGCCCGCACCGCACGCACACAGGTATACGTCGCGCCACGGCGATGCTTTATAAGGCCTCGCCGGCTGCTGCAAGGCGAGCATTTGCTCGGGGCTCCCGCGGTGAATAGACGTGTCCTCCGCTCTGCAGAGTCTCTAGCAAATCGCTCCTAACCCGTTGCTCCATACTAACACGGTGAGAGGTGGCCTTCGGATGTCGCGTGGCTCTAAGCTTATGCCAGCCCGATCATCTCTCTCCGCTACCCGCCCCCCTTCCTCCCTCGAGGGCTCGGTCGTCGCGTGGCTCCAAGCTTATGCTGCCTGACCCTCGTTTCCCCAAAAACCTGCATGAACTCCGTCCTTTCCAAGGGCTCGGTCGTCGCGTGGCTCCAAGCTTATGCAGCCTGACCCTTGGACCCCTGCATGCACTAACCATACCGCCGCCGCCGCGTACCCGTCGCGCCCCGCGCCGCGCCCGCCGCGTACCGTGGTCCTCGCAGGCTACCGTCGTTTACCTGCTCGAGGACGTTCCGCGATCGTGTCGTCAGAGGTATCATCGCCCTCTCGTGCGCCTCTGGTGTATAGTTTTAAGGACCACTAGTGTTAATCGAAGCTAATGTAGAAACGTGAATATATACGCACTTATTGTAATTTATGTACATCCGTGTTTCTCTGGGCTAAACCCCCTCACCAGTTCACCCCCTTTTTAGGTAGGTCCAACCCTCATCGCGCCTCCCGTAGGCCTAGGGCTAGATCTCCTGTATAACGAGGTGTCCAGGCGAGCTAGCCGAAAGGGCACCCCGTTACAAGTTAAAAAATCTGAAATATTCTTCCAATTTAACATATTTACACTGGTTTATATTTGTAAAGGAACCGAATTTCAACCCACGCCCATCCGTTCCTAAAGTCGGGACATGATTTACTTACATCAGCTACCGTGACAAATCATCTGATGTCCAAACGCACATATTTTGTGTAGGCTGAGAAAGTGCTATAACAATGATAAATACTAACAGATTTATCTTTTGATCTCTGTTGCAATCTTGCTATAGTACATAAGTAGTACAGTATGAATTGATACAAGTGAGCTTGGTTGATCATTTCACTCGAGTCGGCATTACTTCGGTTTATCTAACGAGTTTGTTGGTTTTTTATTGAAAATATTATGGTATGGTATAAACAATGCGAAATATGTGGCTTCAAATCCCATCGTAAAGACGGCAAATCACGGTATTTTACGGACAGATTGCCTCTGGATGAATTTCGGTGAGTTGAATAACTATTCATAACTTAACACTACCAATATATTTATAGCGTAATGACAACATAAATTCTTCAAACTCTCAACCATAACCGGTTTGCATTGCTAAAAATAGTGTGGGGCAACCATGTGTTTATCTTTATGTTTTAGGTGTAAAAATGGTTGAAAATGAATGGAAATGAAGACTTAGCTTGTATACCTATCGAGATACTTCATCATCTAAAATTTGTATGCGGAAAACATTTCGTTACACAGAATTCATCAATTAGAGCTCACAATTTGGGTCTCTGTGTGTTTTGCCAAAACTAACATCAGGAGAATTATGATTAATAAATAGCACTATTTTTACCAATGTAAACAGTTTACCTATGTTTGGGAATTTGATGAATATTGTGTTATTATTACGCTAGTAATATATTAGTATGTTTAATTATGAACAGTTATTCAACTCCCCGAACTTCATCCAGAGGAAATCTGCTCATAAAATACCGTGATTAATTTGCCATCTTCACGATGGAATTTAAAACCACATAATTAGCATTTTCAATACTTCATGTCTTAGTTAATTCCTATTGATTCATATCACAAGCTTACAGAACCAGCACAACACAACGTAATATAAATCCGGTAACACACAATTTCACCTTATTTTCAATAATAATTATAAAAAACAAAAAAATTCGTCAGAGAAACCGAAGTAAACCACGACCACAGACTACTAAGTGCGAGGAGGCTAGTGCATACTATTAAAGGAAGGATTGGAATACTCTGAGCGAAAAAATATAGTGGACCTGTCTGTTGAATATATTTTAGAAATATGTGCTATTGATATCCCTAGTATAAATTTATTATTAATCGTCCTATATTGGGCAAATAGTGAAAGAGAGACCGAAACTTTTTATAATACTTTAGAAAAAATGATGAGTAAAATAGTACTTAAGGATAAGAACCGAAATGTAATGATTGGTGGCGATTTTAATGTAGATGTATCTTCTCATTCAAAAAAGGCAAAAAACCTATTGGACTTTATGTTAAATTATAATTTTCGACAGTTAGTATGCCAACCAACACGAATAATGAAAACTAGTTCAACTTGTATCGATCTTATTTTTACAAATTTTACAAATAAAAATAATGTCATATTTCAAGACTACGGCTTTTCTGATCACTGTGGTGTTATGATGACCATTCCAGGGTTTTCATCACAACAAAGGCAGGTATGGTATACCGAGAAAAGAGATATTTAATGATAGAAATATTGCAAATTTCAAAACACAAATTCAAACTATTGATTGGGAATTAGTCATTAAACCGGACAAAAATATTAATGAAAACTATAGATCATTTCACGACGCCCTTATTGATACATTAAATAAAACGATACCAAAACAAAAATATACATTATTAACACCAGGAATAAGAAAATCATGTATACTTAAACGGCTCTTTAAAATTATAGTTCAGCAATCCGATAACGAAATATTAAAATATTATTATAAAATATATGAAAAATTATTAAAAACTTCAATTAATAAATCTAAAAAGTTACAATACATTAATAAAATAAAACAATCAAATAATATAGTAAAATCAATGTGGCGAATTATTAAGGAACGAACGAACAAAATCACAACAAAAACCAAACAAAATATAAAATTAATGATCCATAATATTCTAACGGAAGACCCGATCTTAGTAGCTAACTCGTTTAATGAATTTTTCGCATCAGTAGGAGGGACAGGTAGGAAGGGTGAGGCGCACGGTCGCCCTGTGCTATCACCTACTGATAACACTATGTACCTGCGTCCAGTCGACCCGCGGGAAGTTTACTACATTATAAAAAACCTTAAAAGCAAATGTAGTTTTGGTTTTGATGAACTGTCACCAATACTTGTCAAAAAGTGTGCCGAAGAATTGACTTGGGCTTATACTTTGCTAATAAATCAATCATTTGAAGAAGGAGTTTTTCCTGATCTCCTAAAAAAGTCTATTCTATAATAAAACCTATACATAAAAAAGGTGATAAAACTGACCCCAACCAGTATCGTCCAATTGCACTACTACCTACTTCATCAAAAATTATTGAAACGGTGATGAGTAAAAGATTATATTCCTTCTGCGAAAAATTTTCAATTTTTGATGATAGTCAGAACGGTTTCAGAAAAAAACGGTCAACGGTTCTTGATGTATACAAATACATGCAAGAGGTTCTGAATATTATAAATGCAAAAAAAATACGCAATAGGTATCCTGCTAGACATGAGTAAAGCGTATGATAAAGTTTCCTACCCTATATTATTAAAAAAAACTATATAGCATAGGCGTAAGGGGCCTTGCTCACGAATGGTTTGCGTCCTACCTAAAGGACCGTGAACAAACTGTAGAAATAGAAAACTATAATTTACAAACAGGTAATATACAAAAATTTAAATCGGATCCCAAAACAATGAATAGTTCAATTCCGCAAGGTATCGTATTAGGATGTTTATTATTTTTAATATATATTAACGACTTACCAAAAATATTCGATGAGTTATGCGTGTTATTTGCCGATGATATTTCCATCTTATTGCCATACCCTACTAAAAATACTAATCTTAACAGTGAATTAAACTCCATCTTATCCAAAGTCATTAACTGGCTAGAAGACCACAATTTACAAATAAACTACATAAAAACCAAAATAATGCCGTTTAGACCACGTCAAAAATGACAATTAGAAATTGACTTTACTTATAATAACACAAAATTAGTGTGTAGACACCTTTACACTTCTTGGACTGAACATTGATACAAACGTTAATTGGAAGACACACATACAAAAAACAAAATCTAAAATTAGTAGTTTCGCTTACGCCTTATCAGAATTAAAGAAAACAACAGATATCGCAACAGCGCTTTCGGCATACTATGCTTACGCTCATGCCTGGTTACAGTATGGTGTCATACTGTGGGGAAATAGCACCGAAGCCGATGATCTGTTTATATTACAAAAAAAGTGTATCCGTATCATAGTACACGTTGATAGCACCACAAGTTGTAGACCATATTATGTTAAACATCAAATCCTAACTTTAACCTCCATTTATATATTAGAAATTTGTAAATTTGTTTAAAAACACGCCCAATTTTTTAAAACTTTGGAAGATAACTATTCAGGTGTGTTTAATCTTAGATATAAAGACAGGTTAGCCCTTCCTAACTCAAAACTAAAAATGCACAGTACGAGTACTCATGTTATGTGCATTAAAATCTATAATCATATTCCCCTACGTCTAAAAGAAATACAAAGCGAATGTGCCTTTTTTGGCCAATTGAAGTTATACCTCGTTAAGAAATGCTACTATTCTTTGCAAGAATTTTTTGACAAGACATGACAAGAATAAAACGTAAACCTTTCGATCAGCTGAATTGTAAAATTGGTAGGTATGTATCTAAATCTTAAGCTATACTTAATTTTGGTAATCCTACCCTCACAATATAATCTGTAGTGCCCAGCAGGGTACATGTTGTTACCTTATAATATAATTAGGACTTATTTCTAATGTAAGATCAATATGCACATGTGGAAACAGAATAAATAAATAATAATATATATGTGCCACAGACCAAGGCAAACAAACAATGAAAGAACGAGAGGATTGAGTGCGTGAGTGAGAAAAATAATAGTTTACATTAATGTTGCATATTCATGGTATCCCTGTTCCATACATCGTTTTCGTATTACCTAGTGGCGACAGACTGCAGACCACTATACCAAAGAGTATATAATTTATTAGAGTTTACAACACTCTGCAGCCTCTGCACCGTGATCACAAGGTCTGTGGTGTACGTGGTGTACAATCACTTGTTTTTTTCTCTAATCTGTGACATTTTATAAAAGTCTGGTATCGATACCTTGAGTTGTACTCGAATATAAATTATTCGATACTACTTATATGAATACATTCTTTTTATTAAATATGAAACCGTGAAATTAACAAATACCTCATTGTAGCAAAATTTTGCTGTGTCTTTGAGATTTTTATAAGTATTTTGGAGTGATTATTCAGATATTTGAGCACTAGGATGCGTTCATTATATTTTATATGACATTATTGCATACAAGTACTTTCTTTCCGATACAAGAATTTTCTTTCCGACATCGTAAGAATGATTCATTATTATTTTATTTTGTTATAAAAAATATTTTAACCTTATTTAACGCTCAGAAGAGAATTTGCTTTTTTTTATGCTATAAGTAGCAAACAAGCATACGGCCTTCCTGATGGGAAGAGGTCACCGTAGCCTATGGACATCTGTAACACAAGACGTGCCACTGATGCTGCCTGATTTAAAATTAAGCGATATTAGGCTACTACTTTAAAGAAAAAATATATTAACACAGCTTGGCACTGAACTTTTGGCGACTCCAGATTCGAAACTAGTACTTTCTTTCCAATACCGAGTAGGTATCAAAAAAATGATTCAATGCTAATAATACTTGGTATCGAAGAAAAGAATCGAGTACGTACTCGTAATTACTAGTATAAGAAGTTAAGAACATCCCTAAGTCGGGTCTGTGATTAAAAGTGTAAAGGTTGAATTTGTTTTTGTTGCATTTTCCTGAATTTTCACAAATTTGAACCCACAAGAATCCAAAAAAAAACATGAACAGAATAATTCTTAACCATTGTCGGTGCATAAAAAAGTCAAGTAAGTAATAATTTAGCTTGTATAAAAGCGTAAATATTATCATAACCTAACGATTTTGATTGATTATTGTGTACATATGACTTCATCGAGAACCATAGAATTTATATAATAAACGAAATATTATAAATGATTATGTAGCATGATCTGCTGAATGTATGTGAAACCATCGCGCTATAAGGCATAAGGTATCATGATGTAATTTATGATCCTTTGTTTAATCACATGGTTGATGCAATGCCTTAAATTTAATTGTAAATCAACATTTTTGTAATGAAACCTCATAGTCCTTTCAGCAATAACGATGGAAAATGCCATTTCTACTAAACTTTACCCAGCTTGTAATAACAATCATGACCAACACATTTTTGTTCTATTGTAATAAACTGTAATGGTTGCTTAAACAATTGGTATAAATAGATCAAATTGTTTATTTATTTTAGCAATACTATGGGAGAACAGGCAGTATCAAAATTTTCCATTCATAAATCTGTCAAGGTCACTGTACTATTACACTGCCCAGCCGATTGGCCTCCAACATGACATCACCCAGAAGCCTCTCAACACAAGATTGTACTTTTACGAGCATAATGGAGACCATGCCAGGCAATTTTCGACCAGCAAATATTTATTTGAAAAGGAACCTCTCAAACCATCCTCAAAAGTTGAGGCCACAGTTGCTACAATCAAAAAAGAAATAGAAGAACAAGAAAAGCTTCCAAAGAAGGTAGTTAAGAAGAAAAGTCTGAAGGAGCGTGTTATGGATGAAATGAGACACTACTACCATGGATTCAGGCTGCTCTTCATTGAAATACGAATATCTACAAAGTTGCTCATAAGGGTCCTGAAAGGTGATACATTGACACGGAGAGAACACCGACTTCTGGTGACCACAATTGGAGACCTTTTCAGAATGGTGCCTTTCATTGTGTTCATTGCAGTTCCTTTCTTAGAGTTTGCCTTACCATTATTTATAAAACTATTTCCAAACATGCTGCCCTCAACCTTTGAGAGCCGTGATCAAAAAGAGGCAAAAATGAAACATCATTTGAAAGTGAAGCTGGAAATGGTGAAATTCTTCCAAGAGACCTTAGATCAGATGGCACCACAAGCAAGCAACAGACATTCAGACCTCGCTAAAGAGTTCTCAACCTTTTTCAACAAAATCAGAACATCAGGTGATGTGGCCACAAGCGAAGAAATCATGAAGTTCTCGAAACTGTTTGAAGATGAAATCACATTGGATTCATTACAGAGACCTCATCTTGTGGCGTTGTGCAAGGTGTTGAATGCAACAACAATCGGCACAAGTGCAATGTTACGGTTTAACCTGAAGATGAAGTTGAGATCTCTAGCTGCCGATGATAAGATGATAGCTAAGGAAGGTGTTGACAGTTTGAACTTTAGCGAGTTACAGCAAGCTTGTACAGCACGCGGTATGAGGGCATATGGTGTCTCAGAAGAAAGGTTGAGGAAAGAACTGAGGAACTGGCTAGATCTGTCTCTGAATGAGAAGGTTCCACCTTCTTTACTGCTTTTGTCTCGAGCTCTGATGGTGCCAGAGCATGTGCCAACAACATACAAACTGAAGGCAACCATATCCGCACTGCCCGATACCGTTGCTACGCATACCAAGGCTGCTATTGGGGAGAAGGAGGGCAAAGTTGACTTCAAGGTACATTATAATTACTAACACTAAAACCAAAGTATGTTTAAGGTTCCTATAATAATCCTTCCGGCTAATGATGATGATGAAATCAGTTTTGAAATTACTTTTATCATGTCAACATACACAATGACTAAGAGCTATTCAAATCACCAACATTTTTGTTTTTATGTGAACATAATATTAATGGTCAAACTAATTAATTATCGGTATAATTAATAATTCAATTTGATAACGGATCAAACTACTTTGATTTGAGTGAATTTGACCTTTGTTGTGTAACAGTTAAAAATAGTTTTCTATGCAATTATTTGTTCTGTAGACTGTGAACTGTGTGACTGAATGAAGATATGAATGAGTGGGGTGGTCTGTGACATACATAGTTTGAAAAAGTAGCATGTGCATGTGAAATCTTAAATGAATTTTCAAAAGCTGACAAACTGTTCCATTCCGCATCTGTACAAAACTAAACTAAAATTTAAATCATCATGTTCCAGGCTAAAGCAGATGCCATCAAACTTGAGGAGCTGAGGATTAAAGAAGAGAAGAAGGAGATTGAGGAAGCTGAAAGAGAGAAACAGATCCTCGAAGCAAAGAAAAGAGAGAAAGAAGAACTCAAAGACAAAGCACCTATCATTGATACTGAAACCGAGACGATTTCAGTTGATCCTGCACCAGTAATCGCTATTGACGCTGTTAAAGTGAAAGTTGAAGAAGGTCTGTCTGGCAAAGATATTGAGGTCATAGAAGACGCTTTAGAGAAATTAGGTAAGCATTTATTTTTAAATATCCATTTTTTCAGAAGTTCAACTTCAATACACGGCAGTAGATTATAATAGCAGTATGGAGAATTAATTAGGAACTAATAATTTTATTAGCCAGATGACTCCCTTGAAAACACATCAAAGTGTAAACGCAAGGTAGGGAAAAACTATTTTTCGTTTCCATTTCCATAATGTCTAATCAAACTCGGTTGAAATGCCCATGGATTTTAAATTAAATATATAACCAACTAGCTGCTGCCTGCGGTTTTGAACTCGTGAACTACAGTTTATCGCGAACTAGTAACAGTATGAGGAAATAGATTAATTTAAAATTACATCGAGATAATTATGTTCAGCTATTTAGTCATTAAAGGCAACAAACAGACAGAAAGATAGACAGAGTTACTTTCGAGTTTATAATATTTAGTACTTTTTGCAATCATAGCTGACAGCAACATTCAAGTGACACTTACAAAACAATGCTCAATGGTTGTTTATTTATTACATGCTCATTGCTTAAAATAAATAATTTCGTAATAATATCTATATACTTTTATACTAATATTGGTATATTAAAGATTATCTCTCTCTCTCTCTTTCTCTCTCTCTCTCTCTCTCATTCTCCTCTAGCTCTGTCTTTTTCTTTCTCTAACTGACTCTATCCCCCCCTCTCTCTCACTCAACTTTTCATAATAACTGTAACGCATAGTATACCGTGATAAAATAAACTGTCCATCCACGCCTTTCATGCCGCCTGCAGCAGTTACTAAGTTAAATTATGCATAGTGATAGTGCCCTTACTGTTTCACGGTTTTTGCTTGCCTCCATTTACAATGACCAATTCCTATTCTCAGTTTTAAATATTGGACGCATTTCAAGGTAAAAAGAACGTACAAAAGTTCATGTACCTCTTAAACTTGTCATGCCTAGGAAATATTTACAAAACGTGCTCGTACACGTGCGCGAATGTATAATTAGGTATGGTAAAGTACAAACTGCCAGTTGCTTTCGTAAACACTATCCTTAAAGATTGATATGGATCTTCATGCCTGTATGTTGTTTGGTTATGCGTCATTCACCCTTACCTATTACTAGCTGACCCGCCTCGGCTTCGCATGGGTTAATTAGTTTTACGCCCTAACCCTCTTCATGGAAAGAGGGAAGCGAAAGCTCTCTTTCCTTCGACATGAAGAGTATAGTGGCTTCATCTTCGTTTCCGGCTAACTACTTAATCTTTTGAAAAATATTAACGGGATATTTACCTCCCATGTAATTTCTCAATCAGTACTATATTTTCGGTGATGCGTCATTAATCTTTAAATAGGTAGTTGACTTATACAAGATTTCTACAAAGCTGCCTTGATATCACACGGTGTTCACGAAACCATAATTTTCCTAAACGTCTTTGTAGTCAGAATAATTGAGCTTATTTTTCTATTCTTCGTTACACATTACTATCACCTACTCGTTACTGTTTATTTTGGGAACGTCATATAATTTGCATGCTTGCATAGAAGCGGCCTGACTCTCTCTGCCTGGACTTTGCTCGAGATATTATTATCGTAGTTTTTGTGAGTGTTTACTATATAAAGCGTAGCGCAACGTTAGCTGGACGATGTTAGATTTTCCACTGCCGAATACAAGCACGCCGTAAGAAATGGATGTTTGTTAACCATTTGCATTCATCACTGGCTTTCCCTGAGTCTTATCGCCCACCATTCATTCGCAGGCCACTCAAGAAACTTTCTTCTGCTTTGGTTGCCAGTTCCACGAACTGTGTCTGCCCATTCCCATTTCAGGCATTCTCCAAATGGCACCTATAAAAATATTTCTATATACCCCAATGTACCAAACCAAAAAGGAATTTGTGCTCTTTTAGTACTTTTGGTGCGGTTTACTTCAGTGCTCTTGCAATTGGTGTTTTATTCGCAAACGTAAGTCGTTGACCTGATACTGTGACGTCGATTATGCGTAATGGTTCTGCCAAAAGTTCTGGCGTAATTGTCTTACGTACAATAATTACCGGTCGCCCCACAAATTGTGTAATATCTACTTTTGAATATCTGATAAGTGTAGTAGTTTCAGTGTGGGTGCAAAACAATTGTTTTGCCAAGTTTCCTGGATGAGGATATCTCACAGCATTTCCGTTTATAGAATAAAATAAGTGTATTACTCAATGTTGAGTTTTTTTGTAGAAGATAGAGTTGAATTGTATTGTCTGTTGAATTTTTACTAAAGATTACGACAACAAATGAAAAAGTTAAATATAAACTCTTTTAAATACATGAGTTCGTACTGATCACGATCATCACGTTTTTCGTCATGATAGTAATTTATATACGAAGGTAGTTTTAATATATTGGATGTAGGTGTACATCCAATATATTAAAACTACTTTGAAGTGTGTACGGTATACGATCACGGTAAAGCGACCACTTGCTCCTGACCTAATTCTCAACTAATTTTGGGTCAATTGTCAGTTTTCTAATATTTCATTCTTAGCAATCAAGGCCATGTTCAACGACTAGCCGTGGCCGTGGGTTCATGTATTTTCATGGCGATTGTCATACAGCGGTTGCCCACGGAGTTTTCTGAATAGGCCCGCATTTGACGCGGTCGCACCTGATGAAGAGTGACGGCGTGGTCTACGATGGTACATGCCTGCCTAGATATGATTCACTCGCGGTTTGAAGAGCTCCAGATTGTACTTATCGGGAAGCAAAGACCACAAAGGCCTTTCTTGGAATGTCATTATTTACTAACTTACTAATTTACTACTACCAGAAGTACCTACTACTGATTAGTGATGTTAGTTTCGCGTCTCCTGACATGCCTATTACTAGTCGAGTCGGCTTTCTCTGAAGTTTTATTCGTTTTGTTGATAGAGTAACCAATAGTTTATCATTATAGGTAGCGTTATCTGTCTTCTATCTATAGCAGAAACGAGTGCAAACACATGATGCATGTGTCTTATTATCTATGCTTACGTCATTTTTTCATCTTACTGTCATTATTGTCTAATATTGATGCGAGAGTTTCTGTGTACGCGTGGAAATTATATCTAGACCTTACACAATGACAGTCATGAATCTGTGCCAAGTCGAGATTTCATTCACAAATTGAAATGAACACTCGACTTGAGCTCAGATCGATGACTGAGTGTTGTTCTTTAATACGGCCCTTAGTGTGTAGATCATGACGGGTCTAAGGAAGAATTACGTCCAAGCGGGTGAACCCGTGGGCTGCAGTTAGCACCAGTGTTGCGGATCGTTAGCTGAATATCGATGATTAATCGATAGTCTAATCGATAGCCAAACAATCGAAACACTATCGATAGTATCGATACTAGCTCAGAACGTGAGCTAGTATCGATAATATATATATATAATATATATATAATATAATAATTATATATATATAATATAATAATTATATATATATAATATATATATAATATAATAATAACTCATCGTCACTTTCCATCAGGTGAGAGCGTGGTCAAATGCTAGATAAGTCTGATGTAAAAAAAAAACAAAAAAAAACGACGCAATACTATTGAAAGAGGCAATACTATTGATAATATCTATGGTATTGTTGCTTGCGAAGAATAAACTATCGATACCATCGGTAGTATTATTGTTCGTAAATGAAAAACTATCGATAGTATCGATAATTTAAGTCTATCGATAGTTTTGTATTTCATTTGTACAATCGATAGTATCGACAGTAATTTATTTACGAACAACAATACTGTCGTCGATAGTATTGCACTTATACAAAACCATTAATTTATTCCGAGCCCTATCATCGATAGTATGGCTTATTCATATGAAAAATATGAATGATAAAACTATCGATAGTTCGGCAACACTAGTTAGGTTAGCACAGTATAATAAATATCAAACTGATGTCACATAGTAACAGTTAAATAACTGATCAATCCGGAAAATATAATACTACCAATTCCATGTTGAATGACCTTACTTAATCAGATATGATAAAAGAAGTTTGTATACCTCACGCGTTATCAATAACATAATAACAATATTTTGACTGGCCTGATAGCTCAGTTGGTAGATCTGCCTTCTGAGCTGTAGGCTCGATTCCCACCCGGGACAAACGTTTGTATAACGAACATAGGTGTTTGTTTTGTGTCTGGGTGTTATGATGTATTCTATGTATTTACAAACAAAAAGTATCCAAGTATTGTATCAGTTATCTGGTTTCCATAGTACAAGCTATGCTTAGTTTGGGGCTAGATGACGCTGTGTGAAATGTCTACACATATTTATTTATTTATTTATTTATTTATTATTAATCAATAGCTGCGCCCCGCAGTTTCACCCGGGGATAAAAAGTATCATATGTTAATCCAGCGTATAATTAAAGCGGTCTCCGTTTCAAATTTCATTCGATTCAGCTCAGCCGTTTCATCGTCAGGAGCGAACAAACGCACACACAAACTTTCGCACTTTATAATACAGCGTGAACTTGTGAAGTGTGATAGTGTCATAGATAGTGTGACCAGAGGCACTAAATTTTCTGGGATAAAAACTTATAACAATCTGATGTGTGCAAGATCACAAGATGTCACCTATCGGTTCAACCGTTTTGGGGTGAAAGCCACGCAAACAGGCAGTAGTGCGTCACTTATACTGGGTGTAATTGGTTTATTACCATCCTTTGAAACTAGGTATCTACTCCTGACTGACTCAAAAATTTTGGTCCTTACGTGACCGGTGTCACGTAAGGACCAAAATTTTTGAAATCTAACGCATCGATTTGGTATTGATAACCCTAAAACATGGGATAAGCTTACTTAATCGACTGCTACAGTACCAAATTTTTTTTTTATGTGATTGAATGACGTGACGAGCTAGTCGTTCACCTGATGTTAAGTGACACGGCCACCCATAACAGTTGCAGTGTCACCCGGAACTTTACAACAATAAAGTTTCGCGTGATACTGTACTGCGCACGTCATCCTGAGACATCACCTAGTTTAGTAATCAGATTACTAGGCTGAGTGATCAGATTATAAAGTCTCATTTGCCCAGTAATTTCACTAGCTACAATGCCCTTCAAACCGGAACACAGTAGTGCTTGCACACTACTGCTTGGCGGCAGAATAACTGGCAAAGCGGTGGTACCTACCTAGACGAACTTTGCAGAAAAGTCCTACCACCTAGTAAAATAATGAAGTACTGTTTTTAATTAGTGCATACAAGGTAAAAAACTTTTAACAGGAACTAAATCATTCGTGTCAACTACGGTAGGCGCCGCGGCAATCTTCATCATTTTCAATAGAAAATATTTTCTTTTACCCTTTAATAATGATCAATAAATGATGTACTATCAGGCACTCAATTTATACTAATGAATTAAATTGCATCCTGTATATTAGTAGGGAAGTAAAGATTACCAGTGGAGAACATGAAATGAACAGAACAAGTCTCAGGATTATGCAATTAATAATTCACGATGATAATAATTTACCTTACTTCATTACTTACTACAATTTATAAGTAGGTTAAAGAACCCTTGCCGTGGGCGCCGTAAGAGCCGGCTAACGAAATGTTCATGGCCTGGGTCGCAGTAGATTTTTTCACAGTAAAGTTTAGGGAATGGGCAGCAGCATTAGTTTTAAAAATGACATGACGAGCTTGTCGTTCGCCTGATGTTAAGTGTCACTGCTGCCCGTAACAGATTGCAGTATTACTCGGAACTCTAAATTAATATAGTTTAGCGTGACAGACACCCCACTGCGCACGTCATCCTGAGACTTCACACGGTATAGTAATCAGATTACTAGACTGTGTGATCGGACTATAAAGTCTCATTTGCCCAGTAATTTCACTAGCTACAATGCCCTTCAAACTGGAACACAGTAGTGCTTGCACACTACTGCTTGGCGGCAGAATAACTGAAAAAGCGGTGGTACCTACCTAGACGAACATTATAATCTACTGCCATCACCAAGACGCCTGCTAAGCGTGGTGATCTTGGCAAGAAAATGGGGAGAATCCACGTTCGGCGCATCTTGTCTTCTTAACTTATGCTGAAATTCATTATCATATCATCATCAACAGCCTGAAGACCACTGCTGAACATAGGCCTCGCCCATAGAGCGCCACTTTGAGCGGCTGCTTGCCTCCTCCGATCATCATCAACAGCCTGAAGACCACTGCTGAACATAGGCCTCGCCCACAGAGCGCCACTTTGAGCGGCTGCTTGCCTCCTCCGTCCATCGGCTTCCCGCGGTTTTAACCAGATTGTCGGTCCACCTAGTGGGGGCTTACGCTGCGTCTTCCGGATCGTGGTCGCCACTCGACAACCTTTCTAAAATAATGCTAAAATTGAACCTTTGCTAATTCCAGCTATACAGAAGAAGTCTCTACTTCTCGAGAAGGAGAGCATCCAGGAGCTGAAAACCGAGCTGTTGGACTACAGCGAGGATGTCAAAGAGATGGATGAGATGGTGAAGACCAAACAGGCAGACATCAAGCTCACTAAGGGTGCTAGAAGGTATGGCATTTTTTTAGGTTTCATAGTTCTAAGGAACTATAGGCATTAGCCTGCGGTGACCTTACAAGAAACACCTGTAAATTCTTATTTAATTTCTATTTTTACAAGCTATAAAAAAATCACAACTACCACAGTATCAATACCGCCCTAAGCTGCACAAAGTCTTAAAAATAAGTCTTATAAATGAATATAAATATATGAATATGTTGCAAACAAGTTTTTATATCACTATTATAGAAGTTAATTTGTATAGTAAACGGTCTTCAGCTCTCTTATTGTAAGTTATACACATAACTGAAAACACTTGAAGTATGGATGCCTCTAATGTAATAGTATTTTGGTACCATGTATATCTTTAGGTCTCCACGACAGCCTAGTGTGGGTCCGCCGTGTATATCTGAGGAATATAACAAACTAAATTGAATACAAATGTGTTTATATAAATTAGTTTGAAGCTTCCACTGTACTGTTTTATATTTGTAATAAACGTATATTCTATTCTATTCTAAATGCACTAAACTTGCATAACGGAAAATTTAATTCTTGTAAAAAAACATATAAAATTATAGTACTTACGTAAGCTATTAATTAAATATTTCATCCATAAGTTTTATAAGCGCTGAAGCTTGCAAAACATGCATAATTAAACTTTTTGTCGCTCCTAGGATAATAATGTACACTGGGAATGTTTAATGATGTACTCAATTATTATTCTTATCAATAAAGACATTTAAAAATTAAATTAAATATCAACGTATAAGGGCATGAAACTTTACACTAAAATAGATTATATAAACAAAATAGTACTCACTTTTGTGGGAAAAATGATGAAATCGTAACATACTACACATACACACATACACATACACACACACACACATACACACACACACACATACATACACACACACATACATACACACACACACACACACGGTTACATATTATGGTAGGGAAAGGTTTCTGGCTTGCCAAGTAGCTTGCATTGTTGGTTCCATCTCAGTAGATCCAGGGCCTGATTCACGATGGATCTAGTGAGATTTTCCCCATTCCATTTTTAAAGTATATAACAAAAGCTTATTTTAATCTTTGATTATTAAAAACTGAACAAACATTTTCTTTACTTGGAATTAATTTTTTACTTAGACTTTTTCTGTTAAGGACTGTCATAACGAGCTAGGCGTTTGCCTGATGTTAAGCGCGGCCAGCCATAACAGTAGCAATGCCACTCTGAACTTCGAATTATAAATTTTCTCGTGACACTGTACTACGCACGTCATTCTGATACATAAGAACATTCTTGTAATCGAATTGGTTAGACTGAGACAAGATCATATAATCTCGTTTGCCCAGGAATTTCTATTTAAGGACTCTAACTTTGACTACTAAAGACCCAAAAACAGCCAGTTTGCATTAAGGTGGAACGTTTCACTAGCGCGGCAAATTCTTATTTTCTGGCGTTCTTTTGCCAATAATAGCTTAATTACTCAACGTGATTACATAAAAACGAATTTTGCGCTAATAAATAGAATGTATCAATAAATTACAATTAAAAGAATCGCCTACATATCATTGGTTTATCGACAAATGGCAATAGACTGAAAAACTAAGACGAAATTTGTTTATTGCCATTTGTCGCTAAACCAATGATATCTAGGAGATACTTTTAATCGTAATTTGTTGATACATTATATTTCTTTACGTTAAATCAGTTTTAATGTAATCACGTTTAGTAATTAAGCTATTATTGGCAAAAGAACGCAAGAAAATTTGAATTTTCCGCGCTAGAGTGAAACGTTCCCTTAAATGATCTTCTCTACAACTCATTTCAGATTATATCGTGCGGTGAACAACATGATAAGCAAGCTGGACTCAGTTCTCGTCGAACTGGAGAGCAAAGAGAAAGCTCTCAAAACGACCCTCGAACAGACCAAGTCCGAGCCCCAAAAGGCGAAAGAACACCTCATCCAGATCGATGAGCTGATGCATTCCATCAAGAGTCTCCAGAAGGTGCCTGATGAGGCCAAGCTGAAGCTGATTCAGGATGTGCTCGGGAGGCTGGATGACGATTTCGATGGACAATTGAAGATTGATGACGTTTTGAAGGTGAGACTGTTTTTGCAATAATCCAGTTTGTGTGGGTTTCACTTTGAAACGGTAGAAACAAATTGTGACGAAAATTTGTACATCCGAACCGTCCAACGTATACTGACACCCCGTTGCATACTGCGACAACCCGTCGCGGGATCCCTAAGCGCGCTTTCTAATGCCGTACAAGAAGTCCCTTTCGTCACGGCATAAATTAAGAAAAATGGAATTTATGTCGTATTCCTACTACCTACTAGATAAGTTTAAATGTCCTTTGGTAAAAATTGGTACTCTTTGCCATTTCGTCCCAGTGTGTTTAGGCCATTACACTAGTAGTAGTTTTTTTTAATGTAAATGAATGACTTGGCGAGCTAGTCGTTCGCCTGATGTTAAGCGTCACGGCTGCCCATAACAGATTGCAATATCACTCGGAACTATAAATAAATATAGCTTTGCGTGACACTGCACTGCGCACGTCATCCTGAGGCTTCCCACAGTATAGTAATAAGATTACTAGACTGTGATCAGATCATAAAGTCTCATTTGCCCAGTAATTTCACTAGCTACAATGCCCTTCAAACTGGAACACAGTAGTGCTTGCGGCAGAACATGGGGTCTCATCAGGAAGAAAGAAACAATGGCCCGAATGTAAAAAAAATGTAGTGATCGTGTCGTGAGCGTCACTAGTTAGTGGCCAGTGTATTCGTTTGGCCCAATACCTCGCCAATACGCAATAGATGTCGTTCGCTAATCTTGCGTTATGCAGAAATAAAATAATTCGTAAAATAGCCCGAATTATTCCTCTCTATGGGATGAGGTATCTGTATTAGTATATTATGTAATCTGTGCGGCAGAATAACTGGCAAAGCGGTGGTACCTACCTAGACGAACTTTGCAGAAAAGTCCTACCACCTAGTAAAATATAGGATATTCGCACGCTATCATCAACCCAGGTTGACTGGCAGATAATGCTTCATAGCGTTAAGTCCTCCTTGTAACATCACTTTGCTAAAGTTAAGTAAATAGATTGATAAGTATTCGATTAGTTATTTGGTTGCCATACTACACTACAAGATGTTTAATTTAAAGACTACTAGAGCACATCGCTCGTAGAACTGACAACTGATGGGGAAGAAAGGTTCTCGAGTGGCGACCACGAACCGGAAGACGCAGCGTAGGCCGGCCCCCCACTCGGTGGACCGACGACCTGGTGAAAGCCGCGGGGAGCCGATGGATGCAGGAGGTGAGCAGCCGCTCAAGGTGGCGCGCTCTGGGGGAGGCCCATGTTCAGCAGTGGACGTCTTCAGGCTGATGATGATGATGATGATGATAGCACTGCGAGAAATGAGCACAAATATTTATTTTCTATTACAGATGCTAGAAATCATCGGCAACGAAAACGTGAATCTATCGGAGAAGCAAGTGTCGGAGTTGATCGAGCTACTTGATAAGGAGGAGATATTAGAAGTGGAGAGCAAGATTCAGAAGGCGCTAGACAAGGCGGCGCTCGCGGCTAAAGAACAGGACAAGACTGAATCTGAGGGAAAGGTACGTTACGCCCTAGTATGTATATAATTATATAATTTTATTTCCCTGTTGTTAAAAAATTTAAAAACTTATTCAAGTCATGTTCAAAGTTTTTATATAGGACAATGTTAAATCGCGGCGCAAAATTGTAATTAAAAAATGTAATCAATAATTTCGTAATACTTTAATTTATTTTTCACTATTATTATTATTTAATTCACGTAGATTTGGAACATTGTTGTCCTGTCTAAGAATTGATTTCATTGATTTCACCCAGTATAAAATTAATTGTTTTTATTTGTGGCTTTCATGCCAAATTGATAATTGTTGCACTTAGATCGAGTGGTCTAAGTGCAACAATTATCAATTTGACAATAAATGTTGGTTTTCCAACATTTATTAAAACTAAGACTTAATAAGCAAAACTGCTTTATTCTTTCCGGTGTATCTGCACCTTTTACTTAATAACCACAAAACCACTTTCCACTTTCCAGAGCCTATTCGACATAATACGAGAGGCCCAAAAGCGGCGAGAAATGAAGAAAGCATCACAGAACGTGACAGAAGAGCAAGTCATTCCCAAAAGCGACGACATCGTGAAACCCACTGAGAGTTCCAAACGACCGGAGAGCCATTGAGAATACAACTAGAGTATAATAATGAGTACTAGTTGAATGTGTAAATATTTCGACAGTGGTTGGTTATAAGCCTTCCTGCTGGTTTATAGGGAAATTGGCAAAGATGGCGCGAATGAATTTGGCGACATGCGATGCTCTAGTGTAATAGGCTGTCTATATAAAACCTAAATAATGTTTTAGATCGTAAAAATGATCGAATATTTTCAACTTTCACAGGTAGGCCAGTGTAAACTGAACTTGGCCATACAAAATTTGACTAGTGTTTAAAAAACAAAATGGCGGACGTTCTATTTGGGCTGGTCAATAAAATGTTTATTTTACACATTTCATGTGTTTATTTGTATATTATTTTACAATCGTATATTCTGTTGCCATCGAAATTGGAAAATTGTATGAAAAGCAGTGCATGTCGCCTTGTTATTGAAATGCGGCAAATTGTACATTTACAACGATAACATAGCTGTTGTCATGTATTAGTGACGAAGACGCGTATTTTAGAGGTATATCTACGTTTTTATGTCTTACCCTAACGACAATAAGCATTTTTGTAAACGTTATAATCAATCACATAAATGTAAATAATTCTGCATAGTATTCCTTATTCCCATACCGTACAAACTTTTCGTATTGTAAACGTGTTTATTTTTATTTATTTCAGGTTATAGTTTTCTTTGAACGTTTCAGAGATTTATTGTATTGTTTATGCATTTCTGTGATCATTGTTCAGATGTAAGTTTTATTTGGTATGTTTAGTGGTATTCGATATGTTGGAGCACAGGCATTGTATAAAGTATATTGTTCTGAAATTGGTTTGAACGATTTGTAAAATGTATGTGGAGATACAGTATTGTATGAATTCTTGGTAAAATACTTATGCCCGTCTGTGCTAAAGTTTGACAGCTCCTCTCCTAAGTTTGCACTTACCTATGACGTACCTACTGCCACGTATTTGGGTGCATAACGTACAGCCTAAGAGAGATAGTGCGAATTTAAGAACTCAAATGTTAGTGCACTGACGGGCATGAATCTTAGTCATTAATGACATGTAAATTATTATTATAAAATACTGTGGCTAGGAAACGACTATTCAAATCGAAATGGGTACACAGAAATGGTTTTGTATTATCTTAACTTTGAATATATTTAAACTTTATTTCGGACGTATCTATCATTTGCTGTATTAATAAAGTTTACTTTTAACGAACCTACGATGAATTTCAAATTTATTTTTACTCATGTTAAAGTATGTAGGTTTACCTAATCTTTTATTCACAAATAATTTTAAAGTACCATAGCTTACCCTGTGAATGTTGATATAAAACTAGTTAATTTCTTAATCAGTGTACCAATAATAGGCACTTTATTTTTTGCTACTCGTTATGCTAAAAGTAAAAAGTAAGAAAATAGAAAGATCGATTTAAACTAATTATTTTTGATTTATTTATTTCCTATTCCTAAGAGGCCATTCATACAATTAGCTCGCAGAAAATTATTTATTCTGGATCTAAAATGTCCGGGGACTACGCATACTCATTGCTCCTTTTTAAAAAAAACTTCATATCGTAAGAACACTTGACATGGACGTTGGATTCCAGTATCAGCCCTCGGGAAGCCCCTACGTTGCCTTGCCTCATTTACGTGATAAATGGTTATTAGCTGTGTGTTATGTTTGAGTAATCGAGTACTCGACGATTGTTTGGTTTTAGTATCCATATTATATGTAGAAACCCTACTTTTTCATTGAACTGAGTAAGAGAAACAGGACAAATTCATTCAATGAAAACTTGTTTTCTGTTCCGTGAATAAAACTGTAAAAAGGTCGGGACTCGGGACTTTTCCTTTCATAGACTGACTGAACTGAACTACATAAGTATGTATTCCTTCTCTGTCTTAAAGTCAGACTTTATTTCCATTTTTGTTCAGTCTACGGAACTTGATGTATTGTATGGTGTAGCTAAACTTTAGTTAGTCTTCAAAATATACTTGTAAAGAAACTGGGTCTGGCATAGATCCACTGACCTCTATATTAATACAGCGTACTTGTATTATAGAGGTCAGCATAGATCCCTTTCCATTAGCGTTAACGCCAAATGATAACTCCAAAATGTCTTCTTCTTCTTCTTCGTTTATGGCTTTCTATCGCTTTTTAGCGATAATTCTGCCAATATCAAGTAAGTAAAAATTTGTACGGTTATGTCACGTCAAAGTCCTATTTTGTCAGTCAAAATGCCAACAGTAAGATGGTGGATATTTTACTGAAGGCTCTAAAAAGCCGTTGAAGAGAAAACGAAAATGCCTGGTTATATAAACATGGAACCATTTGCCAACCCTCGTGCACGTTCACGAACACTTAACGAATAATAATCCACCCTTATTACACATTAAAATTCAAAAATACACAGGCTTTGGTAAAAAATTCAAAATTTACAACCGCCATTGTCGGATTTTCTTCAAAGACCAACTCCAAAATGTATGGGAATGACATTACCTGCGGAAAAGCAACATCCACAGGTAATGTCATTGTCATTCCCATACATTAGGTTATAGGTGGGACGTTTAACTCAGCGCGGCAAATTCAAATTTCCCTGCGTTGTTTGCCAATAATAGTTTAATTACTCAACGTGATTACATGAAAACTAATTTTGCGCAAGTAAATAGAATGTATCAATAAATTACAATTAAAAGTATCACCTAGATATCATTGGTTTAGCGACAAATGGCATTAGACTGTAAAGCCAACACTAAATTGGTTTATTGCCGTTTGTTGCTATACCAATGATATTTTGGTGATACTTTTAATCGCAACTTGTTGATACATTCTATTTATCTACGTTCAATCAGTTTTCATGTAATCACGTTGATTAATTACACCATTATTGGCAACAAACGCAGGAAAAATTTGGATTTGCCGCGCTGAGTGAAACGTCCCACCTTAACGCTAATGGAAAAGGATCTTTGCTAGACGTAGACCCCCAGAACTGGCGTGGACGGACGGAACGCGGAATACGAAAATATCTTTGCGCTTTCAGATTAAGTTTTCCCCCATCATCATCTCAACGCGTACCCTGAAATATTTAAAATATTCCCGCCTCAAAATGGCGCGAAAATTACACATTTCCGGTTGGTAATGTTTAACAGCTATTGGTCGCTAGTTAAACTGTCTTGACCTCATTAGCCAGTCTTAAACTTAATCTACGAATCACAGGCGGAGAAAAATACGTAGGAAATTCTGTGCATCCCATGATGGGTCGACAGTAGCCATATTTGATGAGTTTGAAAATCGAAGTGCATCTATTGGTCGATACAGAAATGTCATACAAGTCGAACTATTGACGTTGACGGAGGGTTGCGCAAAAATAAAAGAAAATTCAACTCTCACTCATTGCGGCTGCCATGTTTTTTTTTCACAAGGGGTGTGCGTGAGTCTAAATAATGATAAATTAACCCCATTTTTTACTGTTACAGGTGAGTGATATCCATTAATTTGTGTGATTATATATGCCAACGCGGAAGTAGATTGCGCGTCCTCACAGTGAAAGTGCATCATGTAACACTATCGCCTTCTTGTGAAATTGCATCGTACGTTTTGTAGTGGTTACGATTATTTATGACTCAGTGCTGGAATTTGATAAAAGACGCGTAGAATGCAGGGCCTTTGTGTATTGATAACTAAACAAAACAAACGAGATGAGAGTAGGTATAACAAACGAGTGACGTAGCCGCGCTGTGAGGCTCGCTTCGGGCCCGTCGCACCCTCGACTCAGTGACGTTTTGGCGCCATCGACCCATTTAGCACGGCGCGGGGCGGGCATGGGTGTTCGCGCGAAATTCTTTGTACTCACCAAAACACATTGACCTCTGTAGACAAACATTGCATTTACTAAAACCAGGTAAATAATTTGTTGCAGAAATAAGGGGTGCACGTAGTGCGTCATTCGTCGATAAGTGACAATGCGATTGCATAGAAATTGCTGAAGGACGAACGCCAAATCAGCTAAACAATCAACCTAACAGCAAAGAATAGGCCAAAGAAACTAAGGATGTATTAGTAAAGAGCGAAAATAAAGGATCGATTTATAACACACGGCCAACGGCGATTGTAAAATGGACTCACGATTAAAAAACATGTTGATGGTGTTTGATAACTGCAGACATTATCAAGGGCAAGATGCGTAAGCACAAGAGAGAGAGCCAGGCTTTTGCCTGCTCCGCAGCAACCTCAAGGGAACAGCATCGGGCTCCGCAATCTATCATCTGATACCCACACCACAGGTAACACATTCATATATTCTCTAATCATTTTTCTGCTTATAAAGTTAAAGCATTTAACTTTATGTCATCATAATCCTCTAAACTTTCATCATAAGTGTGAAAATGATGTTTAGAGCAATATGTAGGTTCTATGTTACCGAGAGATAGGCTAGTATTGCAGTGTATATTAAATTAAATCCATGTATTACCTATATTATATATCCCATATTGATTAACTATTAGATTTAAATACAACTTAAACTTTTCATAGGTCTTCATTTGAATCATAATAAATCATAATCAAGGCTTGAAATAATAATAGTTTCAAAAACTCATTCTAACCTACACCATAGCTTCCATTGACACAGAAAGGTACCTACCTCAAAAATAAGCAGAGAATTATCAAATACATCATTATTAGCATGAAGAACATTACATAAACACCATTTATTAAAGGCTACAGGAAGGAAAACAAGAATAGTAACATTTTTATAAAACAAGTTAACATAATTAGAGTTAAACAATACCTTTGTACCTTGTATAGTATAGTTAAGATGATTACTGGCAATAGTTAATGATCTTTAGAGCTATGTGATTATAAAAACTGTTAATTTGTTTTCATTGCTATTGGTAACTATCCAACAAAAACTTAGCACATAGAAAATTCATTATTTTGACTCTTGCACCTATAGAAATACATGTCAAGCTTTCACAATAAGTATAGTGAAAGATTTTTCATAAAATGCAACTTCATGACTTCAGGATTGCTGTAGAGATTTTCATGACTACGGCTAAATTGTAAGAACAATAGGATTCAAAATAGTTTCTGAATGGCAATAGTGTTCAATTTGATAACAAAGCTTATCATCTCAATTATCTATCCTGGCACTATTAAGACACATTTCATGATAAAATAATGACACGGCAATAACTAATGAATGTTTTTTCCAATGTCAAGAGGCAATGCAGTGCTCAGTTAGATTGGACAGCGAACATAGCTGTGGGAATGTTAAAATGAAGACAAGTTATAAGAACCCTTACAAAAAGGTCGGTCTTGTATTGCACTGCCCCTATAATATTTTCATAGGCAATTATGACAACATGATAAAAATAATGAGTTGTGTTATCCATGAAGTTTGTACCCACTTGGCTTGGTTTTGAATATTTGAAATAATATCCTGTAATACCTACATTATGTTTACGTTGTTTTTGAATAATAAGTGCATTATCATTCTGTTTGCTATCTGTACTATTTTTCTTTGTGAGAGTTCTTTGTTTTTATTTTTATTTTTATTTTGGTGCACTAGTTTTACTATGGGTTATTGCTTGGCTAACTCCATTTGCAGTGGGACATTGTCAAATAATCTTGTATTGAAATACAACTTACGAGTAGGTATGATGGAAGATGGAAGAGATCACTGTCAGCGGTAAGACCACCCATTGTAACACTCAAAAGGTTTCCTTTGTACTTCCATATTTAATTGGTGGGACAATAAAGAATTCTCTATCTATCTATCTATCTATGACTTGTATTTCTATACAAGATTTTCACAAAAGGAAAATTCATGACGCATTTTGTCCATGTCTTAAATGTGAGAGGGCAAGATGACCTTGCTCAACTTTTTCTGTAATGACAATTGTTTATAATCGAGTAGAAATCTTACAACCTTCAGATGATCATGCACTTGGTTCCGGTTAACTTTACAGCTGGTATCACACAATTGACCCTGAATTTAATAAGGGGGTAACCAAAAAGGAAGTTTCCTGATTCATATTGCCTATGAAATGATAAATGCACATTATTGTCCCGGCTTGCACACTAGTTTGGGAATATTGCATACCTTTGTTCCATTGTTTGTGGCTACTTCATTAATTCACACTGTCATCCTTTGTATTATAATTGTAATGCAGCATTTTACTTGTGCTACTGTTTACTAGGAACTTAGTAGTAATCTACAGTTAGTCGTATTACATTGTCTTGTTAGTTATTTAGATACTAGGTATTTTATTTTAGAGCTTCATTATCATCATCCATTTAGTTAAAGTATAATTTACATTGTTTATAAAACCTCTTATTAAGTATTTCAGTATTTTCCTGCATCCATGAAATTTTAGAATGTATAATTTCTATATACATGTAAAACAATGCATCACTATGGCAACACCATTTCCATTACTATTATTATTATGTTGTGTAAATTCTTATTCTGTTTGCTGCTACTGCATTGATTTACTCAAATTATACGCCTTAGTCTGTTTTCACGGTTGTGACCTTCAATTTGTCGTTCATGAAATCCAAATGTTACATAACAGTCTTCCATTAATATGAAACCGAAAATGTAACTTGTCCGTTCCAGGAACCAAATCTAGAGAACATCGTGGAGCAGGTCGCCACTCGGCTGCAACACATAAAGGAAAGAGACCGGTCGATCCCGGCCGGCATGCCCACTTGCTCCATAGAACACGCCGAAGCTGTCCGCCGATACTACGCCGCATTCCCGGCGCTCAGCAAGGGCGAGGAGTCTCCCCCGCGCTACTACCTGCCGCCACCTTCCTGGTGCCGCAAAACCGTCACCGAAGCCAACATGCAAAGCGAGCCGAAGGATTACAACGGTAACTCTAGAATCAAGAAATTCCCAACCGGTAAAGAGCGCCGCAACTCGTACCACGGCCAGAGGAAGAACAGGAAACGTTGCGCGACGTATAGCCGGTCGCTGGAGAGCAAGGACGTGCCCGAGTGGATGAGTCACGAGGGCTCGTGGGACATGGCGGGCCAGGACCCTGTGCGCGAGTTCATCCGCGCGCTCGCGCTCGACGAGGGCTACGGGACCTGCGAGACCACGCTCGCCGAGGAGGAGCCGCGCGCCGTGCCCGAGTGGCCCCCGGGGCCCGAGCTCGACCCCGACCCCGAGCTCTACGCCCGCTTCGAGGCCAAGTTCGACCGCAGCCTCGAGGCGCTGTGGGCCCGCGGCGACACGCCCGACGACGACTACCAGGAGCTGCCCATCGACCTCGGCTCGCTGCTCGCCTCGCCCGCCGACCGGCTCGGCGGCGGCGTGTGGGCCGCCCCCGCCCCCGCCGCGCCGCCCTCCCCGCCGCTGCACGACCGCCTGCGGCCGCTGCACCTCGCCTCGCCCCGCCCCGACCCGCCCGAGCTGCACTCGTTCGCGCTGTACGCCGGCGACGACCTGTTCGACGCGCTCGCGACCGTCGCCGACACCGTGCGCAGCCTGACCGCCATCAACCACAGCCGCGACACGAGCGGGTTCGCGGAGGTGCCGCCGCGGCGCCGGCCCGCCCCGCCGCCGCCGCCCGCCCCGCCCGCCGCGCCCGCCCCGCCCGACCCCGAGGACCTGCTCACGTCGGCGCGCACGCACTTCCGGCCGATCCGGCGCGAGGCGGACGCGGCGCCGCGCTACGCGGACGGCGACACGTTCGACATCAGCGGTGAGCTGGAGCCGGTCGCGTTCCGGCGCTCGCCCGCCGGCGGCGCGTACCTCGGGCCCGACCGGTACCTCGAGTACCGCGCGGAGGAGCGCGAGCGCGGGATCGACTACGGCCGGCTCGCGCTCACGGCGGCGCAGCGCGCGCTCGAGGCGGAGGCCGCGCCCGCGCTGCCGCTGCGGTTCGCCGTGCGGCAGCGGGACGCGGCCGCGCAGACGGACGGCTGGGCCGCGTGCGACGAGTGCGCCGGCGCCGCCAAGAAGATGCGGCCCGACGCGGGCATCTGGAGCGGCGGGGCGTGCCGCGCGTGCGCCGCGACGCCGCCGGTGGCCGCGGCCGCGGTCGCGCCGGACGAGCTGTCGCGCGACTGGGAGGAGCTGCTGGCGGACATCAGCGCGGCGCACGCGCAGTACTCGGCCGTGTGGGGCGAGCCGGCCGCGGACCGCAAGCGCCGGCACAGCGCGGCGCTGCGGTGCGCGCGACAGTGCACGCACCCGCACGCTCGCTTCCTGTCGTGCTGCGCGCTCGACCGACCGCTCACACGCTAGCTCCCGCGCGCACCGCGCCGTGGGTGGGAGTGTGCAGCCGCTCGCGCTCGACCTGGCTAGTAGCGATAGAAGACGGCGACGACCGTCGCGGTCGGTACCCTAATGGTTTGCTTTGATTCTAAGCTTGGAAACATGGCCGTTTATATCATAATTTTCATGGTAAGTATTTCGTGAAATCCAGCCTTTGCGTTGCTCCCGTTGATCCCGTAAGAGCTGTTATTTTCAAATGTTTCCGGCGAGCGGCAGCGCTCTGTTCCGGTAGCTGGGCGGTCGCAGCAGCGGTGACGTCACGGACGCCTCGGGTCGGTAGTCGTAGTATTAACGGGCACGTTTGACACGCTGCAATTGCGAAACCGTAACGCGAATCGATGCCAAAACTAACATTATTCCGATGTGCGGGCGTGATATTGCGATATCGACTTGTATAGGAATATTGAACTTCGAGAAACTACAATTTATGGTTACGTAAAAAGCGTGTCAAGGTGGCCGCCGTATCGATTATTTCCTTTAATAAACTTGTGCCGCAACTGTATGAAATATATATCTCCCTTCGATCGTATCCGTTGGTTTGTACTCGCAGGAAGGATGGCCAGGTGTTACGTGGCAGTGATCGTTCTCGATGCAAGTTTCGATTGTTCTTTCAAGTGGCATTAGGAGGGAAATGTTAGCAATAATTAATAGGATTAATTAGCGAAGCCTTAACGTTACGCGATCCGATTGGAATGGTGAAGTACTAGGAGGGCTATCTGCTAACATATCTTGAGTGTAGAATATTGTGTGGTGGAGTTAATGTAACGTTAATTTTAGTTCAATGTTTTCTTTGTAGAGATTTCAATATGATGTAGGAATGTTTGATGGAATGCTGTCGCTTGCGCTGCTATCGATTGATAAATATATTCGATGATTGCGTCACGTTTCACGTTATTTCATAATGAATTATTGAAGCGTATTTTTTTAAAGTATTTATCGTTATTTAGTAAACAGTTTTGCGTGTTCAAAACTGTTAATCAACATTTGTTATAATTGAAACTATGTATTGGAAAAGCGCATGATAGGCGATAGCATTTCATGTTAAACATAAATAGGACGATTCTAATATAATTCTTAAAGTAATATCGTCCCGAGTTGTTTAATAATTTGTTAATATAAATGTAGGTAAAACTGGTATTTTATATTTTGTTAGTGATATTTTTCGTTTACGTTTTTTTTTTGGCAATCTGTTTCATTCAAAATTTTATACTATTATAAAAGCAAATTTGTTCATTCTTTTGTTACAATATCGTATGAAGGCGACGATTGATTTGAGAAGATGCTATTTCTTCTACGTAACGATCGTGAGTGCGACTTTGGAAGGATTCGCAAAGGTGCACCCACGGCCGCCGCAACCGAGTCGATATGGGCCTTAATAGAACTATGTAATGTGTTATATGTATTGAAAACATTGGACATTTTTACGGTTCGTCCAATGTAGTTTTACACGCGGCGATTTTATTGAGTAGCCGCATTATATAAATCTAATGTAGCGGAGGTACGTCGCGCGGTTTGTGTTCTACCCGCAAGTACTCCGAGGTAGGCCTCGTGAAGGATCGTTAGTCGGGCGCTCAGTGTCGCCCCTCGATTGCTCGACAAAACCTGTATCGTGCTCTAAAATATTCCCCGCTGTTTAAACTCTGCGCTCCATATTCAATCCAAAATGGCCGTTTCTACGTATACTTTTTTATGGCACGAGAGAGTTTAAACAGAGGCAGATTTAAATTGTAAAATAATTTACAACTACATATACCGATGGTCGAGTTGCGAATCGCGTAATACCAAGCTCTGAGCGGATGCGCTTGCGTTGCCATGTCGCGACTCGCGCGTCGGTATTGTTTGTGACAGTTCATGTAGGCATAACTGTTAGTTCATGTAAAACATAAGATGTTTATTTTACGTATATTTTCATTTTGTATAGGGACAGGGCTTCATCTGATGCCAGCCAGAGCTATGCGGCACCAAGCGCTCTTGTGTGTCGCCTCGCTGATACGTTGGCTCCCTTGTCATACCTTTGTTTATGTATTGAAAGCCTTGTCTAGTTACAATTTCTTAAAAAAATGATATTCATGCAACCTTTGCTACTTTGTGTCGTGTTTTACATATATATATATTTTATGTAGAGTGGTTTACTTCTGTTTGTATAACTGAAAACGAGAGAAAACATACAAAAAAAATGTATTTGCAATTTTTGCATCGGGAAGGCTATCTGTATATATTTAGTATATCACATTAATGTATAGTCATTTTTCAGTTCTATTATTGTTCACTAATTCAGTTGCCGATATCTATAACTGGAATATACATACTTGATATTACTTTCGAGCTGTGGACAATTTATGTAGTTTGATATATTCCAGATATAGAAAGAGCTTATTCTGTCTAAAGTTATATTACTAGTGAGGTCGGGTATCTTTAAACTCATTCAACTAAATAACTCACATTCATTTTGCGCGTCACTTATTATTTCATGTTTCTCTCATAAGTTCACATATTATATTGTACTTATTCCATTAAAGGTATTCGCTAAAGAAAACCTCGAAAAAGTTAGAAAATGTAAAAAAAAAGAAACCTAGAGTCAAGTTTGCATATAATATTATGTTTGATTAGAGAAATCTAATGTAATGTGCCTATGCACTTGATTTAAATCCGAAACATCTGCGGATTTATTAGTTTTTTGGCAATTATGTATTGTTATGAAAACTGAAACTTGCATCGGTATATAAGGGGGGAATCACCAGCTAGCCGTTGCAAGCTTTCGCGCGATGTGACATCAGTAGCACTTGAAATATCAATTTGCTAATCTAGTCTACTAGAAACACTGATGTTGCTTCGGCACTGTAGTTGCGTGCGCAACTATTCAATCTTCACGCTAACATCACTGTAATTTTGTCGAACACCTGCGCACGTCTACACTACAACCTATACATAGGCATATTCAGGCTATTGGATTCAAAAACTCTCAGAAAAATATAAAATGTCGAGTTGTACAGGCGAAGTATCCAAAATCTTTCGTAAACAATAAAATACCGAATCCGAAAGCCTGAATACGCCCTATTGATATCCCCAAAATTTTACAACTCTGTAAGCCACATTAAAATCATTGACGTGGTTAAACGAGCTTTCGTCGGTTAATCTATTGGTATCTCTCATCTTGTCAGCGAATAGCTAACTTATTTTTGTTTTACAACCTTTGTGAAGGTGGGAGCAGACGACATGATATTTGGACACGTAGCAAGTGCACACGTTTGATTGTAAAAGTATGTAATATTGTTAATGCTCTCACCTGGAGACAAGTGGGTTTGTAACCGACTGCTTTCGGTGGCCTTGGTTACATGCATATTTGTGTCTAAATTATAGAAAAATATTTTATTTTATCCCAACCAATCATTTTCTTTCTGTTATGAAATTTCCTTAATCATTAGATATTAAAATATTTATAAGCTGCGGGGAGCAGTTGAAGGGATTTCACGTCTCGCTTTTTGGATTATCTAAAACTGCACTTTCAAATAAATGAAAAATTTAAAAAGTTAATTCACATTCAGATCAGAGGTTCATCATTGGCACATATTCGAAATAACTAAAAAAAAAACTTAAATATTTCAAAATTAAATGTTTTGTAATTTTTATTTAGAAGTGATTATCCCTGAAATAGTTACCATTTTCATAATTTAGGTTTAAACTGCTCCTTCACTTATGTTTTTTCAACCTGTGGGAAAAATAAACATAAACAATCCACATTGCAGTGTTTTTATTTGTTGATACATGATATTATTAAGTTTCAACACCTTACACCATTGAGCTTAAAAATTACTAGTAAGGCCATAAATTCACGTTTTATGAAAGGACTTCAAAAGAGATTCAATCTCCACTAGTGGGGCAGCCTGGCGGGGGATTATTAAAAAACAACCCTATATAATAATACTCTCATATTAACTTAGGTAGGTAGGTAACCCTGAAAGTTTCTAATCTAGTGTGTATTCTATGGTCGAATAGTTTCATGAACTTATTTACAGCCGATGCCACGCATCGTTGAGAATAATAAATGTAGCGTATCCCGAGGCTGAGATGTAGAGATCGAACATATAGAATTAGAATAACAATAAAGCAGTGGGCGAAGGCTGAGGAAGTCGCTCTAGCTGGCGCTGCTCCACTCAAAAAAGCCAAACTTGACTGGCAATTCTCTATCTCGTTCACGCTTACTAGTGCAAGTGAGAGGGCGCTATACAAAAACCATGGTTTACACTTTCATCCATTGAAATGCACGCGGTGCTACGATGCGGGTGAGTCGCCGGTTCAAAGTAACAGAACCGCCTGGTCTTATCGTCAAACGAAAATAATAACTCAAAGTATACGGACATTGCAGTGATACGAACTGATTCTGAAGTGATAGTGCTCGGACGTTGTCTTCAGCTTTCCCGATCCGGCAGCAGATAAGTTCTCGTGTCTCTGCGAAAGGTAAGAGCTTTTATTTACACACGTTGCTTTGCTTGACTTTAATGTTGAACGGAACGGAACTTCATGAATGAAGATAAAATAGCTTGGAGCTAAATATAGCGGTCAACCCTACTTATGGTAGGTAACCCTATTGATACGTAACTAAAGTTAACCTTGGTTGTATTTATGACTGCTAAAATAAAATAACTATTTATTGAAGTATAGAGGTATTCTTTTGGAGACAATTTCAACACTTAGGACAAGCCAAGGTCTAGAAGCAACCTCTGTTGTAGAGTTGTGGGCGTTCTAGCCAAACAAGGCGTCCTGAACAGGCTGCCTAATTTGGGATGATGAAAACGTGAATTACACGGCTATTATAATTACAACGTTCAAATGTTTTATATTTTTTAGTTCATAATTATGATAAGCAGCACCAATTATTTTATTTATTCTGTAGTAGAAATCCTTTAAAAAAAGATGTTAAAACGACTTCAATACCTACATCAAAATACAGTAGGTACCTAGGTACATTACAGTCTCTGTGGTGTAATGGTTGAGCAGGTCGGCTCATAACCCGGAGGCGGCGAATTCGATTCCAGCGACAGGACCTAGTATACCTATATGCAAAGAAAAAAGTGCAAAATTAACTTGTTATGTGTCTGAGTGATGTGGTGGGACCATGGTCCTCGTAGTTCCTGGGTCCCTTAGTTAGGGTCCAGGATGTATGTATGTGATCGTTGGGCGTTATTTGTTTAATTAAATAGCTGGAAAAAAATATATGCATGAGCATATTTTATTCCAGCCATTTTGATTTAAAAACTGCTGAACCGATTTTGATAAAATTTCTATGCCACTGACCTGAAAGTATACCCTTTCAAATAAAAAAAGAATTTTCCAAATACGTGTGTACCTATATACCTAAATGACGGAGTTCTGAACAAACAAAAATACTCATAGGTACTTACTATACGAATTTAAGAGCCTCCTTATTTTGAAGTCTGTTGAAAATAGGTAGCTATACTTATGTACATAAATAGATACCTATAATAGGTCTAGTATAAATTATAATATTTATAATGGTATTATATAATTATTATCTGTGCCTACGTAGGTAGCTATATAGCTATATGGGGATTTGGATAAGACCACGATAAAACGTACGACTAAGGGTGGGTTTTTTCACCGATAGTTAAGGTAACCAATGGTTAAAAACTCTAACAAATTCTAACCAATGGTTAAAATTCTACTATTCTATTTATACTATTCTACTATTGTAAGAACTACTAGGAACTAATATTGTGACTATCGGTGAAATAACCCACCCTTAGTCGCATGACAAATTGATAATTCGAATCGTAATTATCTAAATTGCTAAAAAAGCCCAGTATCTACTTAAATAACCACCGACGAGATCGGCTCCGGTCCGGAGCCGATATGGATGCAGGACGCAAAGCAGCAGCTCAAAGTGGCGTCTATAATGTTCAGCAGTGGATATTTTTGTGGAATAGTTCAAGAACCTAACATCGGTCGATGTATCAATAATTGGCTTACATAAGCCTTTTTTTATGTCGATGACATAAATCGACCGCAATGTGGGTGCACCTTAGCATCCATCGGTTTTACCGGTCATAAAGTTTGGCAAAATTAGCTATGACAGAATATGGCATAGGCCAGCTTTGTTATATTTATGGGACATTTTAAAGACTGTTGATGTGATGGTCATTGTTGAGGTTGACCAAAACCAATAAGTATGACGAAAGTACCCTATAAATATTGAAGTTAGCTAAGTTTAGGAAACAGTTCTTGATATTTTTAGAAATAAAAATAACTAAATAGGTATCTAGGTACGTAGGTACTTACATTTCAATGTATATGTTTTTTGAAAAGTCGTTTGCCAGAGCCGGGATTCGAACCCACCAAAAGCTTAGAAATAAACACTGTTATTTCTATGATAGGTACTGAACTAATCCCTCCAGTGAAAATATGATTGCTAGTGTTGCTACCCACCTCTATGAAGAAAACTTAGTTTAGGTACCTGCCAAAGTAAAGGTATTTATTACCTATCTATAAAACCTACACTGGCTCCGGAAATTGACATTTAAATGTAGTTCGATAAACTATCATGGCTAGCTAACCGATGTTTCGAATGTTTTAATAAAATAAAGTACACGTCGGGTAGGTATTTACTGAAATAAACAATTTTACAAAATATTAAAATATACTTACGACAATGACCATTATAATGTGTCCGGAAGGGTGCATGTGCGTGAACTTAGCCCCACTTCATTGACTTGAGCAAGCATTAGCGTATAGTAGTCTGTGACTTGAGCTCAAGTTGTTTGCCAGTCACTATGTACACATTTTAAATGTCATCCCCTTTCTAGACACCCCCGTGCTGAATTTCGGGCTATAATGTATCGTATGTCCTACCTTGCAATATGAACTCAAAGCATGCGAAGTTTTGTTTGAATCCATTCAGTAGTTTCGGCGTGATGCTTAGCCTAGATAGGAACAGACAGACAGAAATGAAAAAAATACAGTTTTGGCTTCAGCATCGATTATAGAGCCCATCCATTTAAAATTTTTCAATGTACAGAATTTGACCGTTTTAGGTATAGATTGCCACACCACACAGAATCGACAATTTGACACCACTAAGTAGGTACCTAACCACATATACCCACTAACTGATAGTAGATATGTGGTTATATACTTACCTACTTTCCTTATTAGTAGTGTCGATTCTGTGTGGTGTAGCAATCCCTAAATGTAGGTACTTATCTCACTACTTACATGTGAAAATATCATGAAACTATAAAGGTACCTAGGTACACCATTCATCTCTATAAAACGCACCAGCCCTAAAACTTGTTGCCTCTATAAGCACCCTGATTGGCTCGCAAATCAGTACCTCCTGCTTATTAGCGAGTCTAGCTGCTAGATAGATAGCCCTAGTCCCACATGAGCTGGTCCTCTAATTACGGACCCATTGTCCACACCTGGCCATAAAGACTGTTTACCTCGCGGAGGCGGAGATCATAGATATGGTATTTTTATGGAAATAGTGGCACTGGCAATACTGTAATGGTCTTAAAGGTCTAATCTTAAAGAGCTGACTAAAGGCTCGTATCCGGGCCGGTAAAACCAGGTATTCGAAATTAAAAACCGGCCAAGTGCGAGTCGGCCCTGGTCACTGAAGCTTCCAGTTACAGTGTTGGTGAATATACCTACAGCCTACAGCCTACACCATCATTGTACTTAGATAAACATCTGCAACACCAGAGGCGTCACCGCCGACCGTCGACGCGCCACCGGCTTTAACCTTACCTACTACCTAACCTTTATCTATCTATTTGTCAAAAAAGTCAGGAAACACAAGTGCATGACACAAGTGCTATTTAATTATTTTTTTTTATAAAAGCTTCAACTATTAATTTATAAGCTCACTGTGATCCTTTATGTATTGTATATAATTCCAGGCATTATAACAAGATATTTTGTTTAAATTAATTTTAATTAGTTACTATGTTTTAGAGATGTAAAATTGTATTGGTACTTACCACCTAGTTTATGTACAGTTCCTACACTTAGGTATAGTAATATCACTTCCAACTTCCATCACTTGCATTATATGATTACACTTGTAATACTATACCGTCTTATATTTCTACTCAAATGGTTTTATTTATTGGGTTGTTATAATTAGTTTTATTATACGTTGTAATTTTTTTTTTTTTCTTAATGATTGCTACTTTTTTGTATCTATTTTTCTTTTTTCTTTAAGGCCATCGGTGTATGTCTGCTCCGTGGCTTCACAGCGGTCCCAACGGAAGACCAGCGCTGGTTCGTAAGAACTAGCACCATGCTGAGTTGGGGCCGGTTTGTGACAGATTATTCAAAGTGTCTTCTTTTGTGCTATATCTCGTATTTTGTTTTCTGTTACAAATAAATATTTTTTCTTCTTTCTTTCTTTCTATTTGTAACAGGTCTTTGAACATACTTAGATCTAAAGCAATCTAACGGCTTCACGTCGATGGTAAATTGTGTCACTGATGCGAAAGATTACGTTTACCTTAGGCTTTTACCTCTTTGTTTCTAAGAACGACTTTCCCAAAAAAGCGCATACATGGCCTCAAATACAATGCAACAAAACTGACCATTTATCATTTTACCTACACTATTATCTATTTTATAGTGCCGATTTTATCTTTACATCCTCTGCACAGAGATCTTGGGCAATTTGCTTCGTGTTTTGGGTAAAGCTTTATTCCTGTGACCACGGAAAGGGTACCCTTTCACTGGAGATTACATTACGTCAGCCGAAGTTCATGAATGATGATGTCGAATCGTAGACAACAAAATTTGTGAAAAATATCGCCTGGTATGGCGACTCAGGCTAAAGAGCATTAGGGAAGTGTTTAGGTACCCTCCTTTCCTGTCCATACAAAAAGGGCCAACACTTTTCAACCCCTAAATGTTATCCAATTTCGATCATTTTTATTATATTTCGTTAGTTAAGTTGTGTACGGTTATAATTGGACACTAGGCTTACAAAGCTATGTTAACTTCGATGCCATAATTATCTATGTATACGGCCTATTGTCTGTTCCCGGACCTATTTCAATAAAATAAAATAAAATAAATAAATATTGTCTACACTCTACACAGTAAAAAACTAAGCTCGTATCGATCGTCTTCCTTTTTTATGTTTTCGCAATATCTTCATAGTTATAGAAATCTGTACAGCCGATTAGCCGTATTCAGATTGGTACCTTTTTTTTTTACAATTTATAGGCATAGCATTATGATTAAATTATAATTATAATTAAACCTACCTGATTACGGCTAAACGGCTGAACAGATTTTGGTGTAATATGATATTATGTAGATAGTATGAAAGTGTGAGCCAAATTCATAGATTGGCCTACACTAGCGCTTAGTATGTGATGTAAGTTAGGGTCGAGTGCTACAAAGATAACATGTCCAGTTGCGCTGTGAAAGCTAGTACGAACTACTCCCGAAAGTATAACAAAAAATGCAGCATATTTTACAATAATTAAGTCAATGTTTTGAATACTATACTTCGTTTTGTAACAAAATAATCTATTTCGTTTTTAGGAAATCATTGTAAACTTATACAATGACAGGACGACATGGTGGCGTCACCTTGATGGCGATGATGTTTTTTTCCAAGAAATGTTTGTTCGTGTTTATCCTAATATAGTAGGTATAAATCTATGGGGATAGGGCACTTAGTCAACGAAGCCACGGGCTAGCTACATGGACTTTTTCTACTAAGAAAATGATTATTGTCTAACCTTGAATAGGTTAGACAATAGGTTCTTGAATAGGTTTATGGGCTAACTTAGGTAATACCTACAATTTCTTTGCTGACATCAGGATCAGGATCTTCTAAACCTTTTCTGTGAGAATGTAGGTAACTAGCTTTCTATCACATCCACATGGCTAGAAGTGCTAGAACCAAGCTTGATCAAGATCGTTCAAATAAACCATAATAATATTAAAACCTATCTCATCTTCCAAATTCTACTTGAAACGGCAAAGCGCACGAGTCCGCCATATTGCTTAGAATCCGAGATAATCGCTATTCTAAAGATGGATGAGTCACGAACGATCGGCAGATTGTGTTCAAATCGCCTCCCTTTGTCAAACCGCACCGACCAGCAAAACTTGATCTAAAAAGACTATATTGCTTAATATTAAACCACGATTTTTAACCTAAGCCCTTTAGGTTAAGTTTTAGGTTGTAATATCTTGATTTGATGCGGTTTTAGCAGGGTTTGGTTATTGTTTCTTTGTCCCCAATGCTTGGCGGCGCCGCCGAATTCGTGCACGTATATTTGACGGTAGGTAGGGTAGGTACCTATACAAAGAACTGGAGATATTCCACGGTAGGTATGAGTCGGCATGAAATATTAAAAGATTTGATATAAACGTTTATACTTACTTTAATAGTAATTTTGCATTATAAGTATGAAATTAAAATTTTAAAATAGGTATTCTATAGTCACTATTTCAATTTAAGCAGTTTATGTTAGTTTTTTTTTGTAAAGGCCAAAGACATGCCGCTCACCAAGTCACCAATATCGTTTTCCGATGTCCATTTGAATAAAGAGATACTGAATAAATTGATGTAAAGTCAAAACCTTTGAATAGATTGAATTGATCGATACAACGATATTTACGACTTAAGTTGCATAATAAAAAGCACTCTGTGCTTTCATAACTGTCATTGATAAGCATTGAGTTAAATGTTACCGCCGCGGTACTGAATATTTAGTACGCATTAGAGTGAAATACAAAACTATTAGAAAGCTGCATCTCAATCGTAACAATCACACTAGCACCGTAACATAAGTAGGTCCGTTTTGTAATATATACTCGCTTTTCCCACGGGCCGCGGCGGTCGATCGGCTGTAGGCACTTATTTATCACCTGTAGGGACCACCGATAGTGACGCATCTGTGAAGCCGTGTTGATTCTATGACAGTCGTAAAGATTAAGATTAACGGATGAATATGTATTCTTGTTTGGAGCGCAAGAAAAAAAAGTGTAGATTGACTGGCTTAGCTTTAACTTGAGTTGAAAACGAGACTGAGATTTCGATGTTTTAAAAAATAAAATAAATTAATTCAATCACACTACAAAACATAAAAACGACAAAAACATGATGAATAAACTCATCAACGGAACACACGATGTCCATTTAAATAAATGTAGATCGATATACTTAAATAAAAGTAATAAATAGCGGGGCTTTCGTTTTAGTCTAGATTCCAGCGACAAAATATTTGACTAGCATAACCGGCTGCTAAAAACATCCACTAGGGATGACAATTATCGAAAAAATTATTTAACTAATATATTAGTTTCATTATCATCATCATCAACAGCCTGAAGACGTCCACTGCTGAACATAGGCCTCCCCCAGAGAGCGCCACTTTGAGCGGCTGCTCGCGTCCTGCATCCATCAGGTCCCCGCGGCTTTTACCAGATCTTTGGTCCACCGAGTGGGGGGCTGGCCTACGCGTCTTCCGGTTTGTGGTCGCCACTCGAGAACCTTTTTTCCCCATCGGTTGTCAGTTCCACGAGCGATGTGGCCTGCCATTGCCATTTCAACTTGCTAATTCTAAGAGCTATACCTATCGGTCACTGTAGTTAGTCTATACCAATATTATAAAGAGGAAAGATTTGATTGTTTGTTTGTTTGTTTGTTTGCATTGAATAGGCTCCGAAACTACTGAACCGATATGAAAAATTCTTTCACTTATAGGAAGCTACACTATCCGCGGGTGATATAGGTTACATTATATTTTCAAAAAACTAGGGATCCTTAATAAAACTCCAATAATGTGACCCAAGACCAAGTGACCGATATAGCTCTTAGAGTTAGTAAGTTGAAGTGGCAATGGGCAGGCCACATCGCTCGTAGAACTGACAACCGATGGGGAAGAAAGGTTCTCGAGTGGCGACCACGAACCGGAAGACGCAGCGTAGGCCGGCCCCCCACTCGGTGGACCGACGACCTGGTGAAAGCCGCGGGGAGCCGATGGATGCAGGAGGCGAGCAGCCGCTCAAGGTGGCGTGCTCTGGGGGAGGCCTATGTTCAGCAGTGGACGTCTTCAGGCTGTTAATGATGATGATGATGATGAATGTGACCCAAGGTGTAAAAATATTACCTAAAATATTCTTTACATCGCGTGTGCTGCGAAAACTATTATACGCGTGCGAAGCCGGGGCGGACCACTAGTATACGTATATTACCTTATGTTGTTATAATTATTCTTCCTACCACTGATCTAGTAGCAGACATAATTTGTTCATTCAATATTAATGAATAGTTCTAGTATCAGTTTAATTTAATTTTAAATGAAAATGGTGATCAAACACGAAACGTGAAGTCTATCGCTTCTCCGCCAACTGAAAGCTCCATTGATCATGCAATTTTCCGCTTGTTTACGTTGCCTAGCCTATACTCAGCACTTATCCTATGTGGAAAGAAAGCGGTGCATGTAATAACCCCATTAACCAAGGCATAAATAAGGTAGGTCCTGCGGCTAGGCTCCAGTGCATCTTATACCTATAACCGCTAAAACTTAAAATAGCGGCAATTCGGTGACGTATATATAATTCTTTTTTTTATAATTTATAGGCATAGCATTTGACCACTGTCTCACCTGATGGAAAGAAATGACGTGGCCTACGGTGGTGCATGCTTGACTAGAAGATACCTGTTCACTCTTGACTTGAAGACACCCAGGTTATATCCAGAGGCAGCAGTGTTCTTTGTAGTAGGAAAGTTCTCGAGGCAAATCTAGTTTAAGACAAAAATAACCTACTCACAGCCAATCAAAGCATTAATAAACTTACGTAAATCTGGCAATTAATAATTATTAGGTAAATTGTGATGGAAACATAATTTTTACAGAGCATTTTCGGTTTTCGGCCTCGAATTGCCATCCCTATTAAACCCAATTTAATTCGGCTACAATTTATGATGTAGTTAATTCGCGTGGGTGTAAATAGATGGCGTATTGTGTATACGTTGATATGCGGAACGTGCATTCTTTACAGACGGTCGATATCCTTTTATGGGAAATCTCGATAAATTAATTCGACCGACCGACGCCCGCGCAAGTCTAGCGAATTAAGATCCAGAACTCATGTGGCTTTTATTTATCATCAACGGTTATTCTGCACATAGCTTGGCATAATGAAATAATTAGCTATTCGCACCACTGCCCGTGGAAACATGAGCTTTTCTTTTTTCATGTTAGAGAGGGAGTGATACTTAATAGCAGCCATCGATTAGGACATACGAGGTCCTCTTGAAAGAAGTTTTTTTTTTGTGTTTGAATGAAGTGACGAGCTAGTCGTTCACCTGATGTATAGAAGTCCTATAGTCCCGAAAAAAACTAAAGCAGGCATCGATTAGTTAGGACATACCTACGAGGTCCTCTTGAAAGAAGTCCTATAGGCCCGAAAAGAACTAGGTTCTCTTTAAATAAGGTCCTATAATCCGGAAAAGAACTAAGAAAAGTCTTTTTGCCCATGTCCATACTCTACCAAAGATTATAAAGCTTGGTTTATAGTAAATTTGACGGAAATGTATATTCTTGCGGTTTGTGCATATGTAACAAAATTGTAACTTTTATTCTGGCAATAAATTTATCTTATCTATCTATCTATCTTATCTTAAACGATCTCTACCATAAGTACCTATTCTGTGTCTCTAGTACACCACAGAATTATATACCTAATTTAAATGACAATCATTACAATTACTTAAGTACATCACATTTTTAATTATAATTATTACCTATGCTGCCAGTATGACACCGGTACCACACTTCACAAATCATTCATTTACCTTCATAGTCAGATAAATAGAGTCTGCATAAAGTCTATTTTCATTAATTTCCTAGCCAACCCGGCCTTTACCTAATCTGAAGTCTAAAATGGATACAAAAAACAGATCGCAGTAACTTCTCGGATCGTGCCTGCCTGAGCCGAGGATCATTGAACTGCCTTTTACCCGTAATCGCATGGCTATTTTTTCGATAGTCAATGAAACAAGATGGTTATGATTCGAGGGCGGGCGGCGCGCGGCGGCGGTGTAGGGCTTTAAATAAGCTTTAGGGATTTTTGAGCATTCTCTTGCAAATAAAATGTAAGAACTCGCAGCGGTGAGTAAGTGACATTGATACTCTCAAATCTGCAGGGCCGATGAGTGACGGTTGACATACCTACCTATACATATAGGGTAATAGTAACTTGTAGGTGAAAGGGAAAGGCAGAAGGCAAGGGAAAGATTTTCGAGTGGCGATATAGCTCTTAGAATTAGTAAGTTGAAATGGCAATGGGCAGGCCACATCGCTCGTAGAACTGACAACTGATGGGGAAGAAAGGTTCTCGAGTGGCGACCACGAACCGGAAGACGCAGCGTATGCTGGCCGACTAGGTAGACCGACGATCTGGTGAAAACCGCGGGGAGCCGATGGGTGCGGGATGAGAGCTGCCGCTTAAAGTGGCGCTTTGTGGGGGAAGCATATGTTCAGCAGTGGACGTCTTCAGACTGTTGATGATGATGATGATGATGAGGGTAGTAGGTACTGTAGGTACCTACCTGTAGGCATCCCGCCAGGCGGAATATTATAAAGGTCGGGGTCGGTAGAACTCACAGTAGGTATCCAATGAGAAAAAGAAATTGAGTCCAATAATTTTCGACCTACGGAACAGCTACGACAATAGCAAAATAGGCAAATTGAATAATTGGATCAAAATTATCCTTATAGGATTAAAACCTTCGAAAGTTGTTTTGACCAATATAATCCATGTAACGAATACATTGTAAGCCATCGAATACATTGTAAGCCATGTCGTGACCGATACATTTACTAGACAATAGGTAATATTGGAAGATATAGTATTCCACTGAACCGAAACCAAAAATGTAATTAAAATTCATCATTTTATTTAGCGTGAAAAATATGTTCTGGTATAAAATTTACGTGGGTATCAATAGGTATGATACCATTGACTATAAATCCAGTTGACCAATGATACAACTTCCCCTCATACGAAAAAGAGTAGTGTATTTCAACTACTATTTTCATACAAATCACGGGAACCCGTTGATGTCTTTTGTTCCATCCTGCTCTGGCCTTTGTTTTTTCGTATAGCTTTGTCTCGTTTTGTTACCTCGTCCCTTGCCCGTGCAGGTAAGTCGTGTTTGTACGAGAAATTATGTTCAATGATACCTACTAACTGAAAAGTCAAAAACTGTAAGCCAACAATGCTCAGTTTCGGCTTGTTTGTTTCACGTCTTTCTGTTTGGAGAAGACCGGTTTGTTTTGCGGCCCTAGAGTTTTTTTTTTTTTTTTTTCTTATAGTTTGGCTCCACACATAGTGTATTTAGCCAGTGTCAAGTATTGTAGTTTTTCGTCGTATTATGAAATATTTCATGTAAAGTCAAGTCTTAGTCACAGTCAGTCAGGGTAGTCATAGTCCAGTCTAAGTCAGGTAGTCATAATCCAGTCTAAGTCATGCCCTAGTAAAGTAGTGGCAACTTTACTAGAGGCTTCTATGGAATTTTGGAAGCAACATGAAAAACCACGTTTCACTACATTATATCACTTGCCCACACTTATACTCATAATTCAGCACTTAATGCGTAAAATGCCACTAATTTTAAACATTAACACCAGAAAAAGCATATATTTTGTGAAATAATACAATGCAACGACGTGAACTTTTTCACGTTCCCGCCAAAACTCCGGCCCTAGAGTTGATTTAATCGACACAAGTTTGACGTTTGACATTACAAAATTTAGAAAACGAAAATTGTCTGCTATTCCAATAATTTGTAGCCATTTTTAGCCAAAACAAGTAAAACACGATTGATGCTTAGGATTGCGGATGTCGTACACATTGTGTTTTGTGGCGTATGATTGGAAACCAACGGTCGAATGGCGAGGTCGTTTGTTCACCTCTCAAAATACTGGCCATTCAAATATATTCTTTACTAAACACCATTTTAACAACAATAATAGGTACACATCACTTGAAGATTATAAGCTGTGGGGAGGGACAATATCAAAAAATATTTATGAATAAGCTAGATATTACTGATTTTATTTTTATTTGATAACAAAACTAATAAAATCCAAACAAAGAATATTTACTTAATTCTTCTTTTTATATACAAACATTACTTGATATACTTACTTACTTAATTTTTTTAGCTTTGCAAAAGATACCAGAGACATAAAAAGGAGAACTCCCTTGGGTTATTTTTTTTTTTTCATATATTTTGGCTCCACACATAGTGTATTTAGCCAGTGTCAAGTATTGTAGTTTTTCATCGTATTATGAAATATTTCATGTAAAGTCAAGTCTTAGTCACAGTCAGTCAGGGTAGTCATAGTCCAGTCTAAGTCAGGTAGTCATAATCCAGTCTAAGTCATGTCCTAGTAAAGTAGTGGCAACTTTACTAGAGGCTTCTATGGAATTTTGGAAGCAACACGAAAAACCACGTTTCACTACATTATATCACTTGCCAACACTTATTCTCGTAATTCAGCACTTAATGCGTAAAATGCCACTAATTTTAAACATTAACACTAGAAAAAGCATAAGTTTTGTGAAATAATACAATGCAACGACGTGAACTTTTTCACGTTCCCGCCAAAAAACCTTGGGTTAATTTGCATACTCCATTTATTATAACTATTAGCTATGAAAGAGTTTTTCTTCACTGTAGGTACAGTATAACTAATATTGTCCCAAGCCAACCTCTTGGGACAATATTAGGTAGGTATCATGCAGGGTTTTGCCGCCACTAGGACTGTCATTATCTGAATATCCTGTAATGATGGTGTCAGTCAACAGAGCCTCTGTAAAATCACAAAGTTGTATTATAATCTGTGGTAAAATGTTACGGCTGCCTATAAGCCATTCTGACTTTGTACCTATCACAGATGAAACGTGGATAGCCAGTACAGAAATCTATCCCAAAAAATAACTAAGTTAAGTTATAACTTACCTATAAGTAGGGACATATGAATGTACGGATGTTGATGGCAAAAAAGTTAGAGGAAGACCGAAAGTGCGGTAACAGTTTGAAAGACGTCACCTAAATATTCAGACCTACTTGACGCATAGGCATTAGGCTCAATTCAGACAGAGCAGCAAAATGCTCGAGCAGTTTTTAAGTGCTGTATGAATATCAACCTTAATCTATTTAGACAAAGCTGAAAATGGTATGCAACATTAAAATAGGTAAGATTTTAATGTTCCATACTGTTTTCAGCTTTGTCTAAATGGAATAAGGTTTATATTCCAATAGCACTTAAAAACTGCTCGAGCATTTTGCCGCTCTATGAGAATTGACCCTTAGACGTACAATATATTCGACATGCATAAGGCAAAGAGAATAAATATGATGTAGAGATGACGACTGACAGAAAAGTGATTGGTAGAGAAAAACATTCCGCTCCGGGCCCCTATGGTGGTATGAGGGTCGGTGGATAATGATGAATAGGAAATATAACTAAATATGTTTTAAGCCAAGGCCCTGAAAAATGCTAGTCCGGATTCTTGATCTTGTGTATGTACCTAGGTTAAGGCTGCTATGTACGCGGATCCACTATCTCACTCGTGACTGTGACGTGTTTGAAGATATTAAATAACTGAATTTACTTACGAAAAATCTGGCTATGTTCTTGTGAATAACATTACAAAAATGTTCAACAAAAATATCATATTGATCCAAACAAGTTTTCATAAGGTTATAGAAACAGCATAGAAAGCAAATAAACTTTGATACCATTGTATTCGTGTAATCTTTTTTAGATTAATATGATAATTTTGTTGAACATATTTTGTAATGTTATTCACGAGAACAATAGTTTAGCCAGATTTTTCGTCAGGAAATTCAGTTATTCAATATTTTCAAAAAATTTCGCAACGCGCGGGCGAAATAGTGGATCCACGAGTATATAAAAGATACGAAGTACCCCACAAAAACATTAGAATATGTATTCTTTATACGTGATATCGCGGCATGTAGTAAAGCTTTAAGGTTGCGCAAGAAATTGCAAATAAGACCAAGTAGAACAGGTCTATAATAGGAATATTGCCTAGATCCATAAGTGTCTAATATTAACATATAAAAGATCTTGTTCGTAGTTATTGCAGAATAGACGTGCAAAAGGGCGAAAAATTTATATTCATATTTTAATTGTTTGTACATCGTGCTGTTATTTAAAGGAAAATAAACGTTTTGTTTATTAATTGACGTGACGAATTCGTTAAACTCTAGAGGTAAAGTAGCTTAAAAGACCTTAAGACTTTGAAGAAAGTACAGAAGAAGAACTCCATGGCTTTGCGAATAAAGTAGGTAGGTAACTATATAACGGAAGCGAGGTACCTTAAAAGAGTTACAGGTCTTCTAAACTTGCTCTATTACTTTCAATTAAAGAAAATCATCGTTACACTGTACCTTTGGCTTTGGTAAGATAAATTTTCTTTTTTTCAATGACTTAGGCCCGATTTTACCAAAGTAGAATAACATTTACTCCAAGTATAGCTTTCCGAGAACAACCGAGTTACACGGGTAATTGAAGCCAAGCAAAGCCAGAAAATGTAAGTGTTTTATACTTTTCTCTGGTTCATAATATATTAAAAACTCTAATGCTAATCTCTAAATCATGCTGCTTATATTTTTGACGATTATTCTTTAAAATATATAAATAAAATAACGAAAATCGGCAACGTACGGTTTATTGAAATCGTAGAAAAGAATAAACTGTCACTTTACAATTTAAGTGTCACTCAGCGCTGTAAAAACGAATTTAGGTAAGGGTCAAATCTAAGGGGCCCTTAGCCAAAGGGTGTAGTTTAGGGATCGTTGGTGAAAACGGGCATAAAAAGCTTATTCCTTGGAGATACAATCAAAATGGCGTCTTTTGTAATTGTCATTGTCATTTCATTTGTCAATCAGCTGTACCAGAGAGTAACCATTAGCTTTATACTTGGAATAAAATTTATTTTACTATAGTAAAATCGGACTTTAATATGTTAAAGTCTTGTAATTTCTTAGCTCCAATCTATACATTATTGAGTTTATCACCACGTGCCAGTATGATAATGAGAGACGTGGCCTTGGCTCGTTAATTTCTCTCGTCATTTAAATATAACGGACTCTTGTCGAAGTTTTACCTCGGACGTGGTTTTTGCGAGAAACGAAGACGTACGGATGTAAAGATGTAAACTGTAGATTTAGATGTGACGAATATGGTATTACATATTTGTGATTTGAGGCCAAAGTAGTTTCTACTACCTACGCTTTTGCCTTATTTTAAAAATATCAATTAACCGTTAGTGTGTTATCTACTATTTACCTACTATTGTAATCTATTTATTTTTGTGTTGTATGTAAGTCAGCCTAACTGGCTGACTTACGCTATTGAATTAGGCAGGCTTGTAATGATAGTTGTAATTTGAATAAATAAATAAATAAATTTCCCAACGTACAACATCATTGGTGAAAATGTTATAATATTGTTCTCAAATATGTCTCAAAATAGAATAGTCCGTTACCAATTCGTTTATCTAGTCTAGAACACTTTCTAGTAGGTAAGCAAACCTATATTTTTCAAACTGGTGCCTTTAATATCTATCTAACTTAGCTCTTCAATTTATTTGTCTTGAGTACCTACTTATAATACATATTTTGCTTACCTTGCAGAATTTCACTTGCAGAAATAGGCTATTGAAACATCATCATCATCATCATCATCATCATCATCATCATCATCATCATCATCATCAACATCATCAACAACAGCCTGAAAACATCTCCTGCTGAAAATATACCTCCCCTAGAGAGCACCACTTTGAGCAGCTGCTCGCCTCCTGCATCCATCGGCTCCCGCGGTTTTCACCAGATCGTCGGTCCACCTAGTGAGGCCGGCCTACGCTGCGTCTTCCGGTTCGTGGTCGCTACCCGAGAACCTCTCTTTTCCATCAGTTGTCAGTCCACAGTCAGTTCCACGAGCGATGTGGCCTGCCCATTGCTATTTCAACTTTCTAACTCTAAGAGCTATATCAATCACTTTGATTCTCCTGTGGATCTCCTCGTTACGGATCTTAGCTCTCACAACATAATTGCCGTCAATTACAGCAAAAACATCATAAACTATGTATTTTAAAGCTACCATCTCTCGACGTTGGTTATTTTGCGTCTATCTATGTTTATGTAGATGCACCGTTGCACCAGTTGGATACTTAGGTTAGTTTTATTGCTTATAATCAATAATCATCAAAGATTGTATAGAGCGGTGCGCGACTAGATTGGACTGTAACTTAACTTTAGCATTGTCTTGTCTTGTTTTAAAACAACCACAACCTTCATAACTCTTTATTGTTCTGTTTCACACATCTCTTTTCGATTCTCTTTGTTTCATGGTCTTCGGTTTGTCCAATAACATCAATTTTAAGCTTTCCATAAAAGTCTATATTGATAATAACACTGTCTATTATAAATACAATGCCTTCTTTGTCAATGCATCAATTTTGAGCCAATTAGCACCTTACAAATAGACACAAGGATTTTCCTTCATTAACAAAGTGTTCTTTTTAGCACTGCATAAAGAGTTGTTATGTCGAACGTGTGTTAGACGATTAGCTTGCTTTTGTCTGTCTGATGGGTTACCTTTACTTTATACAACGTTGAAAAAAAACGAGTCATTTAGGAAGTAATATGTCTATGGTCATTGGCATCACAGGTGCGATCTACGTCTTACCTTACCTACCTATTATGCGCTGTTAGTGCAAAGTGCAAGTCTATTTTGTAAGGGTTATAGTTTATGAATCATAATCTTACTACTATGTTCTTTGTTAAAATCTTTGCACCTTTATATTATTTATTGGGTTATTTTCCTGAACCACGGTGTAATTAGTAGTAAGTACAGGTAAATAGTACAAACTGGTTACTTTTTTTAATAGCTTCTATATAAGTACTTCTACTTTCTGTACTTTTTATTTATCTACTTTTATATATGTATTCTAGATAGTGCTGGAAAAAACACACTCCGTAGTATGGTAGTATGCTTGTCTATGTCTTATCGAGTTTGTAGTTTCTTTTTCAAATATATATTATAGTCCCCATCTGATTATTCATTCTGAGTACTTTAGAACAAAGAAGTTTAAATACAAGAACAATTTACTTTTAGCTATATCAAATTGTTACAAAAAAAACTTAGGTATTTAAACTTTTTTCTGTTCCAGGAATGAACTAAGGCATGGGGCATACGGAGCAGGCGCGCAGCCCCCGTGCGCGGCGCTCGCCGGAACTGCCCCCCTTACCACCGCCCATCCAGCCATGCAGCGGCTTCCTCGGAAACGTGAGTACCTACTTTTGTGAAATAACTTGTAATCTGTTATGGGCGGCCGTGACACTTAACATCAGGCGAACGACTACCTCGTCACGTTTACATAAAAAAAAAACTACTGAAACACCTTCCATCCTTCCTTCTTAAGAGCCAATACAACGCCAAAGTGCTGAAAACGGCTTAGCTTGAAGCAGTATCCTGTCAACAATATTACAACAATGACTTTGAAATTAATATGTAGTAAAGTTCAGGACTAATGCTACTGCAAATGTATAGTGAAAACACGAATTAACAAACTTTTCTCGATAGAAAAAAATTACAAAGTTACCTCCAAACCGTACAAATAAACAGCGATTATTCAATGAATACTTTAAATAAGATCATGAAACTTTGTGTAGTAGTTGAACCAAACATAATGGAGGGCTTATGTATAGCGGATTTTTAAAATACCCTTTATATTCAGTGTAATAATAAATTGCCTAAACTATTGCGCGTTGGAACCAGTTTAACTTAGACCGCCCATGCCGCTCGGCCCCTGGCTCATCCCCGCTTTGGCCTAGTACTATACATCTATTCTGTGGCTTTGAATTGAATTCGCGTTGGCCTTGCACAAGCCCTTAATACTACTTAATAAAAATATTTTTTGCTATGCAATTTTTACGGATGGATCCAAAGAGGGAAATAATGGCTGCGCGGCCTTTTTAGACCCTTTGCAAGGCGGTTTTATTAAACTTAAGATTGATTCGGATGTCTCAATAATGCATATCGAACTAATTGCGATTTCTGAAGCTTTATCCTACATCGAGTCCATCAATTATGATAAATTTGTTGTTTTGACTGACTCAAAAAGCTCTTTGCAACACTTGGCTCGCTGTACCTCGCAGGTGACGCGAGGCACACCGATCGCCTACCGTATTCTGGAATCAATCTTAAGTTTACAGTCTCAGAATAAAGAGATATTCCTGCAGTGGATTCCATCTCACATCCAACTTAAAGAAAATGATGCTGTAGATCTTTTAGCTAAACAGGCTACAGTTGACGGAGTTCCTTTGGAGGTAATCCCATTGTATTCTGACCACGTAAAACTTGTAAAGGAGCAATGTAGAATAGTATGGCAGGAATACTTTGATGAAAGATCGAGAGAAAAGGGTATTTGGTTTAAGACAATTCAGCCACTGATCGATAAATACCCATGGATCGATAATTGTATGTTGAGTCGCAAAACACTGGTAACTGCTCTCAGGCTTCGCTCTGCACACATTCCATCTAACAAGTTTGGATTTTTAATGAAAAAAACACCATCTCCCAATTGCACCGAGTGTGGAGTAGGTACTGGAGGACGTTCAACATATTTTGATAGAATGTGTGCGGAATGAAACCCAGAGAAGACTATTGTTCAATTGTAATAATATATTAGACGTCGGTTTGTGTAACTGCATATTATCATGCCCTACGTCAGATCAGGCCATAGTTTTATATAAATTAGCGGAGTTAGGCTTAGTTAAGTAATGTGATTTTTTTTTGTCCTCTTACTGGGCGATGTGGTCGCTCTGCGACAAAGCCCTTAAAATTAAATAAAAAAAATAAAAAAATATATTTTCTTAAATAGTAAATTATTTAAAAAAAAACTAAGTATAACATACTATATCACTTATTTATTATTATTATTATGCAAACAGAATTTTTAATACCACATTAATAAATCGCATAATAAATTCCTTTCTTCCTCCATCAGTTTTATCATCGCGCCTTGATGCTTTAATATTTATGGCACCGGCTAACCATTTATTTAGCTACCTACTTCTCTTTAGAAAATTATTTAGATCAAGTAGAATGAAAGATTTTACAGGTTCGTCAGCCAAATTGATTGGTAAATTCTAACTACCACTCGTTCATACCACATTAATATGACTTCTAAATTGTAAGTACAATTATTGTTTATGGTATGATCATCGGATGCGCACGAGGAGTCGAAGAACGATCTAATCAGAGTCAATGACGAAGCATTCTGCAAATTATTGATTACACTGAACTGATGCTGTCAAAACACACTGATTAGATATTTACCTATTCATTGCATTAAGATAACGACAAAATAAACCGGAATTGTATTATCCAGAACGTTCCGGGGGTCTAGCAAATATCCCCTTCCATTAGCGTTAACGCCCCAACAGACAACTCTAAAATGTATGGGAATGACGTTACCTGCGGAAAAGCGACATTCACAAGTAATGTCATTCCCTTACATTTTGGAGTTATCGTTTGGCGTTAACGCTGATGAAAAGGGATCTTTGGTAGACCCCCTGGCGCGACTGTATTGCAATAGTCTGTGACCCATGGGTAAGATTTAAAGCTTTCCTGAAGGAGATTGTGTAACAAATGAAAATCGATTGTTCAAATTTGATATCAATTTGAGACCATCGGTCATTGCTGTATAGCAAAGACTGATGGTCTCAAATTGCGTACCAAATAATACCAATGTTGGCCCAAAAAGACGAAGCATAGCGCACAAGCCGAGAAACTTTAACATCCGTCGTTTGTCTCTTAGTCCCTTCTCTTAGTAGTTTGTGGTTCGTGCCACTTCACATGTGGAGTCGCAGCCACATCGTCGATCATTTGCATAAAATTAAGCAATGCAGCAGACCATCCGTCTTGCTCGTCGACTTTTCTCCGACTTATCCGATGGCCGGTTAAAAGCTTTAACGGTATCGCGACAAAAGTGACGCGTAAATCAAATCGGCCGGCCTTGGCTTCCAGCTCAATGGGTTAATAAGCCGACATGATCGATGGCGGAGGGCGTTTGTCGCGGACAATCTAGTTTCCATTTGCCGAGCTTCTTACGCAACAGTTGTAAGCCTCCAGTCGTAAGTCTTCCCGCGTTCATTTACTCCGGCGGAGCATGTAATCTGATTCTATAATGATTTGCTAAAGCAGAACGCTATTAGGTATCACAAGTTAGCAATTTATAGCGGTACGATTTCGCCGGCGGGCAGCGGGCATGCGGCAGATTACGCCCAAGCGCAATCTCCTTACGTCCATAAATTGCCCGCCTGCTTCCTTCAATGAACGCTGAGCTCTTATTAGGAGCGGTGCGCTGATCCTCGTGACAGAGACCTTGAGGCATACAACATAAACAATTGACAGAATGATGCTACACAGTTAACACAGTACAAGATAGTCTTACCAGATTTACGTAGTTTTCTTATCGCTGCGAGCGCGAGGGCTCGTTAAGTAAGTAGGTAACTACCCGACAAATAATATGAATGAAAAAGGCGCGCTTCCTTATTCGTTATGGATTATAAAACCCGTGATTGTGCAAGCGTAGGCTGTTGTTACGATCGACAGTCCGCAATCTAATATCGAAGATTAGACGTTATCTGTAGAGGCATCAGTCTATAACTGCATTACACGAGGGTTACTCCACTTGCGGGTAATACCTACACGTTAATTTTACTGTGGGACCACTAATTGGCAAAGAGCGACTACCGTTACTCGAATGCTGGTATAGGTAGGTACTTACTTACTTATTTCGCAGACGCATCGCACCAGAGCGTGACCGAGATCGGCCTCTCGCGAAATGTTTATTTTGAACTCATTAATTTCACTTCCTTAAACTTTCTACACATATTACCTCGACAACGTGTAATTATTACCTGCCTTTAAAGTTACTACGGAATTCGGTGCAAAGTTTAAAGTTATCTACTGCGTCTGCTTTATCATTTTGTGACCATTTTACGACACAGTAACCGGCGACGGAATTTCCTTACAAGGTGGCTCACAATGGCATATGGAACAGAGTATTATGGAGTTTGAACGTGGCGTTACCCTTGTATTGTCAGCTTTAGAGCTGGCGGTTTACGGCTGGCTTTGTCCGTCGCCGATGTCCAAGCTGCTACAAGGGGGAATTATGTCCTGCAATATTGGAAGACAATGCGAGGCAGTGCACGACTCGGCCGCCTGACCTCCGAGATTATGCTTATTTACCTTTTATTTTATAGAAAACGGCGTGCGATCTAGCGCGTCGGGACAGGATGTTGGGCCAACAAGAAAGGCTAGACTGCGAGGTTTGCGAGACCGAGACATGAAGCATCTCTGCCCACTTTTTGCGCAATAAAGAGCGGATGTATTAATATACCCCATCGTGCTCCGTGCTCGATCTCGTAAGCAATTTTTCTTTGTCAGATGAATGGGAAATTGTCTGCAATCGAAGCTGGTATGAGCATTAACGCGTAGCTTGTATAAAAAGCTTTCCCATTGATAAATTGGTGTGAAGCAATACATTTAAAATTAATATTTCTATTGCATTTCTGCATAGTTTTTTGTGATCTCTACAGTTTATTATTAGCAGTTCCAAAGCTAATAACTCTAACACTCAAGAATAACTCGCATTCAAATCATCTTACTTAATAGGCAGACGTAAGAATGGGAAATGTACTGTAATAACAATAAAATTTTATACCAAAATAACTTTCGCTTTATGTTCTTTTAAGTGGAAGATATCCGTTATTTGGTTGAAAAGGAATTACTATGGAAATTCTGACTCCCGGACATTTCTAAACTGAATGTTTATACATGATAGCAAAACCACCGTTGATACAACTATCAACGGTGGTTTTGCTATATATGTTGCGATACTGATATCATACTGAAATTGATTGAAACCGAAGATACATAACATACAAACATGACCGACCTGTTTACCTCTAGTGCGGGTGGTAGAGAGAGTTCTGTCCCATAACTGTTTACACCATACCTACTCCAGTAAAATTGCAATGTATAGCGGGTCAGGTATGCTGGTTACTACTTGTTGTTCACCTCTATACTATTAGCTACAGTGAGGTTGAGCAAATATTTCATGCCCATTGTCCACCTATCAAAAAAATCCATAGAAAATCTAGCTAGAGGAGAAAGAGAGCCATGCATAATGGAAGTGGTCTCCGTAGCTGAACACTGGAGGTTGTAATGCGTTGCTTACTCTTTTGTGCATATTTGTGTACTTAATTAAACTACATAAGTTTACAAAAAGATAGGTATTATAAATGATTGGTAATCATCGTAATTATGGCCTCTTTCAGAACAAAACTCAGAACAAAAAACAAAGAATCGTTTCCAGACCACCCAGAACAAAACTGTTATTCTCGTTGCTATCCAATATCTAGCTGAGCGCAGTACTAATAGGCGCCTAGAACTTCTAGTGGTGAATCGACGAGGCTTTAAGGTTCTGTAGCCGGTATGTAAAACGCCAATTAGTGTGGAACCACCACAGTTACCATCGATCAACGTCGTTGTCTTGCATCTTTTAATTTTTTTATCTAAGCACCAAGAGTTCTAAAAATATGGTAAGAAAACCACAGTTGAGTATTTTCTATTGTTTATGGCATGGGGGAAAAAGATTGCTTTGAAAATGTTTGTACCTTACCTAAGGGAACCCTTATCAAAGTCACTCACTAAAACGAACCCTTCCTTAGACTAGAAGTCTTATTGTCAATACAACATTCGATCATTTTTTCAAGTAAAAAATTGTTCATAATTCTGCCCAATGGGACTTCGCACATTTACCTCTGCGACGGCTTGTACTCGCGTATTTTCGATGCACTTATATCTAAACATGTTTCTTGTAAGTAGGCCATTGGAATCTGCTAGCACTCTTCAGCGTACGTGGGTGAAGGTTGAATGGAAAAGTAAGAATCGTTCCGATAACCCATTTTACCGTTAAAAGGGTTTTCTACGTCTGGCAAATTGACTTTATAAGGACCAGAACAACTTGACGTTTAGTTGTCGTCAGATTATTATCTACTTACACTATCTACATTTGACTAATATTTTGTTGAAGTAAGTCAGTCTTATTATACATATTATTTGTTTGATTGTTTGTATGTCTGCTACGGAGTGAACTCCGAATCTTCTGATTGATTTTGAAAATTCTTTTACAGAAACAGTTGTACAGAAAGATACACCGTTCTTTAAATTCAATTTTAAAAGAACAAGACGATACGGCTTTTTGTAAACTTGCAGTGATTATCATTTATCGCCTGTCACTTGACTGCACAATTAAATTCTGTCGCAAGCTCAAAACGAAAAAGAATACTGACAGGTCGCTAAATTGGTGTGTTCCGGTCCAGCAAGTGCACTCTTGCCAGTCTATTCACTAGGTTTAGTATGCCTCGTGTCCTCGACTATATAATCATTGTACAAACTGCGCCAGTTCTAAAGAGGTGATTCACTTCCTAAACGTCAGGTCACTTACAACAGACCTCGAAGGATGAAGATAAATCTGCACAAAGTGAAATTGAATCTATTATTTAACTAGACCATTTGCGCAACCGATGTTTACGAACCAAAACTTATGCAACGGACCATACACAAAATAGTCGAAGTGTACACAAATTGAATACAACAGCTCATTGAAAAATTGATCTACCGAGACCTTTCAGGTTTCCGACCTTTCAAAAACTTCTTTCAAACGGCACTTTCGCTATTATTCGTGATTTGAATGATTGTTTTTTAAAGTTGTACCTTACGTAGAAGAATGGTCAATGATATCTCGGGCGATCGATCGTAGTGAAAGCGTGTATTACAAATAAGAATAACATCTCGATGGCCATTGTGTTCCAATGAAAGTGGTTATCTGAACATGTGTTCACATGAATTCTGTCGCGATTGGTTTCGGTGATTCGTGGGTTTTGGCTGCCGTTTTTGGTTTAATTCTTGTGTCTATTGTAGCGGTGACCTGCTTTTTAGGGATAGTCGTATACCAAGGTGTGACTTGCCTTTCATTTCATCGCGCGCACTTCGTTTTAAAAGCTTTTTGATGCCGTTTCCAGATGTGGGTATTTATGGCGTTCTGAGCAGGTTTTTGTTTTTGTTTCATCAAAGTTGGTTCATTCAAAAAGGAGTACGGGATATTTTTAGACAAGAGCATCCTCTAGGCACCATACCACCAAGAAAAGGACGACTGCGACGATAGGAATGGCGTGAAATTAATTAGCCCTTGCGAAGCCGGGGCGAGTCAGCTAATACTAAGCATAAATAGAAGCCTACTGGTTCTTACCCACCGTCCACCTCCATAGACCTAAGCAGATCCAATTACTTCAAGTTGACGCCTTTCTGTAGAGAAACCGATCGACCTTCCTAATTTCGAAAGGCGTGTGTGTTGCTATCTATCACGATTTAGACATAAGCCTAATCACGTATTGCTAGAGACTACGACTGCAGACAGACATTCAGGCCAATTTGTTCCAATTGTTCTCGTCCACGATAAATCGTGTATTGACTGCAAGCACTGCAACTTGCTTACAATGGTGCAGCCGTAGACAAAACACTACCAGAACAATCCACCTTACGAATAGAGCAGGCGATTGGTCTGACAGCTTCGACCATTGCGCGAAAGCCGCCTCAGGCTGTGGCACATCAAGATGAAGGTCAGTTGCATACCACGACCAGCGAAAGTTACGGTGTAATTGCTGACTACCACACGGTCAAGTGCAAGAAAAGCTCGAAGGTGTTTCTTTAAAGCTTTTTTATCGACATCGAAACTATATTGCATGCTTCCTGATCGTAAAATGTAAATAAACACCTTGAATGAGTTAAGTTCTCGACGATGTGATATATCTGGTTCCTTAAAGTGTGTTAGCTGACGTCCAAATTATTTGCAAGCGCTGTCCATATTAGCTCTTTTATTTCTTGTGTGAATGTTATGAGCTTAATGACTGATTTGGTAATGCAAGTATGAAAACCAAGACCTCTTGGGATTCTTGGGATGATCGTTATATGCGGTAAATTCTCTTTCTTTTATTTATTCCAAGATGGGTAACTACGTTTTACCTACACATAAAGAGCTTCGGGTAATTAGTTTTTTCTTGGATGAACAATGCTTTATAAATTGTCATATTTATACTGCTTTGTATTACTTACTACAGTAGAAGCTGCTCGAACGCACTTTTGTTCGTAAATAATTATAATAAATTCGTGCACTATTCTCTTACTGTCAAATAAATTGGACTAAAATGTTCTTATGTTTTATTTAAAAGGCTATTGTTCCTTGTACTGCTTTATAATTTATCGTAGGCTTTTCCATAGGTAGAAATATGTCTTCTACGTGCAATATCATAGGGCTGCTAGCCATAATCATAATTTATCCTGGGTTTATGCCCTCAGTTACACTTTTACCCCACACTTCCTTTACAATTCTACTGTGCTTTCGTCCAATTAGCTTAGAGTGCTTCAAGGTGGCTTCTTAGACAAGGATGTAAAGCAATCTAATTGCTTAATTCAATTTAATTGGAACCCATTCAGTTGAGGTAATTGGACTTCTTCGAAATTTATAAAGTCCATCGCCGAAAGGTTTATTTTAGCTTGTTGCATTAGTATCATTACGACTTTGATTGAGAATAACTGCTACTTATTTAGTTTTTTTTTTCTGGTTAGTTTTTCTGCGGTTGCAATTTTAAAACTTTCAATCGTGCCGTCTTCTCCTCGTATTCGGGAGCTTTGTCTAGGATGCCCTGTCTAGGGTGTCAGGTATGAGTGATTTTGGTAGAGCACCAAAACAAAAATTGATCTATGGTATTTTGGGAAGTAATACCTAGTTGGTACATTTCATTTTATTAACAGCACCTTCGTTTCGATGGTTTCGACTGTACCTACTGGAGGTACTGCTGAAGTATGTTTACTCTTTACTCTGGCAACGAAGCACCAGGGAATGGTCCTTCTCAAGACCTCGGGCGTCATCCTACCTTGTGAGTGAAATCAGATTTTATTTATTTATTTATTTACTAGCTGCGCCCCGCGGTTTCACCCGAGGATAAAAAGAAGTCTATGTGTTAACTCATCGTATATACTATTTCTATTTAAAATTTCATTTCAATGTGTTTGCACCGTCAAGCAAACGGGAACAAACTTACGCGACAACTTTTGAATTTATATATTATTAGGATTATCCGCGGCTTCACCTGCTTTGATCTTAGCAAATAATAGTCGCTGATAGAACAGAGCAGCCACGAAAAATACGCCTACTCACCTTTGCTACAAACTCACTCTCGCAGGCCGTTTGCGGCCTATTGAGTTTACAAAGCTAAGCTTTTCTACGGGAACGGGTTCATTTTCCGGGATAAAAAGTATCCTATGTGTTAATCCAGTACATAAGCTATCTATATTCCAAATTTCATCCAAATCCGTCCAGCCGTTAGACCGTGAAGGAGTAACAAACATACACACATACACACATACAAACTTACAGCTTTATAATATTAGTGTGATATATAGGGTCACAAAACAAATTACAATCAATGACTTATTCCAATTTATTTATTTATTTATTTATTTAGGTATACAATTTGAGTTCTTTTTTCATTTAGGTAGGTACAGCTTATTATTGCCGCAATTACATTAGACTTAATTCAGCGAGGCTAATGCCCGTTTTCATCAAAGATCCCTAAACTACACCCTAACTAGGAATCCCTTTGGCTAAGGGCCCCTTAGATTTGACCCTTAGCTAAATTCATTTTCACAGCGCTGAGTGACACTTAAATTGTAAAGTGACAGTTTATTCTTTTCTACGGTTTCCATAAACCGTACGTTGCGGATTTTCGTTATTTTATTCATATATTTTAGAGAATAATCGTCAAAAATACAAGCAACAAGCTTTATTGATATTAGTATTAGAGATTTTTAATATAATATGCATCAGAAAAATTAAAACAAATAAATTTTCTGGCGTTATGCGGGTAGAAACAGTTGCCAAATACAATTGAAAAAGAAAACTGGCGTCTTGATAATTTAACCTGCCACTTAACGCTAAGGGGTCGAGCTTCGGCCCCCTAAACTTAGGGGATTCCTTAAGCTTTGGGTGTCCCTTAATCGCCGGTGAAAACAAAATTATTGTCAGATGTCACTTAAATATTTTTTTTTTGTTCCTTAAAATTTAGGGATGTTTGGTGAAAACGGGCATAAATGACTAATACGATATTACGTTTCTGGTTGGCGTAAAGGTATTGGATGGAAGTAACACCAAGCCAGCAATGTATATTGATTTAGCCCGTCTAAATCAAGGCTAATGTAATAAAAAATAAATATGTGTGGACATTCCACACAGCGCCATCTAGCCCCAAACTAAGCATAGCTTGTACTATGGGAACCAGATAACTGATATAATACTTAGATACTTTTTGTTTGTAAATACATACATAGAATACAATACAATATAACACCCAGACACAGAACAAACATAGATGTTCATCACACAAATGTTTGTCCCGAGTGGGAATCGAACCCACAACCTACAGATCAGAAGGCAGGGTTACTACCAACTGAGCTATCAGGCCAGTAATGCAAATAAATACAAAATAATTTTCAATAGGGAAACGTTTCACTTAGGAAAACTATTCCCCTGAAAACTTTCAAGGTTTACATACTAAGGGTGGGTTTTTTGATACATGGTTAAGGTAACCAATGGTTAAAATCTCTTAACGAATTTTGACCATTGGTTAGAATTTGTTAGAGTTTTTAACCATTGGTTACCTTAACTACGGGTCAAAAAACCACCTTACTTATTTTTTTTGTTGTTGTTTTGTTTGCACATACATACGCTCACCCCTACACTTCACACTTCACAATCACTCGTTCGCTAGAGAGATAAACATAATTTATAACATGTATAACTAATAAGGAAGTTCTGTTATTGGCCTTTTTTTGTAATTTTACTTACGTATAATATCTATTGTGTTAGCTGTTGATCTTCTCTTCAATAAATAAATAATGAACTAAAAGAGGATTATCTATTCAGTTGGTACTTATAGTTATACCTAAACCTCAAAGCGGCTTGTTGAAATTACTGTAAGGCCGCCCATAAACGTTCTATTTTATGGATTAATAAAATTGACGAGTCAGTTTCCGTCAATGTTTTCTCCGTACTGTAAACCAAAAAACATTGCGCAATACTAACCTTACACGATCAATATTACTGATCCATCACAAAAGTTGACTAATAAAATTGATCGTGTAGGGCCGCCTAAATTAAAACAACGAAACCATTGGTCTTGAGATTTTTTTACACTATGTTTTAGTATCAATAATTGGATAGTTTGGTTTGTTTAGCTAATAGTTTTCGGTTATATTTTCTCTATAATGTGAAATCCACTCAACATCAATGAACCACAAAATATCTATTTATTTTGGGACATATAAAAGCATGGGTTACTTCTCGAGTACCCCGATCCCCGAGGCCCACGTCCCGCAGAACCACGAATCCGATAAAGATTACATTTATTGTTCTTCTTTTTTCTATGGGTTTCAACTTGTACGGTGGACACAAAAAGTGCTTAAATGTATGTGTTTGAAATATAATAAGGTCTATTAACTTTGGGTTTTTAACTTCTATCACTAAAGTTGATTATTCATTATTTTTGATTTTGCATTTATAAAGGTTATTTTAGTTAGCTATTTAGGTACTATACTAGTATATTATAAAAAATAACTCCATTAAGTGAAACCGTCTGCATATTTTTTTAAATTTTGTTAATTTTCTGAGAGTAGGCATTTTGATTTTCTGTATTGAGACTATTGTGATACCTAACCGTAACCAAGCAAGACTATCTTTTTTTCCTGTTTCTTAAAATTAAGTAGCTAAGTATTACAGTTTTAGTAAGTAATCAAATTTTAATTAACACTACGTCTGCTGACGGTACTTTTAAGCTAAACTGACTTTTAATTGAGTTTATGACGATAAAAATAAATCGTGGTTCTCCGAGACGTGGGCCTCGGGGATCGAGGTACTGCGGGAGTAACCCAAAAGCATAGCCTTACTATTACTACGCTTACGAGTTAGGTACTTCGCTGCCATATGCCGTTAGTTTACGTCTAGTGCATAAAAACTTTAACAATTACAAAGCGTATTGTGTAGTTAAGATGTTATAGAGTATGGCTGCATGTGGTACGACAAGAATTTTAAAGCCTGCCATTACGCATTTACATTACCACTTTATCTGCCGGTCGATTCAGAACCACAGAGCTGGGAAACCTCGGCCTTTCATGTGTCATATTATAAGAGTGCCTATTCATTTGAAATGAAAAAGAAATGAAATGAATTTAAATTCAGCATTACTCGTTAGGTAGTTACCTACTATAAAATCATAAAGGTACAGTTTTCATGTTATTTTAATTTTGATAGCGCATACTATAAAAGTTCCACATGGGGAAAAAACTACCCTCGCCCCCGAAGCTACTTGCCTCCATGCTGTATTGAGAATTGAGACCTCTATTTCGGGTTCAAGAGCAAAATGTATTTTTTTTAAACCTTAGCTGACCTCACAGCACAGGTAGTAGTTGGAAACATCATCTTCGCTTTTGAAATGTCATATCTAGATAATCTTATCGGGGAATGTTGTCAAGGAAGCGAACTTGCGGTAGACGCCTTCCGCCTTGAGAACACACCTTACGAAAGGGGGAATACCATACTATGCGTATTTACATCTTGTTTATAATGGTAATTATTTAATTACATTCTTACATTGATTACGCTCTTATTAAAGACATAACTTTAAGTATCTATCGGTGACGTAGTTTTTGGAATCATTATTATTTATGTAATGTACAAGCCGGGCGAACGACAAAGGAATGGATGCTCTTCCAGCAACTTTATTTCCTCCTGGGTATAACCTGGGTCTTTTAAAGTCAAGAGTGAATGGGCATCTCATGGGCAAACGTGCTCCACCTTAGACAACTTCGTCACTTACCATCAGGTGAGATGTTGTCAAACGTATGCCCATCGTTAAAAAAATACCATACGGCGATCCATAGGTACTAAGTACTAGGAAGAAAATGAAACTCAATCGCTAACAGCCGGAATTGAACAATATCTCTAGTGTTTTATATGTCGAATTCATCGTTAATTACATGATTTGTCATTAGAATTGCAAATCTCACCTAACGAGCTCACCTATCGTATTTAGATTTAGAGCGATTATACAAGAATGCAATTTACCGTCCAAAACTTAAACACGGTCAAGCAAGTGACACGGGCTTTTAAACAATCCATGAGGCAGAAACGGGACGGACTATCTCTTTTAAAGTATCGTTTCTCAACTTTAATTTATCGTTGCTCCACCCAAACAAATAGGTCTACTTACCATCCTGTCTTGAGAAATCTTCGGAACAATGGTCTAACGAAATTGTAGGCAATTTCCTCCTAGCCATATATTTCGAACCGTTTACCGATCTTTTACATATTAATTACGATCTTATCTATGCTTGTTCCCATCGCTCTTTTGTTGTTATGTGAAATCAATTTTTTCAATCGGACCGTCTGTTCTTGATTAGCAATTTTCTATAATCATTGTTCTTTCTTCTACTTCCGCATCTCTTTCTTTTTCATAAATAGGTAAAAAGCATTCTATTAGAAAATCATTTGGTCCCCTTCTTACTTCTTCTATTTGTTGCAAAATTAAATACTAAATTGCAAAGTGCAGGTACTATTATTTCACATTTGTGTTTTAAAAAACAACAATAATCCTAAAAATCATTTGAACATCTTCAAGCAGTCCGCCTTTCTGTGTTGCAACCAAAGACTTCTATGTATACACCAGACAGGACATCTCTAACTTGCATTGCCAACCACTGCAAATATGCCAATGAGCATCTTCTCGCTCATTCGATGCTCAGCTCTCAAAGCGACTGCACGTGCAGCAGTGAATAGCAGTAAAAATTATGATCCGAATGTGCCATGGCACTAGCGCTGCGTGTTGTGATCGTTGGTTAGACGATTTAATCTCGTAAAGCGCTGTAGCGGATTTTAGTTTGATTATACAAAAAATGACAACTATTTGTGCTTTGAATAGCTTCTCTAGTACGTAGTACATATACCTCTTTGGTTGCAACAAAGTATTCCAATAAGCTTCCATTCTTATTTATATAAAGCGCATATTCCACCGTTTTGAAACGGCTTGCGAAGCTCAAGATCCTCTGTAAATAATTGGAGAAGAGCAGCATTAGAACGGTGCTTCGAGAAGAGGCAATAAAGTGAAACTGCTTGAGATTTGTGCGTGCTCAAGATTTTATCTTTGAGTCTGTTAGCTAGAGTAGAGGGTAGTCACATTAAGTGAAATTACTGGACAAATGAGACTTTATGATCTGATCACTCAGTCTAGTAATCTGATTACTAGACTGTGTGATGTCTCAGGATGACGTGCGCAGTGCAGTGTCACGCGAAACTTTATTGTTTTAAAGATCCGAGTGATACTGCAACTGTTATGGGCGGCCGTGTTGCTTAACATCAGGTGAACGACTAGCTCGTCACGTCATTCAATCGTATAAAAAAATAACTTTAATGAAAAAGGAAAAAGTTGAATTCGGAATGTGGATGACGTTAGGTAGGCGAAATATTTCGATCATTTGTACGTAGAATAGTACACTCGCTTCACCACCCTCTGGGTCCTAGGCTGAAAACAAGCGCTAGATCTTCTTGACATTCAGCAACATGCTGAGCCGAACACCCTTCAACACTGACTGTCAAGGACATAATATTATGTATAAAAATGTGATTAACTAACTGGGGTTGAATAAATGATTTCTATTCTATTCTATTCTAAACTTGAAGATTATAATTATCAGTAATACCTACACTCAAGTAATCATTATTACGTAGCACTGAACTGGGCTGAAAAGCTGTTGGGTTGGGTATGACTGTGCGACTCTTGTGATGTTCGACCTTTTATTTTTGAGATCTCTGGTCTTGGCTGTGTCACCAGCATACATTTATACTTGATCCTGGCTGTGCACGACGGGTTAATCAGTTTTACACCCTTATAGCCCTGTCTAAAGGGAAGCAATATGGAAATAGATAGCATCAAAAATGAAATGAAACTATTTACGAAATCAAAATTAAATACAGTAAACTTTAAAATATAAAGTATGGTAAGAGGCATAAGCAAGCACCAACAATAAAAGAATTGAATTGCTAAGAGCATGAAAACGTGATTGTATTTTCACTTTTATTAGTGGAGCGATTCATCATGTTTTTGTGACTGGCCACGTTACATTACCGCCGATATTATCTGCTTTTTGAGTGGAAACCGCGACAAACGTAGTAGGACGCCCTCCGACTAGGTGGAGCGACGATATACGCAGCGTGGTTGGCGGCAGCTGGATGAGATTAGCCGAGGATCGTGCTCAGTTTGGCCGGGACCTCTCGTTGCCGAGCGTGGTAAACGCCATGCTCGGCAGCGAGAGAGCGTGGCAGGCCACGGTCTCCTTCTGCGAGGCGGTGATGACGCAGGAGGCTGCGGAGCGGGTCAAGGAGGATAATCCCAACTCTGACCCCCTCCGGCGCAGACGGACCGGGGGACGGAGGAGGCGTTTCGCGCGCCTTCTCCATCCTCCGTAGTGTGGTCGGCGGCGTAGAGTCGGGAGACTCTCCACCGTGCTCACACGACCCTACACGTCTGGTGGGTAACCGAGGTATAAGGTTACCCACTCACTGGCGCAGGGGCCCGAAAGGGCCTACCGCCGGGGCGAGATAATGAATGCTAGCGCGACCCTATCTCGCCCCATTCCGGCGGCGGACGGATCACGGGGGGGTTTTAGTGGGTTCAAGTCCCACATACCCCCTGCCATCACCCCCGTGTTGGCAGGGAAGTGCGAAGGCATTTCCCCCTCAAAAAAAAAAAAGGATCGTGCTCAGTGGCGTGCATTAGGAGCGGCCTATGTCCAGCAGTGGACTGATACTGGCTGATGATGATGATGATAATCATTCCTATAAGAAACCATTAAAGATCTATTACGTAAAATGTCTTTGGCTCATTTGGCTGTAGCTGTAGCAGTTCTTACAAAAGCAAAAAAACTAGGTAACGGAGATGGTCTCTGTCTTTGGAAAACGTTGTAATGACATCAAAAAAACTTTTTGAAACGAAAGGTTCCTGTCTAAAATGATAAATGATAGTGAGTAAAAAATTTGCGTAAAATTAATTAACCCGTGCGAAGTCAGGGTCAGCTAGTTTTCGCACCTATTGTCACTTATTCTTTCTAAAGCATTTTAAATTTTACTGTAAAAAAAATACGTCTGGTTGTTAATTAACTTAACCAAACTGTATGATAAATTCCTCCTGCACGAGAATCTTGGAGCAGTTTTTTTTTGGGAGGGATAGGAGTATGCTTAGTGTGGGGGTCCGATGCTATTGTATACTTCTTTCCTCCACCGCATGGAAGGTGGACGGGAGTAGGAGTGAAGGGAAGGTGGGAATGAAGGGAAGGGGAGGGGATATGTTATTAAAATCCCGTTAAGATAACTTCTATGGAAGAAGCAATCTAAGAAGAGGATGTAAATTTTACTCTGGCATGTTTTTAGTAGACGGTGGCTACTTAGCGCATCGACTTTGGGAACATGCCCGGAGCAGCAAAGGTTAGAACAGACTGGTGCGGTAAGCCACGCGGCTTCTGTAAATGACAGCTCACTACGGGCAGCTGCCAAAAAACGTACGCGCGGCTTAGTAAAAAGTCTTAGTTCAAGCCTACAAGCTATTACAAAAGCTTTTAAAAGCAAAACATCTTTTTTATTTCTTTTCCAAGTATTGGCAATGAATAATGACGTTTCTTATGTCATAATTGATGTCATCATTCCTAGCCCGCATTCCGTTAATGATGTATTGCCCAACTGTTGGACAAAGCCTGAAGATCCATTATGGTTAACATTATGCCATAATATTGTCATTGTTACATCTGTTTTCTTCCCAAATCTGTCTTGATATTTCGGTGTGGCCACAGCCTTTGGTAGTAAACAAGTAAAATTATGCAAGCGAGATAGACCGAGCATTCGCTGCAAGATTATACATACGTAATACGATAAACGGTAATACAAGTAAAAGAACAATTTTATTATACCGTATTCCACGAAAAGTTCGCCTAAAATACATTCGCGAATTTTTTTTAAATGTAAACAAACGCCGTGACGAGCTAGTCGTTCACCTGGTGTTAAGCGACACGGCCGCCCATAACAGATTGCAGTGTCACTCGGAACTCCAAACTAGTTTCGCGTGATACAGCGCACTGCGCACGTCATCCTGAGACATCACACAGTCTGATAAAGTTTTCGAGACTGCGTAAAGTCTCATTTGCCCAGTAATTTCACTAGCTACAATGCCCTTCAAACCGGAACACAGTAGTGCTTGCACACTACTGCTTGGCGGCAGAATAACTGGCAAAACTGTGGTACCTACCTAGACGAACTTTGCAGAAAAGTTCTACCACCTAGTTAATAGATATGCAAAAATCTGGTCTGCTGAGGCCCAATATGTTTGTAAGTCTACACTCTACACTGAAACATTTCTCTTTGGTGATGACTGGAGGCTGAGGATCTTTATATTTAATTGCAAGATTATGCAGAACTGCACAATCTACTATTATTGTAGGCACTCTCTCTTTGTTGCCTAGCCTTTTATGTAAGCAAGGAAATCTTTTGTTCCATGTCCCAAACAAAGACGTCTAATGTACAAACAGTATTTCTACTGTATTCCTTGTCTATATTGTGTGCTCTATTACATCTCTCTTCTGGAGAGTTGGGAATAGGGGGAAAGGTTATAAATAAAAGTCAATAAGTATAAGGTTTACTGTCTGCAAAAGCACTGTCTCCTAGAAGATTCCCCGGGATTATTCCTTATTATAATAGTAGGTACGTTAGCAGAGCTGCTGTTGAAGATTCTGCTACCATCTTCGAGGCCAACGATCAACAATGTCAAATAACTTTCTTTATAGAAGTAGCCATCGATGAAACAGTGGGCGCAACTTGTATTTAAATAATTTTAAAGAGCTTTATCGCAGTGATTGTAGCACCCTGCTTGTGTCTGATGATATGATATCCAATTTAAAGTTAGCTAGCTATGTTTGTACTATAACTTTATCTATTTTACGAATTCCCATACATACTCGGTTTAAGTGCCACTTACTTCCCTTATTTAGTTTATCACACAATTTCATCCAACATTTAATTCACTGACTTAACAATAATACATCCCTCTAACATCTTGAAAAGTCATTCTTGCATGGCCGAGCGAAAGTCGAACCAGGGTGCGTTGGATTCTAGTCGCACAGTCTATATATACCGCTGAGCCCATATTTTATTTATACCTACAAGACTATTTATCTTACACAAATACTTTTTTTTTATATTTTAGTTCCATAGATAGTGTATTTAGCCAGTGTCAAGTATTGTAATTTTTCATCGTGTCGTGTTATAGAATATTTCATGTAAAGTCAAATCTTAGTCACCTTAGAGTAACGTATACATAAGCAAGCTAATTGTATACTTTAAGTTAGTTACAGTCTGGGTCATGCCCCAGTAAAGTGGTAACAACATTACTAGAAGCTTCTTTGGAATTTTGGGAACCACGTTTTCACCACATTAAATATCACTTGCCCACACTCATGCTCGTAATTCTGCACTTAATGCGTAAAACGCCAACAATTTTAAACATTAACACTGAAAAAAGTACAAGTTTTGAAAAATAACACAATGCAACGACGTGAAGTTTTCCGCGTTCCCACCAAAACTACAAATACGTATCTTTAAATGAATAAGTGCTACAAGGCTAAGTCTTTTTGCGGTAAAATGTACCTAAGTAACTGTGGAATCAAAAATGTAAAAATGTTTACCGATAAATCTTACCAGTTAATTATAGCATCCGCTCCAAGAGTACACGGCTGATCTAGTTTCGGATTTTCAAATTGATTGTACTTAAATCTATTTGAATATTAAGAAGGGTAATAAATTGGCGAATACGACGTTACAGTTTGTTCTGAACATCTGACATTTCCATGTGTGGGTGTTATTTATGAGGCGCCCCGTGGTGATTCGCGGTAACTCTAATTAATATTTGAGGAGTGACGGAACAAAAAAGGATAATTCCATAATGTCCTCCATACATATGTTATGTTAGCAGCTAAAACGGCGCAAATATAGTAATCTCGGTAGCGGTTACATATTTGAGCCATTTGGTGTTGAGACCCTGGGTCCGTGGGGACCGGGAGAGCTCATCGCGTTTTCCAAAGTCTATCAGAGCGCCTGGTCGATGCGACGCGTGACCAAAATGCTGGCACTTATTTGGCCCAACGCATCAGCATTGCAATTCTACGTGGCAATGCTGCCAGCATGTTGGGTACGCTACCTACCGGTAGTGGGCTGGAGCACTTGGACTGTCTATAGGTCATCGCGGCCTTTATACTGTCCATAAGTGTTCTTTGTAGTCGGTAGTGTAGCTAGTTTAGCTTAGTTTAGTTTAGTTTTTAGTATTGTAGTAGTTAGCTTGAGTAATAAAGGCAGATTGCCCGTTAAAAAAAAATGTTATGTCTTCCATTATGGAATTATCATTTTTTGTTCCGTCTCTCCTCATTTTCAACTCCCTGATTTTTGACGAGCGCCGCATCGCGTCTTTGACATTCGTCAACGTTACCTAAACGTAGGGCTTAATCCGTTTTAGTTAGAGTGGGTTTTTTGATCCGCAGTTAAGGTAACCAATGGTTAAAAACTGTAACAAATTCTAAACAATGGTCAAAAAAGGAGTTTTAAATAGACTGGCAGTTGGCAAAATCATACGCTTTTTAAGGTAGCTAGTTACGCTAGTTAAGGTAACCAATGGTTAAAAACTCTAACAAATTATAACCAATGGTCAAAAAAGAGTTTTTAACCATGTATTATAATAACCAACCTCCCTAATTCATAATCTGTTTCTGTTCATCCAAAGGTTGTCTGGAAGAGATCGCTTTAAGCGATAAGACCGCCCATTGTACTACCTTTTGTCAAATAATTCATATTGTCATGTATCTTTGTGTATGTTTTGGTGTACAATAAAGCATTCTTCTTCTTCTTCTTCTTCTATAATAGTATTCCTAAGACCTGGTCAAAGCCGCGGGCAGCCGATGGATGCAGGAGGCGAACAGCCGCTCAAAGTAGCGCTCTCTGTGAGAGGCTTATGTTCAGCAGTGGACGTCTTCAGGCTGTTGATGATGATGATGATGATTAAGTATCCTGATAATAGCAGATACCTTAAGTATATTATATATTGTGTGGTAAATACACTTCAATATATCAAGGCGCGGCCAAATAATACTCTACATACGTGGGACTTTCGTTCAAAGCTTATGAGTCATGACTGAGAACAGGTTGATCAGATTGTGTAGATATAAATCAGAAGACAAACTAATTTTATGACCCGAAAGTTAATCACACACCTACCATGATGATATTATAGTGCATAAACAGGTACGTTGTAAAACCTACCTATACTAACTAAATTATACGCTCATTATTCGAGATATATGCACATTATTTTACGCATCGAAAGAGTACAGTACAGTGGAAGTTTTTATTTTGTTTTATTTTGGCTCCACACATACTTAGTGTATTTAGCCAGTGTCAAGTATTGTAATGAGTCGTTTTATTAAAAAAAAAGAAATTGTATTATATGCATGACCCAATAGATAGCGCCAGTTGTGGTTTTACTAAAAGCTGTCACTGTCACTGTTTCAAGCATAGACCACAGGTTAGAGGAAATGTGTCTGACAACTTTAAACTCTTTCGTTTTTATTTAGTTTCGTTGCGAGATACCTCGGCTTTATTTTGGATCATCCTTTATCTATCTCGCAGATCTAACGTACTTCAATTTACTTAATAAGAATGCACCACAGACTACTTAGGAGATACTACAGGCAATGTACTCGTGGTCCACCCAACTGAATTTGACATTTCTTTGTAGGTAGTCTAAGCATTTTCTTATGTTTAAACTACTCTGTGGTTTGAAAGGTTTAAACTACGTACATACGGCGCCATCTAGAAAAGAAGCGGAACTAGTGTTTTTTTTTAAAATAAAACTCTTCATTTTCATCGTGCTATAGAATATTTCACGTAATGTCAAGTCTTAGTCACAGTCATAGTCCAGTCTAAGTCAGGTAGTCATAGTTTAGTCTAAGTCATGCCCTAGTAAAGTAGTGGCAACTTTACTAGAAGCTTCTATGGAATTTTGGAAGCAACACGAAAAACCACGTTTCACCACACTATATCACTTGCCCACACTCGTGCTCGTAATTCAGCGCTTAATGCGTAAAACGCCACCAATTTTAAACATTAACACTAGAAAAAGCACAAGTTTTGAAAAATAATACAATGCAACGACGTGAACTTTTCCGCGTTCCCGCAAAACTCCCAGCGGGAGTTTTAAAATTTTTTGCAGTTTCGCTTAAGAACATTTGATGTCAGTTACGAGCAGTGCTGTAGACGTGATCATTTTTTGCCACTGCAAACAAGGCGGACTATGGCAGATGTAACATATTATTTGAATATCTTAAATAAGAAAGTTGATAGTGCTGAGTTACTTAACAAAATTTCCCTTCGAACTCCAACATGTAATTCTCGCCATACGCCACTTCTTTCTGTTCCTTCAGCCATGACAAACAATAAGCAAAATACTTTCTTCTGGAGAACTTCATTTCTTAATGACTATTTAGACTAATAAAGATTTTTACGTTTTCTTTGATGGGGTGCGTTCTATAAGGCAAAAACTGACAGCTGAATTTTTCGGTTCTCAAGCTTTAGCGGTATTACACTATCGGTTAGTTCATTTACCTGCTTCATGTTGACTTCACTAGCTGCCTACTACGAGGTTCTTTTATATAAGTGACTTCTATAGGTGGAAACTTTTAATTGGCCTAGTTTCTTTTATTGTTTACATTTTTACTGTTTATTTGGCTGTAAGTTTTCCTATGATGAATAAATAAATAAATATTCGAGACGCGTCGAGAGCAGTTTTCATTCCCAAATCCTTTGATATGCAACACTCCGATGTTACACGGAAAGTCGGAACCCAAGTCATTTTGTAAAGCTTTCGATTGAGGTACGACGATACCCTAGATTGATCGTTATAGTTGCCAAGCTTTCTTCGCAACTATAATGAGTTAACGGCATAGATTAGAGAAACACCTAAGAATAGGACCACCCAATCCGTGGGTGCCATATAAGAGCTGCAGCTAAAGGAGTATCAAGGGCAGCAGCAGCAGCATTTTCCTCCGTCTGCAATATACCTACTACGATCACCAATCTGCCTGCCAAGCGTATGGTGAATATGGAAACCCCCTAATGGGGAAGGTAAAGGGTTCACTTTAACGTTTTCCGGTTGTATATCTTATAATGATAATGTCACAGCAATGTGTTTGACGCCGCAGTGTAGCACAAATACGTCAAAACTGTCGTATCGATTACCCAATAGCTAATAGTAGGTACCCCTAGTACGAGTATTTCAAATCCACGTTACTGTACTTCGCTATCCGGTATCGTAAAATATTCATATGTACCCATAAGTTTATCTAGCCATTTTTTGTCCAAGAAAATTGTTTGGTTTCTGTGGGACGTTTGTGATCACGGACAACGCAGGGCACAGCTATTTGATAATAAATACAATAATCTCAACAGGCAATGTGCCTTTATTCTTAAACTAACAGCTACAATAATAAAAACTTTAAACTACTAAAAACTACAATAAAGGATCATTGCATCGGTTACATTTTGGAGAGTGTGTCATCCATCAGCTCATTTCGTCATCCCCTTTCCATCATAAAAGTACAAGGCTTGGGGATTCTTCACATCCTTACGTCGTTAGTGTACCAAGTCCGCACTAAGCGTTTTGCTGAATCATTCATAGTCCGAACGGCCAAGGAATGGAATGCTCTTCCAGCAACAGTGTTTCCTCCCGGGTATAACCTGGGTCTTTTCAAGTCTTCACGGGGGGGTTTTAGTAGGTTCAAGTCCCACATACCCCCTGCCATCACCCCCGTGGTTGCAGGGAAGTGCAAAGGCATTTCCCCCCCTCAAAAAAAGGGTCTTTTCAAGTCAAGAGTGAATGGGCATGTCATGGGCAAACGTGCTCCACCTTAGACAACTTCGTCACTTACCATCAGGTAAGTTGTTGTCAAACGTATGCCCATATTAGCATAAAAATAAAAAAAATGTTCTTTTAAAAAGAATGTCAACGCTGTTAAGTAAGTACCTACATAATAAGCAGTAAATAAAAAATAATGTGCAAATTTTGAGCACACCTTCCAAAAAAAGAATAAAATTAATATTAATATGGATATAAATAATTGACTACATGATTTTAGTCTTAAACTCTCAATAAATAAATTACTTTTGGGGTCAACTTAATTATAACTTCATTAATTAACCTAATGGTAATTATAATGGATATTGTCTTTGACCACCTACTGTTCACGAGTCAATAAGATAAATTGAAAATATAATCAAATAAAGTTGCCAAAGGAACTAGTTTTAATAAATATTTTTTTCGTATATTTATACGTCGATTGCTTAATTTAAAGACTTTAAATAGGTATCGATATCGGGGCTAGTCGATAGCTAGCAATAATGCAAGCTATTATAGCGCTTTTAAAGTACTGGGTGGCGCAAAAGTAAAGACCCTATTTGGTTCAGCTATAACATTTTTTCTAAATTAGAAAACTAGATTTAGGTTTTTTTAAATGTATATTTGTGCCATTAAATTTCGTACCATTAGGATTTAAAGATGATGTCTTTTAAATGGTGACCTCCAGAGTTGATACACATTTGAGCCCTATTTATGACATTTTGCATAACTTGCCGTAACACTTCCTGCGATATGTTCGTTATTTCTTGACGAATGTTTTCTTTTAGAGCTGCGAGAGTCTGTGGCTTGTTCACATACACCCGAGATTTCAAAAAACCCCAAAGAAAGAAGTCTGGACTGGTCAGATCGGGTGATCTTGCAGGCCAAGGCAAATCGCCAAAACGAGAGATAACTCGGCTTGGAAAAGCGTCCCTCACTAAGTCCATAGTGTCGCGCGCTGTGTGTGCCGTAGCGCCGTCTTGTTGAAACCAGATGTGCTCCAGCCCCAATTCGTCCAAACTGGGTATCAAAAACTCACGTAACATGGTTCTGTAGCGTTCTCCAGTGACAGTTATCGCATTGCCTCCAGCGTCTTCGAAAAAATAGGGTCCGATCACTCTGTCAACACAGATGCCACACCATACAGTAACTTTTAGTGGGTGTAGAGGTGTTTCTTGAATAATGCGCGGATTATCAGTGCCCCAGAACCGAGTATTCTGCTTATTGACATGCCCTGAGAGATGGAAATGCGCTTCGTCACTCATAACCAGTTTTGAAGGAAAATCATCTTGCAAAATGTCATAAATAGGGCTCAAATGTGTATCAACTCTGGAGGTCACCATTTAAAAGACATCATCTTTAAATCCTAATGGTACGAAATTTAATGGCACAAATATACATTTAAAAAAACCTAAATCTAGTTTTCTAATTTAGAAAAAATGTTATAGCTGAACCAAATAGGGTCTTTACTTTTGCGCCACCCAGTATTTATCAAGATTGCAATAATTATTGAACATGGCATATATAGGTAATGTACAGACCGTTTACCGTAAGATGTCCCTGATGTATTTATATTAATTAAAAATATGAAAGTTTTATCGTAAATGTAAATTGATATGTAAGCATTATCTAAACTTGTATGTACCCACCACAGGTTAACTTGCATATTTTTAAATAATATAAGTACATCAAAGGGACAACTTAAAGTGAACGGTCTATAATTTGTTTTAGAGATAGCCTCTCTGTAAAAATGATACTTTTCTTGACACTGGATAAAATGAGATCCAATCCATTTGTTTTTAAACATCTTATCGATACTTATACTAACATAATAAAAGTCGTTCTGATGAAATAGCGCCTGGGATCACAAGAATAAAACCAATTTACCTAGTTTAAACTACCACCACTAGGTGGACTGACGATCTCGCGAAAACCGCGGGGAGATAATTCAGGAGGCGAGCAGCCGCTCAAAGTGGCGCACTCTGGGGGAGGCCTATGTTCAGCATTGGACGTCTTCAGGCTGTTGATGATGACGTAGTTTAATTTTGGGACAATTATTATTAGCATAGTATTGATTATTAGCCATCCAAAGGAGGCTCTTAGACTTAGAGCTGTGCTGACTGCTATTTATAATCGATATCGATAACGCTCTCGATAGGGATGCACACAGGACAGTTCACGTTTGCAATCGAGCACGTTTCCACAGCATATCGACTATAGTATATGTACCATAATTCAAGCTATATTCCAAAAAGGCTTACCTATTGAGACTTTTTTATGTAAACGAATGCCACGATGAGCTAGTCGTTCGCCTGATTTTACTCACGCCTGCCCATAACAGTGAGGCTCCTTCCGTGACATTAATAACGCTCTAGCTGCGCACGTCAAAATGACATATTATCACAGTCTACTATGTAATATGATTTTATTATTTCTTCCGGTTAACGTTTGCTTGTAATGGATCTACAATTGAAAGCTGCACACATGGTGTGCGTCTGATATATGTACACGTCAAAATCCCATAATAATAATATCCAGTCATTTGACTAGTAATAACAATTTTAACAATTATCTTCAAACAGGAACATAATATGGTAATAGCATACTTACTACTAAGTTATTTTAATTGGTGGCAGGATTTCTGGCAAATCGGTGGTACTCATAGCACAGACGGCCTCTTCCTGAAAGTCCTATCCCCTACCTAGTAGCTGTCATTTTAACATTAGGTTCCATAATTATTTTAGTTTAATTAAAACATGAAAAACAGCGCGAGTTTTTATCGAAACGTTATATTAGAAAAAAGTAATGAGTTTTTTTAGTTAAGTAAAAACATAAGCGGATTATAAGAAAAGGTGTGGCTTGGTTAATCAAAATCAATGTTAATGTAACATCGTAAAACCTCAATTCAATGTAAAATTTCTAATAATAACAGACAACTGGTTTCAAACAAAAATTCCATAATTAAGATCTGAATTTACTAGGATCATCAGATATTGACATTATCAGAAACTATTAAGATGGCTAGATTTCATCTAACATGTATATTAATGATAACCACTTCACAATCACATAACATTAAATTTGGCTTGTACCTGTTTATATTGGTGCGTAGGAGGATATAAATATTTTACAGTTTTAGAACATATTTTTTCTTATATAAATCTAATTTGAGTAGGTACTATGTCGTTATTTATGTTTATCTGTCAGTCAAGCAAGACCCATTTTCATAAGAAGCTGAAGATATCAGAAGAATAAAATAGATATCACATGTAAAGGTTGTTTTTAAACAAAATAATATCATTTTTTTTTTTTGTTAACCTATACTGTCCCACTGCTGGGCAAAGGTCTCCCCCATATCCTTCCAGATATCCCGGTCCCCCGCAAATAATATCATATTAGCTAGAAAAAATAACGATGTAAATACTCATGTATTGACATTTTTAGGGATGCCTTATTTTGCGGGAATCTTTAGAAAGTTGTCATAAAACCGGATTAAACCAGTGTCCATTTTCGAAGAGAAACCCCGCAGCTACCAACACCTGGTAAGCTGGTGAGCATTACTAAAAATGCGATCCTTGATTAATGTTTATTCGACAAACTAAGCCATATTTTATTATAATGTAAGATTTATATTTTATAGTATAACACAATAATACTTTAACTATGACAATCTGACAGTATGACTGTCTACCATTATTATTAAATAATTTTGAAAACTTAGACACATATAAGTAGGTACTTATTTAAACTTTTTACTTTTGATTGAGGTAAAAAATATAAGTAAGTAAGTACTCATAACTAACATAAAATAAATAGCATAAAAAGTATTCCAGTGTTAAAAAAATGACAAAATCACCTATTATCACTATTCCATCAATTTCGAGGCAATTTTTTAAGATTACTGATTTTTGAATTTACAGTACCTAATATTAAAAATTTAAAATCAAATCAAAACATAGTTTCAAAAATGCGCTAATTCCTCGATGAGTTCACAAAGTCGAAGCCGCTGCCAATAATTAATTGTCGGAGAGAATACGGTGTCTTTTTTTCACTACCAAAGTGATTTAAAGTTTAGAGCCGTTGGTGTGGCGCCATATACCACTCGAAGATCGACCGATAAGAGCCTAGTCGCACGCGCAGCCTTTCAGTTCACCGCGTCAGAGAATGGCCGCGTAGTCGATATTTTAAAATTCCACAGTATTATTATTCAGGTTAGATTAATTTTATTGGCTTTTAATTTGGCACCCAAATAAAAAAACTTAGATTCGTTTGACATTAACTTCAAAACTAATCATCAACATTACTCACAAAATCAACCAAAATTTGTAGTTTCACCCCGGTTCAAAACTACGTTTATTTATAAATGAGCGATGGATCGAGCGTGATGTTTTTACAATGGTCTGCTAATAATAATAATTTTATTATAGTGCCACACCATAATCGTTATTGCGATGACATTTTCGCGATTTGATAATACATAGCTATGTAATTATTTTCATGACACTAAGAATAAACTGTAATGCTTTTCTTGGATATACTGTTCTTTTAACAGCCTATTAAAATTCAGTTTGATAAAAATAAGAAATTGTCATTAATCATTTCATGACATACAAATAAAATATCGATAAAATAATATGAAGTGTTTACATCACTATCTGCCACCATTATCATAAAATTTCGATAAAAGAATATGAAATGTTTCATCACTATCTTCCACCATTGTAATAATCTATCCGTCAAGATCTTAATCACAAATAACAAATTCAGATAGACGTTGCATTTTCTTGCTGAATTTATACAAAGTCGCCAATAATCTAGCGGTCTGTCTTAGTACTTCATTCCCACGTTGCAGTTGTTAAGATAGAATCGATATTATAAGACTTGATTGTTGTGAGCGGCCCGACTGACGTCGCCTATTCAGCCGATATTGATTGTATAGAATTATCCATTAATATTGACTAACGTCTCATGTCGATGGTTGTCTTACATTGTAGTAGATCATTTTAAAATACCATGACTTCATAAACGACACGCGTTCTTGTTTTCATCGTTTCTGATTGCAAAGCTTGAACTATGCAGTTTTTAAGAGTAAGAATTAATGATATATCTGCATTATCATGATGAATAATTTATGAATTACATTTGTTTGCTAACATTTTGTGAAGTTTTTCTGATGATCATTCTACGTGAGATGAACAATGGGTCGGGAGCTCGCGCGGAACATGGTGTAACGCTTTTCCAACAGTAAACGGCTAGAACTGTAACGGAACCATCTAGGTGGCTCTGAGAATGTTGAAATTCATTAATAGAAAAAGAAAATCATAAAATTTATTTGGATCTGAATGAAGAAGTGACAATGATGACATTATTCGACCTGGCCCTTCTCAAATCTCTCGCGAACTTTGAATACCTATATAAAAGCCACAGTAGTAATCTGTTTCATGTAAAACTGAGGACGCGAGGAGCGAAATGGTAACTTGAAACGTTGTCATTAAAAATGGTAGGAAACGGTAAAAATATAGGCAATAAAAATATAAAATGAAACAGCTGGCTTTCTTGTTGAGAGAACATCGTTCATTGATCCATCCATAGGTAATAAAAAATCGCACATGGTTCATAATTTAGTTAATCAATTGTCTGCACCCGACGATACCGCAAGCAACCGCAGAATTGCTTTGCGCACCGGTTCTATGACAAATACCTAATCGAGTGTTCAGTCGTCGAACTCGGATGTCTGTAATCGACAAAAACTATTCGAATGCTCCGTACAGTGTTATGCGGCGATACATCAAAGTTTTTGTTAACAATTTCAACTTTTAATCGGTGATCTGATCAATAGTCAATGTTTATGATCTTTGAGTAATTACAAACCCATGATGTAGGGTGGAGAAACTAGCAGAAACAGCGGGGTCAGGATGTTCGGTGACCTCCGAACTAGAATGGTTCATTGAGCACAGCAGCTGAGCGTCGTCCGTCGTTCATGCAGCCGCCCGCTGCCGTCGCTCGTCGCTCAGTGACGATCCTAAACACGGAACGCGTTACACGCGCAGCTCAGTCTGCGTGAACGTGTGCATTTGCTTTTATTTTTTGCGTTTGGCGGGAACTTTGACTGAACGATAACTTTAATTTTTTTAGTAGTTTCCATAGATAGATATTATCAAACGAATACACTTAATTTATTTCGAGGCGTTTTGGTGAAATGTGCAGTTAGTTTTAGTTTGATAAGTGATAGCTCTGTAGCAAACAAAACATTTCGCGAACCGCCAAGATGACGTCCGTGTACTATGAGGTGAGTGCACGACATTTCCAACTGGCATTTAGGTTTTTGTTGAGTAATTGCAGGCTCTAAGTACTCGTCGTTAACCTTTTTGTTGTTTTAAAATATTTACTACAAAATGTTTGGGCAAACCTGTGCAGAGCGCTGAAGGTCACAGCAACTATTAAAGAAAATTATTTAAATTGTCGACTCTTTTACAGTTTATTTATTTAGACATTGCAAGTACCTGTTTTGAATTCAGAACCGTATAACAATACTACTAGATTAGTATAATAATACTATTACTAGATTATCTTCCAATTTTAAATCAACTGTGGCTAAACTTTAAGAACACCGGATAGTAAAGTACATTTTTAGAACATGTCTTTTATTTCACATAGGTACCAACTTTTAAAAAAAACTTAACCTTCGAGTACTTTAATTACTATAACAGGTAGCACAATTACCTACCTACCTATCAGCCTTATCAATAAAAGTGATCTCTTCCAGGCAACCATGTAAACAGTGTTTACATTCGGAATGTTGCGTTTGGCATTAGTGTTACTGAGTACGAGGGTGGACTCGAGGTATATTTATACAATTCGTAACTAATCAAAACCATAATGTGTGCTAGATAAAAAAATGTATTCTTGTTCATTTGTTTTAAATTACTTAAATAAAATTATCGAGGTTTAAGGCGTCGTAAAATTAATATTAATAGACCTTTCAATCAGTTTACTTACCTAACATCAATAGGTTTACCCATTTTATCGATATGGGATATTACGAATTTAGTGGCACATCCCTAGTCCCTGCCGGAATCATCTCCCGCACTTAATAACATTGAGTTGATACGCATAGTTTTCTCATTGTACTTTTAATTTAAATATAGAAAGCCATGTTACATTACATTAATAATTATTGACTTATTGTACTATTATTTATTCCTTGCTTATATGGTTTTGTTTTCACTGTGGTCGTGTGTCGTGTCGTTTCTATTTGCGAGAAGATTTTACACGTATCCTCGTTATTTAATAGCTTGTTCCATTCATTAGCAGCTCAGTTTACACTTAAAAGCAATTTGCTATCGCCATAGTCCACAAGCGGTTGTTTCATCTTAATAATGAACCATAGCACCCTGTAATAGCGTTGTAAAACAATAATATGTGAGTTACATCACTTTCATTACGCGCAGTTACACGCGACTGAGGGAATAAACAAGGCATATGCCTTGTTTTTGCCCGTGCCGTTTTCGAGGCGGCGATCGTGGATCTACCCTATATTTCATCGCAGGTTAGAAGGTTTCTTTTGAGATTTTGATGGTCTTATTCTGCTGATATTTCCGCTGTTAAACTCTAGAAGATAGAAAATAAAAAGAAGTAGGTACTAATAGTGTCTGGATTTCCCCATTATATTTGCCATAGATCATTACACTTTTAATGAAACTGTTCATCAAACATCTCCCAAAAATTTTGCTGAAATCAGGTTGTCGTATTAACCACTAACCATACCAGCAACATATTAAGCTACACTGCCACTACAAAAACATTTGGACTGTATAGCTTAGCTATATATTACTGGCTGCGCTGACTTAGTCGTAACGATTAACGATGCATACCTACACTTCATGTATGACGTAGGTAGGTACTTACTAGTCCAAATTACTCCAAATGCTTCAATCCACTACGAGCCTACTAGCATGTTGGCAGCACTGCTGTTCTTCTAATTTCAGCTCCAACAATGCAAATAAACAAAAAAGAGTTTCATCTAATTCATTTTAATTCACATTATTCAAATTGGTTACTAATAATCGTTAAAAGTTTACACATTAGTAGTATATTATGACTCTTCTAGCATAATATAGTATTGACTTTTATGTGATTTTAATTCTGTTTTCGTTTAAATTGAAAGTTCGTTATCATTTGTTCCGTTAAGTTTAAATTTATGGACCGTTTCATACAAATATTGATTTTGCTTATCGACTGTTTGATTAAACGAAATATGTTCTAAAGCAAATAGGTTGACTATTAAGCAAATATGAGTGTTGTAAATGATATCATATCTGCTGCGTGTTCATAAAATATTGAAAAATCGAAGTGATTCTGGGTAAGTTATACCCACATACCTACATCCCAAATTCCACCCCACTGTCTACTGGCCAATAGTTTTTATTTAATACAATTTATATAAATAATCTTACACTCATAAATTATCAAAAAGACCCTTGGCGGAAAGGAATGTTCCCAGAACGCTGGCTGCATTGCCACGCTGTATGGCAATGCTGATTTTTGTGCAAAATAAGAGCCAGCCTTCTGGTCACTGGTCGGCTCCACCAAAAGTTTTGCCCCAATTGCCATGTGAAATTAAAAAATAAATCGTAGACAAAGTTCTCGTGTGCATTTCTTCGAAATCATTGCTTTGTCGATTCGCAGAACGCAGCTATCAAAGTGATATGATTACAATAAAGTCTAATAAAACGATTGTTACGGAATCCTTGGAGGAGTACTGGCCATCGCAAACACAGGGAATCCTACTGCGATGACCAGCGATTTTATTTAATATTATATAATTATTATTGTAGGAAATATCTTGTAGTGTTAGATTTAAGAGTGATTATGTTAGTGATTCATAAACTTTTGCCATATATATTGTAAATGTAATTACACTCAGTTAATAATAATTATGTGTGTACTCCAGTATTGTGCAAATAAAATAAATTCTTATCTTATCTTAGAATTTCACTTGCATACATATAATATTAAAGAAAGCGAACTTATAACTTTAAAATCGCACTCATAACATGATTAACTACGAGCAACAACAGCTATCACTTTTACCAGTTACACAAGTATCCTACGTTTGTATTTGTATCATATTGTTTATTTTATTTAATAAGAAAGTCTCTCATTCATCAACTGAAGTTCTGAGAGCTATCAACAATATATTTGTTATATCAACGAGAGACAATGATTTTGATGTATGAATATATAACAATAATGATTTTACTTTCTCTACTTTCAAAATTGTGATAAGGTGTGCTATACGAGGTACGGTGTACTATAATGGACAGTTTCAAAGCTCAATGGCAACTTTCACTATCATTATTTTGTTTAAACGATTATTTTCGTATCAAGGATCATCTTTTATTATAGTACTTACTCATGAACGTAAAAAGTGTTTTGGCGTATTTATATTGATCGTTGTAGTTTTTTTTTTAACGGGCTTTGTGCCTTTATTACTCAAGCTAACTACTACAATAATAAAAACTAAACTAAACTAAGCTAAACTAAACTAGCTACACTACTACAAAGAACACTTATGGACTGTATAGTAGCCGCGATGGCCTATAGACAGTCCAAGTGCTCCAGCCCACTACCGGTAGGTAGCGTACCCAACATGCTGGCAGCATTGCCACGTTGAATTGCAAAAATAGTTGTAAATGTAGTTATATGTATAATAATCTGTAGTAGATTAGTTATATACTTAGTCTATTATTTTTTTTATTGTTTGATAGGCTTGCGCTTGACAGTCTTACACCCCAAGGGATATTTTATTACCTTGTGAATCTTTTGATGACGATAGGAGTTATTGTTGGTAGCATTGTGGATGTGAATCGAGTTATGGATAATAATATATAACTACACTACTATATCTTACTAGGTGGTAGGACTTTACTGCAAAGTTCGTCTAGGTAGGTACCACCGCTTTGCCAGTTATTCTGCCGCCAAGCAGTAGTGTACAAGCACTACTGTGTTCCGGTTTGAAGGGCATTGTAGCTAGTGAAATTACTGGGCAAATGAGACTTTATGATCTGATCACACAGTCTAGTAATCTGATTACTAGACTGTGTGATGTCTCAGGATGACGTGCGTACTGTGCAGTGCAGTGTCACGCGAAACTTTATTATTTTAAAGTTCCGAGTGACCCTGCAACTGTTATGGGCGGCCGTGTCACGTAACATCAGGTGAACGACTAGCTCGTCATTCATTCTCATAAAGAAAATGTTTTGACTTTCCTTACCAAGAAATGTCTCCGTTTGCGTTTTGATCAAATGAATATCGTGATTTCGGAAGAAAGATTCTCCGAACCGGAAAACGCGGCGTAGCGTAAGCCGGCCCCCACTAGGTAGACCAACGACCTGACAAATATCGCGAGGAACAGTTGAATGCAAGAGGCAAGTAGCCGATCAAAGTGGGGCACTATGTGAGCTTATGTTCAACAGAGAATGTCTTCCGGCTGATGATGATGATGAAGATGATTTCCGTACAGAATCATGCTTAGTCGTGAATCTCTGCTCAAAACCAGATTTCATTCATAAAATTATCAAATAGTGAATGAAATGTAATTCGAGCTTAAGTTTCCTTTTCTTTTCTTATATTTTGGCTCCACATATTGTTATAGAATATTACACGTAAAGTAAAGTCAAGTCTTAGTCACAGTCAAGGTAGTCATAGTCCATAAGTCCAGTCTAAGTCATGCCCCAGTAAAGTGGTGGCAACTTTACTAAAAGCTTCTATGGAATTTTGGAAGCAACACGAAAAACTACGTTTCACCACATTATATCACTTGCCCACACTCATGCTCGTAATCCAGCACTTAATGCGTAAAACGCCACCAATTTTAAACATTAACACTGGAAAAAGCACAAGTTTTGAAAAATAATACAATACAACGACGTGAACTTTTAAGTTTACTTACTGCACTATTTTTAATTTTAGCCATAGACCTACGAAAATATTCTACGTCTGTGGTTTTAGCATGTTTAGGTACCTTAATGTGAATGTTGGATAAACCCATATGCCGATTTCGATACACATTACAAAAAATGCAATAACGAAAAGAGTAGTTTCGGTCAAATAAGCCTTATTATGGCCGGATTTCCGCCTACACATTAGGATTTATAACGACCATTATTTCTTTGAGCAAAACACAGTCTTAAGTTTTTTGATATTTTGGGTTGTGCTCTTAATCGTTTTATTATACATTTCCACAGCCTATTATTATAATGCGTTTTATTATTATATGGTCTCTATTTGCCTCTACGCACACAACGCAGAGACGCTTTCTGATTTAATTTTCATTACTTCCCATCCCACGATGCTCTGGTTCTCTACATCATATTGCATCTTTTTTGTTAATAAAAAAATCTATTACTTGTTACAAATGTTGATTTAGAATCTTTAGCTTTCATAGCTGTACTTATTACGTCTAAATCTTGGGTGGGGTAGATCGTTGCTCAACTATGTACCTACTTTTTCCTTTGATATTTGCTTTACGCGTTACATGTGTTGTTCACGATATCATTAATTTTTACTTATCTTACATTTTTTAAATGTAAATGAATGACGTGACGAGTTAGTCGTTCACCTGATGTTAAGCATCACGGCTGCCCGTAACAGGTTGCGGTATCACTCGGAACTCTAAATTAATATAGTTTTTCGTGTCACTACACTGCGCACGTCATCTTGAGACTACACAGATCAGATCATAAAGTCTCATTTGTCCAGTAATTTCACTAGCTACAATGCCCTTCAAACCGAAACACAGTAGTGCCTGCACACTACTGCTTGGCGGCAGAATAACTGTCAAAGCGGAATTACTTACATGCTTCTATATCGAGTCAGTTTTCTCCACAATCGATTACGATGACTCTTTTTACAACTTTGTTAATATTCGTATCGCATCCATATTAGCATAGGTATACAGGACATCGTCTGAGCATGTGTTTGTCTACCGATGACGTCATAATGGTGACTCACTTCAACAGCCGTGTCTGCCTGCTCTATTTCCTATGAGATGTTTGTTTGATCCAAAATTCCAAACAGCAATCTACTTGGTGTATGTCTTTGATTTGTAATTTTGTTTACCTATGTACTTATTTGATTGGCTGCAGAGCGTTCTGTCCCTAAAGGAGGACTTACGTAGTTAAACAGTTGGGAAGCCATACATTTCATGCCCCAATTGTGTCCTCGACATTCCACGCTGTTGGCTTCATTAATAACATTGTCGTTGTATACTATTGAATGTACAATACGTATTTTTTTTTTTTTATAAATTAATTTCTATATCTTAGATATAAATGAGAAGAATGAAGTAGTTTTACTACCGTTAGTCTCAATAAGAACATGCCACAAATGTTATAGTAGTGAATTCATCGAAAACGAATAAAATTTCTCCAATACCGAGGTCGCTAATAAAATTATCAACGGCAGCACAGAAATGCAGGTACCCGTCTGTGTGTAGCACAGAAACCTCTATATTCCGAGGTTCAGCCGGTTTTGTAGCATCGATTATAAATTACGATACCAGGTCAGTGGGATTTAATTATAATGTAAAAACGTCGTTTCTAACAGTCTTAAAATAGGCGACCGAATAAGAAGAAACGTTTGTAATGTGCGCGAGAGCTTTCATTTTATCTGCATTAAGTGGAATAATAACATAGGGGCAGTCTATTATACAATCAAGGATCGAGTCATTGAGTTACAAATGGTGAGCGCTCCAAATGTGGTAAAACAATAAATTATCCAATCATCCGTAATTTTTAAATAAAGCTCACGAAGAGCTCACGCTTCGTCCATTAACATTAACTGTAATCGCTTTTAATTGCATATCAGCACTTAATAAAGAAGCACCAGGTTTGTCGTGTATCGTGACAGTTTTACCTTATCATCTTTTCATACTTACGTCTTTGTAAACTTCACACAATACTCCATAAAACGATTCATTTATTTCCGTTGACCGTGGCACTTGTACCACAACAACTTTTGCTTCAACAATACTTCACCTATTTCTCCCAATACCAATGTAAGTATGTCTCTGTCAAGAGCTTATTCTTCACACCAACAATGTCCGCGAGCTTGTTGAATTTTTTTGCTCTTTTGTTAGTCCTTTCGTCACGGCTTTTGGTTCTTCGAGGTCATGAGGCCCCTGAATAGTTTAAGCTTCTATCCTCGAAATATCATTCGCATTTATAATAACATTCATCACAATGATGGCATTTACTCCAGTGTTTTTTGCTTCGTACATTTTATCTCTTGCAAAATTTGTCTTCAAACAATTAAGCCCACGCTGAACAACAAGTGCACGATGATTGCTATGATTGCCTAGGACAAAAACACAAATTACTATAAAAAAGATCTGTCTGAAACCGGGCCTGCACTTGATAATTCGAGCAGACAATTTTATGAGTCATTGAACGGAGAAAAATAATTGCAGCTCTTGAATCATAAACTGAGAATTATTGTTGGAGGCTTATTAACCCTCCAGCCATTCTCAAGAGTATATTTTGTCCAATAAAGATTAAAACTGCATGTTGCAACGCTTTATTGAAAGACATTGTTGTGCTCCGTCTGAGTCCCTGACTTTTTAATTATCCATATTGTTGCGTAACTTCAAACCTTTCTGAGAGTAATCAGAGTCTTGTTTGCGTGGAACTGACCGTGGGAGTGATTCTCTTCTTGACGGTTGACTGGTGTTACCGATCACAAACAAATTAATGGCTCGTCTACCATGAAGCAATCAGCTTTCAAATAAATAAGTAAACAATGAGACAATTTAGTTAATTGGGAGAAGCCTTGTCAATAAAGAGGTCAGTGGGTAAATATTCTAAACCAAACCTGCTGTGAGGGCCGCGGAAGGTTTAATGACACACATAAAATTAAAAGAAATGTCTCTACACTGTTTAAGATAAGAATTCTATAAATTTTAGTTTAAGAGACAATTTCCGAATATAAATGAGCTTCTTCGCACACGTCGCCCACGGAGTAATAGTATAGTAGACGAGCGAGATGTGAAATGGCAGCTGATGCGATCCGGATGGTCAACTTCTACAAATCACCAGTTGGGTGATATTGTCAAAAGCGGGACTACCGAACAAAACGCAGACATTTGAAATTTAGTCATTTGCATATTACGGAGCTGGTGAAGTGAGCTGATTGAGATAGCCGACGGTTTGTTCTTGCACCAACACCAACCGCAGCAACAATTATTCTAACGATATCAGTTACGTTTGAACATAGATGTAACTAAATATTAGAAACTAGTGACGACTTGGCACGAATAAACAGTAACTTCGACACCCATGCAAATAATTTGTACTTTGAATATTTTACGACCATCGGTCATCGGATACGGCATGCATAATCAATAAGACTTGCACTTGACCTTGAGTGAGGTTCGTTACATCACAGACACGCCAAGTGTGTCTGGTGAACTGTTATAAAATCATTTCGCACTGTGATTAGTCATTATCAAATCCCATTAATTACCTAATGGATATTCCGTTGCTTCATCTACAAGATAATGACTAGATCTTATTTAATCTTTGTGTATCAGCATGAAACAATAGCTATTAAATTATAGCCGAAGACTTTCCAATTGACCTTTAGTGGAACACAAAGGTGTGTGGAAATAGTCCAAGGCCAACCACCAGTGGCGGATTTGAGATCTGCTGGTCACGAACTCGAACTCACTCGAGCCTTACCTAAATCTAAATAATTGCTGTCTAAAAACCCTGCACTGAAAGGCTCCTGATAAGAGAATGGTAATCTATATACGCAATAACATGTACTGGCTTTTGAAAATGAATTCTTGGTATTTGTGATTCGTATCATCAATCCTGTTAATAAGGTGGGTACGTGACTAGAATATCAATTACTTTCGGAACGAGAGCTTAGCTCATTACTAGAATAGACTTCACAGACACAACAGCTCGTTAAATTATTAGTAATCAATCAGATAGTTTGGATTGGGTAACACTAATCGTAGCAAGTGCAAATAACGGTGAAATCGAGAATCTGCAAAAATTTCGTCAGGAGTCAAGATAGTCCAAGATACTCTCGGTGGTTTTACTATGATTTAGAACGAACAGCTCCTTATGGATCCATTCTCCGGGCCACGGTCACGAGCGCTCTGCCGTGTGATCGGCCATTCACCGAAACTAATTACAATTTTATGGAACTGCCTAGTATGAGTCAATGATTGTCTCATTTCCGACTCGAGCCCGCCGTACCGCCTCTTCTCCCATAACATTTCATTTATTATTATTCTTATGCGAAATCTTTAAGTGAAATAAAGGTTTTTGTCTTGTGTAATTTAAAAGTTATCTCAATAATTTCTCTCCTTTTTCGATTTGGGTATCTCTATACGGATGCATCTTTGATGAGGTATCAAGGTACCCTACGTGTGTATATGCAAATGTCTGAAAGCTGTCCGCGTGACCTACAAAGGGGGCCGGTCCTGGCAGGCCAGCACGCGCCACAGTGCCCAGTGCTCACGACCACGACTACACGATAACAAGAGATATGCACTGTACGCGATGTTTTATTAATCAACCCCATTGTGTATGGACAAGTGGACTTGCTTTAAAATTGTAAATCCATATAGAGCTCGCTCGGCTTTTCATAGAAAATATAGTGGGATTGTCCATATAGTTTTTTAGGAATATCTAAATAGCCTTGACAGTCAGTGTTGAATGGGTGTTCGGCTCAGCATGTTGCTGAATGTCAAGAAGATCTAGCGCTTGTTTTCAGCCTAGGACCCAGAGGGTGGCGGAGCGAGTGTACTATTCTACGTACAAATGATCGAAATGTTTCGCCTACCTAACGTCATCCACATTCCGAATTCAACTTTTTCCTTTTTCATTAAAGTTTTTTTTTATACGATTGAATGACGTGACGAGCTAGTCGTTCACCTGATGTTAAGTGACACGGCCGCCCATAACAGTTGCAGTGTCACCCGGAACTTTAAAACAATAGTTTCGCGCGACACTGCACTGCGCACGTCATCCTGAGACATCACCCAGTCTAATAATCAGATTACTAGACTGAGTGATCAGATCATAAAGTCTCATTTGCCCAGTAATTTCACTAGCTACAATGCCCTTCAAACCGAAACACAGTAGTGCTTGCACACTACTGCTTGGCAGCAGAATAACTGGCAAAGCGGTGGTACCTACCTAGACGAACTTTGCAGAAAAGTCCTACCACCTAGTAAATGAATGAATGTAAAATAGTGAGAATTTGCGGTTACATTTTCCTATGTATCACGAAATTTCACGAGGTAATTTTGGAATAGGTACACATCGCCTATCCCTTGTATCAAGTTTTTGATGAAATCGTAGCTAGACAGAATAAGGGACTGAAACTGGGACTGGGTATCTTATTAATTGCCTAAGGATCAATATTTTCGCTGAATTCTTGTAACAGAACAGAAAAGCTTTAAGATTAGTCTCCCGTAAAATCTTTCGCTCTTTGGTGAGCGGTATCTAGCGCAGTGCATCAGACAGACCACCAGCCACGGCATTAGCATATCTCCAGGCTAACCTGTTGGCGGCAAATAGTATCTATGTTAATAGACCGTTACCGGTCCTTTTTTTGAAAGGTTTTGTTTGTCCACTGCCTTTCCTCTTTACGTGCATTCCCGTTTGAGTATTTGTATCGTGTTCCTTTTTGTTATTGTCCAAAATTTGTTTTTTCTTATAAGTATCATGATTGAACCAAATTTCCGCCTCTAATAAACTCAATTCATAGCTTCGTACATAAAACAATTTTTATATTTTTCCGTTTTTCCTGCTTTAATAGGTATAATTGAGATTGAAATAGAAGCAAGGTTACAACAATCCTGGCTTTGTAACTACACGCTTGAAGTATTACCGCAATTTCATTAAATCGAGGTCATAATACAAATGCACATCTAAACTGCAGCATGTTTGTGTTATTACGTTGTAGATTGAAAAGTTTAATAAAGCTAAGGGTCCTGTCACATTGCAGACAACTATCGGTGGATATCATCGGACAGCTGTCAGCTGGAAGCATCAAGTACGCATACGCACACTATCCGATCGCTGCTGTTGGTCTATTTTATGCATATGATTCTTCAGCCACACTTTGTTTTGTCGCAGTCTTGATTGTAGAGGTTAATAGTGTTAGGGATGTCGTTTTCTGGAATGGCGTTTGCTATTTTTAAAACATTTCTTGATTTATTTTGGTTGTTGATTTTATTGATTTAGAAACATTGCTACAGAGTTTTTTTATCTGGCTTTTTTTGTCTTTGCTTTTTTGTCTATTTCTTAGTTTTATCGGAAGTCATCTTTAGTAACTATAGTATACTGAACCTTGCACTTTACCTATCTACCGATTAATGATTCTGCAATGTACGATAGCTCTTTTCCAACGACTTTATTATCAGGAGATTAATGTTTATAATGTTCTTCAGTTTATTTGTTAGCCTTCGCCGCACACATTAGCACAACTACTATCTCTTGGCAATAACTCAAAACGTACAGAGCTGCCTTATCGAGGGTTAATGCCAAACGTCTTTGGTATTCCGACGAGTAACTCAACTCTGCAAGTCTGTGCATATTAATAGACCTCCTGATATACGAGCTTTTCGTTCGTTACCTTTGCTTGGATGATTGATATAATAATGTTTTGTTTTGTTTATGGGCCTTTGTAAAATAATCAACAAAAATGGTTCTATTTACTGCACAAAGGCTGGGTTAGCTGGTAAATGTACGAACGGTTCCAAAACATTTTCAATGATTGAGAACTTATTTGTGACAAAGGACATTTTGAAAACACTCATAGGAGTGGATAAATTAGGACAGATAATAAATATGGAATAAAAATTGCAAAAACTGTTACCGCATACACTGTTTCTAAGGTTACAATTTATCGCCATGTTAAACGGTAAAAGGTTAAACGAGAGTTGGCAGGACTATTATACGTCTTTACGACGGATGGTGGTAATGTGTGTAGCGTAATGGATTCGCAGCGGCTGTCCGGTCGGGCTTGATGGCTTGATGGTTGATGGCCGTGCGTATATTGCATCGCCTACGCTTGTTGATGGAGGCAGTGCTTAAAATCTGTATGAAATAAATCTGAATAGTAAATTACCTACAACCTACACTAAACCATAATGATTCTTCATTTCATTCACTGTTTACGGCTTCAATTTCATTTTTTTGGGTAATATGCCCGTCTGATAGGTACTGATAGATTATGCTATTTCATATCAAATGTCGAAGGTTGTTAACGATCAGCTTTGATATTAAACTTAGTTTCTCAATGAAGACTATCACTGGCTGAAATATACTATGTTATTCAATTGCTCCTTCTAACATCGAAATAAAGAGTAGTCAGCCAAAAGATTTTTTTAAACCAAGAAGGTAGTTTCACTGGTTCTCTACTACCTGAATAGCCCGCGGTATCGCTAATAAAGTCACTACCGATATAGCTTTTAGAATTAGCAAGTTGAAGTGGCATTGGGCAGGCCACATCGCTCGTAGAACTGACAAACGAAGGGGAAGAAAGGTTCTCGAGTAGCGGCCACGAACCGCAGCGTAGGCCCCCCACTAGGTCCAACCAACCAACCACCTAGACCAACCACCCCCACCAACCAACCACCTGCCACCTGGACCAATGACCTAGTCAGAACCGCGCGGAGCCGATGGATACAGGAGGCAAGCACCTGCTCAAAGTGGCGCTCTTTGGGGGAGGCCTATGTTCAGCAGTGGACGTCTTCAGGTTGATGTTGATGTTAATGATCGCTAATATGGAAGACCATAAGCTGGACCTTACACACTGCTTTATACTGTACCTCTGCCTTCATTATTAGAGCACCATCCGCTGACAAGTCTATTTATGAGATCAGAACCGCGAGCGAAATGCTAGATTAGCAATCGTTGATACACGATTTGCATTGAGTCAGGTATTATGTTTAATGCATTACAATGTTGCATTAACGTTGCCAAAGTAACTGACATTATAATAAGCTAGTATGAGCAAACTAAGGTGGAAGTAGGTTAGTTATGGTTAATATCCTCTGCAGAACCAATTACTTTTGGGGTAGATTCACGAGTGGATACTGAGGATTTGCATCATTACATACATAACACAGTGTAGTTGACAGCAAAGCTAAGAGCTCGGTTAGTTGGCGTTGTCTTAGAAGTTAGAACAGTCTAGCAGTAAACTATTGAAACCCATGATAATATGACATTGTTTGAAGTTTATCACATAAGCATGGAACAAGGAGGCGAGGAATGCTAATACACCAAGAAAACAGCGTACATCAGAAATATGCCAAAAACCGGTATAAACCTGGATGGCGCTGCAAAATCAGCGGGCTATACGGCTAGCTACGGCGCGGCGGGCTCGATTTAAAATGGTTTTTTGGCATATTTCTGATCTACGTTCAACTTATAGCCCGCTCATTTTGCAGCGCCATCTAGCTTTAAAACGGGTTTTGGCATATTTCTGATCTACGCTGTTTTCTTGGTGTAATGGCATTTCTCTCCTCCTAGTTCCATAACATAAGTCTGTTTGCGTCCATTGCTGAACATAGGCCTACCCAATTAGCGCGGGGGGTTGCCATAATCACCACGCTTGGTCTTGGTGATCGCAGTAGACTATGATGCAGCCAGAGGAGAATGCTATCCATTCCCTGGATATTCCCTTAGCCGGCTCTTATGACGCCCGCGGGAAGAGATGGAAATGAGACGGGAGAGACAGGACCACACGGGAGGTGCTTGTTTAAAAAGTGGTTTGTCGGTTTATTACACAAACTTCTCCATGCAATGAAATGCCGAAAATTTGTATCGATCGACGCATCGAATTGATAAAAACGTGCACGGATGCCGATTATGCACAAAATTTATCATTTCAATTTAAATTGCGTCGCATTCAATTCCCGAAACTGATTATAATTGATCATGACTATATTTGGGTTCGATGAAAATTGTCTTAAAATGCATAGCGTTTTTTGTTCATTGTTCATACAGTAGGCATTCTTCGTCGTTCGTTGCACGCGTTTCATTTACGTTTCCATAAATGTCAGAATTGAATTGTCAACACGGGAGTTGTAATAAAAGCTTGATTGGACCCCTCGCTCGTTGCTTCTTTGAATTACAATGCTGGCACGGACGCTGAATTTTAATATCAACGTCAGTGGCCTACACCAGCTAAAGTGAGAGTTGCATACGAAATAAACATTTTGTTTAATGTATTCGGAGACAATTGAAAACGAAACCTTATGACCTCACCTAATAATGAACTTGTTACTTTAAAGACAGAATAAACACAAGTTAGTTACATGGGACTGCAGAAAAAAAATTAGCCGTTGTTATGCTGGTATGATGCTGGTTGGATCACAAGCAGTCACCAGATTTTGGACACCTAAACATTTTAACGCTTAAGTATTATTGTTTGACATTTGCACGTTTTACTATTTCACATATTAACGTATCTATCCATGGACATTCAGACACTTGTACTGACATTTTAATATATGTTTTAACTATGATACAATCAATAATTTTGACATTTTGCTATGTGAACCAATTTGGACCCTAAATCCGTCAGTCGTGAATGGAAATTTTTTGAAGTGTTCCCAGAAAATAGCTCTTATAAAATGAAACGTGAAAATTGTCAAACAAACTGAACCACAGTTCGTGACTTGTGACCAAATAACCAATCATTATTATAAGCTGTTATCGATAATGGCAGTAAAACCGTGTTCACAGAACTCATATCGACTACTTCCGTCTGCATTACAATGGACCTCTTTGAATAAATCTTCAAGTTAAACATTGTTATGGCATGTAAGTTTAACAGTTCAGTTCAATCTTCCCCTGACTTTGATTTAACATTATTTACTCCTATGCAGAAACAATAGATTAATTGTTTAAAATTGTACATTGATTTCTCTAGTACAGCGACTATGGCTTCACTATGCAAACAATTGTGCCGACAACAATGCAAATTAAATTGAATGGCGAGCTCTATTATTTTTGCTTTTGTTCTCTTTTCTCTTGTAAACAGACCTCAGATACTGTGCCACATCGTGTAGAAACTATCATTTGTCATCGTCATCATCATCATCATCAGCCTGAAGACGTCCAATGCTAAACATAGACCTCCCCCAAGAACGCCACATTTTGCAGCTGCTTGCCTTCTGCATCCATCGGCTCCCCGCGGTTCTGACCAGGTCGTCGTTCCACCTAGTGGGGGGCCGGTCTACGCTGCGTCTTCCGGTTCGTGGTCGCCACTCGAGTAACTTTCTTCCCCATCGGTTGTCTGTTCTATGGGGCCTACCCACTGCCACTTCAACTTGCTAATTCTTAAAGCTTAGGTGATTTTAGATCTCTTAGGGATCTTCTCATTTCGGATCTTCACCATCATAACATCTTATCATGGTATATCATTTGTATTCTTCACTAATACAAAGATATACCTATAAGTTGCGGAGAAAGAATCGCTAAGAAATTAAATAAACAAAACACGCCCGATTGCTAAGCTATAATATTAAAAAAACTAAAATGATTATTCGGTTATCAATATTCTGGGCCCAATTTAGAAGGCTTTAGTTGACAGTCTTTAACTTACTAAAAATATACCCGTCTCTTACATTACCGTCTATTAGACAAGGACAGGAACAGTTTTAGGAGTTTTAGATCTGTCAACTAAAGCCTTTAAAATTGGCTCCTCTGTATACCTAAAAACTGAAATGTAATCATGTGCGTGCAATGTAAAAGAACCATAGCACATACAGGGGTCGTGAAAATAAATAAATAACAATCAATACATAATTACCAATTTTCAGTAACTATGAAGTCACTGAAAAAATTTACGATGGATGTGACATCTAAATTTGGTAGCAGAAAACAGGGATTATGGTTTAAAAGAATTGTATATATGTAAGTATATGTAAAGTAAAACAAGCTAAAAAATCTACACGCCCACTCTGTGTAAACTGTGAACAATAAGAGCCAAGATGCGAGGTGTTGTGCAAAACGTCATGATCGTCAAGAATTGTGATAAACGATTTGAATCATTAGATTTGATTGTAGCAATTGTTTGCGTGGTAGGTGATGGGTAGATGTGGGTGGTAGACTATTGTAAGAGCTTGTGCTTATTTGCTAGTGTTTAATAAAGATAATTAAAGAAGATTCGTCTGGTCACGATTTCGTAGCTGCCGTGTTACACACTAGAATTATTATGGGTATAGCTTAGATGACGGAAGTGCCAAATGCCAATATACAATGAAATAAAGTGAAGGGCATGGAATACTTCTACTGTACAACTATTGATAAACTGTTATAGATCACAGCAGAGGTGTTGCGACGGCGGATGGTGTTATCATTGTAGGTAATTTAATTTTGAGCGGCAACTTGAAAAGAAAGGTACAACTTTGTTGTTATTGTAATCGAAAGCTACACAACTTTGAATATCCTTATCATGTAACATATTATTTACTACGTGGTAGGACTTTTCTGCAACGTTCGTCTAGGTAGGTACCACCGCTTTGCCAGCTATTCTGCCGCCAAGCACTAGTGTGCAAGCACTACTCTGTTCCAGTTTGAAGGGCATTGTAGCTTTAGAAATTAATGGGTAAATGAGACTTTATGAACTGATCTCATCACAGTCTAGAAAAGTTTTTAGGCTGTGTGATGTTTCAGGATGACGTACGCAGTGCGCTGTGTCACGCGAAAGTGACACTGCAATCTGTTATGGGTGGCCGTGACTTTAACAAACTACAAACTTGCGACATATTATAATAGGAATTTATTTGAACACGGTGGTACGGCAATTTTTATTAAAAAAAATAATTTAGTTTTTAAAATAAGACAGGACTTAAATAGGCTAAGTTTTGAAATGAATTGTGAGCTATCTTGTATAGAGTTAAAGAAACCAAAAATTGTGATTGTTTGTGTTTACAGACCAGATTACGACTTCAAAATATTTGAAGATATATTGATAAGGATATTACACAATGTATGTAGAGATGATAAAAGAATAATAATAGCAGGTGATTTTAATTTAAATGTTATAAAACCAGATAGGAAAACTAAAAAATTTTTAAGCATATTAGAAGACTTTAAATGTACAGTAATGTTAAAAGAACCGACCAGAACTAAAGGAAAGAGTGCTACTTGTATAGATAACTTTGTTATAAACTACGACGCTCATTCAGAATACCATACTGCTGAAGTATTAGATGATAAATTATCTGACCACAACGCAATTTTGCTACATTACCAAGGTGAAATCAAACCATCACAAATTAGTTACACGGAAAAAGTCGATACTAGATTTTCAAGAACAATGTCTGACTGTAATAAAAACTACTTTCATTTCCTTTTTTCTCGAGATTTTCATATTGTGAATCAATCTATAAATAGTACTGAAGATGCAAATGAGAAAATGAACATTCTAATGAATCATATTAAGTACTGCTTTGATGCTGCTTTTCCGATTAAAAAAATTCACATAAACCATTCCAAACCTCATATAGTTACTAAAGGTATATTAATTTCAAAAAATAATTTAGAGAAACTTCAAATACTACAAGACCTAAAACCATGCAATATTAGGAAAAATACAATTAAAATTTATAAAAAATGCTTTCGAAAAGTCCTAGGTACTGCCAAAAAACTAAAATATGCTACAAGAATTAATAAATCTAAAAATAAAATTAAAGAATCATGGAGAGTTATAAGTGAACAAACAAATAATAAAAAAAGGGTTAAGGTAACATTAAGGAGTATTAAGAGGGTCGATGGTACGGTAACAACGAATGAAAAGGATATTGCAGATATATTTAATCAATTTTTTAGCACAATAGCAAAAAACCTTACTGCAAATTTAAACGTAACCATCGAAATGTGTAGAATTTATTTATTAAAATCAAAACAACCAACTGACAATATAGAATTTCACCCGATGACACCCACAGAATTGGTAAAAATAGTTAAAACTTTAAGAAATAAAACATCCAAATTTATAAATGACATGGATAGCGTGACGATGAAAGAGTTAATATTGAGAAATAATGATCTATTGCAAATGATTTTAAAGGTTTTTAATGAATGCTTGTGTCAAGGAACTTTTCCTAAACTTTTAAAGACTGGGAAAATTGTACCGCTGTACAAAAAGGGTGACTCGACTGAAGTAGGTAATTATAGGCCTGTGTGTATACTACCAATTCTGTCTAAAATCCTAGAAACTGCAATTAAAACTAGAATTGTAAAACATTTTGAGTCTAATGCGCTATTTACAGAAACGCAATTTGGGTTCCACAAAGGAAGATCTACAGTTATGGCTATACGTAAAGTTATAGATTTTGTTCTAGCTTCCATGGATAAGTCACAGAAATGCTCTAGCATATTCTGTGACTTATCCAAAGCTTTTGGTTGTCTGAGGCATGAAATTCTACTATATAAACTGGCTTATTATGGTTTTGAAGATAAAGAACTGCAAATGATGAAATCTTATCTGGGAGATAGAGATCAAGTTGTAAAAGTCAACAACACATATTCTGAAAACGAAATAAGTAACATAGGAGTTCCTCAGGGATCTATTCTAGGACCATTGTTGTTTTTGATATACGTAAACGATCTTGCAAACTGTTTACCAGACTGGGCATTGATAACCCTGTTTGCTGACGATACTCACGTAGGAATCAGAGATAAGAATGAAATGCTTGTTAAAGAAAAAGAAGTAGAAATCATGGAAAAACTTAAACGTTGGTTTCAAGCTAATGGTATTATTCTGAATGCAGACAAAAGTGTGATAACTAATTATAGGGTTAAAAAAGATAATAATTACAAAAACATTAATGAAACTACATTTTTAGGCTATGACTTGGATTACACAATTACTCATGAAAACCACATAAATAAGGTATGCAAAAAGCTGTCTAGTGCTAACTATGCTTTGTTTAAACTAAGGCCAGTTATTGATAAGAAAACCTTAATTTCCGTTTATTATGCTTATTGTCATTCCATTATAAATTACGCCCTAACGGTATGGGGAAATGCCTCTCAAATAGAACGTGTATTAATTTGTCAATAGAAATCCATAAGAATCATAAATAGTTTATATGTACGCCAATCAGCTAGAGACTACTTTAGATTGAATAAGATAATGACGGTTATTTCTTTGTACATTTATAATTCTCTCCTAGAAGTACATTCGCGCAAAGCTCAATTACCTGCGAGGATGGACATACATAAACACAATACTAGAAATAAGGAAAGGCTTCATGTGCCTGCGACCAGATTGGTTAAGACATATAAGCAGGGCATGAGTTTGAAAATTGACATGAACATTGACAAACTACCCTTGGAAGTGACTAAATTACCTTTTTTGGAATTTAAATTTAAAAATTAAGTCTTTCTTTCAAGTAAACCCATTCTATAACCTTAACGAATTTATGACGAAAAGCTGGAAAGCAGGAATGTTCATTTAAGAAACTGCGTCTGTTAGGTAATTATATGACATAATAATTATTTGCTGTAGGTTTATCTCTCAAACATTTTTGATAGTTGGATATTTACCATGTTATCATGACAATTGGAAGTCTTATATTAGTTTATGCCTACCTACCTACTTGATATATTTAATAAAAAATTAATGTATTGAATTTGGACATGCCAAATATAACGTGCTATGTTATAAGATGGTGAATTATAAAATAAAAAAAAATAAATAAATAAATGACGCTTAACATCAGGCGAACGACTAGCTCGTCACGTCATTTATTTACATAAAAAAACAACACACTAATTTTGTAAATTATTTGGTAAATTCAATGTTATGAAAAAGTAAATAGGTGTCCATACCAATAGATGTAATTTTAGGCTTATCTTTTCCAAAGAAGTTTCCCCCATTATCATTCAGGTACACCATAGCTGACTGAACAATGCTGTGAAAGATAAGTAGGTAATTATATTCCCTTCGTGAGAAAATTTAACTATCCAATCATCCGTATCCGCCCACTGAAGGATTTAATAATATGCTTGGCGCATCGTCTTCAGGGCCCTAATTCTGTATGAAAACTCAGATTCCACACGATACGAAACCACGTCGTTATCGTGTCTTGTTCAAATCGTGTCACAGCATTAGAAATACCTTCTCTTTACATTATGTTATTTTTAATTTGAATAAATATTGATATATTAAGTGGTGGTAACTTTTGACGTGTTGATGTTTCGGAACGTGTCTCAGTGGAACATTATGATTTTTAACAGTTCAAATCGCGTCATTTCCAAATTCATTTCGCGCGGTTTTGTTTCTATTTCATAGAGAATAGATTTTTGCAGATTTCTTATATAAGACAAGGAATTCGCGTGGTTTCGAAGTAAGGAATCGTAAAGTGGTCATACAGAATTAGGGTCCAGAGGTAACATGAAGTATGACCATTTGTAGCTAAACCTTGCACAGGTCTAAATATGTTACTACATCTTGTAGTACCAAATCATGAACTTTATGAAACTATTATTAGATTGTGAATTATAGTAATTAGTATTAATCTAGATACCTTACATATAATTATGAATTTATGAAGGCGATTCATATGAGAAAAGTCGTGAACATTGTTTTTGTCTTTTTTTTATATTTGCAATATGCAGTTTAAACTGAAATGAATCAGCGAACAAAGTCTTGCAAAGATATCTTTCCATTAGCGTTAACGCCAAACAATAACTTAAAATGTATGGAAATGATATTGCCTGCGGAAAACCTTTCCGCAGGTGTTGTAATAGCTAATGTCATTCCCATACATTTTGAGTTATGGTTTGGCGTTAACGCTAATGGAAAGGGATCTTTGCTAGACCCCCTGTATCTTTTTTGCGTAACACTATTAATTTTTCATGAAAATGTGGCAACACTCGTAATATCATTTTAATTGGCATATGGGGTTTAAAAGTACCTACCATTCTTGGACAAAGAACAATAACATTATTGCATCTTACGTCCTAGATACTATCTTTGAAGTTATTCATCACGACGCGACGTCCATCACATTTATGCCAAGGTCCGGGTATTTCACTAATGTGCTCATTCACAACCGTAACATTAATGTTATAAGATTTAATGTCTGTAATGTAATCAGCCAGTATGCTACCATCATAACCAACAGGCTCATTATGAACGAAGATAATGATCGAGACGATGTATTTGGTGGCTTGCTTTATGGTGTACTCAAGGAATAATTACGTTGGTCACTTTAGTTTATTGTCTACGTTATTTACTTGATTGTTTCCTGATGCATGTTGGAGTTGCGCGTATTTTATGGAGAGGATTATTTTGGGTAACTATGGACAGTAGGCCCAATTTTAAGGGCTTTAGTTGACAGTTCTTCATCATCATCATCATCATCATCATCATCATCATCAACAGCCTGAAGGGGCCACTGCTGAACATAGGCCTCCCCCAGAGAGCGCCACCTTGAGCGGCTTCTCGGCTCCCCGTGGTTTTCACATGATCATCGGTCTACCTAGTGGGGGGCCGGCCTACGCTGCGTCTTCCGGTTCGTGGTTGGCACTCGAGAAACTTTGACAGTTCTTAACTTCTAAAAATATAGCCGTCTTTTACATTGCAGTCTATTTGACAAGAACAGAAACAGTTTTAGGAGTTTTAGATCTGTCAACTAAAGCCTTTAAAATTGGCCCTAATTTTACTTAGAAATTGGGGCCCAATGTCTAAGTAAAAGGCCTTCGTGAGTGCTACTGCTAGCCTTTGAATACTCAGTTGTATCTAATTGTCATTCTTATAGATTACTCCTTTTGGTTGGCTGACCATTTTTAAGCTATTTGATTAGTTTCCGTTTGACCACTAACTATCAGCTGAGTTAGCACGGACGGTAGACAAAATTGTCTTTTCCCTGTTTTGCTCTACTTGACAAGTAAGCAAGTATGAAGATAGTGACATTAAACGGGGAAAGACAATTTTGTCTATCGTCCGTGCTAACCCAGCTGGCCGTGCCGCGTTTCCCAAGTATCTCTACATCTCTACCTACCCCCGCGTCAGCTCCATCTATTGTCAGCTTTCCGAGGGAAATGTATAATAAACCTTTTGTTTTCAATTTCAGTTTGTCATGACAACGATTAAATTCTGCAAGTTGCAACTTGGTTGCAACACACACCTGTTCATCTGTAGCTCAGCCGCTCTTTTTAATTACTTTTATTAAAGTTTTATATTCTATTACCGAACCATGACGTCTGTGTACATTTATTCTGTGGTCTGGGCTTGTAAAAGTGTTCTTATATTAATTTGTAACCCATAGAAAGTTATATTTACGAGGGTATAGAAATTAGTAATTGGTGTTATCGATATCGTGAATTCTTATGGTGTTTTTTGCACACCATTCACTTCAATGTTTGCACAGTAGCTTTAATAAAAACCTCGTCCTTTTCTTGTAACTGTTAAGGTTTAATATTGCGTACGTTTTTAATGGATTCAATCGATTGCTGTGATTGAGCTTGACTTTTTCTAGGAAAGTTGTTATTGGCCTGTGTTATTGGCTGACAACTGACAACCGGATCTTTCTTCAGCTGGAGACGTCAAAAATCATTAGGTTTTTTGCTTATAAGTGAGGAGTTTCTACTTTATGTCGGACTTTCGAGTGTAACCTTTTTATTTGATTCCAATTATCATTATAACCTCTTTATCGTTAAAATATCGATAATCGATAATCTCTATCTTTACCTACTCCATTTCAACCTTTTCTTATTTTTAATTCTTAATGTTAGTGAATTGTCTATAATCGTAATCACATTCCGAATCTATCCAGTTTCTCAGCCTTGCCACAAAATTATATATTATATTATAGGTAAATAGTACTGCGTAATCTAACGATTAGATTTTAAAAAGTAAATAAGTAGAAAATTACAAATATCTAGAGGGACTACAATTTTTTATGCGTGACAGATGTACTTATGTAGGATGTTACCTACATCTTAATCTTAACCAAATAATTATAAGTTCTGACGCTTGTCCAAAGTTATATTACTTTTTTTTATGTACAAAAATATTACTGCAGCCTAAAAATAAAATATCAAAAAATTTCATTGGTATTATTCGATTTATTTATGAAATTTTATGGGGTCACTACGTTCAGCCGTAAGCTAAATATTTTGCTACCCTTGTGCTAAACTCCCCTATCCTTTTAAATTATAAGGGTGATCTAGTTGGGTTGTTAATTGTAAAGAATGTATAAGGCATAACAGCAGGGGAGTTTTTTTTTTTTTACGTTATTTTTAAAACCTATGCGCGATATTGAAGCAGTATGGACAGAATGGACAATTTGAGTTCAGAGACTTTGGTTTCTCTTTAGCGGATAGCCTAACATCTTATACTGTGTCTCGTTTTCTTAATGACATTTTACGTCAACAAGAAATTGACAGGACAGGTTAACTAATGTTTATAAGTAAGGCTGTAAGTATCTTTGAGTATAGACTAAAAGCATAGAGAGATCATCAAACGATATTATATTTGTACTGCTCACACGTATCGCTACGTCAGTGGCGAAGGAAAGAAACAAACATATAGTAATTGGCTACCCTTGCGAAAAGTCACCGTACCTACCGTTTTTTCGACTCGAGTCAACTGTTTTTTCTATACAAATCTGTCAGACTCATTCACATGAAAGTGTCCCCTTCATATAAAGTGTCCAAAAAAGTGGTACGCTTGACAGATAATGAAGTTCTCTCAAAACGCGGAAACGGCGGGTTGGATTCCCGCGACAGGAAAAGTACTGCACATTAAAAAAAGTTTACAAAACTTCTTTATGAGTGTGGATTTGGAGCTCAATGTAATAGAATGATTAGCAATCACGCCAAGCTCCACAAAGCCGGCGAGTTTCCTAAGCTTACCAAATCGAATCCCTATCCTTACTAACATATAAAAGTGAAATGTTGGCTGTTTGTTTGTTGATTTGTTTGTTTGTGCAGCTTTCACGTACCTATTTATAAAGTGTTTCGTTAAGGAAACGATTCTGACGAAAGCAAGAACATAAATTGTTGTCCCACTTCTACTATTCATGTTTAAGTGCAGTAGGAATGAGACAGTAATAGAAATGTCAGCTCTTTCAGTTCTTTTCTATTTTGAAACGCGTTATACGAGCGCTGCCCTTACTGTTATTAACCGGCAGATGGTAGAAAGATGTCTATGTCGAACACATCTGCTCGGCACGTGTATACAGCACACGTGTGGAGTTTCACACTAGACCGGTTTGGAACTCGGAAGTGGAACAGTATTGTAGCATTGGGCATATTGGGGAACGACGGGGCATATTGTGTTGTGAGTTGTGACCCATTCTGGTCAAATGCATTTGTAAGATCATTTCTTGAATGAGTGTCAATTAAAAAAAAAGTATAATAGGGTCGGTATTAAGTCTATTGAGCTTATTTATCTTTTATTAACCAGCCAAATTGAAAAGCTGCGCGGACACGCTTGTACTAGCTAGTATTACTTATTCTGCCACACAATTCACCGTCAATCGAGTAAATTCAAATCCGCCCAACATGACCTACAATACTTAGGTACCTACTCTTGTAAGTGCTTACCTACTTATTATACGACCCATTCGATAAGGAACTTTCTCCAAAGCATCTTACAACAGTGTTGCATTGCATTGCATTGCACCGGGATATCTTATACATCTCCGGCATTGTAATGTGTCCTGCGCGATCGTAATCAGCTAATTTATGCCCTGTATGCTGTGTCCGGCTCGTATGTGGTCCGGTGATTTGGGACCTAGTTATAGTAAGTACCTAAAAACGGTATGAATAAGAATCTTTGGTGCTTAAAATACATGAATGTTTTGGATTTATTTCGGCACTTAATTAAATTATGGCTAAAGGCAGGCGCGGATACAGGAAGGGGGCGCAGGGGGCGTGCGCCCCTTTCCCCTTGCCGCAGGCAGTCCAGCACCAAGTGCGGTAATTGGCCAATTTACCAGCAAGATATAGGTGCATGGAATTCATCATTTAAAGAAAAGAGCACCAATTGGTCTTGTATCGTATGTGTTTTACCACCATACTAATACTAATGATTTGTGCCCCCCCCCCCCCCCCCCCCAAACGAAATTTCTGTACCCGCGCCTGGCTAAAGGCAGAGCATTTGTTTCAAAATGCATACATAGTAGTCAGTCGGTAGCCATAATAAATCCCAAACCAGCTTTTGAGCTATTGTTTCAACGAAATAAACAAAATAACATTACCATTCTGTTCGTGTCTAAAGTTTTCACCTACGCATGTTTTTATGAAGTTGTTACCTTGCTGCTTTTGAACGGCGAGATTACCCCATACCCACTCGAAAACAATAAAGATTTGACAGATTGCACAAGCAATTTGTATATACATAAAATCCACCGATATGACTGAAGAAGACACTACTACCTACTCATTAAAAAAACAAGCCCGTATTACAGACAAAACTATGCTCAGTCGTCGATTGATGCTCAATTCATTCACACTATTAGATCATTTTGTGAATGAAATCTTGAGCAGAAACTCACGCACGACTAAGCCTAGTTTTGTAATACCGCACACGTATTATGTAAAAATGACAACTGCAAAGCAACAGCAGTAGCAAAACGACAGCAAGCCAAAGAGGTATATGTACTACGTACTAGAGAAGCTATTCAAAGCACAAATAGTTGTCATTTTTTGTATAATTAAACTAAAATCCGCTACAGCGCTTTACGAGATTAAATCGTCTAACTAACGATCACAACACGCAGCGCTAGTGCCATGGCACATTCGGATCATAATTTTTACTGCTATTCACTGCTGCACGTGCAGTCGCTTTGAGAGCTGAGCATCGTATGAGCGAGAAGATGCTCATTGGCATATTTGCAGTGGTTGACAATGCAAGTTAGAGATGTCCTGTCTGGTGTATACATAGCAGTCTTTGCAGCAAACACGACAGCAATCAGTCGCAAGATGTCACTGGAAATCCTGTCGCCCGCCTGTCGCCTGTTGCTGAATGCACTTTGACTTTGGCCTTTGATACTAGCGCCACGCCACTAGCAACAGAACAGCAATAGATAGAAAGAAAGTAGTGCACTTTTTAGTTCATCGATTGTCCGATAGGCGGTGATCTAGCGTACGATCGCTTTCTGCTCTGCCAAAGTGATGTTTGACAGTAATGATTGCGAAATTTACGTCTGTTGCAAACTTGTTGCGAGTTACGTAATTAGCCTGTGGGCCTATGTCAAGTTCTCACAAACATGGATTCACTAAAACATTCCCGTAACAATAATACAGGTACCTACATAATTTAAACACTTTTGCTAAATTATGTCAATCAATAACCAATCGAAATCGAATTTCACTTTTCACACGGTAATCATAAATTATACACGGCAAAGTAAACCTTAACTCGCAGGACATAACAATTTTAGCTGACAGAAATTAGAGCCAATGACAGCCGAATTAGCCCCTAGGGGCAACGACCCAATATTAGCAATTTAGCATGCAATAAGTATCTCAATTAGTGAAATGGGTCGTCCAGTTTCTCATACAAGGCAGCATGGGATTTAGCTGCGGGCCGTTTCAGGGGTTGTCTTTTGGGTGTAATGACAGCTTTAGAAGAATTTAGAAACCTTGTAGCTTTTTAAAATCCGGTCGTATCCACGTGGCGGTTAGTCGCGTGGGAGAACGCCCGGGGTGTCGCAAATCGGTCGGTTTTTTTCCGAAAGGAGGAGATCCGCAGGAGAACTAAAGTGACCGTTATAGCTCTTAGAATTAGCAAGTTGAAATGGCAATGGGCAGGCCACATCGCTCGTAGAACTGACAACCGATGGGGAAGAAAGGGTTTCGAGTGGCGATCACGAACCGGAAGACGCAGCGTAGGCCGACGACCTGGTGAAAACCGCGGGGAGCCGATGGATGCAGAAGGCAAGCAGCCGCTCAAAGTGGCGCTCTGCGGGGGGAGCCTATGTTCAGCAGTGGACGTCTTCAGGTTATTGATGATGTCTTTACAAACATGAGCTTGGGTTCAAGTTATTAATTCGACTGAGTTCTGACAAATAATTTTAATGGAAAAGTTTTGTCAATTTTTTTTTTTTTTTCACACAGCGCCATCTAGCCCCAAACTAAGCATTATAGCTTGTACTATGGAAACCAGATAACTGATACAATACTTATATACTTTTGTTTGTAAATACATACATAGAATACAATATGACACCCAGACACAGAACAAACACCTATGTTCATCACACAAATCTTTGTCCCGGGTGGGAATCGAACCCACAGCCTACAGTTCAGAAGGCAGAGCTACTACCAACTGAGCTATCAGGCCAGTCAATTTATCGTAATTAAGTTGTAAACGTATTGTGAATAAATTACTTTGATTGAAATGATTGATTTGTAAGTTATAGCCATGACAGAATATTTTTTTGTTTATTTTTTTTTATCTAAGGTGGCTTCAATAATTACTAAAAGAGATTTGTCTATTACTATATCTATATCTATGTATAAGAACCTATAACTAAATGAAAATCAGCTGTTATGTACATCTAATTCCTGTAGATAAATAAGTAAATTAAGTATTGGACCGTAAATTTTATTGTAATACTAATATTAAAATAATTAATCTGTCGCGGTGATCAGTAATGTAAAGTGAAAAACATAACCGCTAGCTGAAAGCTCAGGCATTTACGAAAATGTGTCTGTGTACCTACCTATTTCAATATTGACTGAGTAGTCATCGCAAAATATTTAATATTAAATTAATATATAAAAATTCGCTACTCCCTGGGTACAGTTTATGTTTTAGAAGCCTTTTTAAATAATTGATAACAAATTCTATTCACTAATATTTGTTTCTTAGAGTTAGTGTTTTCTACTAAAGTACTTGTTAGGGTTCCGTACCCGAAGGGTAAAACGGACACTAAGGCTTCAGTGTCTATCTGTCTGTCCGTCTGTCACCAGGCTGTATCTCATGAACCGTAATAGTGACAGTTGAAATTTTCATAGATGATGTATTTCTGTTGCCGCTATAACAACAAATACTAAAAAACAGAATAAAACAAATATTTAAGGGGGCTCCCATATAACAAACGTGATTTTTTTGCTCGTTTACCAGATGAGTCATAAATGGCGCTGCTTTAAATAGTACGGCTACTCAACACTAGATGGCAGGGATAGATAATAGTACGGAACCCTCCGTGCGCGAGTCCAACTCGCACTTGGCCGGTTTTATTAGTTCAACATACTTTAATGTGAATTATTATTGTGATAAGATATTAAAAGTTTTGTAAACCTACTACACTATTTATAATCTCATTCATAATTCCAAAGTCCATTGACTTTAAAATAAATAGGTTATCTACATACAAAAAACGAATTCATCTAAATATTATGCTCGCAGGCAACATTATTATTAAAGCTTATGGCTATTATTAAAGCATTATAACTATTATTGTTAGTTATAATGAGTTCTATTATGCTATGCAAATATGTATTTTTGCAACGTCTCATTATTAGGTAGGCGTGATATATTGCTTATGTCCTGTCAAGGAACGCGATATGGTATGCGATATGATGTAAGTTATATGAATTATTTATTAATAAATTCCTGCATTGATTTGTAAAACATGATATTTGGAGACTAGAGTTGTACATCAATATCAATCTATATCTTATCGCTATACAGCGATCTCTTCCAGAACCAATAAGGGTTGAATTTCAAGTATTCCAGCGGGTTGCGCTTTACGTCATCTGTCAAGCAGTGGCTCCGGCAAGATAAAGCCTTTTATTTTTCCATTCTTCTACTATACTATACTTCACGGCAACTACATATTGGTTGAGTGGTTGTATGGTGTAATTTTTTACACGATGTGTGATCAACTATTTTTAGACTTTCGGTATTCTTCGAATATTTGAGTCATTCATACAAAAAGTTCCTTTATTGGAATATACAAAAATATTGAGATAAAAGAACCTACTTCGTAAAAAATTAAGCAAATATTATTAGCCCAGGGGACAAACCCTATTTTCCATACAAAAGAGAGGACATAAATGTCCCCTGGGTCACCCGTGTTTTTTTAATTAAAATTAAGTATGACGAGTGTCTGCGTAATCAATTTCTTTATTTGTAAATCGACATCCTTATCTATCTATTTGAACTGCACACTGTTGTGGTTGGGAAAAACATTGTCGTAGAAAACATCTGTTGTATGTACCTAAGCGACGGGTACAGTTATATGTATAGTAATAATGCATACGAGTTTTGGCGGGAACGTGAAAAAGTTCACGTCGTTGCATTGTATTATTTCACAAAACTTATGCTTCTTCTAGTGTTAATGTTTAAAATTAGTGGCATTTTACGCATTAAGTGCTGAATTACGAGCATGAGTGTGGGCAAATGATATAATGTAGTGAAACGTGGGTTTTCGTGTTGCTTCCAAAATTCCATAGAAGCCTCTAGTAAAGTTGCCACTACTTTACTAGGGCATGACTTAGACTGGATTATGACTACCTGACTTAGACTGGATTATGACTACCTGACTTAGACTGGATTATGACTACCTGACTTAGACTGGACTATGACTACCCTGACTGACTGTGACTAAGACTTGACTTTACATGAAATATTTCATAATACGATGAAAAACTACAATACTTGACACTGGCTAAATACACTATGTGTGGAGCCAAAATATATTAAAAAAAAAAAAAAGCATACTGTGTGGCTATCCGTATTTATAATAAATTACCATACAAAGCATTATGTTGCTTGGAAGAGATCGCTATTAGCGATAAGGTCGCCCATTGTTACACGTTTTTGTAAATGTCTGTATGCCTTGTAAAATTGTATTATTTGGTGTGTACAATACAGTGTTTATCTATCTATCTATGTTTCAATAAATTAAAATTAAAATTATTTAAATTATTAATTCACAAATGCTATTATTCAGTGCAAGATTTTATGGATGACAAATTAAATTGATATTTTTTAAATTCTTATATCTATTTGATCCGGACATAATTTTTAACAGTGAGCTCCTTATGGGCTTAGACAGCATTGTAAAAAACACTCTGGTTTCGGTCTTGAATGTTGATATGGATGACAGGACGTGGTCGCAAGCCTCTCTACCTGTGCGCTTAGGAGGTTTAGGGATACGCAAAATTTCGAGTGTTGCATTACCGGCATTTTTGTCCTCTGTACATGGTACACATAAATTAATAGAAAAAATTCTTGCTCCATCTTTAGGTACTTTCGAAGTAGCCCATTTGTCTGAGGCCAAGAATGCCTGGGGGTTGGCTTGTCCAAATTCTGATTTCCCGGTGGTTCTTTCCTCACAGAGGCTGTGGGACCGACCGCTCTGCGAACTAGCACGGAAAAATCTTTTAGATACGTGTCCTAGCGTCGCTGATCGTGCTCGGCTTCTCGCAGTCTCTGTGTGGGAGTCAGGACTTTGGTTACAGGCCATGCCTTCTTTCAACACTGGTAACCTTTTAGATCCGACTACTTTTCGTTTAGCTATCAGCTTACGTTTGGGCGCAAGATGCTGTGTGGCCCATCGCTGCCAGTGCGGTACCGCAGTTGACCAGCTCGGTCATCACGGTCTCTCGTGTTCAAAAAGCGCTGGTCGAATTTCGCGCCACGCTAGTCTTAATGACATCATTCGCCGGGCTTTTACCACCGCCAATGTTGCAGCCATTCTCGAACCGAATGGTCTCATGCGTGACGATGGTAAAAGACCCGACGGAATGACTCTGGTTCCCTGGAAGATGGGGCGGCCTTTAGTGTGGGACGCTACTTGCGTCGATACTATGGCGCCGTCACACCTTCCCGAGACACACGTTAGGGCCGGCGCCGCGGCTAATTCTGCTGAGCAGCTAAAACGGCGCAAATATAGTAATCTCGGTAGCGGTTACATATTTGAGCCGTTTGGTGTTGAGACCCTGGGGTCCGTGGGGACCGGGAGCTCATCGCGTTTTCCAAAGTCTATCAGAGCGCCTGGTCGATGCGACGCGTGACCAAAATGCTGGCACTTATTTGGCCCAACGCATCAGCATTGCAATTCAACGTGGCAATGCGGCCAGCATGTTGGGTACGCTACCTACCGGTAGTGGGCTGGAGCACTTGGACTGTCTATAGGCCATCGCGGCTATTATACAGTCCATAAGTGTTCTTTGTAGTAGGTAGTGTAGCTAGTTTAGTTTAGTTTAGCTTAGTTATGCTTAGTTTAGTTTAGTTTTTATTATTGTAGTAGTTAGCTTGAGTAATAAAGGCAATTTGCCCGTTAAAAAAAAAAATTTTTAACTCCTGACATTGCTACTTCGCTACATATTTTTTTTTGTTTTATTATTGTGTTTGTTTTATGAATTAATTATATTTTCCTTGAATGTTATAATGATAAAATACTGTAAAAATTGAATTTAAACACTAAGTAACAATATTTGTACACCGGAAACGGTAGAATATTTGGAACTCGAAAGTTGTAATATCTTAAGCGCAATATTCTAACAAATAAATTAATTTGAATTTGATTTGATCATTTTCGAGGATAATGATCTACATATCGCATAGCACAGGCAAATATTCAATTTTTTTACGGGCAATGTGCCTTTATTATTTAAACTAACTACTACAAAAACTAGTAAACCAGCTTCAATTTACACTATATTGAGGTCCGTACACATTACCGATCGTCATCACGGCTAAAATGAGAGATTTAAATACGATTAGACGAACTTTCCCAATTATTCAGCCGCCAAGCACAAGCAGTAGTGTGCAAGCACTACTATGTTCCGGTTTAAAGGGCACTGTAGCTAGTAAAATTACTGAGTAAATGAGACTTTATGATCTGATCCTCTAGTAATCTTATTACTAGACTGTGTGAAGTCTCAGGATGACGTGCGCAGTGCAGTGCCACGCAAAACTATATTTATTTAGAGTTCCGAGTGATACTGCAACCTGTTATGGGCAGCCGTGACGCTTAACATCAGGCGAACGCTATCCTGCAAAGTTCGTCTAGGTAGGTACCACCGCTTTGCCAGTTATTCTGCCGCCAAGCAGTAGTGTGCAAGCACTACTGTGTTCCGGTTTGAAGGGCATTGTAGCTAGTGAAATTACTGGGCAAAAGAGACTTTATGATCTGATCACTCAGTCTAGTAATCTGATTACTAGACTGTGTGATGTCTCAGGATGACGTGCGCAGTGCAGTGTCACTCGAAACTTTATTGTTTTAAAGTTCCGAGTGACACTGCAACTGTTATGGGCGGCCGTGTCGCTTAACATCTGGTGAACGACTAGCTCGTCAAGTCATTCAGTCGCATAAAAAAAAAAAAAAAAAATAGCTCCTCACGTCATTCATTTAAATAAATAATAAATTAAACAAAATATATACTTACGATACTATGGCCTAGTTAAGGCTTGACATAAATCAAAATCGTGAAAGCATCTATCCTCACAATTAAATAATAACAGAAAATTCACAACTAATAAAGTAGTAAATACGCTTTCCAACACTTTACATTGCATCTGCAAGGCAAAAACAGGAACAGCGCTAGTAATAACCGTTGAGAACTTGTGACTAGAGATGGGATGGTTATTATCGATATCGACTGCAACCGCTATTAGAACTTTCCGATACTTACGTAATTTATAGGTGTAACTATTTATATTCGTAATAATTCGAATACGGAATCGTTATTTGGTAAAAACATTAACATGATATTATTGTCGCAATTAAGTAGTATTTTATTCGTTCTTATAAAATTAAGAAAGTCATTTGTAAGAGTAAAAGCAGGAAGAAAATTACTACGCTCGCGCCCCGATAGAGATGCTTTTCTCAACTCTTTTCAATAAACTCAAGCGCTTGACACGTTTTAAAATATTATAACTTCTACGGTGTGCTTGCACAGGTGACATGAATAATATAACGTATTTGGCTTGTCATTAGTGTAAGCAACTAAGCATTCGGCGCATATAATATGTATATATTGTTAGTAAAGCCTTTTTGATAGTAGTATTTAAATTAAAAATAATTTATGTTCTCTGTCTACCTTTTGATACCTGCCTATGTACGTCACTTTAATAGAAAACTTTACAGCATACAGAGTTGTTTTACTATTTATCTTTTATTCTCTACTCTCATATTTAGATGTTATTTATTGCCGCCACTTCCACACTCTGCTGCGAGGGCCGTAACCCTAACATTGGTTATGGGCCCAGGACGGAAGGCGAAAATTATAGCATTGTAGTGAGTGTCATTGCTGAAAAATAATTTGCTAAAAAGATTGTGCTGAAGTGCTGAAGAAAACATTGAGCTGAGGTAATTTTATTGAATGGTTAAAATGGCTACAACAAGAATGATTGAAGTTTTAACCAGAGAAAATTACGAGAGCTGGCGAGTACAAGCAGAGGCTTTACTGATCAAGAATGATGCATTTGGGTATGTGGATGGTAGTAAACAAAAACCAACGGAGGAAAGAGCAGCGCAGGCATGGATTGTTGGAGATTCCAAGGCGAGAGCTGACTTAATCTTGAGTATGTCTCCTGGTGAGTTACGGCATGTAAGAGGGTGCAAAACGTCCAGAGAGGTATGGTTAAAGCTAGAATCCATATATGCATCAAAAGGACCAGCGAAAAAGGCTACTTTGTTGAAAAGGTTGACGATGATGAGATTCACCGAGCCTGGCGACTTTTACGAACATATTTCAACATTTTTTGATATAAAGGATAAACTGAGTGCAATGGATGTAGAAATTCATGATGACCTATTTTCGATAATGTTGCTCTATAGTCTTCCTACAGAGTTTGATAATTTTCGATGTGCAATAGAGTCCCGAGATGAAATTCCAAATCCTGAAACTCTGAAAATCAAAATCGTTGAAGAGTACTGTTCGAGGCACAAATCTGAAGAAAAAGCAATGATCGCGAAAGAGAATTTGAGAATAAAGAAGTTTAATAAACAACGGGAAACATTCAAGTTTAAATGTTTCAAATGCCATAAAGTTGGACATAAAGCATCAGAATGCACGGAAAACAAAGAAAAAGATTCTGCAAAGTACGTTGTAGATAGTGATACATGTAAAACATCTTTTGATACCAGTTTTGATTCTTTTAATTGTGTTACAGATCAATGTAATGGTGTGTACAGTGGAAATGGAAACTGGATCTTAGATAGCGGGTGTACATCACATCTATGTAAGGACGTAAACAAATTTGTGGAGGGTTTGTTACCGTCATCGAGTCAATTAAATTTAGCTTCCAACTTGACCACAAAAGTTGAAGGTAAAGGCATGGTCACACTGTCTGCATATAAAGGTGAGTCCAAAATAAATGTTCAATTGCCAGACACATTGTACGTTCCCGATCTGCGATGTAACCTAATTTCAGTGGCAAGGATTACAGATAAAGGTTATACTGTAATGTTTACTAAGGATGAGGCCATAGTAAAAAATTGTCATGGGGAAATTGTAGTAGTTGCGGATCGTAAAAGTAATTTATATTACGTTAGGGAACAGAATGAATCTGCATCAGTAGTGTCAGAGGATAATGTGTGGTTGTGGCATGAACGAATGGGACACTTAAATGCAAGGGATTTATTAAGAGTTTTGACCAAGGCTGGTATAAAAACTCGGAGGATAAATGAGCATGAGCTGCATGACTGTGACGTGTGTGCGAGAGGGAAAATGAGTTCGTTACCATTTTCAAAATCAAACGGACCCTGTAATGAGGTTTTGAGGATTGTATATTCAGATGTGGTCGGACCTTTTAATACGCAGGCAATAGGCGGCGCTAAATATTTCGTTACTTTTATCGACGATAGTACACGTTGGTGTGAAGTGTACCTATTGAAACAAAAAAGTTCCGTTTTTACTGTTTTTAAAATTTACAAAAATTATGTTGAAAACGTAACGGGTAAAAAGATAAAATATTTGCAATCCGACAACGGAGGTGAATATTGCAATCGAGAGTTTGATGAATATTTGAAGAACGAAGGTATCGGTAGAAGATTGACAGCTCCTCGGACTCCTCAGCAAAACGGAGTTGCTGAGAGGATGAATAAGACATTAGTCGAAATGGCGAGATGCATGCTTATATCCTCAGGTCTTTCGGCGGGTTTTTGGGCAGATGCTGTGGTGACGGCTTGTCATATAAGAAACCGATGTCCATCGAATGCTCTTGGAGGAGACATACCGTATGAAAAATGGTATGGCAGACCTGTCAAGTTACATTACCTACAGAAGTTCGGAACTAAGGTACATGTTTTAAATAAAGAACCAAATAAAAGTAAGTTGGCAGAAAGGAGTCAAGAAGGTGTTTTTGTTGGTTATCCAAGAGATGTTAAGGGATATAGAGTTTGGATTCCTACCGATAAGAAAATCGTAATATCGAGAGATGTTAGATTTCATCAAAGCGGAAATCGTTTGGAAGATAATTTGATAAAAGATCCGCTAAACATTGAAAAATGTGTTTCTCCTTTGAAAATGCAACCTACGTATGCGGAAATAGAGATTACTTCGGCAGAAGTTTCTGATCGTAATTCTGATGAAGTAGGACCCGATGGTGAGCATACTTGTGTGGATTCTTGTATTGAATCAACGATGCCATTAATGCCAAATATCGAATCACACTGTGATGTTCTTCAAAGTGGTGATATGGGATCGGATATAAGGCATGAGGAACCAGAAAAGATATACAAGAGAGCTCCAGGGAGACCACGCCTAGTTAAAAGTGGTACGGGTCGTCCGAAGAAAATTTACAAATTGATTGAAGTAACTTCAGAAAGAGAAGAAGAGTTACCACAACATCCGTGTGAGGGCGAAGGTGTATCGTCAGACCCGGATGAGTTTACCGACTGTCAAGATTTTGCAGGTGCTACAGAAGTTACATTAAAACAAGCCCTTTCTAGTAATGAGAGGTATGGATGGGAACAGGCTATCTTATCCGAAGTCAAAAGTTTACTGAAGAATGGAACTTGGGATATTGTTAAGAAACCGGCAAATCGTGACATTGTTGGATGTCGCTATGTTTTAACTACAAAGTTAAATCCAGATAAAACTGAAAAGAAGAAAGCTAGATTAGTAGCACAAGGATTTAGCCAAAGGTATGGTATTGATTATCATAGTACATTTGCTCCTGTGGCGAGACTTGAATCAGTGAGACTGTTAGTTGCTCTTTCAGTGGAAATGGACATGGAAATTCATCAATTGGACATAAATACAGCGTATTTAAATGGAATTTTGGAAGAAGAAATTTACATGAAAATTCCTCAATTGCTTAAGAATTGTCTTTTGAACATTTCAGGAAACCAGAGTGAAGACTTAACTGTTAGAGACAAAGCCGAAAAGATGTTAAAGGATCTTGAAGCCGGAGGAGATGTTTGCCGATTAAAAAAGGCATTGTACGGATTGAAACAGGCGGGGCGGCAATGGAACATAATGCTGGATCAAAAACTTATTAAAATGAAATTCAAGGCTTCCATAAATGAACCTTGTTTGTATTTTAAGGAGGAGAATGGAACAAAACTTTTTGTTTTGGTCTATGTTGATGACATTTTGATAGCATGTAACAAAAGAGTTCACATTGACGACTTTAAGAAAGAATTATCCAAAGAGTTTGAACTAAAAGACTTTGGACATGCCAAATATATTCTCGGTATTGACATTGTCAGAGATAAAGGTGTCATTACGTTGTCACAAACGAAATATATTTGGAAATTATTACAGGATTATGGAATGGAAAAATGCAAGGAATCTGTTGCAATTCCATTGTGTCCGAATGAAAAATTAATATACTCCAAAAGTGAAATTGATGTGTCTGTTGTGAATAATACACAAGGTGGATATAGAGAGCTCATAGGAAGCTTGATGTACCTGGCAACGGGAAGTCGACCAGATATTATGAATTGTGTGGTAAAATTAGCACAATTTAATGAAAATCCGAATGACATGAGTTGGAATTTCGCAAAGCGTGTGTTGCGATATTTGAAGAGAACACACGATTACGGACTTTCGTTTAAAAAGACTGGTGAGTCAATGATAGGATACTCAGATTCGGACTGGGGAGGTTGTGAACTAGATCGACGTTCATATTCCGGATATGCTTTCATTTTAGGTGGTGCGTGCGTTTCGTGGAAATCACAGAAACAAAGATGTGTCTCAACTTCTTCTTGTGAGTCAGAGTACGTTAGCCTATCACAATGCATGAAAGAAGCGGTTTATCTGAACAGTCTGCTTACTGAAATTGGGTTACTCAGGTATGCTAGAATTACTTTATATGCAGACAATCAGGGTGCTATCGCGCTAGCTAAGGATCCAGTTCTCCATTCTCGTTGTAAGCACATAGACATAAGGTACCATTTTATTAGAGATGTGTTAAAGAATAATAAGGACATTTCTTTAAGATACATTTCTACAAATGATATGACGGCTGATATATTAACGAAAGCCTTGCCTAAGTGCAAACATTATAGATGCATGATAGGGTTAGGGCTTCAAGATAATATATGTGTAACTTAGGGGGTACGTTGAATAGGCCTTGAGAGCATAAATTAAGGGGGCGTGTTAGTAAAGCCTTTTTGATAGTAGTATTTAAATTAAAAATAATTTATGTTCTCTGTCTACCTTTTGATACCTGCCTATGTACGTCACTTTAATAGAAAACTTTACAGCATACAGAGTTGTTTTACTATTTATCTTTTATTCTCTACTCTCATATTTAGATGTTATTTATTGCCGCCACTTCCACACTCTGCTGCGAGGGCCGTAACCCTAACATATATTGCTCGGAACGAACATTATTGTTACTTTCGTCCTTATCGGGCGTGAGGGTTAATTTTTACCTGCTCTGTGATGTAATGTAACAAAATAATGATCCTGCTCATGTCTGCTCGATACTAAACTACATCTCAATACTGTTTTTTTTAGATTAATCTTGTTTGAATCTAATATATTGATGATTCCTATTGAAAATAAGCCCAACGACCATTTAATAATCAGATTAGGGTCCTATTTACAGTTATCGATAAATAGGTTATAGTTATCGAGTCTTTCCCAACTCTACGAGGCCGAGGGCGCTACGTAATGAATCATAGCGAGCCACCCAACGTGCTCTATGTGGAACGGACAGACTATATCGATGAATCGACTCTACGACACCGTGGGATCAAAGTTTTATGTTTTACACTAGGCACTTTAATTAGCATTAGAACTCATGTACATAAATTATTAAAACTACCATAGTATTGCTAACTAATTAAAGAACGGAAGGGAATACTGATAAACTATGGCCCACAGGGCGCAGCTATTAAAAAACATGGCTTTGACATTTTTCAACTCTGCATTTGACTCTATAATTTACAATATCGCAAAGATATCTCTACCTATCGCGCGCAATATTAGGTATAAAGACCACCACCCAATGCGTATGTAGGACAACCGTTCCATTCGTACTATACAAACATGTTTCTCATAGAACTCTACAAACATTTCTCTATACTCTACCGTAGAGTCTGCATCTGTGTGTACCGTGGGATCGTGTTTGACGACAGGCAGTAAACGTAAAGATGTCACCCGAGATGTGTAGACATATAATCCTTTGAATGTGTCACTAAAATCTTATGGGACTCTAAATTCTCAGTATCTTTTGACGGGCTTCAAATGTACAGTTGATATACAGTGATTTTAAAATTGATAGGTTTTGAGATTTATTTATCTTATTTTTGTATAACTAGCTGACCTGCCCCGGCTTCGCACGGGTTAATTAGTTTTACGCCTTATCTCAGTCTAAAGGAAGAGAGAAGGGAGGGGGGAAAAGGTAAGGGAAAAGGACGAATGCAATAAACGGTGAAAGGAGGCAGGTGCGTCAGCTATCACCTTCATTCAATCATCCTTTCCCTTATCTTTTCCCCCCTCTGTTCTCTCTTTCCCATAGTACAGGATAGAAGTGGCTTTGGACCTAATACTGAAGGTTGAATGTCTTTAATTTCTGAACCACATAAATGACGACCTTGAAATATTTACGGGACAATATTTAAAACACCAGCTTTTCAAAAAAATAAGAATGAATGGAATCGGACCACCTGTTAATGAATTACAAGTAAGTGCATATTTTTACTTTCATCCCCTCTCCCGCAGGAACCGTGCTGAATTTCTTGATTAAAAGTATTCTGTTATAGCCTACCTCGTAATATGAACTCAAATCATGGCAAGTTACATTTGAACCCATTCAGTAGTTTCGGCGTGATGCTCACCCAAGATACAGACAAACAGACAGACAGACAGATAGACAGACAAAAATGAAAAAAAAAAATTGTTTTGGGTTTAGTATCGATTATAGAGAGACCTCCAATAAAAAATTTCAAAATATCTTTAATGTACAGAGTTGACCCTGTTACAGTTTTATTATAAGTATAGATATTTGAATTGAACTCAGTTCCGTTCTGTTTCAAACGTAAGCCGTTTGAGAGATGAGCGATTGCTGCGCACTTCTGATAAAATATATCGGCTGTGGGGCCACCTAGTATCCATCGTGACGTGAATTGATTTTATAGTATAAACCATAGCTATAATATAAAATAATATCGTATCTAATTGTCCAAAAACTTACCAAAATTCTAAAAGTACATAATGGTAGGTATATAACATAGAAGACCTATAGGAGGACATATTGTTTTACATAAATTTAAATAATAAATTAAATTCGTTAAAAATTCCAGCCAATAAACTAATGTTGGCACCGCAAGAAAGTCAGCCACAGTATTCTGGATTTTATTAATTGACAGACTGCTAATCCAGGAAACGTAAATAGATTGTCTGCCTCGAGATATTTCCCAAGCCATATAGTTAGTAAACTAGCTAGCGAATTGCCTAACTTCCTGCGATTAGTTCCCTGGTTTTCACATTATCTGCGAGATCTTTTGATTGAGCGGAAGTTTGCGCAAGCAGCAAAGATAGGCGACGTTGATTACCAGAATAGTTACGCGGTAGGGGTGCAGGTCATCGGTCCGCCTAGTGGGGGGGGCGGCCCACGCTGCGTCTTCCGGTTCGTGATCGCCTCTCGAGAACCTCTTCCCCATCGGTTGTCAGTACGTACTTCATAGAGGGACAACTGTGAACTTGGACCTCTCAAACTTTACTGCAGATAAATCATTTTCCTTGAATGATCTACTTCATTGAACGTAGTTTTCCTTAAGTTTCCCAGTCCTCCTCTTTTCTTCTTCTAGAAGAGGAGACCTAAGCCAAGGCTGCGAGCGGTCCTGAGCTACTTAGTTGCCTCGAGCACCATACGCACTGGCATTCTCCAGATCAGTACAGACCACTGACTATAAATCCAGTTGAACATGATACAACTTCCCCATCACTTCTTCTTCACTTTTGTCATACGACATACGATAATTAATGGTGTATTTCTAATAAATACTATGAATTCCTAATAAATCATGGGAACCCGTTGATGTCTTTTGTTCCATCCTGCTCTGTTCTTTGTTATTTCGTATGACTTTGTCTCGTTTTGTTACCTCGCCCCTTGCCCGCGTTGGTGAGTCGTATTTGTACGAGAAATGATGTTCACGAGCTATCAACGGGCTTTATAATCTTTGGTAATTAAAAGACCAACAGTAAATCTTGCGTTACGTATCATTTCCTGGTTATTATATCTTTTTCCTGGGGGAAGCCTTTCAGCAGTTCGTCGTTTTTTACTAGGAATGTTCCTGCAAAAAACGACGAGCTGGTCGTTACGACACGGCCGCCCATAACAGATTAACCTATTACAGGAACAGAAAAACATTGGCAACCGTTACAAAAACACAAAACATTACATACTTCACAAGTAATATCAATTATGAGAATAATTAAAATGGTTGTCTAATAAAAACTGTTACACCTTACGATAGGTCAGTTAGCAGTTGCTCGATCACATCTAGATCCGGATCCAATGGAATCCAGTGTCGAAACTGATGCATTTATGTAACTGCCGTTCACTTCAATAATAAAAGCAATAAGAGCACAAATTGAATGCGTTACAATAGGACTTGAATAAGGCCAGTGGGCCGCGTAGTAAATATAAACAACTATCACTGAGAAACACTATGCATCAAATCCAGGTCTTCAAATTGCAAGGACAGGTTGTCCTAAACTTGTCAAATCAACATTCAACTAGGTCAGTTATAATGTAATACTGCAATGAGGTGATGGAAGAAAGGTTGTTAAGTAATATGTTTATATACTTAGAAGAAAGATATTATAAATTCAAAAGCTACTCTTTCTATCTGCTACCTGCTACGTCTCAAATATTGAGTACTGACACCACTATGCTGATGTTTGCTGACATAGCCATAGACCTAGGAAAGCATAGGGTATGCAATAGGTACGAGAAATTGGAGTCCAGCAAAATTTGATGGGAATTGTAGTGCATCGACAGTCGATAGCATATAAATATTTGCTTTCCTTTCCATTCACCTAAAAAAAAGTCAAAAACAGTTTTGGCGAAGGAAATATCACGATAACCACTATCCAATGTCATTAAAAGCTTCATATTGAAATAAGGGGTACCTTACAAAATACTAATGGTGATTTATGTTAAATTATATCATTGCCACTAGTTTAGCAAATGTCCTGTGCCATTCTGCTGCTTGTAAAGTTGCAACCTCTTGTAACTTAACCACTAGACAATGAGACAATGAGAACCTGTCTAACGAACGTCGTCTAACTATACAAGATTTTAATATAGCAGTGTTATTAGCCATCTTATACTATAACTATATAGCTTCCCAGCAAACTGGGGGTCGCGTTACAATTACCTTGTGAATTGATATTAGCTTCCGCAGTGTCGTGTTGCATACGTAGAAATAATTGAATGTGTAAGAGCCGTTGTATGGAAATATAGGCCTAGGCAGAGAATCTCAAAGATTTCTGAATACAGCAATGTTTACATAATATAACTACCTACCACAAACCAGTGGGACGGAACTTGTTGCAATGCAACAGGAGAAATTTAATTCCTAATTTACAAATTTCCACAGTAACTATGCGCATAAACTATTTATTGAAGCTGTCAAATCTGTACTGTGCTTCTAATCGGTTGGAATCGAATTCCATGATCGCCTAGTAACGGTTCACTGTCGAAACTCATAAAATCGTTTGTCATAATTTTGTTACAAATAAAAATGTTACTTATAATCATCATTTCACATAATGTGATTTATTATACTTTCACTACATCTAATTTTCTTTATTATAAATCAAAATTAATAATAATCCAAATTTATAAGAATGAAACTCATAAGGCGTATATAACATAACAGTACAAATTTATAATGTTCTTTTACCATAACTAACTTTAAGCATAAAACAAAATATCAATAATACTGTAAATTAATGTGACTGGAACTGTTGATTGTTATATATATCCTAATCAGTTATAAAAACGTAGTACGGCAAGCCAATTTGCTCTTCAATCTATGCAGGCACTTCATCCAGTCAAAACAAACAAAATTAACGTGTGGACTGTGGGTAATTGTAAAATAACTTATATTTTCTCATGTTATGTTGATTTTGGTGTTGTTGGTGAACTTTGTGCATTATTTTAATAAATAACTTGAAATGTCTAATAAAAACACGTGTAAAATATTTAAATCAAATAACGGTAACCTGAAACTTAATATAGATGGTTTCTGTAATTTTTTAATATAAGGATAAGTGACTTCTGGCACTTCGCCGGCCGCTGCCGCGGCACGCTCGCTACGCTTCGCTTCGCTCGCTCGGCTCGTGCGTCGTGTGGTCACAGTTAACCTAACGCTCCTCCTCGCTTCGCTCGTCGTCGCACCTATTTATGACTTTGCCTTAGACTAGTATCTTAGTATCTTTAGGGTATACATGCATATGTATATAATGATTTAACTACCTCAAAATTATTATTATGTTAACTAAAAAATATGAAAAAGTCATTATGAACAATACAATTATGAATGCTGATTATTATGAAATTATAAGTAATGAAATTTATAATAAAAAAAAGTATGATAAAAAAATTCTTAACATTAACATTATAACATAATTTTTAATAAATTTAAACATTATTTGAATAAATTGTATAAGAAAAGATCAATATAAAAAGTAACTATTATGAACAAAGTTATTTATAAATAACCACCATTATAAATTTCATCATTATTAAAAATGAGGTATGTGAAATGAAATTATGAATAATGAAATTATTAGTACAGACGGTATCCCCCTAGTAACAGAGCAAAAGCTCTGACAGGTCCTGTAGAGTAGGGCTTGGGTGGAAAGCACAGTTCTTCCTTGTATGAACCAAAATTGTATGAAGTTTGACAGTACTTGAGCGCCAGACGCGCGTCAGCGGTGTTGTTAGATTCATGGTAATATGAGGGCAGGACTCTCAAAGTCTCAACTCTTTGGGCCGATCCGATATGTCGAGCACGTAGATGCCACTTGGCTATATTGATAATGATAACTAGATACATGTTGATTTACATTATTTGGTTTAGCCACAGAATAGATATAATACAGTATCTACCAGACTACTGCGTTGTACGTAAAACTGAAAATTCATCCCCTGCATAATTTCAGATTGCAGGCTCCATGCAATAGAACAAAGTAATATGAACAAAATTACAGGTTTCCGTAAAACTTATAAAACGTTAGCATAATAATATTAAAAAAGAATGAATAAGAAAATCTAGACTAGGGCCTGAGTACCGAGCGACGCGATTAGCGGTTTCATGCCTCGATTGAAACACCGCAACTTTTTATCCAGTCGTTACATTCCCGCTCGGTTACTTTGTTCGAGACGGCTGGCCATGAGCTATTTAGTTTTTAGCCGTCATCCTATTGACGCGTCATTCCGCTTGATTTGTTGTCACGCATTGAATAAGGTTGCCTTCGTGTTGCCTTTAGATTCTAACAGAACCTAAGCTCTGGGATCTTCCGATCTATAGCTATCTTTGGCTATTTATTTCTAGTTTTATTGCTTGTATTGAAGACTTGCATCATTATTTTGTATAGGTACGTATAAGCTACTTTATTGCCCTCTTTAAGCCATTCTAAATTAATAATCCATGCAGCCTTTTCAGCTGAGTTGGCATTTAAAAACAAAGGAAAAATCTCAGATAAATGGATTGTATAGATGACGTGTTGTACTTACCGCTCAAAATGGCTCCTTGGGACAGTTAGCATGTCGAAGCAGCAGCTGTGGATTTTTTTAATGAATAACATGACGAACTACTCATATAATAAGTATGATGCGTTGGCTACAAATTCATGTCTCACATCTTATACCTAACACAGAAGTAACATATAATTGTTCTGGGGCCGTACTGTGAGTTCTTAGCGCGATTCAAAACAGAGCCTATATTGGATCGCTTTGTTTTTTCGTATGAGGATTTTGACAAGCGATTCAGTATAGGCTCTGTTTTGAATCGCGCTAAGAGCTCACAGTACGGCCCCTGTTTTATCACTACGTACCCTATGTAGTGATAAAACATAGAAAACCTGGGACAAACTAATTTTTAATCAAATTTTCTGTGCGGCAAATAGTGGAAACAGATACAAACAAGATGGACTATTCTTGAAACATGTGACAATCTGACATGAGAAACACGTTCATCTCGTTGTTTACAAACAAAGGTTGTGAGAATTTCTCACGCGGTCTGTATTTTAGCATGATATAACACATTAAATGTAGCGTCACGTCTCTTATTACAGATGTATTATCTAGCGGGTACTGGCGATTACAACTTATGAACCCCTGGTCACAAATTATAGCAAACTCCAAAAATATTTACACTTAACTTCTAAAGTGTTTAGAAAGAAAAACTTGTAGGTACTTACTGCGTTTTTCATGCATCTTGTAAGAAACTAAGAAATTATACTTCTACGAATTTATACGTCAAACCATAATAAGAAATTACTTCTGCCTGATACACACATATGAAACGTAATGGCGTTCTTATATACTGCAGTAAGCACTGCTTGCTACCTAATTATAATTTGCAGCATAATTATTAGGATTGAAGGCGTAGACTATTTGCATTTACTCACTGCTGTTTTGTTGTATATATAAGTAAAAAAACAAGGATTTTTATTTTGTCATTGTAATTTTTTTTGCGTAGATTAGCTCGATAAGGCTAGTGTGTAACTTAATATATAGGTATTACCAATGTTACTTTTGTTTTAGGTACTGTTTCACGTTTGTACTAATGAGTACCTATTGTTTAAGTGTTTAGTCACTTTTTCACATCACAGTACTGCGACCTTTACTCCATGACATTTGTTGCGTCTGCTGCGTACAAATGTCGATTTCGTGCCGAACGATACCAAATCTCATCAGCCGTTGTAATGTGCCTAATTCCATGTGATGAATAAGGTTATAATAACAGTTGTGATACATACATACCTACTTAAAAGGAATGACTGTTTTAGGATTATGGTTTAGTTGGGCAGGCGTACATTATGATGGACCTGTGAAAATTAAACTCATGTCAAATTCAAAATTCGGAACGCTCAATCTGTTGTCTGCACGGATGTACATACTACGTAATAGTCACATCCTTTGGTACATCTGTGGTTGTCTGTTGATCATCGGCTGTCTTCAACCAATGAGCGTTCAGTATTTTTAAGTTGATACGAGTTTAACTTTAACAAACGTACCAGAAATCGGGGGTAAGGGTGATAAAAATGTGGGCGAAATAGTGACTATATTATAATCTAATGTACATGTATATGCTACGATATGTGTTCTCCTAAGTTCTAGCCTGAGGTGTCCGTAAGCACATCATTCAATAAACCTCCATGGAGTGTCATATTACGCGATAAATACTTTTTTCATTATTTATAACAGCAGCGTTTAGGTACTTACTTTTTATTGTAAAAAGCACATTTCATTTAACAGCCTTCCTTACATTAGTTTTTCTAAACATAGCCTTTTGTAAGTAGGTGAGCTTGACTTCATGCAATCAAATATTTCCGGAGAATGCAGGTAGAAACCCGTCATATTATATTTACGCATAATCTACCACGTGCGCATTACCTATGCTATGTCAGAAAGACTACACGCAACAATTAACTTGTTCATTAGGCCTGACAAATTCTATTATTAGTTTAAGTCTTATGCAAATGAACCTGTAGCTTTTTAAAACTATAACTCTATAATGATTTTTTGTAACCATTCGAGCGGTTTGATGACAACCCTCACTAATATATTTTTTACATCTTTTATCCTTTTGGTATGGATTACCTATGTGAAAAATGCTGCCCTTAATCGATTGCAGTGTCACTCGGAACTCTAAATTAATGTTTCGCGTGGCACTGCACACTGCGCACGTCATGCTAAGACATAGTCACACAGTCTAAAAAAGATTTCTAGACTGTGAGATCAGTTCATAAGTCTCATTTTCCCAGCTACCATGCCCTACAAACCGGAACACAGTAGCCACAGCGGTGGTACCTAGACTTCGTCCTACCACCTAAAAAATTTCAAAGACTATTCAAATAAAAATCTGTCTTTTTGTAGATTTTACAGCGTGATACTTATATCCTTGTTACAAAACCTTAGCCTTATTACAAGATTTTTATTTTTACTCTTGAATACAAGTTACTGAAGAGGTATGCAAATAACTTACGCAGGTCATTATAAATTCATGAATCTATGCAGTCCATTTAATCAAACCATTGTTTTGTTCCAGGGCAAGTCCGTGATCCGACCGATTGCGTTCAAGCCGCTGGGCGGGCGGCTCTCGGCGGGCGGCGAGCGGTATGGCTCCACGCCGGCGCTTGCCAGCAGGCCGCCCTCGCACATGACTTTGTATGGCAGTGAGTACTCACACATTACTATAGTTGTTCTACTAGGTAATTATGAGCAATCAATGCACCTTTTGAAAAAAAGTGAACCATCAAGAAACTTACAAAAGCATGGATATCGTAAGAACCTAAAATTTCAACACACGAAGAAACATACACGGAGGGAGAATTAATCGGCTCTCCAAAAAAGAAATCTAATAAGAATACATTTTCTTTTATTCACTTATTGCCCTGTGTTTTTCCACTGCTGAACACTGAAGGTTTCTTCCAATGTTTGAGGCTCAGAATCAATTTGAATCTGCAATGCTGGGGAGGGTACGCATCTCATTGAGCTCACAAGCGTTCGAGAAGAAAGGCGTGACATGACGACGACGATTACTAGTGGAAGAACAAGGAATAACAAATGTCACTCTCACTCACGATTAGGACTGACAATCTTTAAAAATCGTTGGAAGCATTAGATGAAGACTACCAATAGTTCAGGCACATGCTGGCATAGACCAGTGCCTAGGTATTACGTTTTCTGATTCCAGTTTAGGATATGATATAATTATGTACATGGCCAATTTGCACCACACTAAGTAAGTAATTATCTGTAAAAAGCTGTTTAGAAGCTATTTTATAAAGCAATTATCGTTTTTTTAGCTGCTATTACATTTACGTTTGGCCACCAACTCACCTGATGGTATGCGACGGTGTGGCCGAATATAGACCACGTAAATCTAGAAGGCACCTAGCCACTGGCCTTGCAGACGTGTTTCATGAAGAACCTCCTGAATTACTACAAACTGGCGTGGCTGTGAAAGATAACATTTTGATCTTCTCTACCATTAATGTTCCAGGTTCAAGTGATGTCAGAGAAGGGAGATGGTGCGGGTCGCCGCAGCCCGCGTCACTGTCAGCTCTGCCTCCTGCGGGTCTCTCCGTGCCGTTGCATCAGAGACACCATTCCGCCATCGTGTAAGTAAAAATTACCCCTAACTTACCAAACTAACATTAGAAGGAAGACCAATCATCTACATTCAAGATTTTGATTGAAGGCGAAGAGTGTATACAACTTTAGAACCAATATGAAGCAAAAAAAACATGTTTTCGAACAGCGATTCAGAAGTGTTAAGATAGATCATCGAGCCACGTGCCTGTTTATCTAATCGAACTAGGATAAGACGTAGGTAGGGACGATCCCAAATATCCCGATCGTAACAATGAGGGGTGGTATAATGATTTCCATTTCTGATTGCGAATTATTTCATTTAAATCTTCATCAAATCAAACATCTGGGCGCGCTGCTCTGTATTGTTCTTTTAGTCCTAGATCACAAATTCATGTCAAACCTTTGGACCACCTCATTAGGTAACTCTTTCAACGGCTTTTTTTTTAATGGCTGACCGTTGAGGTATGATAGATGACCTACCTAATCGTAAAGTAAACGTAAAACGTAAGTATTGATTGATTAATTCTCTTCACAATATGTTGTGATTCCTTTTGCAGGATGTGTCCATGCTACCGTAATTTACCGTATCATCGCCTTGATTATGCTTTAGAATCGAAACTAGCAAGAGGGTTTTATTTTCTCACTTCTAACACTAATGTAGAAGCGAAGCATCAGAAATTTCTGTTTCAGAGCTTTGCGTTAATTGCACAAGTATTAATCAACTTTATTTGTTAATGAATTACTTACTTTAGCTATTAAACCAAACTTATGTAGGTACTTGTTTCGAAGCGCTTGCTTGCATGCGAGCAGAATTCAAATCTGCATGCAAACAAGTAATTCTGAGAATTTTTTTTTTTTTTTACAATTTATAGGCATAGCATTTGACCACTGTCTCACCTGATGGTAAATGATGACGCGGCCTACGATGGTGCATGCTTGCCTAGAAGATACCTGTTCACGCGTGACTTGAAGACTCCCAGGTTATAGTCAGCTGGAAACAAGGACGCCGGCAAGGTATTCCACTCATTCGCTGTACGCACTATAAAGTTTGATGCGAAGCGCTTCGTGCGGGCTGTAGGAATATTAACGATATAAGGATGCCGAGTGTCTGTGCGCCTTGTAGTCCGATTGATCTTGTCCAGCAGTGGTTAGTGGCAAAAAGGGTTCTTCCGCCTTTTTTTCCCCCGCTATGCTTTTCCGTAATTTATTGGGTCAGGTGATGACTAACGAACGACACTTTTCCCAGATGATTAAGTACTTTATTTTATTTACATTCCTTTCAGCTTCACGCATATTGAAGGCTTGACTGCTTATTACATGTAAACACAAAGTAAGGCTTTCTAACGCCATTAATTTTATAATTATGCACATCGTCCACGCCGGGCAACCGTTTGCCCATTAGCAAAGACGTAAAGACGGAGTGCTAAAATGCTGCGCTTTCACATTTTCACAACATTGTTAATAGAACCTACCAACAATATAGACCGCAGCCGTTGAAAAATATAAAACTAATGATTAATAAATTTATCCCAGTATTAAGCATACTGTTAATAATAAATAACCCTCAGCTACTTACGAAGTAGCTATTATCCTCCTCCCGCGTCCACAGCGACGATCTATCGATGCAACTCCCTGTTGTTCTTGGGTTGTATTTTTTCAATGAGCTGTTTGAATTCGTGTTGATCACTTTGAAATTTAAATAATGATGTCTCTGACACTTATTTAGACTGAGAATATTTATCTATAGAGAGCAAAGATTATAAAGCCCGTTGATAGCTCATGAACATAATTTCTCGTACAAACACGACTCACCTGCGCGGACGGGGGACGAGGTAACAAAACGAGACAAAGCTATACGAAATTACAAAGGACAGAGCAGGATGGAACAAAAGACATCAACGGGTTTCCGTGATTTGTATGAAAATAGTAGTTGAAATACACTACTAATTTTCGTACGAGGGGAAGTTGTATCACTGGTCAACTGGATTTATAGTCAATGATAGAGGGTCATCTCGTCAACCTCATAGTTAGAATTAGCAAGTTGAAGTGGCAATGAGCAGGCCACATCGCTCGTATAAGAAAGGTTTTCGAGTGGCTACCACTAGGTGGACCGACGATCTGATGTAAATGGCGGGGAGCCGATAGATGCAGGATGCAAGCAGCCGCTCAAAGTGACGCTCTATGGGGGAGGCCTACGTTCAGCAGTGGACGTCTTCAGGCTGATGATGATTGATGATTAGAATCTAGACACGTGATTCCTGAATTAATAATTTTAATAAGAAAATTAAAGTTTTAGTTATTAATAAATATTCTGCTCGTAATTTCTAAATTCTTTTTATTTTTTTAGTTATTTACATTTCTAATTAGCTAAAGCCAAACTGTACTAATAGCTATAATATTATACGCTGGTTCCATTACAACAAATGTAATTAGGTCGAAGTGTCCGGGATACATACGGCCACATCAACGCTAGACATCCATCTATCCATTATCACTAATTAAAATTGTTAACGAGAAGGCTCGCGTGATGCCATCGTCGCCCGCATATTGTGCTGTTCATGAATGGTTAGTGCTGACTACGTTGATAAAATGACGCTCGACTTATATCTTGCGAGGCTACCAATCTCTTATAAAGTGGCTACCCTTTAGGCACCCTATGTACAAAAATTTAATTATCCAGTTTGATTTATTTTATGTTTACCTCGTCATCCTCTTTGCCTTTTCCCATTTGTTATTGGGGTCAGCTCCCAATCTAACCTGTAGTGGCAAGCTACCAGAATTACACGAGTGATTACCATCTGACCTCGCAACCCATAAGAAACCAGTAACAGGGATGGTTAGATCAGGCGTCTGACTACCTGCAACGATTGCCATAGATGTACTTATAATATAAATTATACTGGCATAGAATAATACACTAACTAACTAGTTACAAAAACAATTACTCATTGCTTTTATTAAACATTTGTATTACATGAATAATAAATAATATAAGACATTAATTATGAGTAAATATTAATACATATCATATCAGTGTGTGTTGCCAGTGATGACTTATGGAACTGAGACATGGTCTCTTACTGTTGGCCTCATTAGTAAGCTCAAAGTCGCGCAGCGAGCTATGGAGCGAGCTATGCTCGGTGTTTCCCTCCGAGATAAGCTCCGGAACGAGGAGATCCGCAGGAGAACTAAAGTGACCGATATAGCTCTTAGAATTGGCAAGTTGAAATGGCAATGGGCAGGCCACATCGCTCGTAGAACTGACAAACGACGGCGAAGAAAGGTTCTCGAGTGGCGACCACGAACCGGAAGACGCAGCGTAGGCCAGCCCCCCCACTCGGTGGACCGACGATCTGGTGAAATCCGCGGGGAGCCGATGGATGCAGGAGGCGAGCAGCCGCTCAAGGTGGTGCGCTCTGGGGGAGGCCTATGTTCAGCAGTGGACGTCTTCAGGCTGTTAATGATGATGATGATGATGATGATTAATACACATTGTTAGATCACAAAACTCTCGTTATAATAAAATATGTTTAAATCGTAACATATTTTATGCAATCTTTTACTACCATCATACGAAACCGAACATTCTCCTTGATTATGTATTACATTAGTTTCTCAAATGGTTTTCCTAAAAGTTTTGTTTAAATGCAAATTTAATCGAAAACAGATGCAGTTTTGTAATCATCACCATCAAAGTGTTTCCTGGTCAATTTACACAAAAACCCACATTTTGTACCAGGAAACTATTAGCTATCAAGATTAAAGAGCTCAGATTACGAAGCAAAATATAAAAATTGAAAATTCTTATCGGCATATTGAGTTTAATTGTCATGCTTAATTTTAATGACAACGGTAGCATTTTAGGTGCCCGCATAAGGCACGCGCTACGGTGTGGTGCATTCACGCGCTTACGTACTTACTGGACGGGTGTGCGGCATACTTTATTTTACTAAAATAAATAAAACCGATATTAGTGCTAAGTGTTAGTAGGCGTGTGCGGTGAAATTATGATGTGATTTTTATGGCATTTTGCTCACTCAATGTTTGGATATATGGACAGGTAAGACGATTTGACCTAAATTTAGATTTTAATAAAGTGGGTAGGTACGTATCATTATTTTTATTAATACCTACCCATCGAAGAAAGTTATTGGATCGGCATGCATCTATACTATTATTTATCAATGGCTGATTTCTTTTAGTAATTACTATACAACTTCATTGTTTGTACAATAATAATAAAGAAGTCATTCTGAAAATAGTCTATAGGTAATTGTTAAAAAAAAAAAGGTAATTGTAGGTTAATTTGTTATTCTAATAACAAATTGTTGATAATATTATTAATTGCAATATTAGAGGTTATTTCTATGATTAAAATTATATCTACTCGACTCTTTCAAACTCTTGGGAAATCATCTCCCCATCCCTTATTATTGCACCTTATTTTCGTAAGATTGATTCAAGCTCTTATGGATCAAAATGTCATACAAAGCCGGGCTTTCCATACTAAAACACATCCGAAGGTCACATGCAAATTCCTTCGCACATGTTGCATGAGCTTTGAGAAGGGACTTAAAAAAAAATTGTACTAGCTGACCCGTCCGGTATTCACACGGGTTAATTAGTTTTACGCCTTAAGAGTAATCCAAAGAGGTGATTCCCATATAAAATTGCCAATTTTCAATTGTGTAATGAATATTAATATTTTTTTCCTTATTAAACCATCCCTGTATTAGAGCGAAACAAAACGATTTTTTTATTGTAAATCGGTCTTGAGTTTTTCCGAGACTAACGAACAGCAATTGATTTTTACTTATAATATGTAGAAGATTAGAATAGACCTATAGGTACCTAAGTATTGAAGTTTTGATCACAATATGAATTACCTTAATCTTCATTAGGATATCAAATTCCCGAGTAGGTACATCAAGTACAGTCTCATTCCATTGAGATGGTCTGTCTCGGACCGGTGCGATCGGCGGAGCTTCCCTCTGACTCATGGATTCGGTATTCTTGGGTGGAGTTATTAACTTATTTGACCGTTAACTTCGAAGTGAAGCATCGCAGTACAATGTCTTATTGGAATTGTATTAAGTGTTCCTATGACTTTATCACGTTCACCTTATAGGCTAGCTTTAATAGATTTGGTAATATTATGTTCCAAAATTGGTTAAATCGGCTTGAATCGCCGAGAAGTATATGGATGACATCAATTTTTCCAGTTCCTTATTTTGATTTAAAAGCCAAACTTCTTTTATGCATGTGACGGGCTAGCCTAGATGTTAAGCAACAAGGCCGCCTAAGTATACCAGTTGCCGACTCCTAATCCAATTTTGATGATATTTATATAGAGCCAGCCTGAAAGTAAGTAGGTAGGTAGGTACTTAGAAATAAAAAGAATTTTCCAAATCCTAATAAATGACGGATTTCTAACAAACATTAAAAAAAACTCCTTTTGTAAGTTGAAAATGAAGCGTTGTTTGTTTGAATGGTTTTCACGTTAAAATAGCTAAGCCGATTTGGCTGAAATTTTGCGCACAGATTGCTTACACTACCGGGACCAACTTTGAGTAGTGGGTAGGTATGGTTTTTATCCATCAAAACGGGTAAGTTGCTGATAAAACCGCGGGGCGTTCCTAGTTTAAAATATTTTTAATATGTATTTTAAAGTAGCATTGTTTTTATGTTTTTGCATCTTTAGGATGTTACTCATATGTAGGTAGTATTATTATGTATTCTGTGCTCATACAGTCACTCGGATAGCAAATTACGAACATTGTTATCATTGTTTATCGCTTGCAGTCAACATTGTTTCCGTTTATTTTGCTATATCGATATTAATAATTATGTGCGTATTTCCTTTGCCCTATTCTTACTAAGTACCACCTACTATTAGTACTAATAATAATTGGTAATATTATTAATGAAATCTCTTCTTGAACACACATCGATGACTGGGCGTCGATATAAGGACCTCCATTTTTCTTATCCGAGAATCGAACCGTTGACTTTGAAAAACGAAACTCACTTTATTGCACCATTCCATTATTCGGTTAAGGATCAAGTTCTGGGAAGGAATGTTAAATTAGCAAATAAAATAAGGGTCCCATAAGAAAATCTGCTTTTTTACTTTTGGTACCTACCCCCTGAAATATTGAAGATAGGTACCTGAAGCTTCTTTCCCTATGATTTATGACGATGCAAAAATGGAAAGGAATTCATTAATTAATCTATGGTTTACTTTGTCAGTGAGCAGAGGGGCAATTTTAGTAATCGATTCATAGCATAGCATCTGATATTTTCGGGTCGGATGATCGAGATATTTTTAGCAACGATCACTGTTTGCCCTTGCAAATGCAATTTGCTGATTATGATTTCCCAACGGATTTTCCGATTCTGGTCACATTATCTGGAAACAAATATATTAATTTTTCGTGTTTGAATGGTGACTTGATGGAGAATGTTCCTACTCGGAGCTAGATCTCCTTTGTGTTTTATTAATATTTAAATCAAGTTTCCTTCTTACGCAGTTATTATCAGTGGTTGTTCAACTTCAATGAGGCGTTTCTTAGAGAATGTGAGGTCATCATCCTCTTTGCCTTTCCCATTTGTTATTGGGGTCGGCTCCCAATCTAACCTGTAGCGGTGAGCTACCAGAATTACAAGAGTGACCGCCATCTGACCTCGCAGCCCATAAGGAACCAGTCATATGGATGGTTAAATCAGGCGTCAGATTCTGTCAGGCGTCTGACTACTCGGTTACGATTGCCATAGATGTTCTTATGACAACCGGGACCGACGGTGATGGCTTAACGTGCTTTCCGAGGCACGGCGCGATGGCATCGAACACTGCACATAACTTACCATTGGTGCAGGGCCGAGGATCGAACCCGATGCCGTAAGACTGCGAAGCGCACATGCCACCGCTCGGCCACAATCGCTCCAGATTCTTAGAGTAACCACATGAAGTATTATTAATTAAAGTTAGGCAATTATGTCTAGTAGGTTTGCTGATGCGGTGTGTGTGCAAATTAGTTAGATGGATTTGAGCGCGGCAGAGCGTAGTTCCGCTCATCTCGTATCCCATTGTGAAGGCTGCCGCCGATTTCAGGTTTATAATGCTTTTATACCAACTCAAATATTGCTTTCATTCAAATTTAAATTTTTGCTTTGTATCTGACAAGGGCAATAAAGGTACCTACTTACCACGAATTGTTTTGTAATTTGGTTGACATTGTAGGTATATTTTTTTACTTTATTGTACCTACATATAACTTATGATTATAGATAGGACTTTTGTAGTAGGGGTAGTAAGAAGTAATAGGTCTATTATCAATAAAATGTATCATTGTAGGTAAGTAGTTTAATGAATAAGCACTTTCCAATATTTTTTTACATGTAGGTAGGTGACAGTCTCCGTGGTGTGGTGGTTGAGCAGGTCCGCTCATAACCCGGAGGCGGCGGGTTCGATTCCTGCGGCAGGACAAGTTTGTGCACAGGAAAAAAATCGCAAGTACTTGTTCTGTGCCAGGGTGTTGTGGGACCATGGTCCTCGTAGTTCCTGGGTCCCTAGATACAGGAAATAGTTAGGGTCCAGGAACTATGTATGTGATCGTTGGGCGTTATTTATTTATTTAGGGTACGCTAGTCACTCGACTGTAGGTAGAGTAGGTACTTATAAAAGTAAGACACTAGTTGTTTTTAATTTACTTATGTACTTAAGTATATGATAAGGTAAACGAGATGATTTTATACGATAAGTGCTTTTTCAAGTTTTTCATTGGTGTCTGTCATAGAATTATATACTTGTAATTCTGTGGTGTCTGTTGTGACGTTGTAGAAATAGGGACCTACCTATATTAAAGGATACCTATACCTACTTATCTAATAGGTATTATAATGACTTCTTCAACTAAGCAATTCTGAAACTTGTCGCGAAATCTTGAGGATGTCTTATCATTTGAAAATGTTATTGTTTTTCGTATTCCCACCCTTGATATCTTTTGGAAATATTTTATTGTTATATTAAATAATAGCCGTTTTCATAATAATGCAGGTACTTAAGTAATCACTGTAGAATTCCATTTGAAAACTTGTTGCTATCACCACCAATCATCACACGTTTCTAATACTTAGCTATGTCACAGTGTGAGCGGAGCAATCTCCCAGTCACGTTAAAAAGATTAAAATAATCTCATTCGTCTAGGAGCACGATGTAGGTACATGACAAGTAGGTACCTACTCGTTAAACTTACAACACCTTTCTGTTTGCGTCGAGGGTTAAAACACAGCAGATGCGCCTGATCCCGAAGGATCTCACGTCTTTTAGTGATTATTGAAACCACCTTAGATAAATAAAAAAATATTCTGTCATTGGCATAATTTACAAATCAATCATTTTAATCAAAGTGATTTATCCACAATACGTTTACAACTTAATTACGATAAATTGACTAATCTTTTCCATTAAAATTAGTTGTCAGAACTCCCACGTTTGTAAAGTCATCATCAACAGGTTGAAGACGTCCACTGCTGAACATAGGCCTCCCCAAGAGAGCGCACTTTGAGCGGCTGCTCGCCTCATGCATCCATCGGCCCCCGATACGTTCTATAGCACCGAATAAATAAATATTGTTTTATTAAGTTTATTGTTAGAACTTGGCCTATTTAGAATATTTATGTTTACTTACTAAAAAAAACAATGACGCTTGCTCGCTGACCTTAACGTTACACTCCGAAGGAGATTTCTTAATACAAAATTGGACGTGTAATTTTCATTCATTTTCTCGTTATGAACATCTAGAACGAGTTTTTATAATTACTTTATCAGTACCTATCAGTAAAGTTTCTTAATAATTTAAGGGTACTTAGGTATACCCAACCTTTACTTTATGCCGCAATTACATCTGTCGAGGTCAGGGCTCGCGGATTCGACGAAATCAAAGATATACAGGTATAATACTCGAACGTGTATATAATGCGAACGTAAAGGTAAAAGTACAACAAAATTATAAAAAAAGAGAGAAAATTGGCTCGGCGCACTGAAAATACGCCCCCCGCTCGCTTTTCCCGCTTGACACAGACTTTTTTCTATTTACATATGCGGTGACAGCAGCTTAAAATGGGAATCTATAAAAAACCTAAGATATATAGCCTCCATGAGCGCGTCGCTAACAACATCATTCTCTTTGCCTTTTCCCATTTGTTATTGGGGTCGGCTCTCAATCTAACCTGTAGCGGCGAGCTACCAAAATTACACGAGTGATTGCCATCTGACCTCGCAACCCATAAGGAACCAATAACAGGGATGGTTAGACCAGGTGTCAGATTCTATCAGGCGTCTGACTGACTACCCCTAACGATTGCCATAGATGTAATTATTGCAACCGGGACCGACGTCTTAACGTGCTCTCCGAGGAACGGAGCGATGGCATCTAAAACTGCACATAACTCAATAGACCATAACTCAACGGTGCAGGGCCGAGGATTGAATGAAATTAAATTAAAATATTTATTATGCCGCAATTACATTACACTAAATTCAGTCGCCTAGTTAGGATTCGGTAAAGGAAGCTAATTGCATTACTTTGTAAGTAGTAGGTAAAACTTATCTTCAATACAATACAATATGCAGCATTTGTATGCGTTTGTCATTGTATTGAATATGTAGAATTGTGCATACTACCATTGTGTTAATTTAAATCAGCTATCCAAGGACAAGGTTAAGATTTACTGTTATTGTAGTTGCGCTTCTTATTCGTTTGCCAACATAATACAAATATAATTTTATTTTTGCTATGCCGTAAACGTGAATAGGCCTGAGACTATACCAACTCTCAAAAAATCCAAAATATACTGGACTGTAAGTGTAGGTACTTGGTATTATATTATCTGTGCTGTAGTTAAGTACACAGACCACTCTGGCCAATACAGTCCAAAATGCCCCAGCCCACCACCCGTAGGTAGCGTACCCAAAATGCTGGCAGCATTTCCTCATTTAATGTCAATGCTGATTCGTTGTAGGTACCAAATAAATGCCAACATAATAAGCCAGTAATCTCATTGCACTCTTTTGAGAAATTATTACTTACCATCATAACAAGGAAGGGCAATAACATAACACCAGCCACGCATCACCGCTGGTGCAAGACGCGCGATGACCGCGACGGCAACATGTACCAAGCAAGAACTGCTGGTTAGGTACCGTTCAGCTTTAGTTACAGAATAAGTAATAGTGCTAGGAAATTGAGTTTTGATCTTGGAGGAAATGTGTATATATTATGAGGGCCATATAAGTACAATCTGGAGCTCGTCGAATAGGTATCTTCTAGGCAAGCATGTACCATCGTAGATCGCATCGTCACTTCCCATCAGGTGAGATTGCGGTCAAATGCGGGCCTTCCTAGTTATTGAAAAAAAAATGAGTGCATCGGTACTTATCTTATAATAGTCCAGTGAAATAGGGAAAAAAAGAAAAAAGTGATAAACCCAGTGACATGGAAAAAGAGGAAACCTTGGATTGAATGATAATTAATAGGTGGTACTGCGGTGGTACTGCGGTGCAACTCGGCTGGGCAGCGTTCGGGAAGCTTCGTCCTATCTTTTCGTCCAAAATACCGCAGAGCCTGAAAACGAAAATTTTCAATCAGTGTGTGTTGCCAGTGATGACTTATGGAACTGAGACATGGTCTCTTACTGTTGGCCTCATTAGTAAGCTCAAAGTCGCGCAGCGAGCTATGCTCGGTGTTTCCCTGCGAGATAAGCTCCGGAACGAGGAGATCCGCAGGAGAACTAAAGTGACCGATATAGCTCTTAGAGTTAGTAAGTTGAAGTGGCAATGGGCAGGCCACATCGCTCGTAGAACTGACAACCGATGGGGAAGAAAGGTTCTCGAGTGGCGACCACGAACCGGAAGACGCAGCGTAGGCCGGCCCCCCACTCGGTGGACCGACGACCTGGTGAAAGCCGCGGGGAGCCGATGGATGCAGGAGGCGAGCAGCCGCTCAAGGTGGCGTGCTCTGGGGGAGGCCTATGTTCAGCAGTGGACGTCTTCAGGCTATTAATGATGATGATGATGACTGCGGTGGTTTACTATGTGGTAGGACTTTTCCGCAATGTCCGTCTAGGTAGAAACCACCGCTTTGCCAGTTATTCTGCCGCCAAGCAGTAGTGTGCAAGCACTACTGTGTTCCGGTTTAAAGGGCACTGTAGCTAGTGAAATTACTGTTCAAATGAGACTTTATGACCTGATCTCACAGTCTTGTAATCTTTTTACTGGACTGTGCTTATGTCTCAGGATGACGTGCGCGATGAACTGTCAAGTGAAACTACAATTTAGAGCTCCAAGTGACACTGCAACTATTATGGGCCATGGTGTGCAGTGGGCTGTTATGGTATCGCTTAACATCAGCCGAACGACTAGCTCGTCTTGTTATTCATTAATAAAGTCAACGGAAACTAAGCGGCTTACTGGAAAGTAAGCTGCCACTCGAGAACCTTTCTTCCCCACCCTTTCTTCTACATAAGTAATTAGTTGCCCTATACATATCCCAAAAACAACAGCCTTCGAAAAAAGACATAGTTAAGTAGGGCAAACGTGCTCCACCTTAGAGAGCTTCGTCACTTACCATCAGGTGAGATGAGTAGGTAGGTATAACACAAGATGTCCTACAAAGAAAAAATAATGAATTAGCATTCATTCAACTCCGCGAATGCAAAACAAAACCTACAAAACCGCTTGTAACAACTTCGCAAATCTAGGACGTTCAAAGAGCACTGTGGACCAGTAAACAAACTAATAAAACTACTTAAACTCTGCTTATCGTTGCTGATTGCCTGCAATTCGCAATCGATGGATAGCCGCTGATAACGACGCATGCAGCGAGCTGCGTCTAGATAACACACTTGCATTTAGACTTGCATACTCTGATGCTCTTGTCATCATCATCATTATGCTGAACATAGGCCTCTGCCCCACAAAGCGCCACATTGAGTGGCTGCTCGCCTCCTGCATCCATAAGCTCCCCGCAGCATGCTCTGTATGTGAATCAATTATATGTGTTTTAAGCCCTCTAATTTTGATATAGGTATTATCAGTCCATCATGCCTCTATTCCATAAATGAACTCATATTGATTAGGACCACGCTATCTCTTCCCGTGGGTGCCGTAAGAGCCAGCTAAGGGAATATCCAGAGAATGGGCAGAGAATGCTCGGTGTGTATTATAATCAATATATAAATAAAGTTATTACGGCGATCCCGATGGGGAGGATGGAGGTCCATGTTCACCAGTAGAGTTCTTCCGGCTGATGAAGAAGGAAGATTTAATAGTATTACCTCTAGCCTCTAGTATGTATGTCTAGTATGTGTGTCTACCTACTTATTTTTATACAAATATACTGACTCTACGTAAGTACGTACCACTAGGTACTTCAATTAATTCAATACTGATAACGGTACTAACCTGATTTACGCGAGTAATCGTAAAGCAAAGGTGCATTGGGGTGATCACGACTCCTTCGGTTACCTACCTAATCTATTTCTCGTGATACGTCAGTGACCAAAGGATAGACATGACCACTTTCTGAATCATCATCATCAGCCTGAAGACGTCCACTGCTGAACAGAGGCCTTCCCCAAAGAGCGCCACTTCGAGCGGCTGCTTGCCTCCTGTATCCTGACCAGGTCGTCGGTCCACCTAGTGGGATGCCGGCCTACGCTTCATCTTCCCGTTCGTGGTCGCCACTTAAGAACCTTTCTACTGCAATTTACTACTTACTATGTTCTGAATTAATTATCTTAACTGGCAAAGTGTCATTTATATTATTTAAACTAACAACTACAAAAAGGATTTGGACTGTATAAATGTATAATACCCGTGATGATCTATAGGCAGTCCAAATATTCTAGCCCACTACCACAATAGGTAGCGTGCCCAGCAAGCTGGCAGCCCTCCAGTACAAAAAGTTACTCAATGCTGGCAGCGTTGCCCCGTTGAATTGCAATGGTGATTCGTTGTGCCTATCTATGCTAAATGAAAGTTTCCCTTCCTTCCAGAACGAAGTCCACGACTGGTCTGAACGGCCATGACAGCAAAGAGCCTGTGCCCGCGCCTTCACCTGCTGACTCTGGAGTGTCTGAACTGGAGAGAGATCACCATGAATATAGGTACCTACCTATTGTTTTATTTGCGTTTATTTTATTGTTTCGTAGTTCGCAGCCACTGTTAACTTTAGAAGTGCACCCAAAATTTCTATGAAGGTAACCATTGAAAATAAAGGTTGCCTGGAAGGATCCTTTTTAGCTATAAGGTCGCCCACTGTTACACGTTTTTGTAAATTCTTGTATGCCTTGTAAAGTTGTATTATTTGGTGTGTACAATAAAGACTATCTATCTATCAATGTAGCAAAGCTATGGGCTAAATCTTCTTGACTATTCATGCATTCACTAATTGCATTGGTAAAATAATAATAAGCATCAATCTTGAGGCCATTGTTGACCGGTATCAATGAACAATAACACAATAATAACTGGGTGGTAAACAAAACAGAAATTTACCTGTGTATTATTACACTTAAACAAAGCAAAATATTTGTTTGTTTATTTTCTTCGGCAGTAAGAAGCATAACATTTTCTAAAAACATTCCTCTATCACTCAAACAAAATGCATGTTCAGATCTTACTTCGGTTCGACCTATTTCTGAAAACAATAGACTTTTACCGTGACCACATCGTTTACTTCTGTCTGTACTTGGTTAACCCATACGGATACGTTCACAAATATTGTTTCACGTCTCTTTCGTGAAGTTTACGGTCGCCCGTGCTTCCATGTTCAATATGTAGAACGCACGAGCTTTTTACATGGAAATATCCGTAACTACAACTTGTATCCAGGGAATGTGCAGCAGTTCCTCGGTACGCTAAAATCTGCGATCACCAAGCCGCCTGCCAAACGTGGTGATTATGGTAAAGTGGCGTTAGGGGAGGCCTATGTTCAGCAGTGGGATCTTGACGTGATATAGAGGTTTTTATTTCAAAGGTTTTTCGAATCCGCACAAAGCGTTTTGATTACCTAATTCGTGGTTTTTTGATGGCCTAATAAAATCAACAAAATTAATATCGGAGTCGTTTATTACCTATTTGCTCAACTAGCTTAAAGCGACCGGCCCATTTAAAAGTACCTACCTACTAGCCGAAACTACCTTAAAAGGCATATTACCGTCTTATCAAACACCCGTGCAATAATTCTTATTCTAACATTCACCATTCATAAATTCCAGTACCACCGACCGCCTCAGAAGCCACGACGCGCGTCTTCGAGCGCCAGCGCGTCTCATGTTGCAATCCTACGGAGGTCGGACGAGAGATGAACGGGACTCGGAACTGGCGAGAGTGAGGAGAGATCGGGCATTGCTGAGGCAGAGGCTTGAAGATACAGAGTGGAACTTGTGTCAAAGAGCGGGCGAGATAGCACTGTTGAAGACACAGTTGAAAGATGCCCAGGTTAGTTGAACATTCTATTTAGAAAGAAAGAAAAAACGAAAACATTTGGGTAAGTGGATAAAACGGGAATAGTAAAACCAGAGTAATACGTGTCGAGACTAGAAGAAGTGAGAATAGCAGATGACGTAGTTGAAGATGCAGTTGAAAGATACTCAGATTAGTTGAAAGTACCTAGCAGAATTGGTGAGAGTTGAAAGGAATAGAGCAGGCACAACCTAGAAGATATCGAGTAGAATCTGTATCAACGAGCAGAACAATGTTAAAGACGCAGTTGAAAGATGATCAAGTGTTTGTGATCTTCTTAAACCCGATAGGTACTTATAATTACTAGCCACGGTGGTTGATCGCTGGGGCAAAGGTTCTAAAACTACCAACACCATCACAGACCAACCAACACATCCTACTAACACCTATAATAGCAAAGGCACATAGCAGCTAGTTATTATTTAAAAACGGAATAATATGGATGGGGTAATGAGATATTATGCTGTCTGCATTAATAACCCTAACAGGTCATTTTGTAGTGCACTCTGTCAAAATTCAAATAGAAGTTATACCTTAATTTTAATGTTTCAGAATGATCAAACCGCAAAAGGCCACGAGTATCTCACCCTAAAAGCAGACTGCCGCCAACTCCGAGAATCTGTCGACAAAAAAGAAAAGGAAATCATGAGGCTCCGCACTGAATCCGAAGAGAAAGACAAAACCGTTGCGCGACTGCAATCAGAAATAGACAGACTCACAAACGACGTTATGAACAACATCTCAGATATGAACAAAACGAAAGACGCACACAAAATCGAAGTGGAAAGACTCAAAACCGAAATAAAAGAACTCAGACAGGAATTGTCAGATGTATCTCTGAGCGGGTACGAAGGAATCGAATGCGGGAGAACCATGAGAGGAATCTACGACGTGTGCAAATCTAATGAATACCATTGGAACTCAAGTGACAGCGCTTTAGAAGACGCCGAAGTTCAAAGACTAAACGGCGAACTACCCGACGCGTGCGGAGAAACCTGTCCAGCCAACTCCGTGGTCGACAGACTAAAATGCGAGCTAGAAACAAAAGAAACGCAGTTCAACAACGAAAGAAGAAAATGGTCCGAGGAGAAAGACAAGGTGTTAAGATACCAGAAGCAATTACAGCTGAACTACGTACAGATGTTCAAGAGATCGCGCACTTTAGAGGCTGAAGTCGACGGATTGAGGCTAGAACTGGACCTCTGCAACAAAAACATGAAGAATATAAACAAGCACGGGAAAGCAATAGAGCTGTAACTACCAAAACGAATAGCATTAATATTTATTTAAAGGTTGTAAATAATTTAGCATAAGTACACCTCTTGCCTCCTTTGGGACGTATTACGTAACACTATGATAAGTTTAATACTCAACTTGACGTCACATTTAAATTATTGTAAATGTAATGTTAGAAGACGTTAGGGTTAACTGTATTAATGATGCGCATTTTACTTACGTAAGTTATTGTAGATAATAAATATTACGAAGTAACTATTGGTTTTATTATACCAGATTATCTCTATCGCCAAGGTGCTGCGAAGCCTCAGACACCACCGTCTTTTAAAACTAACTAGCAGACCTACAATTAGTTAAAAAAAAATTATGGATGAAGCATAGGTCCCTACTTATACCTATGGATTAAAATGCAAGTGATGGTGCCAAAACTTTATTGCAGACACACTTGCATAAGGGGCAGAACCTACCTAAATATCTTTGAACACATGAAAAATACCTTGGAATACAAAACACATTTCTCACAAATAAACAGCTACCATCTATTAATACTTCTTTGAGATCAACAGTTTCCTCAATAACCTAGGTTTGATCTAGAACTTAGACTTCAATGTAGAAAGACCCAAGTTTCTAGAGCGAAAAGTAAAACCTTCGCCTTTTACATCAGTATTGTTTCTGGTGGTTTTTGATGGTTCGACCTGAAAAAGAAATTATTCTTTAGTGACGTTATGTCAAAGTTTGAATAGGATTTGCACATTAGCACAAATCAGCGAATATATTATTTATAAAAAATAGTTGGTATCTTCAAGGTATAAATAGTTTGATAGTGTTGTTTTAGTCAGTGTTTAAAACTTTCTTAGAATTGTGTGAAAAGTGATTCGTTTGCGTGTTTCCGTGAACTGTTGGAATCATATGGCTTACAGCCTTACACCAAAGAGGTATATGTACTGCGTACTAGAGAAGCTATTCAAAACACAAATAGTTGTCATTTTTTGTATAATTAAACTAAAATCCGCTACAGCGCTTTATGAGATTAAATCGTCTAACCAACGATCACAACACGCAGCCCTAGAGCAATGGCACATTCGGATCATAATTTTTACTGCTGTTCACTGCTGCACGTGCAGTCGCTTTGAGAGCTGAGCATCGAATGAGCGAGAAGATGCTCATTGGCATATTTGCAGTGGTTGACAGTGCAAGTTAGAGATGTCCTGTCTGGTGTATACATAGAAGTCTTTGCCTTACACAGTCTTTTCTGAATGGCTTCACTTCAGCAAATGTTTCTCAAATATCTATGAGCTTAAGTTGAGCTGCTTAGCAACTGGATGATACCTTTTTACACAACTGCAGCGCTTCGGCAGCTGCCTACTACGAATTCCAGTAAGTTCCCTTTTGTGAGTCTGAGATATTATTTATTTATAATAGTTTATTTTAAAGCTACGCGTTTGTTAGTTTTATAATAATAAGTTATAATAAGAAGAAGACATCTTGCTTATTTGTGTTTTGTAATTTTACTTCCGAATATAAGTTTTACGTTGCTAATTTGTAATGGAAAGGTGCACGATTGCAACTCCGACCTAGAACTTCGACACGCCCGTAATAAATCGTGCCAAGGAACTTTACCTATAAGCATTAATCTATATACTTTAAGCACTAACCTGGGTAATATCCCCAATAACAGGTCGCTTCCTCCACTTATACCACCAGTATTCAACTCCCAAAGTGATACAAGCCAGGCCGATCCCCATGAATATGACTATGAAGACACCTCCAATGTTCTGGATGGATATCCCATCGGACTGGTCGTCCTGCTTTTCGCACTTCATGGCGTTTGGATTGTTGTTCCACCAGGCTTCCTTTAGCTTTTCCAGTTTACGTTTGTTTAGAAGTTGCAGGATTCTGGAATTTAAGGAAATCATACTTATTTGTGCTATTACATTTTCTATGCCACATCGCTCGTAGGGCTGACAACCGATGGGGAAGAAAGGTTCTTGAGTGGCGACCACGAACCGGAAGATGCAGCGTAGGCCGGCCCCCCACTAGGTGGACCGACGTCCTTGTCAGAACCGCGGCGAGCCGATGGATGCAGGAGGCAAGCAGCCACTCAAAGTGGCGCTCTTTGGGAGAGCCCTATGTTCAGCAGTGGATGATGATGATGATGATTACATATTACCCGTTATCATTGGTCATACGCCTCCCCTAATAAACAATGTGTAGCGGATACACACTGCATGGTTACATTTAGTGTTTTGTTTAACAAGTAAATATTAATTCCATAGAGTAGGTAAAAAATGATTGCAATAGGTAATTGAAAAAATAAGGTAATTCGGTAAATAAATCACAGAGTAATAAGCTGTTAAAGTTTCTCGAGCGGGCATCGCCTGTCCCTTTCTCGCAAAACAGAGATTGTGTGGAGCTTCCCCACAGTTACTATGAAAACACAATTTGTGACGTCACATGCCAAGAGAGGATGTAAAGCTACCTAGTTACCATAGAGGTACCACAGCTTAGTATTATTGAGGTACTATAATAATAAATAACGCCCAACGATCACATACATACATCCTGGACCCTAACTAGGATTCCCTGTATCTAGGGACCCAGGAACTACGAGAAGAACTACTATGAAAGTCTAAGAAATGACGTCACTGCATGTTTGAGCTGTCTCTTTCTGTTCCCGAATTTTAAAATGCTTGTAACTTTGTAATTTTTTTGAGATATTTAGTATTTGTTTTCACGACTGTTTATTTTTGAGGGATTTATGCAATAAAAAAATAGCAGACAACTGGCTTATTCCCCTGACGTTCGTGTAGAAGAACGATGACGCGCCGAATGCAAAATTACAGTAATTTTATAACAAACAGCATTACGCGAAAGGCCATCAGTATCAGTTGGTCAAACAACATGCAATTTATTCTATAGCTATAATATATATCTGTATTATAGCTACTAAGCTAATGTCAACTCGGTCACCTTTGAATAATTTGCATAACATTAGGTACGGTTAAATGGCTCTCATTCATTACATTTTGAATTTTCCATAAGCTTTTTTGTTCGTATTATGCGCTGACGCATGCCAGAGACACTACCGCCTTGATCCTGCCGCTTGCTAATTACGTAACTCGCAACAAGTTTGGAACAGGCGTAAATTTCGCAATCATTGCTGTCAAACGCCACGCTTTGGCAGAACAGAAAGCGGTCGAGCGCTAGATCACAGTCTGTCGGACAACCGAGAAACTAAAAAGTGCATTATTTTGTTTCCGTCTATTGCTGTTCTGTTGCTAATAGCGCTAGTATCAAAGGCCAAAGTGAATACAGCGACAGGCGAGCAACAGGCGGGCGACTGCGACCGATTCCTAAGTGTTTGCTAAAAGCAAAACAGATGTGCGCGGTCAGAAGTTCACCAGCTTCCAGCGCACTTCACAGCTGCACTTACGTTTGAATCACAATCTATCATTAGGTGGGCCGCCTGCTTGTTTGTAATAAGGTAGGTCTGTACTCATATCATATAAAAATAGACTATTTATTGTTGTACAGAGATCGAGGGCCCACTTATCTCGAAAAATTTACTTTCATAGGTACCATTAATATACTTCCTCTTGAGATCCACGACTGCAAATTAAAAAACTGCTATTTATTTCATGCAGGCGCGGACTGCTGCAATAGCAGTATTAATCGTAAGGAATTAGGTCACGCAGTAACTCAAATTACACGGATAATCAGGGTTTCTTAACCAAAATTATTTAAACTTAAAACAATCAACGCAATGAGATATATACTGCAATTTGCCTTGGCCCAGTTGGATTTAATTCCATTGCACCAAATGCAATTGGCAACATGCATGCCGTATGCAGTTCGCGTCTAAAATGATGTCACCTAGTATGTCTGCGTTACGATGCGATAACGTTCGGCTTCTGTCCTACATTTTCCACGAGGGACCCAAGCACATCTCATGTGGAAAAATTTGGGTTTCTTCCCATAGAATAATTTGTTTTATCCCTGGCTTTTAGAGTTCCAGGAATCAATGTCAATGTAGGTAATTGTGATTCTAATTTCTACATGTTTGTCATTGGTGTCATTATAGAGTTTTTGTATTTTTTTTATTATTATTATTATTTGACGTGACGAGCTAGTCGTATTGTAACCAAATCAAACCAGTCAAACCATATGCAGTCCATAAGTGTTCTTTGTAGTAGGTAGTGTAGCTAGTTTAGTTTAGTTTAGTTTAGTTTTTATTATTGTAGTAGTTAGCTTGAAAAACAAAAGTCAAACCAAAATTCAATCTGATATGTGATTTCTTTGTAGACAGACAGACATGACGAACGAAGAGTTTCTTGTAGAGTACTACAAACCCCTAAAAATAATGTTTGGCAATTTATACCTAATTTAATAGTCAGATAAGCTTTATCCTGCCATTGAAAAATCGACCCTTTATCAAATAAGTATAGGTAATGATTATAACCTAGTAACATGCTAGTAACTGGTTATCTGGGGTTTTTTGCGGGAACACGGAGAAGTTCACGTCGTTGAATTGCATTATTTTTCAAATGTTTAAAATTGGTGGCGTTTTACGCATTAAGTGCTGAATTACGAGTAGGCAAGTGATAAAGTGATATAATGTGGTGAAACGTGATTTTTCGTGTTGCTTCCAAAACTCCATAGAAGCTTCTAGTAAAGTTGCTACCACTTTACTAGGGCATGACTGAGACTGGACTATGACTAAGACTTGACTTTACGTGAAATATTCTATGAAACGATAAAAGATTACAATACTTGACACTGGCTAAATACACTATGTGTGGAGCCAAGATATAAGAAATAAAAAATCAAAATAAAATAGTGTAGTTTTAATTCTTCACAGATAAAGTGTTGGACAGCGGTTGGGTAGGCTGCTTTCTTCAATCAATTAATTCTATTGTTTCATTAATTACGTTGAATTACTTCGGTAATCTCTTCGCCCGGTGAATCAGCTCTGCGTAAATACCTACTCAGTAGTTTTGAATAGGCTTCCAAGCCTTTTGTCGGAGGAACAATGCTCTTATTAAGCTAGCCGAGCCGAAATGTATACCTAACTATTTAGCTAGCTATTGCCATAGTACACACAGTCACGAATTTTCTACAATACGCCGAACAAATATATAAATTGATCGGACGTTGGGTCCGTTTAAATTGCGAAGGTCGTTGTTTCGAATGCTAACCCTGTGCAAGTAACTATTGTTTAAGCTGTGCCTCGGGGCCTCATAAGCCAAAGATCCTTTTACAACTTACTAACCTCCATTTATTATGCTTTTTAAAACGAACAATGCCTTCAAATATTGCTTTTGTTTTAATACATTTTCGATTCTCGTTTTCCCTCATCTCATCTCCCTAAAACTTAAATACCGTAGTCACTTTTACACTTGATCAAAACCCACCATCGTATACAAATCAATCATCAAATCTATCACCTATTTTACTCACGAACATGCACTTCTAATAACGGACACTTCTCAAATTTAATGGACACTTCTAAATTGAACGCAACTTCTTATTTGAGAAGTGTCCGTCTGAGAAGTGCCCTTCGAGAGTACTTGGCGTACTACTGGTACTTTTTGCAAGTATATTGTATGACATACTGCGGCCATCTCTGGGACGGTTCAGCTAAATACCAGCTTTAGGTCTTGATTGAAAGGCGAGCAAAAAAGCTCATAGATGTCGATACAATGGTGAGGGCTAGGCTCCAGAGCTTAGAGCATCGTCTAAAGTTGCCAGTGTCCTACAGGTTACATTTCGGTGAGTGTGCTGCGGAGCTACACAATCTAATTCCACCATCTCCGTTTCACCATCGGACGACAAGACGTAGCTACATGCCATCCATTTATGGTTGATATTCCTTCGATTCGCACAAAGCGGTTTGACTCGACATTTATAATCCGAGCAGCGAAAGAATGGAACACTTTACCAGCGTCTTTATTTCCCGATAACACAATCTGGAGCTCTTCAAGCCGCGAGTGAATAGGTATCTTCTAGGCAAGCATGTACCATTGTAGACTGCGTCGTCACTTTCCATCACGTGAGACTGCGGTCAAATGCGGGCCTATTTAGTTATACACAACAACAAGAAAGTATATCGCTGTGTGCACAATGCACATACTGGATTTTCTACGTTTCATCATGTCTGAACTGGACAATCTGCCTGTATCTAGTATCTAAACTTATTCCGTACTTGTGTTATTACTTACGCGTTATTGAACTGGTCCTTCAAAGGTGACCCCTGTTGAACTGCTATAGCGTAGGGCTTCCGTGAGAACTCGTCCCCAACCATTTGTAGGTCGCAGCTCGTTAGCACGTGGTAACGGACCTCCGTCGCGTCTCCAAGCCATGCGAACCCTGGAGTCGGTGGTACATAGCTTAATATTATACTAGCGGCCTGCCCCGGCTTCACACGGGTTCTAAATATAGTTTGTTACTCAGGGTGAGTGAACTTTCCAATGGTGAAAGAATTTTTGAAATCGGCACCAGTAGTTTTTGAGTTTATTCATTACAAACATACAAAAATACAAATCTTTCCTCTTTATAATAGTAGTGTAGAAGCGTAGATAGTGTAGATTTGAAAAAGTAGTAGGATTATTTGATTGTGTCGATCATTATAATCATCCAAAAGACGTACCCTGCTGACTTACTTAAATCCCCCGTAGAACACAATTTTGAATGGGTAAATAGTTGCCTCTTGCATCCAACAGCCCCACGAATTTAACCAGGTGTTCGGTGCGTTTATTTATGCAATAGGCAATATACTATACCAACGTCTTGTAGTGTCATTTCCCCGCATAAAATACTATTTTAGACGGCTTCATAGAAGTTAGTTATACTAATTAGCTAAATCAAATAGGGCGGTAATCGCCGGTTGATACTCGTCGCGTAAAAAATGCTCTCTATTAAAATTAGGCAAGAGCGTCATCCGCGTCACGCTTCATAAGTTTTCGTACGTAATTAATTATGCCAATTTGTTTTGGTTACGGTCGGTCGGTAGATAGGTGCAACTTCACATTTCCATAACTGACTGTGACTCCATGATGGCATTGATGGCGTTACGTAAGACCACGCGAGTTCCTACTTCTAAACTACTACTTTTTCACCAGCCACAGATACCACCATAGAACTACACGGCTTGGCGATTCTTTACATCCTTGCGTCGTAAGTGTACCACCAGTTCGCTCTAAGCGTTTTGCTGAATCATTCCTAGTCCGAACGGCCAAGGATCTCTTCCAGCAACAGTATTTCCTCCTGGGTATAACCTGAGTCTTTTCAAGTCAAGAGTGAATGGGCATCTCATGGGCAAACGTGCTCCACCTTAGACAACTTCGTCACTTACCATCAGGTGAGATGTTGTCAAACGTAAGCCCATTTTAGCATAAAAAAGATACATAATAGTACCCCCAATGTTTCATACTACATGTATTTTATGTATAGCCCTAACCTCCTGAGTGGTTTTGGTCTAACCTAAACCTACCTATACCAATAACACCTGATACCTAAACAATACCTGAAGGCCGTTGAGAATAAAAATAGAATGTTGTGGACATATCACTCGCAGAACCGATAATCGATGGGGAAGAAAGGTTCTCGAGTGGCGACCAAGAATTCGAAAGACGCAGCGTAGGCCGGCCCTCCACTAGGTGGATCGACGATCTGGTCCAATCCGCGGGGAGCCGGTGGATGCAGGAAGCAAGCAGCCGCTCAAAGTGGCGCTCTATGGGGAGGCCTATGTTCAGCAGCGGGGTCTTCAGGCTGATTATGAAGCTAAAGTACTTCGGAACGGCGTCTAGGTAGACGGGTCGGTCAATTACGCTGCGGCCACACTACCGTGATTGATATGCCAATAAGCGTCAAGTCATAAGAGCAGCGCTATAACGATAGAACGAGAGCCAACTGTTTAAGGTAGATTTGTAGCACTGTGCCGAGGTGAACTAGACTTTATTGCATTGTAGCAAGAGTCGCTATTTATTTAAGCGACTTTGATGAGTGAATCTTCTGTATGTATGCTGCGGCTGTACCTATAGGTTGACTTACCTTCACTGGAACTCTTGGAGTCCCGCACTCTCTGCACCGCTTCCTCCATGGAGTTAGGCAGGCCTGCCTCCCGCATGGCTTGCCACATCTTACTGTATTTATCGCTCACGGGGTAGTCCCAAACAGCTAGCTTTGCTCGCTCCACTTCGCTCAAACTATCGTTGAGACTCATCTCTTTCCATATTCTGTAAGTTTGAAATGTAGTCTTCAATATATTACGTCATGTCGAGAGACGCGCAACGAGCTATGGAGAGAGCTACGCTCAGAGTTTCGAGATAAGATTCGAAACGAGGATATCAGTAGAAGAACTAAAGTTACCAATATAGCTCTGACTTCTGGTACGTTTGTTAAAGTCTTGTCAAGTTTGAAATACTGAACGCTCATTGGTTGCCTGTTGATCGTCAGCCAATGAGCGTTCAGTATTTCAAAGTTGACAAGAGTTTAATATAATATTTTAAACTTCCATGGTCACTAAAACATTACACAAATATTGGTAAATATCCCGTTAATAAACAATATTTGAGTAAGAGTTAAACTTTAACAAACGTACCAGAAACCTATTGAAGTTGAAGAGGGGTTAGAATTAGAAGTGGCAGTGGGCAGGCCACATAACTCGCAAAACCGTAAACCGTGGGAAGAAAGATTCCACGAACCGGAAGACGCAGCGTAGGCCGGCGCCCCACTAGGTGGACTGACGATCATGATCAAAACCACGGGGAGTCGATGGATACAGGAGGCAAGCAGCAGCTCAAAGCGGCGCTCTAAGGAGAGAACTATGTTCAGCAGTGAGCGTCTTCGGGTTGATGATGATGATGTCGAGAGAGGCGGGTTGGTGGATGACACGTGGGTTCGAATTTTGTGGTTCTTGAATTTGTCGGTTTCCTCACGATATTTTCCTTCACTATTGTTAGAGCGAGAATACAAATTATGCACATAACATGAAAAGTCATTGGGGTCAAGCGGGATTGAAACCAGGGTGCTATGGCTGAGCCACACTGGCTATTTACAATAAACAATACAAGCCTACCAGGTAGTGAGCAAGGAAAGCTGCCATCCTTGCATTTACCTTACATTCAGAAATCAATACCTATAATAAACTGCTCCACGACTTGTTCTTTGCGATGAAAACTATGCATATATGCCTGTCTTTTCACAGGATCAAATTATCTCCATAGGCACCTAACCTACTATATATTTTATCAATTCGTGAAACTATTCCTGAGAATTTAAGATACACAAGAAATGGTAACGTAAATATAAGTCACGAGCGTTAATTTTTGTTTGCCAACTTTGTTTATTGTACAGAAAATACAATAACAAAAAGTGCAAGTTGAATGACTTCAAAATTCCTCCAAAAATAAATCATTGCATATGTTTATTATGACTATCAAGATAAAAGGAATCAAATTCTAGGGGCTTGACCGATAAGCCAAGATAAGGACAATACACATGCTCGGTTTACTCGTAACGTAATAAAGTAAGCTTATTTTTTACGAAGCTCGTTATTTTTAAATGAAGGAAAGATTTTTTTTTCTAGTTTTCAATTTAAATACATAAATAAATATGTGTGGGACATTTCACACAGCGCCATCTAGCCCCAAACTAAGCATAGCTTGTACTATGTGATCCAGATAACTGATATATAAAATATAATACTTAGATACTTTTTATTTGAATACATAGAATACAATATAACACCCAGACACAGAACACGTCGATGTTCATCACACAAATGTTTGTCCCGAGTGGGAATCGAACCCACAACCTACAGATCAGAAGGCAGGGTTACTACCAACTGAGCTATCAGGCCAGTCATGTTCATTGTTGTGTTTTCATCTTGTTTTTAAAACATCGTCGTAAAATACACAGCTAGATTAATTTCTGTGAATCAAACTCATCAATCATCGAGCCCCAAAAGGTCAGCCACAAAATAAATAATTTGGTCGACACGTGTAGGGCACCTACCTACAAACTTTATACAAGCATCGCTTAAGGAAATATTAACACCTACATATGATTTTTTTTAACTCCACGTGTGATTCCTGTTTGCACATTTAAAAAACCATCATTAGACATTAAGATTTCTATGGACTGGCATTTGCCAACAATAGCTGTGGATGAAAGAAAACTGTACTTATGCGGCCCAAATGCGAATGTGTGGTGTCCCTCGTTACACCACAAACATAATATTCACCGCCAAAGAAGTATATTATGAAAAAAGCGAAGCTATTCGAAACACAAATAGTTGCCATTTTTTGTATAATTAAACTAAAATCCGCTACAGCGCTTTACGAGATTAAATCGTCTAACCAACGATCCCAACACGCAGCGCTAGTGCAATGGCACATTCGGATCATAATTTTTACTGCTATTCACTGCGGCACGTGCAGTCGCTTTGAGAGCTGAGCATCGTATGAGCGAGAAGATGCTGGCAGATATTTTTAGTGGTTGACAGTGCAAGTTAGATATGTCTGAAGTCTTTGTTCACCGCAGCAATTAGGTACTATTGGACCAAATCAGAAATGAGTACGTAAGAGGCTAAGAGGTAGTCAGAAAGTGGTACCGGTGACGGAAAAGTTAAAAAGGCTAGCGTGGTATGGACAATCATGTGGACACACAAGAGTTGGAACATGAATGTTGATGGTAGAGGTAGAGGAAGTGAAACGAATTAATTTAATACCTAAGCCGTTTTAAATGATGCTCAAATATTTTTTTGTAAGTCGCATACATCTACAAAACTGCTTGACCTTCGTGGAGGTATACTTATAGTTATAACCTACGTATAGCAATCACAATAGCTAAATAGAAGAAAAAACAGTGGTGACAAAAACATCTTGATTCTAAGGTCGTCTTTAATTTAGCATAATAGTTGCAAAAAATAAAACCTGGTGAGCAAATCGAAAAAATTATTCACATAAGTATTGAATCTTTTTATTCGCGCACTACATTTTACTGTGACTTTACCGAGAATCGCCAATCCTTCATTCACATTTCAGCTTCTCTGAAGTCCTTTTCATTCGGCAAAAGAAGCAGAATGGCCAAGAAGCAGCCGTTCAGTTTTTAGGGTTCTGTATCCAAAAGGGTAAAACGGACCTTTTTACTAAGGCTCTGCTGTCAATAATTGTGACAAAATGTCATGTATGTCAATAACTGTGACATAACCATAATCTATACTAATGACATCTAATTTTCTATGTATACTTTCGATAACTTGCATAAAATATTTATGTATAACATCTATATTTACAATATTCTAATAAATAAACATTCATTCATTCATTCATTCATTAGTACAAAATCTGTGAAAATTTCAACTGTCTAACTAGACAATTGAAATTTTCACAGATGATGTATTTCTGTTGCCGCTATAACAACAAATACTAGAAAACAAAATAAAATAAATTTTTAAGGGGGCTCTCATACAACGAACGTGATTTTTTTGCTCGTTTATAAATAATGGTACGGAACCCTTCGTGCGCGAGTCCGACTCGCACTTGGCCGGTTATTATGATTTGTAACTGGAATTATTATTCTATGATTTGTAATATAAGTTAGCAAGCTTACAAAGCTAAATGCCGTCTACAAATAGGTATTCCTATTTCTACACTTCGCTGTAAATCTTGTAATATAATATGTAAGTAATTTCTACGGTAGTTGAAAGTGGTGGTAGACAAAATGTTCTGGCATTCCTTCACATAAATGATGAAATACTTAATTACTCAAATAATAATTATTTACGAGCATTGCGGTAAAATCGGTAGGCAAGCGTGTTACACCAAGCAGAAAAAGAAACTGTGTTTTTTTTAGAATGGATTCAGTAATTAATTTTAGCGTAGAAGGCAATTCTTTAGGGTTCAAAAATCTTAGTAGAGCTTACCCCCAACTTGCACTAGTTTTACAGCTTTTAAGTTCGCACTAAACGCCTATTATCTCTAGCCCCCGGTTTCATACGTTTGTCAAACAACATTCTCGTGACGAGTCTGTCGACTTTTCACGAGTTGACCAAATACTGCCGAATAAGGGTACTTAAACCTATATCTACGCTCATTGGCTGATTTTGAATACAGCCGATGATCAACAAACAACCAATGAGCGTTTAGTATTTGGTATGCCAAGTTTTCTTAGCTAAGTTGTGTTTTATTAGACTTAAGGTGGAACGTTTCACTAGCGCGGCAAATTCAATTTTTCTTGTGTTCTTTTGCCAATAATAGCTTAATTACTCAACGTGATTACATAAAAACTAATTTTGCGCAAATAAATATAATCACGTACATATAGGTTTAGCGACAAATGGCAAGAGACTGAAAAACTAAGAAGAAAATTGTTTATTGCCATTTGTAGCTAAGCCAATGATATCTAGGAGATACTTTTAACCGTAATTTGTTGATACATTATATTTATTTCCGCAAAATTAGTTTTCATGTAATCACGTTGAGTAATGTCCGCTTGTTATGATCGATTTTACTTGTTTAGCTGTTTGCACATAATTTTGAATTATAATCCAGACCTAAACGATGTTTTGTACCTTAATATTTATTCGATTGTAATTTGTTTTGTGCATAAATAAATAAATAAATAAATAATTAAGCTATTATTGGCATAAGAACGCAAGAAAATTTGAATTTCCCGCGCTAATGTAACGTTCAACCTTAAGTGCAAACAGGCATTAGTATTATTACTCATTCTGTGATCTTAAAGAAGAATAGGTACTTACTCGTAAAACCTGACTTCGATGTGAGCCATTCTCTCGAAGTAGGTCATCGCTGAAGAGCCATTAAGAGGTGCGTACTGTATCTTGTATTGTTTGGACAGGTCGTCCAGGGATTCTATGGGCGTGTCCAGGCGAGAAACTGTGAGGAAAGCCGCCAGGTTTGCAGTGTAGGATGCTATTATGATGAAGCTGCAAGATTAATTTTGTTAAGGTGGAACGTTACACTAGCGCGGCAAATTAATTTTTTTTACGTTCTTTTGCCAATAATAGCTTAATTACTCAACGTGATTAAATGAAAACTAATTTTGCGGAAATAAATAGAATGTATCAACAAATTACGATTAAAAGTATCTCCTAGATATCATTGGTTTAGCGACAGATGGCAATAAACAATTTTCTTTTTAGTTTTTCAGTCTATTGTCATTTGACGCTAAACCAATAATAAGTAGGTGATACTTTTAATTGTTATTTATTGATACATTATATTTATTTGAGCAAAATTAGTTTTCATGTAATCACATTGAGTACTCAACGTGCGTTATGCGTTCTTTTGAACGCATGAAAATTTAAATTTGCCGCGCTAGTGTAACGTTCCACCTTAAAGAATGTCTCTCAACATCATATACCCCTCCTCAGCCTTGCTACATCTGGGTGCGATGATTTAACAATCGTAGAGCAGAGCTATTATTAACTGGACTGAGACCTCAAATGGTTATGTAGAATAATTTTTCGTGGCCAAGTTTATTCAAAGTTGGTTCAGCTATTACATATTTTATCCAAGGTGGTTTAACGTTAAGTACCTACATTTGCACTGGATCATCATCATCATCATCATCATGAACCTATTGGGTTTTTCACTGTTATAGGCCTTGCTACATCTACGTGTGATGATTTAACAATCGTAGAGCAGAGCTATTATTACCTGGACAGAGACCGCAAATGGTTATGTAGAATAATTTTTCGTGGCCAAGTTTATTCAAAGTTGGTTCAGCTACTACATATTATATCCAAGGCGTTTTGACGGTGGTTTAACGTTAAGTACCTACATTTGCACTGGATCATCATCATCATCATCATCATCATGAACCTATTGGGTTTTTCACTGTTATAGGCCTTGCTACATCTACGTGTGATGATTTAACAATCGTAGAGCAGAGCTATTATTACCTGGACAGAGACCGCAAATGGTTATGTAGAATAATTTTTCGTGGCCAAGTTTATTCAAAGTTGGTTCAGCTACTACATATTATATCCAAGGCGTTTTGACGTTAAGTACCTAGATTTGCACTGGATCATGATCATCATCAACCTATCAGGTTCCTCACTATTTGTTCTAATTTGGGATAGTAATAAGTTGTTTTAAAGCTAGGTACCTAAAAAGCACCAAGTAGCAGCCGAAAACCTCCCAAGAGCCTATGGTATTTTGACGTTAAGTACATTTGCACTGGATAGGTAGGTAACTAGGTACCTATCACGTTCTCACTGTTGCATCTGTTTGAATTTGGGACAGTAAGGTGTCGGTAAAATAAAAGCTACATACCCAAAAAGCCACCAAGTAGCAGCCAACAACCTTCCAGACAGGTTCTTCGGGGCCTCCCCTCCTCCCTGCGGAGTTAATGACGTCATGCAGAACCAGAGGCACTCCTTCAGTGTAAACTCTCGTTTCTCTTCGTCATCTTTGTACTTCTCACGGTTGTTCTGATAACTGTACGGACTCCATTTATCGAATACCCACATCAGGAGGCTGAAAATGACAAATTAAAGATAAAGTTAGTAGTAGCTCAATGAGAATAGGACCACCCCCCACCTGTGTTATTTATTAAATATTTAATAAAGAAAACCTTACCAACGTAAATAACAATAATAAAAATCTAATCTAGTTATGGACCGATAATGATGTGAGAATCCATATACTTAAAAGGAAAACCTATTTGAACCTATAATAAAAGGAGATCATAGGTAGGTAGGTAGGTAAGTATTATCAGCTTGAAGCAGATGTTGCTTGCCTTCTTTTTAGGTTTGTTTGCGTAATCGATATATTGCAATACAGTAAATTCCCAACCCAGAAATATAACAATGATTCAATTTTATTCCACGAACCGCCGGCATGCACTTTTGTTTATTTTTGTTCGACAACATGTAAAAAACAAGACGCTGATGTACCTAGATACATCTGTCCACCAAGAACTATAATATAATAAAATTTCATTATGAGTATGAGTACCTTCCACCAAAAATCTCCAATAAGTGCCTAATAATACTTACTAATGGGGATATTTCATTTGGCGAGGCTAAATGACTAATTCGATATACATTGCTGGTTGGAGCAAGGATAATGGATGGAAGTAGTCCAAGCCAAGCCATGTGTATTGATTTAGCTTGTCTAAATCCAGCCAAATGTAATATCCCCTTACACGACGCGGCGAGGAAGGATTCCCCAATCAATTTACTTAGACAAATAAGTCCACCAGCTCTTAGACACGGGCATTAGTGTTACTCATAAAGTCATAACTCATAAAGTACTGGCCGAGTTTTTGTATGTATATGTCGGATAGGTACATCGGGCGACCTCGTGCCACTAAATCAGATAAGAAATAAACCCAAGCAGGTGGGCTCGTGCCATCGATCGAAACCAAATTATATGTCAAAATGTCATCGACGAATTTTGATCAGCTTTTAGAGACGGTATAATTCTGGAATACCAGCTATTTCGTACCCTGTTATAAAAAGCAGGTTGCAGCTAACTCTGTCTTGTTCAGGTGCTAGAGGGAGACGGCGCTGGTCGTAAAGAATTCGGAACTCATAACGGCGGAACGCACAACGACCGTAAAGCAAGGTGAAAGAAACACGTTTCTGCACCGTGATGACGTAATTTTATTGCTTACCTGGTAAAGAAGTATGCACCTAGAATCGACAGCCATACGTCGTTCTCCAGTACAGTTAGGAATTTGAATAGGGATGTCGGATTCCGTGGGAGTTTCATCATTATGGTGATGCCCACCAAGTCGTAGTAAGGCACGGTGAAGTCTACAACGTTTTCCCTTTCAGCCATAACGGATAAGGACGTCAATGCTATATCAGCACGCTTCTCCATCAGTTCCTTTATAACCCCGTTCCAGTTACCGTTTTCGTCCATAGTTCCGAAATTACCATCCGGTGACAACGTAATTTCGTAATCGAATTTGACGATCTGGCGTATCTCTTCAATAAGATCGATACAGTATCCTTTGAAGCCCTTGGGTGCTGCGTCATCTCTCATGATAAAGGGTTTTTGCTGCAATTGGAAAACTAATTCTGTACTACGTAGCGTGGCGTGGGCTTACATCCCGTCGTAACGCATAACTATACAAGCAATTTTCATATCAAGATTCCAGACGAATAGAATGAGTTGAGAATGAGACTATTGTTTGAACAGTTGCGGTTGAGCAAACTGACGAAATTTTATATTTTGCAGTGCCGAGTTCATTTACCCACCTCAACTGTGACGACTCTGTACACAAGCTGCGCAGAATAGTCGCTCATGTTTTCGGGGTCACTCAAAGACAGGGGATTGGAGAGACCAGCTTTCCAAGTGCCTAGAGCTTTGCTCCCAATAGAAGCGCCATCTTTCACCGTCACCGCAGACAGATCTGTGTTGAACTCCATGTAGCTCCTTCCGTTCATGGGATCATCTTCGGGAATAAAAAACGGAGCGTAGGCCGGAGTTTCTTTCACCTGCAAAATAGGTCTTATTTATATCCGGGCAAGTCACAGGCTATTTCGAACCAACGATGTGACAACGACCTGTGATTTTAAAATGTTAGGAATAGGATGGGCATCAATGTAGGTAGGTATTAGATTTACGCACCTCATGGAACGCGGTTTTAAGATCCAAGGTCCTGTTAGGTGTATTCTTACCGTCGTAGTCGTCGCATGAAATATATTTCATGTCGTTTGGCCACTTGCCAGAGTCCAGCAGGGATCTGGAAATTCATAAACGTGAACTCTCGTGGAAAAAGCCCGGCTATAAATAGCTGAGCGTAATACACCACGGGCGAGGTGCACTAGAATCGGGAGCGCTAGCACTAGAATAGGTAAAGGTCATTACTTGACTGCTAAGAACGTTCTCAGAGACAAGTCGAAGTAGAATGCGGACGTAATCTCCGGTTCTCCATTCATGCTGTACGTTGTTTTGATCTTGCCCAACCGATCTCTGCTTTTAGCGTCCGGTGTCGGCCTTTGGTAGACGATGGTAGCATCTTTACAACCGCAGCTGATATCGCCTTTGTCCAAAGACAAAGCGAACCAAGCCGTTTTCCTACCGAAGTACTGATTCTCATCAGCAGCATCCAGCACATTTTTAATCGTCTTCAAACTTCCTACCACGAAGAAGTTAACTATGTCCAACTCTCGAAGGCTTCGTAACTGTGTTTTTATCTCATCTTTATTAAAACTCTTCACTGGAGTTATCACATGTCTAGTAGGAATGTTTTGCAGCAAAGACTTGTATTTATGGTCCATTACTGCGAACAAACGGTTTTTATTAACATTGTTGTTAGCCGGCATGCGATAATGGATAATGAATAGTAACGCGAATAACGCCCGGTTGACAACACGAGCGAGTGCGGGTATTATAGATACTACTACGTGTCTTCATTAAGAATAAGTTTTATTCAAAAGACCGCATTGTGCTTCTCGAGACGTAGACAATTTTTACTAGAAACATCCTTACCAAAGAATTCGTCGAAAATGATAGCGGCATTCGTGATGTCTTGCTTGGTAACAATGGCTCTTATCGCTTCCGGCAAGATATCAGCCGGAGGCATGACTTGAAGTAGGAACTTAGTCTGGTTAGCGTTTAGGTTCCTCCATTGCCTGAGGTCGCCAGCTTGCCCAAATGAAGCAGATATGGTAGGTACATTCAACGCTGCTGTGAACGATTTTATCGTTTCTGAACCCACTCCGGTCATTGTAAAATCTAAGACCACGTGCGGCGTTTTCTTTGCCGAAAGCATGTCGTTGTATTTTCTGCAAACTATAAAGCAAAACATTAACAGCTAAATACAAATATCTAAAGCAAAATATGTAAGTAGGTACTGGAAATCTCCACTTACCATTTTCTAAGAAGGCTTTAGCGTCAGACCGATTGCCCACAACAACAACGGGATCAACAGCAAGCCCTAAGCTCGGATTACGTCTCACATATTCCTTAGCAACATCAAAAGATTTCTCCGCCAATGCATTGTTTTCTTCGTTTATTAGCACTAGAAACACATTCACATAAGGTAGATACTTGAAAACCCTATCGGAATGACGTCACAGCTGTTCTGAATTTCATGATGATACCCAACCGCAGCAATTTGAATTTAAATCGCTGCTAATTAACGAAACAACGGATACATAATAAAATTAATTAATATTCTAAGAATCAGGTGCTTAGTTAAAAATGGCAAGCCGCGAGCCTTCAAGCATAACAGAATAAAACGAGCTATTCATATAATGAAAAGAGGCAATCATACTTACAAACATTTATGTTTTGCGTTGTTTGAGATAGGCCAACTCGAACAAAAGCCAGTACGATCAAATTCAAACCGTGAAAAATAGACATGTCCACTTCTGAGTTTAGTTTACATCGTTCTAGTTGTTTCTCGCTAGCTCTTTGTAACTGACTGAGGACGTCAGGGGTGTTTTACCCCTTTGTGTATGACTAGTTTCCACGGCGATGCCTGGCCTTGGGCGCACCCACCTATTTTACCGGTTGTTTGTTCTCTTCACTGATGTTTTAACAAAACTGTAATCATATTTAGGTAGGTACCCACCCACACAGACAAGCGCTACACCTACATGCGAGTTTAGAAACTATAACATATTATATACCTAGACCTACCTCCTCTACAAGGCATGTTTCGGCACCTATGTTGTTTGCAATGGAATAAAAGCCTTCACACAGGCGAAAAACATTGTGGTTATTGTTATGATAAGATAGCCCCCACAATAACAAGGTTTATGGTTACTACAGTACAAAAACAATGTTTATATTTTTGGACTATTTTATTGCAAGAAATGTTTTCAACACTTACTCCACAAATGAGAGAAAGTGTTACACTGTACACTCCGCTACAAATCTAATTATGTATGTACTTTCGAATCAAAAAATGTATAAGTAGTTAATTAAGTTTAAAGTGAAAAAGTTAGTAAACATCAATATTATTATCTTAGTAAGGAACACAGAGTTGTTTAGATTAAAATTGAAGATTCGTTTCCACAAAGGTTATCTTACATTCGAGGTCTGTTATCTATAGCATAAAAAGAAAATAAATTAGAAAAACAGGATATAAGAAAAAAATATAGTTGTCCGTATTACAAAATAAAATAGCACGCAAAAGTTAGTATGTCATAAAATATGTACTATCACCTTATTTGTCAACTTTGAACTTCAATTAAATTCCAAATCCTAAAATTAGAGTTTTACAATGTGAACGGCTTGGTTGGGGCGACCACCCTTGCGAAAGATGAAGTGTCCCACCCCACAAGAGCACCGCGCGTGTCACAACGGAACTCCAGCCTTCACACGAGGCGACGACACATCACATGTAATCCGTAACCAAATGTCAAAGGAATGTTTAAATGGTTAAGTAAATATGCCTATGAATTATTATAAATGTGCGACATTTATCAGCTAACTTAAATTTACAACTGAATTATTTTATATCTAAACACTTTAATTAATCTTAAGTTCTAAAAAATCCTTTTTTCTCGTAAGCTGTTTTACAAAACGCGCGTCGTTCACAGAACGGATCGTGAATTGAGTTCACACGTGGTGAATACTTTGGCAGTAAATTTACTGGCTTAATCGTTTCTGAACACGTTTCTACATCAATTCAGTAACCCATCGAGTCTGAAATAACACCATGACACCATTACGCAACAGCATACAATACAACACCTAAACCGAAATGCTGATCAGTTCACTGCGATGCACGCAATTCGTCACGACTGACGTCATAAATTTACAATTTACAGGTACTTCACAGGTAAGATTTAATACGCAATGTATTAACCTAAGCTACGGTCGCAGAAGAGCTCAACTCAAAAATATTGGGTAATAAAAATATACATTTGTATAAAACTATGGGATTTGGCTTTGTTTGGGGGATATGAGTGGAGTTGAGCTCTAATGAACATGATGCATTGCAGTAAACCAAGCGAGGTAGGGTGCGATGTTTAGGCTGCGGCTTCCTCGGGCTCGGCCGCGGGGGTCTCCTCCGCTACTTTCGCCTTCTTCTCAGGGGTGGTCTTCTCGGTCACGTCACCGTTGTCTGCAGCTGCGGATTTCCTCTTCACTGCAGCCTCTTTCTTTTCTGTAAGTAGAAGAATCGGTATTATTTTCAAGTCTTTCCATTTTTAACCGACTTCTAAGGAGGAGGTTCCATGTTCTCAGCTGTATGTTTTTTTTTTGTATTATCACTGATTTATGGCCCGATTTACGTGATTGTTTTATGTTTGGTAGAAGAACCTTGCGCAGTAGTGTCATGTAAATTTGGTAATGTGAAGTTTTTCAGAGATAGAAAACTGTCCTCAATATGAAATAAAGGCGATTGAAGTATAACCCATTTAAAAAAAGTATATTATAGTGTTTGCACTTGTCCATAAATCCACTCCACACTGATATCATAAATTCTATGTCAGTAAGTTTTGTCTATCAGTGTTCATTACATTTTCACCACTAAATGAAGGATGTTTGACAGAGGTAGCTTAGGATTACAAACAAAGAACATTGGTTAAAAGCTGTGGGTGTATGTGGGCCTGTGAATTGTAAAAAAATTAAATATTAAAAAATTTAAAACATATAGGTAGTAAGTTGGTAGGTACATACATAGGTACCATGTGGTAGATATTAAATAAGTCTAGATAAGACCTAGTTTTGATTTTTTTTATCTTATTTTGAACACCAATTATTATCGATTTATTATCGATGGGTTTAACAGATATCAGTTAAATATAAATAACCTACCCATTCATGCATTCTTTAGTTTAGAAGCTAAGTAATGTACTTAAGCAAGTGAGAATACTGAATATCTTATCTCTAGGTCTTCCTGTTGTGGCATTGAGATCTAGCATTAGAGCGCTAGTAACATAACCTTGCTGATGACCATAGATAAGTGTTTTAATAACGACTTTGATGCAACTGTTCTGTCCGTCATAGTTATTATAACCATGTATCCATAATAAAAACAATTTGAAATTTGAAATAGCGCATTTGAAATCAAACCACAATCAATAATTAAATACTGTAGAACATTAATATTTTAGGGTTTCATACCCAAAGGGTAAAACAGACCCTATTACTAAGGCTCCGCTGTCCGCCCGTCTGTCACCAGGTTGTGTCTCATGAACCATGATAGTTAGACAGTTGAAATATTTGCTGATGATATATTTATGTTGGCGCTATAACAACAAATACTAAAAAACAGAATAAAATAGATATTTAAAGGTGGCTCACATACAACAAACGTGATTTTTTGCTCACTTTTATAGGTAAATGGTATGGAACCCTTCGTGTGCGAGTCCGACTCGCCCTTGACCCGTTTTTATTTATATTATCTCTTAGGAGTAAAATAGGTATAACTGTATTCACCCAAGTTGAATTACATTTATTAGGTACTGTCAGAAATTAATTAAGCTTGTGTACTTAGGTATGGTTGTTCATTATTATCAAATTGCATGTTGAGGAAAAAACAATAAGTGTACAAATAATTATTGTAGTTATTATCATCATGACTGTAACAAACAACTGCAACGTTTTATCAATAACTTTTTAGAGATAGTTACCTGAGGCTCCATTTTCACCATTTTCAGTGGCGTCATTGCTCTCCTCTGCATCACCATTCTCTGCTGGGGTCTCTTCTGGTGCATCTCCGCTGCCATTTTCTTCTTTGCCATTGCTCTCTGGTGCCTCTGCCTTCTTTGCAGGGGACTTCTTCACTGGAGAGTCTTTGGCTGCCTCAGTGGAGGTGACTTCCTCGGGGGCGACTTCCCTGAAAGAGGTTGGATGGTTTGTCATACTATTGTAAAAATATCCTGGCGTTGACAGTACAACTTAGAGAAATAGAAAGTTAAGGTTTACAGTGTGAATGATTACTGTTTACCCATCTGCAAACCCATTATAAAATTAACGAAATACCTAGGTAGTTACAATTAGATACTCCGTTGCAGTGAACAGACACGAAGCTAAGAGGACGGATATGTGTGCGTAAAATCGTAAATGCCAAATCAGTCAACGCAACGGGTGCTGTTTGCAAACGATCTAAATACCGGTCGAATCGCACCGGGCCGTGCCGAACGTGCTCGAGCCGGTTAGTAACGGAACATAACAATGCAACAGTTCCAATGTTCAGCGGCTAAGTGGGGCGGCGTAAAAGGAAAAGTCTACCGGAACAAAAACAAGTGGCAGTTGCGCAAGCTGCATGTGGGAAAGTTTCAACATAGAAAACCGAACGTAACCGCTATCTACCTCGCTCAATGCACGTTACTCGTTCGTCCGAACCAGAATCGTAAGCCGTTAAAAATAACTAATGACAACACGCGCATTGAACGCCACCGTTCGGCGATAACGTAACCGATTTTCCGCCACACTTGCAAAACTCGAGGTATCGGCAAATTTGAATAGCGCGCGCAAAGCGACGCTATGACGCGCCGGCACGCCGCGGACAGTGGCGCCATCTTGGCCGAAACAACGACCCTGCGCCCGCCGCCCGGCGTGCTTTTTTACCTTTTAACATTTATTTTAGTATACCACCTGCTGGAAAATTCTACACAAACAAACCACGCACCGATATTTTTGTGACCATTCCGGTACCATACCAATGGTTCTGCATAAAATGATATGGCACATTCTATAAAGTTAAATTTCCCGCGTGCTATCAAATGTGCGGCGCCGTTTACAAAAAGCGTCCCAAAATGATAAAAACAATACACCGAAATTCTCTCGCATATCACTCCCACTGATATACATTTTTGATTAAGTAGAGCACGGCAATTCCAGGTAAAAACACTCAAGTTCACTTATTTAAAAGGAAGCCATTTTGATCACGTTTACACTAGCCGCCAAAAATTGAATGTTGAAAATGTAACAAGAAACTTATTGAATTAGTATAAAAAAACTTACTTGTTCTCAACGGCTGCGTCTGCCATTATTTCTTTTAAGTGTTTTGAAAAGAATTAATAATTTAATTAAATTTAAAGACACGTGTTACGCACAACGTAGTTCAATGATCACCGCACAAACACCGAAGACCAAATGAAGGAGGAAAAGGGAAAAAATGATGCGAGGCGCTTCGCGCGGGGATTTGTATTTGACGGAAGCTAGCGCGCTTACTTCAGTTTATTGAAACAGCTATAGGTGAGAACGTTAAGAAAAAGAGAGATGGTTATAAAGACATGGTTCATCTTTATGTATAACCTTGAATTCCAGAGGCGGGGAAACTTGTGTATTTCGATCTCGCTCTTTCCTTCTACCTTGCCTTGTTTGAAAATTAAAAAGTATAGTATACGCGAAGTAGCAACGCAAACGTAGCAAGAAATAATATTATTGTTGTTTTTTCTATTTTCTATAGAAAATAATAATTTTTCAAAGGTATCATTTAGATAATTATTTATGTTACAATTACAATTATAATTACAACGTATTATGAGTTAACTGAATCGTTATAGGTAGGTACCTACGTACTTTTCTATTTTGTGCTACGGTTAAGGTTTTGAAAAATACAATGAACAATCCTATTCTGTTAGGTATCTGGTATGGCTTCGATCAGGTATACGTATACCGTATGGCCTTCTAGCTTCTAGTAGGTAGGTACCTAATAGGTACCTTCTATGGGTACCTAGTTATTCAATGGGTACAGTTATCGCTAGGGTTCCAGCAACAGCCTAACTATTTCCTCCTGGGTAGGTTACCTACATAAAACCTCAATAGCCTGGGTCTTTTCAAGTCTAGTGAATGGGCATTGGGCATCTCATGGGGCGAACATACTCCACCTTAGACAACTTCGTCACTTACCATCCAGGTGAGATGTGTTCGTGTTAAAAACATTTTTAATTGATAATTATTAAATATGTAATACCACAACAATAATAAAATTTAGGTAATAAATAAAGGTAAAACATAGTTGGGTTTTTAAAAGGTACCCTAAATAGGTAGGTAGGTATATTTATTCGTCCACAGAATTAAAAATTAATCCAGATTTTTAAATTACCTTGCAACCAACCAACTAGCGTGGTAGGTATTTTCGGAGTTCAATGTCCGCGCCTAGGTAGATACCACTTTGGTTGATTTATAATCTGTATTAATTAAATAAATTTTACGTTGCCTAGTCTAATTTTGTTTTAGGCTAGTTACTCACTTAGGTATTATTTAAGACTATTTGCATATTATTATTTATTTATTATGTAAGTACGAAGGTAATCTCTTTAGCGGGACTCTTGACTATGCATTAGACCTTTTTTTACATTGCTACAGGTAGTATTACATTTCGCAATAGGTACCTACCTACCTACCTACCTACCTACTTTTGATCCCGGAGGTAAAGAGCTTCCACGGGAAAACGAGTGAATTAGAGGTGAAACCGAGCGGTACCTCTAGCACAGCTAAAATTTAAGGCATGTGTCATTTCCCGCCAATGAGGCTTTTTATTTTAAAAAAAACACTAGTTCCGCTTCTTTTCTAGATGGCGCTGTAAGTACATAGTTTAAGCCTTTCAAACCACAGAGTAGTTTAAACATAAGAAAATGCTTAGACTACCTACAAAGAAATGTCAAATTCAGTTGAGTGGACCACGAGTACATTGTCTGTAGTATCTCCTAAGTAGTCTGTGGTGCATTATTCTTAAGTAAATTGAAGTACAGCAGAACTGCGAGGCAGATAAACGTTAATATTATGATCCAAAATTAAGCCGAGCTATCGCGCAACGAAAATAGAACAAACGAAACAGTTTAGAGTTGTCAGTCAGTATCGTGACACATTTCCTATAACCTGTGGTCTATGCTTGAAAGTGACAGATTTTGGTAAAACCACAACTGGCGCCATCTATTGGGTCATATATAAAACACCATTTCTTTTTTTAAATAAAACTCCTCATTGTCAGGTTTTTCACCTGAGTCACGAAATCATTGAATCGTCCGACAAGACGTTGCGTGTGCATGACCTTAATCTGAATGTAACTAGCAAACTGAGCTTTATGAGCTACATAATAAAGATGCTGCGAGAGGCTCGGGCTGCAAAAAATAAAGGTGTCACGTGGATAGGTCGATGGCTTTTGAAAGAAATCTTGGCACTAGTTTGTGATTTCGTCAGAATATGAATTTCGTCAACCAGAACCATGAACCATCTTGCACTATTTTATAATGGGGATTGTGGGCATGTGCTCACTAGCTAGCTACTATCCTATCCTACTAATATAGGTACCATTGACTATCTTTGATAGGTACCTGGTCTATGGCCACTTGTGCAGACAGATAGTTAATAGTACCCACATAATAATATTATAGGTTTTATAAATTACTAGCAGCGCCCCGCGGTTCCACCCGCGTTCCTACAGGAACCGTTCCCGTTATTGGGATAAAAAGTAGCCTATGTTTTAATCTAGGGTATAAGCTACCTCCATACCAAATTTCATTCAAATCCGTCCAGCTGTTAGAGCGGGAAAGAGTAACAAACATACACACAAACTTTCGCCTTTATAATATTAGTGTGAAATGTGATTATTTATAAGTACAGACTTGCCGATTTTTAAACGTGTTCATTTTGAAGTGCATTGTATTTCCCCTGTGATACCCCACTTGACAAGTAAGCAAGTTCCTAGGCAGGTAGGTAGGTACCTACCTATGAAGAAAGTAACATAAAACTGGGAAAGACAACTTTGTCTACCATCCATGCTAATCAAATATTATTATTATGAAGCAACTAAATAATTATTGGTTGAAGGTACCTATACCTAACGTAGGTACGTACCAAGGCAGTCGTAGGGTAGGTACCAACCTACTGAGGTAATTTATGTAAACTGATTGGTCAGTGGCCTATTTATGCATAATCTAATTAGAAGAATAACAATTTATTAACATTTCATGTGCTAGCTAAACGAAGAGCTTATATGCTAAACGAAGATAAAAATAAATCGGGGTCCTTCGGGATTGGGGTCTCAGGGATTGGGGTACTCAAGGAATAACCCTTAGTGGTTGTCTACAAGTCCAGTCATTTATTAGGTACATATTCATTAATACTTCACTTAGTATTGATAAGTTTTTTATAACTTCAAATCAGCCAGTGATATAATTTTGGTAGTAAGGTGTGTAGCTAATATGTATTTTGCAGGCGTCGCCATGTGAACGTATACCTACTGTAGTAAAGGATGCGCTACAAAGGTATTTATACAAAGACCTATAATAAAGTACCTATATAGACCGTATCTATAGAAGATTTATCTAAGGGCATATATCACAGTAGTAGGTACATACATTAATACATAATGATTATTTTATACGATAGGTACACCCATGCGAAAGCCCTATTCAAACCGGCGCGGTATCCGTACCGCGCAAGTTTGAATAGGGCTTTAGGTAGGTAGGACTTCATATTGACGTTATTTATTTATTGTTAAGAAGACAAACAGCTTTCCTTACATCGTCGAAATTTAAAGTATGCGCTATGAAGGCATGAAGGAATTACAGGTCCTCACGTCTAGTCTAGTAATATAGCTAGCACTAATGCTTGAGCATACAATAATAAACACCTGATTTAAATTTAGAGGAAAAAAAACATTAAACATTAACATACACAACATTAAACA